>CM039626.1:11305841-11905841 GCA_022457165.1 Juglans mandshurica
CCGACCCATCCCGACCACCCTTGGCCCTGATCTGCCACCCATGCATGCACACTATCTCTTACTCTCCCACGGCTTCTCCTCCACCGTGTGGCAAGATCCACCACCGTGAGTCACCGTGGCGCCACCTCGATGCCACCATGAGTTCCACCGCACCTCCCTTAGCCGAACCTGAGGTCCAAACCACCACTTTATGTGGTGGGTAGTCACTGCATGTGATGGACAGCCACTATACACGGCTGGATCTACCGTGTTACGCTCCTTGCCACCATCACAAGGCCACCACGAGCCCTTCCAAGACCACACCTAACTATGCAAACGCCTAAACAGTCACCGTAAGCGGTTTAGCCACCACGTACGACCCTTCCGACATCTTCGGCCGTGACGGTCAACAATTAACGCACGGGTTTTCCCGTCGATGGTATAACTCTCTATCCCATGTATTTATGTTAGATATTGATTAGTTGACTAGGTTGTGGATTGTGCTATTAGTATTTGTGGAGTTGTGATATTGTGATGTGGTGTTGTGTAACGAAGTGTTGGGCATTCTGTGTAGTGAAGTGTTGGGCATATATGTATTGTGTGGAGGTGTATTGTGCCGTGTAGTGTGCTGTGAAGTGTTGGGTGTAATTAGGAAGTGTGTCGTGTAGTGTTGTGGACTGTGTTGTAATGGTGGCGTGGTGTATGTGGAACGGGAAGAGTACACGCTGAGTGTACTCTGTAGGGCGTATGGTATATGAAGGGTGTACATGTGGAATGTACTCCGTATGGCGGAGTGATGCACCATGTGGCGGATATGCCATAATGGTGATGTGGCTTGATGTGTATGAAGGGAGTACATGTGGAATATACTTCATGTGGTGGATTGATGCACCATATGGCGTGTATGCCATAATGGTGATGTGGCGTGGTATGTATGAGGGGAGTACATGCGGAGTGTACTCCATGTAGTGAAGTGATGCACTATCTGGCGGGTACGCTATAGTGATGATGTGGCGTAGCATGTGAGAAGGGAGTACGCATGGAGTGTACTCCATGAGGTGCAGCGATACGCCGTGTGGCGTGTCGTAGTGATAAGGATGGTTGTGTGATTGATGGGCGTGAAATATGATGAGTAGTGTCGGGAACTATGGAACAGTGTCCTGAAGTAGTTATGGTGTAGCCTATAGTCTAAGGTGACAAGTGTCACCGTGTTGGACTTATGGCTGGAAGTATGGGTGAAGTAGTAGGACAAGTATAAGAGTACGGAGCGGAAGCATGACTGGGCAATGTCACTTCATGACGTGGTTATTGACAGTCGTGCTTGCAATGGGTGAAGTGATAGGGTATGAATGGCGTAACGGGAACGTGACAAGATGTCATGATGTGACGAGAGTACGTGAGGAACCGTACTCACGAGGAGTTAGGAGTTAACGTAGCCGAATGTTGGATAACGCGACAAGGTCACGGTATAGCTTTGGAGCAGTCTGGAACTATATGACGTGACATAAAGCATAGTAGTGAATGGAGTCTTGTCGTATTAAATGTTGGGATGAACTGTCAAAGAGGGACAAATAGCATGAAGCGTCATGCTACCCGGGTTAAGAGAATGTTGGTATCGGAGTATGGCCCTTGTCCCTTCAAGCAGATGATCAGCGTGTTATATATGTCAATCTTAGGTGATAAAGGGGTAAGGGTAAGGTACATGTGTAATCTGGTGAGACACATGTGCCGGACAGATTCACCATATGTAATGGGTAATCTGTCTTGAGTATAGTTGCACGGTGCTTAAGCCTCAGAGTTGGCTTAGAGCCGTGTGGTTTGTATGGATGGGAATGAGGATTAGTATGGGCTAAGGTGCATGAAGATAGTGACGAGTGTATTGTCTATGGAAGGGATGCGTGAATTAGTCAGTCTGAGCCATGCGTCGGAACGTGGTTAATGAGAAGAAGGAGACAGAGGTCTTAGTGTCTTAATCCTAAGGTGAATCATGGGTTCACTTTAGTGAATGAGCACTCGAGGCAACACCTGAGTTGAAAGATGCGATGACCGCAATGGGTCTCCGAAGGTTTTAACATAGTAAAGAACACGGGAGAGAAGGAGAGTGTTCCAAGTGAAGTGTAGCTTGTGCTTTCTAAGTTTAAGTTGCTTATGCACTGGATAGAGAATGACGTTAAGGTATATGTATGCATGTAGGTTGCCATCTGACAAGCACATGAATGGACTGCATGATGCAAGTAGCATGGAGTCCAGGTAAGTGTTACGTTCATACTCTTCTAGAGTTTTCCAAGATACAAGAAACGTTTTTCCTTTAAGATGCTTACGAAAAGAAACGAAAGACGTTTTAAGAAGGAAAACGATAAGTGTTCAAAGGTATACATACGTATGGCTCCTCCTTGGCAGCCCCTTTTTACGCACCCAAAGTATTAATTGTATGCATGTGAATGGATGACTATACGGTGTATCAATTGTATATATTTTCTAAGAAAATCAACGAAAGGCAAAGAAAGACATGGAAACGGATACTTTCATGAATCCTACGAACCGACGCTCTTATGGACGCCATGAGGTGATGCCCATGGACACCATGAGAGACGACGTTTAAGGTGATGTTTATGGATGCCATGAAGGCTGACATTTTAAATGTTTTACGATGCCATAAAAAGACGATGTTATGCACATGTTTTTAAAAGAACGATATTTTCTCACGAAAATGAACGTTCTCTCATGAAAGGACATGTTAAATGAAAGAGAAGAAAATAATGAAAGCTCCAGCTCTTTCGAGCTGCCATGAATGAATGAAAGAATGAAATGAAAGCATGAAATGTATGAAGATACGTAACGGCCATATGAATGAATGATAACGGGTACCCAATGAATGAATGGGCAGATTACAATGCTGGGCAGTAGTGCTGGTAGTGCACCCAGTGCTGCACCTTAACGAAATGGGATTCCAACCCTCGGCCACGGGTGAATCCACTGGCCATAGGGCTACTAACCCTAACACACGGGGCGTAACAGTGTTTCCGGCCTATGAAAGTAATAAGAAAGAATGCATGTATGCATGAATGCATGAATGCACGAGAGCACGATTCTTTAAGAAATGAAGGCACTGACGGGAGAAACGTTTTATGACAAGAAAGTCCTTTAAAAGTTAAACCCCGTCCAGTGACTCTTGAAGAAATGAAGGCACTGACGGGAGACACGTTTTTACGAAAAGAAAGACTATTAAAACAAAACCCCGTCCAGTGACGTTTTCGAAGGAATGCACGTATGACACGTATGCATGCACGTAATAGTATGTATGAATGACGAACGCATGAATGAAAACCTATGTTGTTTATTTTAACTGTATGAAGTAATGCTTACGAGTCTTCGACTCATTTTAGTTTTTATGTATGCCCCTCCCCCCACAGGGACTGAATGAAGTATGCGTCAGGACGGACACGGCTCAAGGGGAAGAGCACGGAAGTCTAGGCATGAGTTTTAAATGTACAAGAGGTCTTTTTATTATTAAAATTGATGTTTTCCGCTGTAAACCTCTTTTATTATTAAAGCACATTTTATTTTATAAACGTGGAGTTTTGCACCCTGGGTATGCAAGTGGAAAAATTTTAAATCGAACAGTAATTCCCGTCGTCCTTTCTAAAATATTTTATAAAAAGTCTCACCACAAGGACGGGCGTTACAGAAGCACCGTTCTTTGTCCTTTTGAATGATCTCTTTTTCAATGCAGGAGTTTTACATGGTTTAAATGCTTTAATGCCAAATTGAAGAAGCTTGCTGAATGGAGTGATTGGTTTTACATGTCTTATATATTCAAACTTGAGTTGATTCATTTTTGCACCACTAGTTTCGATGGCTTTTGAGCTACACTCTCAAATATTTTCAGCTTAATCCTAAACCCCGTTACAACCCTTGAAAAGTCCTTATGATTCGTGTTATGCATGTGATCTCACTGGTGGAGAATGAGAAGATATGCAAGCCTATGGTAGATCATTTCCTTTGGAATGAATTTGAGCGAAACACATACCCTTCAAACACATGAGAGTCGAGTGTTTATTTCTGCGAGGGTCTACGTATTCAGTTTACTCCATCTTTGAGTGAAAATGCTTACTAAGTAATTTTAAGTTGGTTAAGAATGTTCATGATATGTTATGAGTTTTGAAGAGCTTGGTTGTTCTTTATTGATGGCATAGCAACCCTAGTAATTTTGGGAAACTGAATTTGAGTTTTGCCCGAGGACGAGCAAAAGTTAAGTGTGGGGGAATTTGATGAGAATGCAAAGTGTCATATTTTTCTCCCTTAATGTTTAGTCTTTTATACTTATTTGGTGCCTAAATGTACTCATTATTCCTATATTTTTATTTAGGAAGCAAATGGAGTCGTTTAATGCAAAACGAAGTTAATGGGGCGGTTCTGGATAGTTTCATATGGGCATAAATCTCTCATAAGAGCTTCGATTGAGATGATTCAAGATGATATGGAATGCCAAGACAAAGATCTACAACTTTCATGTTTTGAGTTTTGAAAGAAACTGGATGCATAAAGGTCGAAATCGGGCTTGAAGTTGACGCACCTGCACTACTGACATTTCAGAACATTCAGCCTTATCGTGCAATTCAAATGTGTGATTTAATTGCAGACATTTTGGACATCTGGTGCATGAAAGGTACAACTGGAAAGCACCACTTTCCTGGTTATATTAGGACTCTATTTTATTTTTAATATTTCCCTTAATTAAGTTAGATTTGGATATGGTTATTTGAGAATAATGTTTAGGATTTTTAGGAGATTTGGGAGGATTCTAATAAGGGGGCATGGACGTGTAAAAGGGAAAAATCATAAGACTTGGGCATCTCTCTCCCCACTTCTCTAACTTTTCCTTCCAGTTTTCATGATGGTTTAGTGTGGCTAAACTTTCATATTTGGTCGAAGGAAACCCTCAGAATCAATAAAACTGTGAGATCTGATTTGTTTTTAGTGTTCAATTTATACTTTGAGTATCGAATGTTTTTCTATGCCTATTTTCATGATTGTCTCGTTTAATTATTAGGAGGCCTACTAGTTTATTATTCGTTGCAATCTACTGCTAGATAAGACATCAAATCCGTAATTGTTTGATCCCTCTAATTTGTGAAGCAACTAAGATTGGATGATTTGCTGCATCAGAAATTATTAGATCTTAGGAAGAACGCTTGACAAAACTAAATGCAACCACATGTGCTTGTGTTGTTTAGCTTCATCGATCTCTCTAATTCTTAAGGCTGCTACTAGATTAAACCTTTAGAGCTTATCTTCGGTTGTTTAGTAGTTAAGGTTAACTAGATCGCTTGTTTTCTAATTAATTGCGACTAAGGAGAGATAGGAAAATAATTTCAATGGTGAATATTCAAAGTATGAATTAATATATACTTGTATCGATGATCAATTGTAAAATTCCGATGGTGGATGTTGAATTAGACCAAGGTTTGTTCTTTTGATTGATTTTGATACTTTAATTTGAATTGTTCCTTAGTTGTTCTTCTTAAAATTATTTTCGTTATACTCAAACCCCCCCCATCCTTGTTCACGTAGCATAAAACTAGGCTAAATACTCTCTGTGGGAACGATCCTTACTTGCACTACTACATGTATTTTTAGGAGTATAGGTTTAATTTTTGGTTGCCTACGACAGCACACCTTATGCCAAGATCATTCTCATACAAGTGCAAACCAAATTCTTAGATGGTCAACACAAGATATTGGATTATAAACCTTCAATAAATATCCCAAGATATTAGTAAAACATATAAGATCATATCAAGACATGTCATGGTTAAAATTTTACCCCAAAACAATTTATTCAAGAAAAACTCCAAATCAGGACCGAGAGATGCAACGCCTTGAGTAAAACCTCATGTAACTCAATCAAAATTTCATTCCCATGTCATGATTCAAGCCTAACATGTTAATCTAACACCCAACAAGAGATAAGGCAAGAATACTTACAAAGGTTGTGGCCCTCGAGCTCTCAACACTTAAACTCACTCCAAGACCTCACTCAAGCTACTCGGTCTCAACCCTTTCTCACACTTTGAATGCTGGGCTCTCAAGAACACCAAAGGAAAGCAAGAGAGAGTTGTGTGAAGAAGTGAGGGATGAGAGGAGATATTTAGAGGACTCATTGGAGGGTGAGAGGTAGGGGGCATTGGTTTTGGCTCCAAGGAAGTGAATGTGATTGGTGTGTGTGGGAGGTGGTGTGTTGATTGCAATTTCAGCTTTGTGTCATGTTTGGCTAGCTGAATAATGACCTGAATCTTCATGATTGAACTTTGGAAACGAGGTAGAAGAATCCCATAGTTGTAGTGGGCTGCATTGGTGCAGAAGAATAAAACAAAAATTCCCAAAGAAATCAAACCAAGGCCAACTATTTTGGGTTCCTTCAAAGCTGTCCAGATTTTTTATCCTCTTTTGTCCCATCCTCTTGGTCTAATTTGGGGGTATAATGACCATCATTGACTGGAACTTTTAAGGTGGTTAAGGGATATCAGTGGTAGCATGGAGAGGGTGGCTGATTTGGTGCAGAAAAATCTTTGAAGAGCCAAGGGTATCTGGTTTGAACCCAACTACACTTCCTAGATGAATAGTTGGGTTTTTGGCTTTTGTTTCTTGGAACCATTTTGCCCCTTGCTAGGTTTGAATATTAGGTGGTATGACGAGGTATAAATGCACAGAGAACCCTTTAGAAATTATGGAAGAGGCGTGGGTTTGTGGCTGGTTTGATGAAGTGGTGCATGGTGATGTACCAAGGGTGCCGATTGGTAGTTGTGTTGGCATTTTCAAGGCTTGGTTCCAATTGACATGGGTTGGGTTAATTCTAACCTTTAAAGGTTGTCGCCCCATTTGGATGTTGAGTTGAGTTCTTTATGAATAGTAGTGAGTTGAGATGGTAGAGTGAGTTTTATGGGGCCCACCAAATATGAGTTTATATGTGTTTGGATGTTAAGATGAATATAGATGTATTTATGAGAAGTTGAAAAAGGTTGTGGATCCCACGTGTAAAAGGTGTTGAGTTGAGTGATGTTTAGTAATTTTGGAGTTGTGTGCTTGGATGTCAGGATAGGTGTGATGCCCCCAAACCCTCGCTAGGGATGTAACAGAGAGTTGGAGCGTTGGGACATGCAACACAATGTTACATACCCCCGTTCATGATAGTTAATATGCAATGCATCCTAGTATGCAACTAGCAGTATACAATAATCGCAACGAAATAAGGGTGATTAGTTATAACTCATGCCAAAATGAACCAAAACATATCAATAGTATTAATAACTATCATAAGTTCAAACTTAAGGATAGCATTTCCCCAATACAAAATACTTAATCCAAGTTCCATGGTTAGATCAACTATTTCATATGCTCCTAAGTATGAAGAGACAATGCTTATGAGCATCAAAATTATATCTAGTCTTCACTCAAGGTCCGGCTCATCTTCAACCATCTGTATCCAGTGGTCCTTTCTATTCTTCCTCTACTGGTCCTGACACAACTTCTATCATTCTGGGCGGAATGATAGTGGCTCCACAAGGGTTAGATTTACTTGAAATCTCAGTAATTAAACAACCAACTTGTACAGAGATAAGATATGTATGATTAATGATAAACATGAGATGCATGCAATGATATGCAGAAAAAAATTGTATGTCTCCCATCCAGGTTCCTCAACATTTTCAGAAAAACTTTGATGCACTCTCTCTTTTACAGAACATTTTCACTTTCTCATTTCGCAAGCATGACATTTCATACTTCATTGCTTTCAAAAATCATAACATTTCATCACTATTAAAGTCATCATCAACATACGTATGGTAGCAACATGGTTCTCCATATTGGTAACATATGGAGAACCATAGCACAACTCATGTTGAGACTACGTCTTTGTCTGCAGACATCGTTCTCAATGCATTAGTAACATAACATAACATCATAACATGTACACCCATCAGCCATAGGTCTCATAACATTTGATTTCGTTCCGACGTTTTTTAAAAAGAACCCATTCGAAGCCCATTGATTGTTTTTCATCAACCCAGGGGTTACCACTCCATTCTTAAACACTCTAGAGTGGACAGAGGAGTTCCACTGGAATAATTCCTCATCCTAGCCTTTGGGGTCATGACAAAAATTATTTTCATGCTATGCTTAAAAAATATATTTCATGACATGTGCACATATAGCAAGCTTTCATTAAAAATGACATTTATATATGCAATATGCTAAAATGGTGGAAATTTCACATGTCATGTAAACAAGTAATCAAATGCTCAATGATGTATCATGCTCAAAATGACATTTTATATTGTGAATGTTGTGTTTGCATGAGAATCGTAAATAAATTATCGAAGAGTAAGTTAGAAACTAACCTACAAACTTCCTGAGTTGGGAAATATCGTAGCGGTTGAAATCAAACTCGTACTAAGTTAAGATTTGTACTACTATGGAAGACATTCAAAATCAAAAGGTTTCAAAAATAGATATTTACAAAAATACTCCTAAACTCTCAAAAATTGCCACTTGGGCTTTAATTTTTCACTATTTGCAAATAAACCTCAAATTTAACCAAACTTCATTGATCAAGCCTAGGTGAAATAAATAAAAACTTCATAAAATAAGCATGATTTAATCAAAACCGTTCATGCTTGATGATCAGCACAAGGTAGAATTAAAACCTATCATTGCATGCTTCTATCTCAAAATCAAACTTTCAATGATCATTCTAAGACTTTAAAAGATCATATTAGAATATGCTAAGACACGCCATATGATATGAACCCGTGGGAATGAATTCCCTTGAACCCACAATCAATTTGAAAACTCCCCAAGAAAGCCAAAAATCAAGTCAAGGATGGAGAATCTAGACCCAATGAGAACCCGTTTCAAGAACCTAGATTATATTAAAATCTAGACCCGTTGAAGAACCCGTCTCAAGAACCCAGATTACAAAGGAGGAACGCCACAAAGGTTGTGATTTACCTTTGATAAGTTCAAGAGTTCAATCAAGAACAAGAGGAGAAAACTCAACTCACAAATAAAATTCAATATTGTCTAATCTGTCAAATGAGGCTACAAAGAGTTTTTAAACCCAAACCTAATCAAAACCCTAGCCAAAATAAAGCCCCTTTTACCCAAAATTACCCTTGATGAACAGTGCCGGCTACAGTACGCGCGGCTACAGTAACCCCTACAATAAATTGATGAAACCCTAATTCTTAAAAAGTAACTTTCCCAATAAGCCTTTGGCCAAAATACAAGGCCTTCCCAAAAACATAGTTCATAAGAAATAAGACATGTGAGCCAAGCATCTTCAAGCCCACTTATTCTAAACTAATAAAATAAATAATTTAACCAAACTGGAAGCCTCCAATAACAATAGGCCGTATCTCTAAGTCATGTCTTCCACAGCTTGAATCAAGTGGATCAAAACTGGTTCTTCTTCTTTCAGACCCATCTTGAGTGTTGGGCTCTTGCTGGCTTCATCCCAAGTGGATTGCACCAATCCTTGCATTGCTTCCTTGATCTTCTTGGCCCTTGATCTTGTAATTGGCCCATCTGGAACTTGCAAAGGATCTTTAAGTGTAGGCCCACCTTGGTTCCTATCACCATAGCTAAAATTTACACTTAAAACAATTTAAACACTTAATCCATCCTTAATGAACCCAGTTTTGAATTAAGCATGGTGACCTTATCTAAACTTAGCCAAGATTTATTCTAACACTAGAAAACAAGACTTGACATGCAAACTAAGACTTGACTTGACATGGTAACCTCCTTCACGCACGGATTTCCCCCTTTCCACCGCCGTGCACCGCCACCCACATTGAGTGACCACCCTCTCCGGCATCCTCAGGCCACCACCGACCCATCCCGACCACCCTTGGCCCTGATCTGACACCCATGCACACACACTCTCTCGCACTCTCCCACGGCTTCTCCTCCACGGTATGGCCAGATCCGCCACTGTGGCGCCACCTCGACACCACCACGAGATCCACCGCACCTCCCTTAGTAGAGCCCTAGGTCCAAGCCACCACTTTATGTGGTGGGTAACCACTGCACGTGATGGACAGTCACTGCGCGTGATTGACCGCCACTGCACACGGCTAGATCCGCCGTGTTATACCTTCACTGCCATCACAAGGCCATCACGAGCCCTTCCAAGACCACACCTAGCTATCTAAACGCATAAACAGTTAACGTACGTGGGTCAGCCGCCACGTACGACACTGTCAACATCATCGGTTGTGATGATCAACGAGCAACGCACGGGTTATCCCGTCGATGGTATAACCCTCTATCCCTTGTTAATTATATTGGATATTGATTAGTTGACTAGGTTGTGGACTGTGCTGTTGGTAATTGTGGAGTTGTGGTATTGTGATGTGGTGTTGTGTAATAAAGAGTTGGGCTTGTCTGTGTTGTATGGAGGTGTATGGTGCCGTGTAGTGTGCTGTGAAGTGTTGGGCATATTGTGAAGTATTGTGGACTGTGCTGTGTAATGCAGTTGTGGGGTTTGTGCTGTAATTATGGAGTGGTTGTGTTGTGCAGTGTAGTTGTGGGGCATGTATTGTATGGATGGCGTGGCGTTGTGTGGAATGGGAAGAGTACATGCTGGGTGTACTTTGTATGTGGCGTAATGTGAGACAAGGAGAGTATATGTAAAATATACCCTCCCGGCATATGGTAGAACGGGATGAGTACACAGAGCAGTGTACTCTGTGGGTAGTGTGTGTAACAGGAGTACATGTGGAATGTACTCCGTATGGCGGATATGCCATAATGGTGATGTGTATGTGGAATGGGACGAGTACACGATGAGTGTACTCTGAGTGGTGCAGTGATGTAACGTGTATGGAGTACGTGTGAGGTGTACTCTGTATAGCATAGTGTGTATAAAGGGAGTACGCGCGGGGTGTATTCCATGTGATGGAGTGACGCACCATATGGCAGGGAGTATACGAGGAGTGTACTCCATGTGATATAGTGATGCACTATATGGCGGGTATGCCATAGTGGTGATGGAGCGTATGTGGGGAGTACAAGTGGAATGTACTCCATGTGATGGTGAGATGCACCACATGGCTTGTATGCCATAGTGGTGATGTGGCGTAACGTGCATGGAGTATATACAGAGTGTATTCCATGTAGTGGGGTGATGCACCATGTGGCGGATATGCCCTAATGGTGATGTGGAGTAATGCATGTGGATAAAGTACACAAGGAGTGTACTCCATGTGATATAGTGATGTACCATATGGCGAGTATGTCATAGTAGTGATGTGGCGTAGTATGTATGAAGGGAGTATACGTGGAGTGTACTCCACGTAGCAGCGACACCTCGTGTGGCGTGTTGTAGAGATAAGGACAGTTACGTGATTTATGGGCGTGGAATGTGATGGATAGTGTCGGGAACTGTGGAACAGTGTCCCGAAGTAGTTATGGCAAAGCCTGTAGTCTGAGGTGGCAAGTGTCACTGTGATGGGCTTATGGCTAGGAGTATGCGCAAAGTAGCGGAACAAGTATAAGAGTGCACAGCAGAAGCATGACTGAGGAATGTCATGAAGTGACATGACTACTGACAGTCGTGCTTGTGATGGGTGAAGTAGTGGAACAAGTGCAGGAGTACGCAGCGGAAGCATGACTGGGCAACGTCACGAAGTGACGTGGTTATTGGAAGTCTTGCTTATGATGGGCGAAATGTTAGACTGTAGAAATGGCTTAATGGGAACGTGACAAGATGTCACGATGTGTCGGGAGTACGTAAGGAATCATACTCATGATGAGTTAGGAATTTATGTACCAGAGTGTTGGGTAACGCGACAAGGTCACGGTGTAGCTTGGGAGCAGTCTCGAGCTGTATGACGTGGCATAAGACATGGTTATGATTGGAATCTTATCGTGTTAAGTGTTGGGATGAACTATCAAAGGGACGGGTAGCATGAGGAGTCATACTAGTCAGGTTAAGAGAAGGTTGGTATCGGAGTATGGTTCTTGTCCCTCGAAGCTGGTGATCAACGTGTTATATATGTTGATCTTAGGTGATAGGGGGTAGAGTACATGTGTAATCTGGTTAGACACATGTGCCGGACGGATTCACCATATGTAATGGGTAATCTATCCTGAGTACAGTTACACGGTGCTTAAGCCTCAGAGTTGGCTTAGAGCCGTGTGGCTTGTCTGGATGGGAATGAGGATTAGTATGGGCTAAGGTGCATGAAGACAGTGACGAGTGTACTGTCTAAGGACGGGATGCGTGACTTAGTTGATCTGAGTCATGCGTCGGAATGTGGTTAATGAGAAGAATGAGACATAGGTCTTAGTGTCTTAATCCTAAGGTGAGTCATGGGATCCACTTTAGTGAATAAGCACTGGAGGCAAGACTTTGAGTTGGAAGATGGGGTGACCGTAATGGGTCCCCGAAGGTTTTAACTTAGAAAGGAACACGTAAGAACACGGGATAGAAGGAGAGTGTTCCAAGTATAGCGTAGTTCTATTTATAGTTCAAGCTTATGTACTAGATAGAGAATGACTTTAAGGTATGTGTATGCATGTAGGTTGCCATCTGACAAGCATGAATGGACTGAATGACATGCAAGTAGCATGGAGTCCAGGTAAGTGTTACATTCATACTCTTCTAGAGTTTTCCAAGACACAGGAAACGCTTTTCCTTTAAGATGCTCACGAAAAGAAATGAAAGACGTTTTAAGAAAGAAAATGCTAATTGTTAAAAGGTATAAGTATGTACGGCCCCTCCTTGGCTGCCCCTTTTTACTCAACCAAAGTATTAATTGTACGCATGTGAATGAATGACTATACGCTGTATCTATTGTATATATTTTCTAAGAAAATCTATAAACTGATGAAGATGCATGAAGGGCATGACAACGGATGCTTTTGTGGATCCTACGAACTGACGCTCTCATGTACGCCACGAGGTGACTCTCGTTGATGCCATGAGAGACGACGTTCAAAGGTGATGCTTATGGGATGCCATGAAAGCAGACGTTTAAACCCATGTATGTTCTCAAATGAAGTTTTCGAGAACGAACTGCTAAAGAAAAGATAGAACTGAAATGAACTGAAAGACGAAAAGACAATTTTTGGGCTTACGCCCCAAACAATGTTTATCCATGAAAAG
Source organism: Juglans mandshurica (assembly GCA_022457165.1). NCBI lineage: Eukaryota > Viridiplantae > Streptophyta > Magnoliopsida > Fagales > Juglandaceae > Juglans > Juglans mandshurica. The sequence goes on from CM039626.1 coordinate 11,318,995, forward strand.
AAATGATTTCTCATGAAAAGAAATGTTTTCTCATGAAAAGAAAGGACTGTAAATGAAAGAAAGAACCAAACGAAAGCCTCAGCTCTTTCGAGCTGACATGAATGAATGAATGCACGAATGATAAGCAAGAAAGAAAGAAATGAAAGCATGAATGTATGAAGATACGTAACGGCCACATGACTGAAAGGAAAGGGTACCAATGAATGGGCAGATTGCAATGCCGGGTAAGTAGTACTGGAAGTGCACCCAGTGCTACCCCCTATGAAAGGGATTCCCAACCCGTGAACACGGGCGGAATCCGGGTCCAAAGGAAGACCGATAACCCCAAACACACGGGGCGTAACAGTGTGTACTAGCCTATGAAAGTGATAAGAACGAATGGATGTATGCACGTATGTACGAACGCACGAATGCACGAATCTTTAAGAAATGAAGGCTTTGACGGGGGACACGTTTTAAAGAAAAGAAAGTCTTTTGAAAGAAAAGCCCCGTCCAGTGACGTTTTCAAAAGAACTCACGTAAACATGCACGAACTCTTGAAGAAATGAAGGCACTGACAGGAGAACATTTTACGAAAAGGAAGCCCATGTTTAAAAGAGAAAAACCCTGTCCAGTGAAGTTTTCAAACGAACGCACGTATGACACGTATGCACGCACGTAATAGTATGTACGAGTGATGAATGCATGAATGAAACCCTATATTGTTATATTTTTAACGGTATGAAGTAATGCTTACGAGTTTTCGACTCATTTTAGTTTTTTTTACGCATGTCCCTCCCCCCCCACAGGAACTGCACGATCAGGACGGACACGGCCCATGGGGAAGAGCACGGAAGTCTAGGCACGAGTTTTAAACGTACGAGAGGCCTTTTATTATAAGATTTATGTTTTTCGCTATAAACCTCTTTTATCCCAAAGCATATTTTAATCTATAAACGTGGAGTCTCGCACCCTGGGTATGCAATTGAAAAGTTTTAAATAGAACGGTAATTCCCGTCGTCCTTTTTAAAAATATTTTGCAAAAAGTCCCACCATAAGGATTGGCGTTACATGAGCTAGAAGAAAATTTCTTAGATTTAGGTTTGCTTTCCATACTAAAACTCAAAACTTTGAAAACTTTGAAACCTCCCATTTCATCATTACAACTTTCCTAAATCTCCACACAAAATAAAATAAATAATTCAACTTTTTCAAATTTCAAAACAAAAATAATATTAAAAAATATATTCTAACAATATTTTATTCAATTTTTTAACTTTAATCTCAACTCATCTCATCTATGGAAACAAACGAGGCCTTTCGCGCAATTGGTTTCCCACCGCTTTCTACATAGAGCCTTATGCCTGACAAAAGTTTTTGAAAAATCAAAATAGTTCCTAAATTTTATACACAATTCTATGTATATAGAAATTGGCCCTTCCAAAAAAAATTATAATTTTTATATGCTCTCTATTTTATTTTTTTTAAATTTCAATGTACATTGAAATGCCCCTCCAATTTTTTTTCTTTGGACTCTGAATTTTGTATGATTTATATACACTATCTAATTTTAAGGATGTGGCCCCATAAAAATAAAATTAAAACTAAGATTAGGAAAAATAATAAACTATTAACATGGATCACAAACTAAGTTTTGGCTTCTTAATATGGAATTAATATAGAATCCAAAGTGAAAATTAAAAAAAAAAAAAACAAATTAATTATTTAAAATTTATGATCTATATGAAAAATTGTTGAGAGGTTTTATCCTCTACACTTTATTGAGTAAGAAAAAATTTACTTAAGATCTCAATTGTAACATTCTATGCTTAATATGACACAAAAATATATTTTACATGAAACTTTATAAACTAACTTAGATACTAGACTGAAAGATCGCATTCTAAAAGATCACTTGATAATTCCTATGAAGAAAGTAATTTCTAAATATTTTATTATAAAAATCATAATGTATGAATATTATTCCATGAAATATTATTGTCAAAAATCTAAAACAGACATTAAGTTGTGTTTTTTTAATTTTATTTCTGTGTATCTAACAAATTATCGAGATTTAATTTTATATATAGTCATGCTTTATGATGCTTTAATCTTTTTTCATTTTACATAGACATCTCACGCGGTTGAAAATCTGGCCCCCCTAAAAAAATTTGCCAGTTCCGCCATTGTCGAGTCACACCTATTTTGGGTGCTTTTTGGATATTTGCTTAGTTTAGACCCGATTATGCACAGGATTTCCTTTAGACCCAACTTAAATTGGAACTAGAATTTTTCTATGGAAACCAAGCTGAAATGTGGACATTTCCTCTGCCGAATCAACTTCTAAACCTCCAAGTCAGAAGACAATCATCAATTGCCTTATAACTACATGGGGCTTATTCCACCCCAATAATGCTTAATATGAAATTTAGAAAACATGACAGTTAACATGCAATGTGCCTTGTATATTTATAACAGTATGAATAAATCACAGCAGGAAAAACAATAACATGGGCTTGAGCAATAAATATGGTACCAAGCCAAAATTCTAATATATGCCAAAAGATTACATTCTTAACATTCATACACTAAAGTAGGGTCCCAAAACATTGACCCTTCATCACCTTAAAAGATTAGCATATTGTCTTATCTACATAGTTAAAAACATTATCTTTCTCCTCCTAAGAGCTCCTGAATCTCTGATATCAACTTCAAAATAATTTCCATAAAACGATCGATCAGCTCGAGATGACTCGCGAAGGTGAGTATTTCTTCCACTATTGGCGACCAGCTGGGCTTACGCTTCCCCATCTTGTTCACATTTTTCTGAACATGTTACAACTTCTATCATTTTGGGGGTTGGGGGAATGATAGGGGAAATACCACAGTTAGATTCCGAGAAATCTCAATAAGTTATTCCACAAACATACGCAAAGATAACATAAGCATGTATAAGGTAAACATGAACATGTATGCATGAGCATGAACGTATACTTCCATAAGGAAAATGATATTATGTCATTTGAGTTTGCCCCCCTCAATTTGATTGCTAATGTATTTTTTAAAATTTTCTTTACTTAATGGTTAAGAAAGTGATTCTTAGTATATTCTTTTTTTTAAAAAAAAAAAATTAAAGATGTTTAAAAACTATTGGATAGAAAAAGCAAAAAAAATGTGTAATTTGCACTAGAGGCATGCCCAGTGGTCAAACTTGAGCAGCATAATAGCACTACCCTTTCCATAAACCATATTTTTTCTCCCATCTATATTTTTTTTCAAAAACATATGAACTTATGACAATATATAACTTTTGAGCAAAACTTTCACTTCTTGGTGAATCATGTCATCTTGTCTTATTCAATATAAACCCTTATGGATACCTCATGGTTTCCCCTAAAAACCGTGGGCACTTGCTAGTTACCGCACCACATCACAAGCATGTCAACCAGCTATGAATACAACATAGGAGAGACACTTACGTTGATCGAGACACCTTCACCATGAGCTCCCTTAAACTTTTGGCAGATCATATCGCCTTCACCAAAAGTCCATATCAAGTACGAAAATTCGTAATACATTCACTGTACACATCATTTAGCACCCACTAGCGTTAAGCGTTATGACTTTGCTTTGGAAACCATTTGGTCCCATTCAAAACCCGTTGACAGTACTTTGTCAAACTAGGGGCGTACCCACTCCATCATTAATCACTCCAGAGTAGGACATGGCAACCCAAGGATATACCACTAGCCATCCTAGAATTGGAGTCTTGTCAAGACATTACTTTAATGCACAACCCATAAAACTTTGCATAAACATTAGATAATAATGTGTGATCATAGCACGACATGTGAATGACATGCAACATGGGACATGGTAACATGCGAACATGGCTCTTTAACTAGGTGGGAAAAGGTTTTTTTTTTTTTATACTTAGAAATCAGTGTATGAGAAGATAGGGAATTGTTCCTTAATGGGCTCCAAGAGCCTGACGATGATGTCGAGGCCATTGTTGGTGGTGTATTTGAGCTTGCCCCCATGCTTCATGGTACCAAAGCAACCTCCCATTAAAAAGGTCCTAGCAAAGAGTCATCTGTATGTCAACAGGCATTCCACTCCTAGTTGATAGCTAGAGAAGTAGAATGTAAGTGAGACGAAGTGTGACGCCCCCAAATTAAGTTTGGGATCGGACGGACATTTGAAGCGTCGAGACATGCAACACAAGGTTACTTGCCCCCATTCATGACATATAAGATGCAATGTTCCTAACATGCATCTAGTATTATGCAATATTCGCAACGCATACTTTTTTTTTCTTTAGCATTACTATTCACCAAACTGAAAATATCACAAATACTTAAACATACTTCATACATAATGACATACTAAATAACTGAGATCACAACGCTAATCCAAAATGGTTGTGACCAAAAGAGTACTGGAGGTTCAACTCCATATTACAAGTCGTAATTTAAATTAACTATTATATTAGCATTGACATTGCACCATCGCTTTGTCGATCGTTTTTAGTTGGTCGATTCTCGGTTCTCCTTCAGATCATGTAACAAGATCTACTATTTAGGGAGAATGGTAGTTGGGACTACCACAGTGAGATTTATAATATTACAAATCTCAGCAAGTTAACATAAGACCTCCACACAGATTAATGATGCATACATGACAGTAAAAGCATGAATGTATAATCAAAGTCATAAATAAGCATAGCATAACTTGACATAAGACATAACATAACTTCACACATGACATAGCATAACTGACTTAACTTGAACTGAAACATCAACTGAAACTTGACTTGACATGGCATAAAGATGAACTTGAAACATAACATGAACTTGAAATATGGCATAACATGAACGTGAACATAACATAATATGAACGTCAACTTGAAACATAACATGAAAGTGAACATAACATAACATGAATGCGAATTTGAACACAACATGAACGTGAACATAACATAATATGAACTCGAAATGTAATAGCCCGCTAGAAATTCAATGGTGAAATTGCTATAGGTTTTAGGAACCTCATGAAAACACCGTAAGTTTTCACGATTCGACCAATCGTGTAAGTTTTAGCCTGTCAGTATAGTCAGAGTTATCACTCACTATAGTGCTAGAAATGCGATTTTATTTATTTGATGTAGTTAGAAGTGTCAAATTGAGATATGGTCTGTTCCATTAGACTTAGTTTTCAACATGTGTATATGAATGTTCATTGAGGATTTGTTGCATCAATAAACCCTTTGATGATAGATTTCTTTAAATTTAGAAACTTGAAAACTGGAAGTGGAAAATTAGTTTTTGTTTGAGAAAGTTTGAATATTTTGTGGTTTAATCTTACTCTAAAGGCTTTGATATTTTTATGTGATGATCCTAAGTCCCTTATATGCATGTTAGGATGTTGGTTTGAAGATATTTAGTATTAGTTTCAAAGATATGATTTTTCTATGCAATATGATTTCGGTTAGGCCTAAGATTTGAAGTTTTTGGGTTAGATACATGTTCAATTGATTTTTAGCCATGTGATTTTAAGTTTGATGGTTGGATCTTCTATAGGACACACTTTTAAACCATGTGATATTTTAGTTTGAAGATCTCAACTTTTTAATTCATGGATCAAGAAATTGATCAAAGCTAGTTAAGGAAAAATTTATGTTTTTGGACTAAGTGTAGAACCGAAAACTCCAAGTATTGTTTTGTGATTTTCGATGACTTTTGTTTGATGATTTAAAGCATGGTTGATCTTAGGATGATGTTATGAATATGTTAGATGTAAGATTTTATGTTTTTGGAATTCTTGGAGATGTTTTGAATAAGGTCAAAACTTGTGATTCAAGGGTTTATTTTTTTAGTTAAAGAGTTTGGATCTTTTTACTAAAAAGTTTGGTGGTGATGATTAGAATTTTTTTAATTGATGGGTAAAATAGCCATTTTACTCTAAGCTGTCTCATTTTCATGTTTCTAATTGTTAGTAATTAAATTTCTGACTTTTAGAATACCCTCTTACAGTTTCTCGTGTTTCACGCTTCATTCTCGTAGAACGCGATAGTCAAAGTAAGTTAGCTATTAACTTACTATCAGTTTATTGTATATGTGTGATGGGTGAGGGAACTATAGTTATGTTTTTATGTTATCATATATGTCATGTCATGCCACGTCATTACATGTTTATCTGTTACACATGATGTATACTGTCACGAAATACTTATCTTTTACATAATATATTTTGTCACACAGTGTTATCTATTGCAAGTATGTCATGCTACGTATGACATCTATTACATGTATGTTATGTCATATAATATTCATTGTTATACGTTATGTCATTTTACGAAATGTTGTCTATTACATATTATGCTATGTTATAAAATGTTGTCTGTCAAGTACGTCATGTCTGTTGTCTTACTTTCATGTCATGTTACGCTACGTCAGGACTTATGTCCTTTCATATTCATGTCATGTTTCTTCTCGGATACAGTTTGTGTATTCGAGAACAGTCATGTCAAATTATTTATGTCAATCATGACACTAAGTGCTAGGATAGGGTAATATCCTAGTGAAATTCATTTGTTCACGTTGGAGTGTCTAAATAGATGTGAAATTTTCTAGTTGACGAAATACAATCAACAGGTTGCGAATGGGGCCTAACTAGCTGGTCACCGTAGCGCGCCAGGCACTAACGCCGATGGAGCCATATTTTATTTTACTTATGTCCATAGTAATTGTGGCACAAACAATACATTGGGCCACAACAACTGTGGAGCATGAAGTATGGGGTCACAACAACTGTGGAGTACGTATTAATGCACTCACAGCTGGTGTAGATACTTGTGTTGTGCTGCAGTAATTGGCAGGGATACATGGCTCAAGGGGACCCGTGTAGCAACCGTATGGTCACTTAACTCGTTAGTCGAGTTAGGCAACTTACTCAACGAACTAGCTCATTAGTGTATTTTGGTAATGTACACATGGAGCTCGGTCTCCCACGTTTTGAGATTACAGTCTTCTGAGACTCGTATTGTAATCATGGATGTTTATTTTGTTAAGTATGATGGATTACGCTTTAACTATTTGGGATATATCAACTTGGTGCTTAGTATTGTTCAAGGAAAAAAAAGTATCCGCTACAAATATTGCATAATGCTATATGCATGTTAGGAACATTGCATCTTATATATCATGAACAGGGGCAGGTAACCTTGTGTTGCATGTCCTAACACTTCAGTTATCAGTCTGATCCTAAGCGAAAATCTGGGGCGTCACAAGGTGGTATCAGAGCAATACGCCTCTGGGTTATAAATCCACATGTCCTTAGGAAATGTACCAAATGTTAGGTTTGAAATTTTTGTCTACATTAGGCTTGAATTTCTTGAAGCATGGGAGGTAGTACGTGGTTCTAGTATGTGTACTCGTGTGTTTCAGGAAATGACACATGACTCGCAGTAGGATACCTAGGAACCCTGAGGGAGGCAGCAATCAAGGGAATTAGAATCCCCCGATGGATGGAGGATTAGCTGAAACTGTACGTCTACTGGCTGACATGCTTAGACACCAGCAACAGCAACAAGCACACGTACCCATACCCAAAATTAGGGGTTGTCCATATTAGAATTCTTGATCCACCGTTACCTGAATTTTTCTAGTAATGAAAGGTCATTAAGAGCCGAGAAATAGATTATGGATCTTGAAAGAACCTACGAGATCTATGGATGTACTGAGGACTAGAAAGTTCTATATGCTGGATACTTACTCCAAGGAGAAGCAGGAAGAGTTCGACAACATATTATTCTCGGATTCTATCAAACTGCTGAAAGAGCAGGAGTTCGCGACTTTAACTCAAGGCAGTTTGATCGTCGAACAGTATGCCGCTAAGTTTATGGCATTAGGAAGGTTTGCACAATACTTGATTTCTACTCAAAGGATGTAGGCGCAGAAGTTTCAAGCAGGACTTCAACCAAGGATCCGTAGTCAAGTAGCTTGTCTAAGAATAAAGAATTACCAAGAGTTGGTAAATGTGGCCGTGATAGTAGAGGTTGAGCGGAGAGGTTTGGCGATCCAGATCAATACCGAACGAAAGACAACTATGTCGTTTGCTGCAAGTGGTAGTGCCAAGAAGAAGAAGTCATTTTCCAGCCTTGCGAAAGGCAAAGGAATAGTGACAGGGGGCAGATGCTGTCTCTTTACCCGTTATGCACTAAATGTGGAAAGTGTCATCATGGATAATGTCACAGTGGTTATGGAATTTGTTATCAATGCGGGAAACCGCAACATTTGATCAGAGATTGTCCCAACACCACACAAGGTAGTGGAGCTGGTGATCACAAGCCAAGGCCCCACATCCCAGCACGTGTCTATGTTGTAACCCCAGGTGATATCGATGATGACGCATCAGAGGCTGAGGAAGCTAGCGTCATCACTTGTATTTTCTTTAAAATGTTTATGCTTTGTTGTTAGCTTGAGTGTTAGAATTATTGTTATTAATAGTATCGCGTTATTTTCTTTATTAGGAAATGTCATTATGTTAAGGTTCATGGCTTGTGAGCTATTCGATTTAGGCGCATCACAATCCTTTGTGTCTGCAGCATTTGCATGGATTTGTAGTTTGCAAACTGAGCTGTTACCTCGATGGGTTGTAGTATTCCTAACGAGAATATAGTACCTTGTACCCATTTAGTTAAGGATTGTCCTATAGAGCTGGAAGGAAGGACGCTGAAGGCTACCTTGGTAGTATTCGGTCAGATGGAGTTCGAACTAATCTTGGGGATGGACTGGCTATTCAAGCACTATGCTAAGACAGACTATTGAAAGCAAGAAGTTGTGTTTGAACCCCCAAGTGAAGACAGAATTAGTTACGCAGGAGCATCAGTTAAGGCCACCCCTTCAATGATTTCGGCTTTGCAAGCCAGGAAGTGTATCGAGGATGAATTCTCAGCTTTTCTACTTATAATTGTAGAGAAGATAGGCGGAAATAAAGAAATCCGTGGGATACCTGTAGTTGAAGACTTTCCTAAAGTTTTCGCTGATGAATTACCCAGTTTACCATCGGATAGAGAAGCAGAGTTCGAGATAGAGTTAGACCTCGCGACAGCTCCGACTCACAAGGCATCGTATCGTATTGCCACTACTGAATTGAAGGAGCTCAAGGCGCAGTAGGAGGAACGATTTGAGAAGGGTTTTATCCGCCCCCATTCTTTGCCTTGGGGAGCACCTGTGTTATTCGTGAAGAAGAAAGATGGATTTATGAGGATGTGCATACACTACAGAGAGCTAAACAAGGTGATGATCAAGAATAAGTATTCGTTACCTAGGATTGATGATTTTTTGGATCAAGTGCAAGGAGCAGCAGTGTAACGCCCATCCTTGTGGTGGGAGTTTTTATAAAAGATTTTAGAAAGGATGACGGGAATTACAGTTCTATTTAAAACCTTTTTACATGCATAACTAGGGTGTAAGACTCTACGTTTATAAAATAAAAATGTTTTGCCAATAAAAGAGGTTTACAGCGGAAAACATCAATTTTAATAATAAAAAGGTCTCTTGTATAGGGGTGTAAATGCAAACTGGAAAACCGGTCCAGACCGGACCGGACCGAACCGGTTTTACCGATTTTGGACCGGTCCGATCCGGTCCCGGAACCAGTTTTTAAAATCTAAAAACCTGCCAGTTCTGGGATTTTTTGGACCGGACTGGACCGGTTGATTAAAAAAAATAAAAAATAATATTTTTATATATAATTTTTATACAAAATATTTTTTATATATTAAATATTAATATATATAAGTTTTATATATAATGTATAATTATAAATTTTTATGTGAAATTTTTATATAGAATATATATAATTATATATATTCATATATGAAATAATTTCTTGTTATAATTTATAGATTATTACATAAAATGTTAATATTAAATCACTAAAAGTTTATAACTAATACTAATATATAACTTATAACTATATCAATAGCTAATATTAATACTATTATATAGTCTAATATATTAACAAAAGTATAAAACAGTTTTTTTTAAATCAGTTTTTTTTATAAACAAATTTTTAATGACAAATTGTGAAACTTACATTTTAAAAAAACCGGAAAACCGGACTGGACCGGACCGGAAACCGGTAAAACCGGAAGTACCGGTTTAGGAGGATAAACGGTGCGTAATCGATTTTGAAAAATACAAAACTGGTACATACCGGTTCGGTCCTAGATTTTATCCAAAACCGGACCGAACCGGACCGGGTACACCCCTACTCTTGTACATTTAAAATTCATGCCTATACTTCCATGCTCTTACCCATGGGCCGTGTCCGTCCTAACGCATACTTCGTTCAGTTCCTGTGGGGGGAGGCGCATACATAACAACTAAAATGAGTCGATGACTTGTAAGCATTATTTCATACAATTAAAATATAACAACATAGGTTTTCATTCATGCATTCATCATTCATACATACTATAGGTGCATGCAAACGTGTCGTACGTGCATTCATTTGAAAACGTCACTAGACGGGGTTTTTCCTTAAAGGCTTTCTTGTCGTAAAACGTTTCTCCCGTCAGTGCCTTCAATTCTTGAAGAGTTCGTGCTTTCATTTGTGCATTCATGCATACATACATTCTTTCTTATCACTTTCATAGGCTAGTGCACACTGTTACGCCCCGGGTGCTAGGGTTAGTGGCCCTATGGCCAATGGATTCGCCCGTGGCTGCGGGTTGGAATCCCATTCTGTCAGGGTGCAGCACTGGGTGCACTACCAGTACTACTGTCCGGCATTGCAATCTACCCATTCATTCATTGGGTACCCCTTTTCGTTCATTCATATGGCTGTTACGTATTTTCATACATTTCATGCTTTCATTCATTCTTTCATTCATGTCAGCTCTGAAGGGCTGGAGCTTTCATTATTTTCTTATCTTTCATTTAACAGTCATTTCATGAGAAAATAATACTTTTCATGAGAAAACATCATTTCATGAGAAAAGCATATTTTCATGAGAAAAGCATCGTTTTATGGGAAAAGCATAGTTTTGGGATCATAAAAGATCAGTTCGTTGATTTTCTTAGAAAATACATACAATAGATACCACGTATAGTCATCCATTCACATGCGTACAATTAATACTTTGGGTGCGTAAATAGGGGTTGGCAAGGAGGGGCCGTACATACTTATACCTTTGAACACTTAGCATTTTCTTTCATAAAGCGTCTTTCGTTTCTTTTCGTAAAGCATCTTAAAGGAAAAGCTTTTCGTTTTCGTTGTCTTTTATCTTAGAAAACTCTAAAAGAGTATGAACGTAACACTTACCAAGACTCCATGTTACTTTCATACCATGCAGTCCATTCATGCGCGTATCAGATGGCAACCTACAGGCATACACATAGCTTAGCTTCATTCTCCATCTAATGCATAAGCAACTTAAATTTAGAAAACATAAGCTACACTTTACTTGGAACACTCTCCTTCTATCTCGTGTTCTTACATATCATTTACTTGCTAAGACCTTTGGGGTCTACTTACGGTCACTACCTCTTCCAAACTTGACGTTCTACTTCAAGTGCTCATTCACTAAGGCAAACCCATGATTCACCTTAGGAATAAGACACTTAAGACTTATGTCTCATTCTTCTCATTAACCACGTTACGACGCATGACTCAAACCGATTAAGTCACGCATCCCATCCTTAGATACCAGTCACTATCTTCATGCACCTTAGCCCATACAAATTCTCATTCCCATCCATACAAGTCACACGGCTCTAACTCAACTCTGAGGCTTAAGCACCGTGCAACTATACTCGAGATAGATTATCCTTCTGACGTAAGCAAATTCTGCCCTCAGAATATGCTTACGTCAGAAGAAAGGAACGTACGTAAGAAGGAAGAAGCGTACGTAAGAAGGAAGAAGCGTATGCAAGAAGGAAGGAGCGGGGTGTTAAAAGTAGTGTTTTCAGAGATCGACTTGTGATCCAGATATCATCAGCTGAAGGTCAAGGAACAGGATGTGCCGAAAACTGATTTTAGGACAAGGTACGACCACCATGAGTTTTTTGTGATGCCTTTTGGGTTAACCAATGCTCCATCCGCATTCATGGACATGATGAACGAAATATTCAGACCCTATCTAGACAGTTATGTTGTCGTATTCATTGATGACATCTTAATCTATTCGAAGAGCGAGGAGGAGCACATAATTCATTTAAGTATGGCTTTGACTATATTTAAGGACCAAAAGTTGTATGCTAAACTCAGTAAGAGCGAGTTCTGGGTTGGCGAAGTGAAGTTTTTAGGTCACGTGATCTCTAGTAGGGGAGTAGCAGTGGACCCGTGCAAGATTGAAGATGTAATGAACTAGCAGAGACCGACCAATGTGCATGAGATTTAAAGTTTCTTAGGACTAGATAACACTCCACCTAAAAAACTCCTTAGGCCTTGACTTAGTAGCCTTAATCCTAGTTAAGTAGGAGTTGGGCTATTTGAGAATAAGAACAATTTTGTATACTTGAGTTGGTAAAAAGGCCATATACTTTGGGTTTAGAATAATTATTAGAAGATTCTAGTGCAATATTGATTTTGAGGAAAAGGAAATTTTTAGAGCTTAATTGAGTTAGCAATATTATTTTTGAGAATTTTTAGTGTTTTATTAATGTTTAAGATAAGAAGCTAAGAGGCCCATAAGGGAATGATACATGATATATTGGATGGTTGCCACATTAATGGGCTAAACAATTTGGGTTAAATATTTGATGAAATTGGAAAAAGCCCAAAGAGTGGTTTACTAAGGGTCCAAGTTTTTTGGGTATAAATGCTTAGGAGAGGCAATAAGCCTTTAGGCCTGATGAGTGCACAAAAGTGCACTCTAAATATCCTATTATTGGATTAAAATGATAAAATATGAATAGAAATAATGAGATATAATTTATATTATTGAATTTAATATATATTCACACTGAGAGATATTTGAACATGATTTTATAATATTTTAAATCTCAAATATTGCATTATTGGTTGGTGAGAGATAATTTGAAATTGGGCTTTACACTTAACATTTTTGGAAGTTTTCAATTTATGCTCTAACCCAAGTCATTTTCTGTTGGATTTTAGGGTCAAGAAATGAAAAGCATCAAAAAAAGAGAAAAAAATCATATATGCGAGTTTTTATTCATTGGACTCACACACACGTGGGACCCACATTTTTGGTTTGGAACTTTCGAGAAAGTCATAGTACACATGCTGGAAGAAAAGAGAAGAAAGGATCTTTTGGTTTGGAAAGTAATGGAAGCAGCACACATTTTGGCCAAGAGAGTTTTACGCATGCGGGCCCATTTCTTTTGCTTTGGTTTTTTTTTTGGATGAGACACCAAAAAGGCTTGGTTTTCAACTGAGGCGTGAGACCTACAGGAAATTAATTCTTTGATTTGAAGACACAACACAAAAAACGGGGGCCTTTTGGGAGTTTTGGACGTTGGGGAGATGCAAGACACACGGGACCTCATATATATTCAAAAAGGAAGAACCAGCAGCACGGTGGTTGGAGAAGATGGACTGAAGAATGAAGAGAATTTCCTCCATGGCCGCCGTTTACTTTATTTTTCTCTTAAAATTTTTGTTGTCCATTATATTTATGGGTAACTAAATTCTCAAGTAGGCCAAGAGATGAACTTGCACATTAGATGGTATTTTTAATTTATTTTTAATTTATGTATTTGGTCTTCAACTACTAAAACTTTTTTGTTTTATCATTCTCAATTCATTGTCAATGTTTTCTTCTCTGAATAATCATAGAATTTATTTTGTTTATAGATTCAGGCATTCTTTTTCTATTGAATGGATTAGCTCTTTAATTATATTTGGATCAATTATGTATCTATATTGATTTAATTCTTTGCTGTAATATCACTCCCTGAGTATATTGTCGTCGTTGGATTTTCTCAATAGTGATAACAATTTATGTATTTTAAAAGTAGTGAATTATTTTTCAAAGGCTACATTTGGTTTAATTTTGGTTTATAAATCTATACCTTCCGATTGGGAATTTTGGGAATTGAGTTATTCAATGAATTAAGAATAATTAAAATACCGAATTTGTGCAAGGGATTTCCGATGCTTTACTGTTCTTCAAATTTGAATACTTTTTTCGTTAGTCACTTTGCTTCACTTTAATTTACATTTAAGATTAATCTTTGTTCTCCATTAATCATTTAATATTTTTTTCTTTAGTTTCTTTGTTCCTCGGCTATTCTTTTAATTTGTCTCTCTGTGGAATCAACACCCCAAATATGTGCTACAACTACCGCGTTATTCTTTGGGTGTAATCAAGACCCTACTTGATGGACTAGGGCCCTAATGCACTAAGGATGTGATGGGCTAAGCATAAGGTGTTAAAAAACCTTAGGCCCAACTTGGAAGATATAAAGTTTTAAGCCTTTATTGGAGGATACTAAAAATAGCCCAAATGTAAAGGACATAAAGCCATTGGGCCTAACTTAGTAAGAATGAAGGCCCAAAATTGGAAGACATGAGGTTTTTGGTCTCACTTATTGGACACAAGACTATGGGCCTAACTTATTAGACCTAAAATATTAGGCCAAACATAGTAAGTATAAGGTCATTGGGCCTACCTTAGTAAGATTCAAGACTTTGGCCCAATTGAGGAAAGACCCAAAGATTAGGACCCAACCTAGTAGGCCTTTGAGTCCATGGATAGGACCCAAAATCTGGACATAAGGTCCTTATAATAACCCACTCCAAAGCCCACATCCAAGTCTTACACAAATGGCCCAACAAGCCCAACCCACAAGGCCCAACAAGCCTTGTCTTTCATTTTTATCCTTCTAATGGAAGTCCACATACACCATACCATTGGTTTCCTTTAAGCCCAAGAAGTTCCACACTCCCCTAAGGTTCCAACTTGACCATAATTAAGTTCCTAACTTAACTTAAAGGGGATTAATTAACTTACACATGATTAGTGACCTCTAAACCATATTTTAAGCTTAATTTTTCTTCAAATCACTTCCTACATTTTTTTATCTGAAATCTGTTGATTTTATTATTGATTTAAATTTTTGTTAGACTAATTTAGAAGTTTAGACTTGACCCAACACATGTCAATAGAAGCAAAGTCATGTCAATGCCAAAGTCACCACCAATCGGCACCTAGGTGCACCCTCATGTGTATTGCACCAAATCAACCCCTAGCCCATGCCTTTTACACCATTTTCTCAAGGTAAATTTCATCATTTACACCCCACCTTAACCCTCCTAGTTCAATTTTAGCATTGGACGAATTGGATCCCAAAAACCCAATCAATTCTATTACAAGCCTAGTTGAAACCAAACTGAGTGGCCTTGGGTTTCAATTGAATTTTCTGCACCTATTTTGGTCACTAGCCCATGCCACCTCCCTTGTCCTTTTTTTTCCTTGGAAGTGCTACAAAGTACTCAAGAGAAAGCTTACCCAATTGCCTCCCCAAGGCAGCCCAATCGATTGGCTCAAAGAGAGGCACTCACTTGAAATCACTTGGTTGAACCATCACCCATTTCGCCCCTTTCTTTTTCTGCCCAAGCATGATCACTTGGCAGCCACTCATGCCTCTCTTCCTCACCTGAAAAATTCTTCAAACGATGGTTATAATTCCCCCAATACAGATCAAGAGGATGGGACAAAAGAGGGATCAAAATCTGGACAGTTTTTTATTCAAAACTATTGGCCTCCTTTGTGTTTTTCTCTTTTGATTTTTTTGATTTTATTTTATGCGCCAATGCAAACCCCTACACCTATAGACTCACTCTTACACTTGACCAAGAAGAAATCATTAAAATATAGGGCACTATTCAACTGACCAATCATGACACAAAGCTGAAAACTCCACTCATCACTCCACCTCCCACCTCCACCAATCCAAAGCCTCATCTACATCCAAGGCCAACGTCTCCCTTCCCTCTTGAAGCCTATAAATACCTCCCTCATTTCTCCCCCTTAGTGAGCAATAGAGTGAAACCGAGTGAAGTTCTTGAGAGTTCTTGAGTGAAGTTGTTTTGGGATCTTTAAGGGCCACGATTCCTGTAAGTAATCTTGCCCTATCTTTTTCTAAGTGTTAGAATGACATGTTAGGCTTTAATTTATGGCTTGGGAATGAGGTTTTGATTGATTTTAGCTGAGGTTTAGCATGTTAATGTCAAACAGGTCAGATTTGATGTTTTGATGGAATAAATTACTTTGGGTCCAATTTTTAGCCATGGCATGACTTGATATGATTTTATATGATTCACAAATGTCTTAGAATGAATTTTACAAGTTTAATTTCGAAGTTGGAAGCATGCCATAATAGGCTTTAATTCTATATTATGTTGATCATCTAGCATGCCTCAATTTTGATTAGTTTATGCTTAACTTATGGAAGTTTTGATTAATTTACCTAGGCTTGAATAATGTGAATTTATAAAATCCTTGTGATTGGAATAAGAATGAAAATGCATGATTTAGCTAAGTTTGGAAACATCTTTGGATAAGGAAAGCTAGAAAACATCATGCATATTCATAATGGATGGTTTAGTGAGAATTAAGGTCTTGAAGTCATGTTTAAGTGTTGGGATCAACTTGTATGACCTGATGCCTAAGTTCTTAATTTGTCCCTAAGGTTATAATTACTATTGGCACTTGATGAATTTGAGTACACATGCGTCCATAGAGGTTGAATAGTTGAAATCAGATCTAGGCCTTTGAATTTGAGTACGCATGCATCCATAGAGGTTGAGTATAATTGACATATTTGCACTTTGATTCTTACAATTCTAAGGGCATAGTGATTTTAACATATAGGAAATATGAGGTTATGAATTTTGGTTAAATTTGGGGTTTATTTGCAAATAGTAAAGATTAAAGGTCTTAGTGGCAATTTTGCTAAGTTTAGGGGTAGTTTTGTAAATACCTAATTTTCGAACCCTTTGATTATGAACATCTTCCTTAGAGGTTCAAATCCTAACTTAGTATAACTTTGATTATAGACACTTTGATTCTCTAAACTCAAAAAGTTTGTAAGTTAATTTCTAACTTACTATTAGATAATTTATTTATGATTCTTGTGTAAACGTCACATATTAAATATCATTTTAACCATGAAACATCATATAATACATCAGTGAATATTTGATTACTTGTTTACATGATATGTGAAATTCTCACCATTTTAGCATATTGCATATATATATATATATATCAGTTTTCATGAAGCTTGATATGCACATATCATGAAATATATTTTTCAAAGCATTGCGTGAAAATAAATTTTGTCATGACCCCAAAGGCTAGGATTGGGAATTATCTTAGTGGAACTCCTCTGTACACTCTGGAGTGAGTAAAAATGGAGTGATAACCCATGGGTTGACGAAGAACAGTCAAGGGACTTCGAATAGGTTCTTTTTAAAGAACGTCGGAGCGAAATCAAATGTTATGACACCTAATACTGGTGGGTGTATGTGACGACCATGACTTTCTAGGCTTTTGTGTAAAAAAAAAAATTCTTCTTATAAGCCCATGAGAGTTTCGGCCCTTGTAGGAAATTAGGGTTTTGAAGTCCAATGGAATTAAGGCTCACGCCCAACTTAAGTTTTATGTTTGCTACTTATCATCCAATGAAGCTATGTATAGGATTTGATGAATCTAGATGGAAATAAGGGAATAGAGGTGAGAAGGAGCTACGGTTTAGCTTACATGCCTACCATTGGAAGATCTATCACTTTCTTGCCATTCACGCATGCATGAAGATCTTTGCTTGTGGGATAAAGCTTTTTGACACGTCACTACGGGAGAGAGATTCTAGAAGGAAATGATTAGGTTATGGAAAAGTAGAACCTAGGGAAGGCCAAGAGGCCATGGACAGCAACAAGGAGAAAGGAAGGTTACTTTTTGTCATGTGTCATACATGCATAGAGGTAGGTAAAAAGTTGTCTTGGGAAAGGGCAAGATAAAGGTGGAAGAAAGGCCTTACACACCTAGGGTTCTAGAAGGAAAATCTTGTGTAAGATAACTTGAGGTGGATGGCTAGGGCATGGTTCCTTGTGCTAGAAGGGACCAATCACATGCTTGTCCAAACATATGGTGAAAAGAAGATCTCCTAGGGAACATAAGGGTTTGACAGCCCATGCACTTACACACACACCACATGCCACTTAGCACTCATGCACACAAGTAAGAGATTGATGAGGATTTGAGTTTGATAAAAGACCTTATAACCACTAGATACATTGAACCAAGACATAAAATGGAGGGCAAAAGAGGAAGTGAGTTTGAGTTTTGGAGGAAGGAGGTGCCACATGTAAAAAGGGGTGCTTTTGGTTCCCAACACAATCAAATTATGAGCTATGGGAATAGGTCATAGGGCTACACGCCACTTGGCATCCATGCATAAGCTTGATTCATGCAAGAAGCTTTTTGAGTGTCTATAAAAGAGAAGGAGCCAAAAACCCTAGGACCTTTGGCCATTTTATGCATTTCTCTTGAGGGTTTCGGTCATCACCATTTTTCTCTAAGTTTCCATCACTTTCTCACCAACCAAGCACTCTCCTCAATATTCTCTTCTCACCCAAACATTCTTTCAAGCCAACTTTTCTCTTCTCACCCAAGCCAACTTTTCTTTTATTCTACATACACACACGCACGGCTTCAAGAAAGAAGAGTTTCGGTTTAAGCTTAATTCATTTAGAACTAATGCTCACTTATACACACTTGAGCTAGAGGAGATAGCTCATATCTTTGGAAGATTTTCGCATGAATCCACGTTTTCACATACATGGCTAGGTTAGGGTTTTCATCAAAGAAAGATAAATGTAACCCTACTTGTTTTAAGCCTTGAAGCATGGTGTTTTTGAGATTAAAGACCATGGCACTAGTGTTCTTTAAGCTAGGGTTTTGTTGAAGATGAGTTTCGGATTCAAGGCAGAAGGGTCCAAATGCTTGGAATCTTTACTTGAAAAAGAAAATAGATGTAAAGAGCACCACACTTGAACACATGGGTTAGGATTTTTCTTGAACAATGATCCTAACTAGTATTAAATGTGATTTTTTAGCTTGTTTGTTATAGATACGTATTTTGGATTTTTATAAGTACACCTCTAACTTGTACTTGAATATGTTATGCATATGACTTGTGAACTTGTTGGTTGTTTCGGTTTTGTATAGTCATTTGTGATATTGTTGTTCTTCCACATGCTATGAACATCTCTTGATATGATTATTTTAAAGTATGATTAAAATGGTTTATGGAAGATGTGTATGTTATGAAAAAAAATGGAATAAGAAGCCATGCTAGGGTTTCGGGTTGTACTATGTTGTTTGAACATGAATGTTTGTCATTTCATCGTTTTGGTATGGGACTAAGTTCATGAAAATATCAACCATAACCACAAGAAATGTTTCGGCCACTCGTGAGGATTCTTTATTAAAGACTTTGCTCAATACATTAGAAGATTCTAAGTTCATGAAAATTGATTGGATTGCATGTTTCCCTACATAAAAGATTTCGGCCAACCCTATGGATGAAGTAAGATCATTGGTGTTTTAAGATTAATGTGTTAAAGATGATCCTTAATTATGTTAGGGTTTATATGTTTCGGCCCTTACATGGAATTTATTGAAATGTATGCTCTTGATTTATGTGAATGCCTTTAAATTGTTATAAAGGAACTTGTTCGCATGTTCTAATATTTTCAAGCCATAACGCGATATGCATGAATGTCTCATGGTTATGATGAAGCATTTCGGCATTTCATGTGTCTCATGAAAGTTTTAATATTTATTGTCATGTCACATGCATTGGGATTTGTAAAAAACCCTTTTGAAAGGAATAGAGTCTTTTTTAAAGTAAAGTTTTTTATCATGACCCCAAATGCTGGGACAGGGGAATATCTTAGTGGAACTTCTCTGTCCTCTCAGGAGTGTTTAAAATGGAGAGATACCCCTGGGTCAACAAAATATTATCGGTGGATCTTGTAACACCCTGGCCAAGCAAGGAATTCGCGTCCGAAATTTTTATGACAAACCCACTTGAAATTTGCAATTATTGTTGGAATAGACTACGAGCTCAAATTGTTTATATTATTTTTTATGGATATCAAATAATTTCTGGAATTTTGCCGAGTATGTTTAAATCTTTAAATATGTTGGATTAGGTGAAGTTTTTATTGGACTGAAAATTAGTGGGACAAGTTATATATATATATATATATATATATATATTTTAGAGGTTAATTGAGATCCAAATTTTTTTTAAGGAATAAAGCCCCATCCAAAACGCAAGACGTGAAAATCCCTTTAGTCTCCATGCCATGCACGCCACACACCTGTTATTTTCACTTCGTGCACGTCTCTCCTTCCTACTTTCTCTAGGGTTTTATTTTTTCTGTTTCCTATATATATATTCCAAAGTTAACTTCATAGTTCACGCTCATTCCTCATGATTTTATCGTTCATCTTCAACCCTAGATTAAGTAGCCATCCCATTGCTGCCGTCTTCCCCGTCTGCCACCATGCACTGCTTTTCGGCCACTCCACATGCAAAAAGGATCACAGAACCACCCAGTCGCAGCTCACCCAGCTGCTGCACAAAATCAACCTCCACAAACCACGACCCACGCCGTCCCAGCATCACCGCAAGCCTCGGTTGCGTTCAGCAGCCCAGCCACCCCCCCACAGCCAGGCCAATGCGTCGTTCTCCACCGAACTCAGTCCACACACACGGAACCTCAGCCACTCAAAGTCCACCACTCAAGCCGTGCGCCACCACCCTCTCCGTGTAAACACCACCTCTGTTGCACCACCGAAAAATAGAGCACCAGCCAAGCCAACAAGTCGCTACTTCCCCGGACCCAGTCCACGCGGAACCTCAGCCACATGAAGCCGCCGCCCAACTTTGCACCGTAACACCTCTGCTCAGCAGCTGCTCAGCCTCAAGAAACCGAGAGCCACCCCCAACCTCACAGAAAAGCCTCTGCTTCCTGCACCAAAAACAGAGCATTTACTGATCTCCACCGTAAACCACTGCAAAACCAGCACCTTTTGCACCGAAAAGCACCATAAAAACAACAGAAACCACTGATTGTGACATCCTCTTCACCCGGCGCAGATCAGTGAGCCCAGACCCTCCTCCGTATTCGTTCCCTCTCAGTTGCTCCCTCTCTCTCTCTCTCATCTCGCACTCTCTGCGCTCTCTCTACCTCTCTCGCTTTCGCCGCCCAGCGTAGGTGGCCTCGCCACTGCATGCCCTCCTCCGCGCCCAGCAGCACCACCATAGTTCCTCCAATCCAGCCTTCGTGCCTTGCCCCTCCACGTACAGCCGGTTTTAGTCGTAAGTTCGCACTCCACTTCCTTTTGTTTTTCGTGTTGCTGACTTAAAAGGGTAGTGTATATATATGTATATGTATATGTATATATACATATATACATGGGTAAGTCTGTAACCTCATAGGATAGATGTTATTACCGTTATACCCTTTGATCATGTTTTCAAACGAAGTATTACAGAAACTATTGCATAGTCGGTCTAATAAATTTACATTGTTACCTTTGAGATTACAAATTTCATTATTTTGTTTTAAACCTTTAATAAGCATTTGTTAACTTTAAAATTTTCCATGTTTACATAAATGATTTTGATAAGTTGGTTTTTTTTAGAGACTGATATTTTAACGGAATATTTATCTTGTAAATGTTGATGGCTTTTTGAAGTGATCGGTAAGTGTAAAATCTTATTTTGAATCCTTTTAAAAGAATATTTTTTATTTAAACAAAAGTATGATTATCTATTTATAATGACTTTGATATAGTTATGTTATTTTAGTTTTATAAATTATAGTAAGATCTCAATCGTAAATAAGTTAGAATTTAATGTTTTAGTCAGAGTTATTATGTTGGATATTGATGAGTTTAGAAAGCGATATTGGTATTTTAGGAATAATGAGAATTTTGGGTTTGAGGAATGAAAAATAGATTATTTTAGAAGTTTTAGACTTGAATATCGAAATACGAGATTGATTGGAAATTTATGGAAGTTTATGTAATTATCTTATAGGTGATGATTATTTTTTCGTTCGGCATTGTTGGGAAAATTTTTGAAAAGCTAAGAAGTCATGGTAAGCGGGGTTCCTATGCTAGACTTTATACAAATTATTGAGATTGAGGTTGATTTTCTGAAAACTTTGCAAATTTTGTGATGAAATGATAACTTGGGAAAAACAAAACCAATCTCAATCGTTTATTTGCATACTCATTAAATCTGTGTGGAAAAGGAAAATTATTTTCTGACATGCATTGTGTAGACATGAGCTAAATTTTGTTATGATGTCTCTGAAATCTTAAAAAGAGCGATATTTGAGAATTCTGAAAAATTGTGCATTTATTTACAAAGATGCTCCGACTTTTGTTTTCAGTATGTAAGAATGACCTGATTTTGTTTTGGTACTCTGTTTTATTTTGATATGGCATCTGAAAACCTTTGGCATGGTGTACTGATTTTGTATCTGACTCTATCTCTGCTCTACTCTGTTTGGGTTGGTACCAACTTCTCTGTCTCTGAGTACACCCACTTTGGAAACAAAATTGTTTTATTGTGGTCTTTCCTGTGTGCACACTCGGGGCTCCGAGAAGAATAAAGGAAAGATTTCACCTCTGCCTCTGTCCGGTTTGGC
The DNA here is from genome assembly GCA_022457165.1 of Juglans mandshurica. Taxonomy (NCBI): domain Eukaryota; kingdom Viridiplantae; phylum Streptophyta; class Magnoliopsida; order Fagales; family Juglandaceae; genus Juglans; species Juglans mandshurica. The sequence goes on from CM039626.1 coordinate 11,341,684, forward strand.
CACCAGGGTTAGCACAACCCTACCACGGGGGTGAAACATGGTCTCTGCTCTATAAGATGCTCTGTTTTGATGTGATGATGTTGCTCAGTTTATGTTATGCCAAAGTATTACGGGTTTTACTTGTCTTAAAGCCATCGCTCTGTTACCTTTGAAAACATATTTTGTTCTGCATGATAACTCTGGAAAACATTTTGTTCTGTATACTGTACTTTGTAAATGCTCATGTTTGCACGCTAGCATATGTCTTCTGCTTACTGAATTGTTGATAACTCACCCCTTTATCTCCATATATTTTTTAGATAATTTTGATGGTCTAGCTGGAGAACAAGAGTAGAAAATTTTAGCAAGGTGTGATGATCATAGTGGAATAAGTGCCTGAGGGTACAAGTGCTTATTGAGAGTCATAGTCATAAATTGATTTATTTTCGGTTATTTTGATTTGATGAATTAATAATATTTTCGAGTCTTTGGAGAGTTTTTAATTTATGTTATTGAGAATTTCTTTATTGTCCTTATGAAGGAACATAGATTTTTGGGTTGAGTAAATGAATTGATATTTTTTTAAAGTTTTTGGATTCATAGTTGTGTTATCGAAGTTGATATTAAGTATTAAGAGCTAACTCTCCGGACCTCCGGGATCGAGACGTTACAGATTTCGAATGGTTCCTAAAAAAAAGGACACTGGAGCGGAATCGCACTTAAAGCTAGTGGGTGCACCTACGGTGAAGGCGAAATGCGAGCTGTTGTATATGAAAGACAAGAAGTAGTCACCTTGGTCAACGTGGCCAATGGTTGATGCGATAACTAGCGGGGAACACACGGTGCATAGGGGAGCCGTGAGGTATCCAATTATATGTTATATGTCAAGAAAGGCCACAAGCTCATAAGTATGTTTATGAACAAGTATGAAATGAAGAAAGAATGTTTACGAAAGCAAAAGTTATGAAATTTCTTGATTTTACAAGATGTCTTTTGAAAGGTCAAGTGCATAAGTATAAGTTCATGTTCATGCATTCGTTGTTAAGTTTGCTTCATATACTTATGATATCTATTGCACATTATTTGTTTACTTACTGAGACTTCTTGAAATCTCACTGTTGTATTTACTCACTATCATTCTCTACTCGGAATGATAGAAGCTATGACAGGTTTAGTCAACGCAAATAACAAAGCGCAAGAGGACAACACCTCCTCCGGAGAGGATTGTGCCTAAAATGGTCATAGGCCCATCTGAGCCTTCCATTTTTGGCCATCTCGAGTCGATTGATAAAGCAATCACTAAGATAATTGAAGACATAGGAAAAGTTTAGAAGGTCCCATAATAGGGACAAGGACCGGGCTTTAAAGAAGCGAGTGAGGCCCGAATCTCAATGAAGATCAAGAACGATGTTATGGGACCACTTTTGGGAAAGGACTTTATGTTTAGCTTTAATGTTTTTGTCTCATGTTTTTGGGAGTTCTTTGGAAACTCATATCAACTATGATGACTCTTATGGATAATGAAGTACTATTGGGATTTTATGTTTTCGGTACCATGACTACTGTTCCTTTAATTGACTTAAGTTGACTTTCCACTGCAATATACTACATACTGATTATTATGTGCATTGCATCTTATCTGTCACGTACGAGGGGTTGGTAACCTTGGTGTTGCATGTCTTGACATTTCAGTTTCTTCCAAATACCAAGCGGGGGTTGGGGGTGCCACAGTGTATATGTTATGATGTTATGTTATATTACTAATGCATTGAGAACTAGTCTGCAGACAACATAGTCCCAACATGACTTGGACTATGGTCATCAGCAGGTACTCACAGTGCACATGGGGAACGGTGATGATACCATACATTATGTTGTTAATATGGCTTTAATAACAATGAAATGTTATGACTTTTTTAAGCAATGAGGTATGAAATGTTCTCTTTCGGAATGTCATATTTTTGGAATGAGAAAGTGAAAATGTTCTCTGAAAGAAAAAGAGCATCAAAATTTTTCTGAAAATGTTGAAGAACCTAGATGGGAGACAAATAAGGATTTTTTTTTCTGCATATCATTGCATGCATCTCATGTTTATCATTACTCATGCATATATTATCTCTGTGCAAGTTGGTTGTTTAACTTACTGAGATTTCAAGGAATCTCACTATGCTAGTCCCACTAGCATTCCCCCCAAGAATGGTAGAAGTTGTGTTAGGATCAGTATACGACGAGCAGGATGAACTGTTGGTTTCAGATGGTTGAGGAGGAGCTTGACCTAGAAAGGAGGCTGGACTTGATTTGAACTTTCATAGCAATGGCTCTAAATACTATAGAGCATATGCGATAGTAAGTCTGACTATGTAGATTATGTTTTATGGAGATTCTATCTCCCACGTTATGTTGAACTAAAATCGACCTCTTAAGTGAGGAAGTACCTATTTATGGTTTATAAATATTATGGGGATGTTTAGTTCATTCTAGCATCAATCATTTTTGTCAACCTTATTTTCCTTGCGATTAGTGCATACAACTAGTTGCATATTAGGATATATTGCATATTAACTGTAATGAACGGAGGTATGTAACCTTATGTTGCATGTCCCAACACTCCAAGTCTCCGTTCCATCCCAAGCGGAGGTTGGGGTGTCACAGACTGGTTGGTTATTATAAGAGGTTGTGGAAGGATTCTCTAGTTTGTCTAGACCACTCACCGCCTTGACTAAGAAAAACGTGAAGTTCATTTGGAGCGATAAGTGCGAAGCAAGTTTTCTTGAGTTGAAGAAAATACTTACGACCGCACTGGTACTTACACTGCCAGAGCCTCTTAAGCCTTTTGTAGTGTAGAGCAATGCATCTAAAGCAGGACTCGAATGTGTGCTAATGCAAGAAGAGAAAGCAATCGCTTATGCTTCACGTCAACTAAAGGATCATGAGTAGAATTATCCTACTCACAATTTGGAGTTAGCTGCAGTGATTTTTGCTCTTAAGATTTGGAGACACTACTTGTATGTCAAAAAGTCTGAAGTTTTCAAGGATCACAAAAGCCTCAAGTATCTGTTTGAGCAAAAAACCCTTAATATGAGGCATATAAGATGGCTGGAATTAATCAGCGACTATCAGTGCGACATCCAGTATCACCTCATAAAGGCCAACGTGGTAGCTGATGCTTTGAGTTGCAAGAGTAGATCGGATGTTTCGTATGTTCTGTCATCAACAGTAAGTTCCCTCTTATGCAATATGAGGAAACTGTTGATCGAGAACCGTAGTCGAACCGTAGTCAAGAAGTCGTTCTGACCGCAGTTCAAGAGTTCATTACATTGGATTGGGAAGAACTAAAAGACTGTCAAGAGAAGGATAGTAAGCTTGCAGAAGTCGTTAGGAAAATCGAGAAGTCAGAAGTCTCAAAGCACTTCAATGTCAGAGAAGATGGGACTTTGTACTACAAGAACTGAAGGGTCATCCCAGCAGACCAAGAGTTAAAGGAAAATGTGATGAAGAAAGCTCATAACACACCTTACACCACTCATCCTAGTAGTACAAAGATGTACCATGATCTGAAGCAGCATTTCTGGTGGGAAGGAATGAAAAGGGACATAGCGGAGTTTGTGAACAAGTGTTCTGTCTGTAGATTAGTTAAAGTAGAACACCAGAAACCGACAGGTGAATTGCAGTCACTGCCAATCCAAGAATGGAAGTGGGAGGAAATCTCGATGGATTTTGTAGTGGCTTTTCCAAGAACCTCAGCTGGAAATAATACTATATGGGTGATAGTTTACCGTATGACAAAAAGTGCTCACTTTATACCCATCAAGAATACAAATTCTCTAGAGAGATTGACAAGAATTTATATAGCAGAGATTGTCAGATTGCACGGAGTGCCTAAGACGATTGTGTCAGATAGAGACCCTCGATTCATGTAACGATTCTGGCAAAGTTTGCAGGATTCTACGAGCACTAGTTTGAAGTTCGGTAGTGCTTACCATCCACAAACAGAAAAGACAATCCAAACTTTGGAAGATATGCTAAGAGCCTGTGTATTATAAAATGAAGGGAATTGGAAGAAGCAACTACCTCTAGTAGAGTTTGCTTACAACAATAGTTTCTAGGCCACCATTTAGATGGCACCTTATGAAGCCTTGTATGGCCGGAAGTGTAGATTGTCGTTGTATTGGGACGAAGTAGGGGAAAGCAAAGTGTTTGGGCCAGAGGTCATGCAAGAGATAAAGGATCAAGTCTACATGATCAGAGAAATGATGAAAACCACTCAGAGCCGATAGAAAAGCTACATTGATAATCAAAGGAGTATAGAATTTGAAGTTGGAAATTGGGTTTATGTGAAGTATCCCCTATGAGAGGAGTAAACCATTTCAGAGTGAAGGGCAAATTAAGTCCAAGATACGTGGGACCCTATGAAATAGTGGAGAAAGTGGAAGCAGTTGCTTACCTTCTGGAGTTGGCAACTGAGTTCCATGGAATCCACAATGTATTCCACGTGTCCTCTTTGAAGAAGAGTTTTGGGAATCAGATACCAACAGTGGTGGATCCCGATAGTGTACCTTTGCGGTCCAACTTGACCTATGAGGAAAAGCTGGTACAAGTCATTGACTAGAAGGATGAGTTACGGACCCACAAGATTCCATTGGTCAAAGTACTTTGTCAAAATCATAATGTTCAAAAGGCGACTTGGGAGAAGGAAGATGATATGCGAGCCAAGTACCCTCAGTTATTTGACACCTAATCTAGTTTTGTTGTTTTGTTTGGTTCCGATTCAGCCAATATTTTTGTGGTTCACCTTGAACGGGAATGACTATATCAATAAAGTATATGTTTCCATTCCAGAGTTTTGTGGACTTTCTTCTGTGTGCATGTTATAGATTATTTTCTGTCTTGATTATGTTTCTTTTGCAATTCCATGGCATGAAAGCACAAGACCACCCGAAAATCAACCCTTTCCGCACAACGAGTGAGCGAGATGCGAGAAGAACGTCGTAGAAGACGACTAGCCGAGCTGAATACGGAGTTAGCCGCCTATTGGCATAAGATGGAACGCCAAGAGCACCACTGCATGCACATCCAAGATATTGATAGTAACAGAATGGGTTATGAGAGGAGAGCTTTACCTTACAAGGAGCATTACCCGCCGTTACACCCGACCACGTGGTTAGATCGAGATAGTTTTAAGGCTAGGATGGCACGGGATCGAGCAGAGTCCAACGAAGTAGCGGAGGAGCGTGCCGCAGCCGCTGACACTGAGGTCGCAACGTCAGGGTCATCCATGTCGTCAACTCGCTGTGGGCTTTTGTTGGTTGATGGTCAGGAGCCAGACAGCGACAATGAGGAGATCGTGCAGCCCCCCGACCCAAATCATTTTAAAAATTTGGTATATGATTTAGAGGACGATGTGTTCAACTACTTACCCCAGCACGTCGTACCGATGGACATCGATGCACCTCCACCAGAGCTGGCCAGTGACGATACGTCCAGTGATGGGCAATAGTTTTGGTGAGCAACATCTTCTCCTTAGTTTTGTTTAATGTTTGTACTTGCATTGATTTCGAGGATGAAATCTTTCTTTTAGGAAGGGAGGATGTAACAGCCCGCTAGAAATTTAATGGTGGAATTTCTATAGGCTTTAGGAACCTTATTAAAATACCGTAAGTTTTTACGATTCGACCAATCACGTAGGTTTTAGTCTGTCATTAGATTGAGATATGGTCTACACCATTAAACTCAGTTGATTATTTTGGATTTTATGGTGCAATAATCTCATTTTCAATTTTCAGACGAAACACTTGTCCAAAAATGTGTTTTGCTTATTTCGAGGCACTTTAGGATTGAATTTAGATAAACGAATTGCACAGTTAGGTTTGTATGAATATTTATGATTTTTAAGTGCAAAATCTATTTTCACTTTCCTGTAGTGAATAGTAACATCTATAGTAGCATTTAGTGCAATGTTTTCAAAATCACAATATGGAATGTCCAAATTAGGTTAGAGAAGTTTTAGTTGGACACTTGCTAGGATCTTAGCCACACTTGATGAATAGTATTAGACACTTGGCACAAAGAGGAACCATGAGATGGATTGTAAAGGAATCAATGTGTGAGATTATGCCACCTAAGCGAAACCTCATTCTTTTTTTTCCATCTAATCAACCAATTTGTACTAAACCAAAGATGGTTTCAACCCTAGTGAAACCCTAAATGGTTGGAATCCAATTGAAACCCCAAAATCTTGGTTGAAACTGAAACCCTAAACGGTTTCCCCAAACCCTAAAGTTGGCCTCCAAACCCATTTTGATCTGATTTCTAGAATTGTGTTTAATCACTTAATTAAATCACTTCTACATGCTATTAATTTATCAAATTCTTGTTATGATATCACTATCCAACCTTTTAAACCTTGGAAAATTGATTGGGTAAAGAAAAATTAGATTTGGGCTTGATAGCATCCCAAACCATAACCAAACCCCCTTTAAACCTCAAATTGAAGCCCACTTGGTTGAGGCTCACCAAGGCCCACGAATTTGACCACCTTCACAAAACTTCTTGAAGAAGTTTCCTCTCCAACATGGCAGGCCATCCACTGCCCTTGGCTGCACCCAATAGTACCCTGATGTGAGAGGGGAAATCCACCTCATCACCTTCCATACCATACGACGGCAGTAGGTTGTCCTTGCCCACATTATTCTTCATTGTATGTGATATAGGCACCTCCAATCAAGGGTCATTCAAGCCCATACATCCCCCCTCTAAAAGTCTAAATTCGTGCAAGACACTTCATTTCATTTCATCACTTCTTCACCCCGTTCTTAGAGAGAAACTCAATAGAGCTCTCTCAGGCAGATTTATGAGTCATTTTGCGTGGCAATGTTTGACCCTTTGTAAGTATTTTCTCGCGATAACTCCTTCATGAAAGTTGTTCATCTTTGAGTTTAGTTTATGAGGATATCTTATTCATTTCATTTCATGGTGACTGGATCGGTCAAAACTATTTTTACTGGAGAGTGTGTTATATTTTGGAAAGATCATTCTAGGTGTTAGACTGAAGAGTGTGTTATATTTTGGAGTTTTTTATCAAGCTAATGGACATATCTTGGTCTGAAATTTTTATGGACTGTTTTCAACATGTGTATAGGAATTTTCATTGAGGATTTGTAGCATGAATAAAGCTTTTGATGATAGATTTCGTTAGATCTAGAAACTTGAAAACTGGAAGTGGAAAAATAGTTTTCATTTGAAAAAGTTTAAATATTTTGTGGTTTAATCTTACTCCAAATGCTTTGATATTTTTATGTGATGATCCTAAGTCCCTTATATGCATGTTAGCATGTTGGTTTGAAGATATTTAATATTAGTTTCAAAGATATGAGTTTTCTATGCAAGAGGATTTCAGTTAGGCCTAAGATTTGATATTTTTGGGTTAGATCCATGTTTTATTGACTTTTAGCCATGTGATTTTTTTAAGTTTGATAGTTGGATCTTCTTTAAGATACATTTTTAAACCATGTGATATTTTAGTTTGAAAATCTCATCTTTTAAGCCATGGATCAAGAGATTGATCAAATCTAGTTAAGGAAAACGTTCTACTTTTGGACTAAGTGTAGAACCAACAACTCCAAGTGTTGTTTTGTGATTTTTGGTGACCTTTGATTGATGATTTAAAGCATGGTTGATCTTAGGAGGATGTTATGAATATGTTGGATGTAAGATTTGGTTTTTTTGGAATTTTTGGAGATGTTTTGAATTACGTCAAAACTTGTGATTCAAGGGTTTGTTTTTAATTAAAAAGTTTGGATCTTTTTACTAAAAGTTTGATGGTGATGATTAACATTTTTATAATGGATGTTCTAAGTATATTTTAAACTTAGGATAGGAAGATCTTTGTTGCAAAATTCTAGTTTAATCATGAGTTTTGAAATTAGAAGAAATTGCAACAAAAATCAAGCGTAATGGCCTATGAATGTTTCGGCCATAGTGAGTTTCCATAGTTATGAATTGTTTAAAAGTTTTTGAGTTGGTGTTTGAGTTTAGGACAAAATATATATGAGGAATGTATATTTTGGTAATTTTTAGAATTAGGATGTGAAATCCTCAAATTGGGGGCAAAATGGTCATTTTCCCACATGTAGAGGGTAAAATGGTAATATTACTCTAACTTGTCTCTTTTTCACATTTCTAATTGTTAGTAATTAAATTTATAACTTTTAGAATATCCTCTTACAATTCCTCGTGTTCGGCACTTTATTCTCGTAGAACGCGACAATTGAGGTAAGTTTGCTATTAACTTACTATCAGTTTATTGTATATGTGTGATGAGTGAGAGAACTATAGTTATGTTTGTATGTTATCATATATATCATATCATGCCACATCATTACATGTTTATCTGTTACAGATGATGTATACTGTTATGAAATACTTATCTGTTATATAATATATTCTGTCACATAGTGCTATCTATTGCAAGTATGTCATGTTACATATGTTATCTATTACATGTTAGGCCATGTTACAAAATATTTTCTGTTATATGTTATGTCATGTTACGACATGTTGTCTGTTACATGTTATGTCATGCTATGAAATATTTTCTGTCAAGTATGTCATGTTTGTCGTCTTACTTTCATGTCATGCTACACTACGTCAGGACTTCCGTCTTTTTGTATTTATGTCACGTTTCGTCTTGACTACAATTTGTGTATTCAAGAACAGTCATGTCAAATTATTCATGTCAATCACGACCCTAAGTGCTAGGATGGGGTAATATCCTAGTGAAATTCCTTTGTTCAAGCTGGAGTGTCTAAATAGGTGTGAAATTTCCTGGTTGATGAAATACAGTCAACATGTTTCGAATGGGGCCTAACTAGCTAGTCACCATAGCGCGTCAGACACTAATGCCGATGGAGCCATATTTTATTTTTCTTGTATCCACAGCAATTGTGGCACAAACAATTCATGGGGCCACAATAAATGTGGAGCATACACTACATGAGACACAACAATTGTGACATATAGAATATGTGGGGCCAGAACAACTATGGAGTACATATTAACGCACTCACAATTGGTGTAGATACATGTGTTGTGATACAGTAATCGACAGGGACACATGGCTCAAGGGGACCCATGTAGCACCCGTATGGTCACTTTATTAATCAAGTCTATTGAACAAGATTCCAAGTTCATGTATTTCACGTTCAAGTCATGTCTCATGTTATGTTATGTTCAAGTTTACATTCATGTCAAGCTTTAGTTTTAGTTCAAGTTATGTCTGCTCATGTCATGATATGTCAAGTCACGTTATGCTTATTGTTTCATGCAATGTTATGTCAAGTTATGTTATACTTATTATTGACTTTGTTTATGCGTTCATATCTTTATTGCCATGCATGCATCATTAACATGTATGGAGATTTCCTGTTAACTTGCTATGATTTGTAATCAAATCTCATTATGGTAGTCCCAACTACCATTCCCCCTGAATGATAGGTGATGTGTCAGGATCAAAGCAGGGAGTGGACACTAGTAGACTGGAGGAGGTTGACTAGACGCCATAGACGCGACGATGAGCTTACAGCTTCTATAGTTAGGTTTTTTAACAGTATTCTGGCCTCGTTAGTTGAGTTACGTGAGTTACTCTGCGAACTAGATCATTAGTGTATTTTAGTAATGTAAACATGGAGTCCGGTCTCTCATGTTTTGAGATTACAGTTTTCTAAAACTCGTACTGTAATCATGGATGTTTGTTTTGTTAAGTATGCATGGATTACGCTTTAACTATTTGGGATATATTAGTTTGGTGCATAGTATTGCTCAAGAAAAATAATTATCCGCTGCGAATATTGTATAATACTAGATGCATGTTAGGAACATTGTATCTTATATGTTATGAACAGGAGCAAGTAACCTTGTGTTGCATGTCCCGACGCTTCTGATATCCGTCCAATCCCAAGCAAAAATCTGGAGGGGTCACAAGAAACATAGCGTGACCGTGAACATAACATAACATGAACTAGAAACATAGAATGAACATGAACATAACATAACATAAACTTGAACTTGAACATAACATGAACTTGAGACATAGCATAAACGTGAACATAACATAACATGGACGTGAACTTGAACATAACATAAATGTGAACTTATCATAACATGAATTAGAAACATAGCATGAACGTGAACGTAACATAACATGAATGTGAACACAATATGAACGTGAACATAACATAACATGATCTAGAAACATAGCATGAACGTGAACATAACATAACTTGAACTTGAACTTGAACTTGAATTTGAACATAACATGAACTTGAAACGTAGCATAAATGTGAACATAACATAACATGGACGTGAACTTGAACATAACATGAACGTGAACATAACATAACATAACATGAACTTAAAACATAACATGAACATGAACGTAACATAACATGAACTTGAACTTGAACATAACATGAACTTGAAACATATTTTTATCTCATGGAATTACCATGATTTTCTTGTCTCATGGGGTTACCACGATAGTGTAATCTTATCTCATAGGGTTACCATGATAGAGTAGTCTTATCTCATGGGGTTACCATGATTTAACAATAACCATGAACTGAACAATAACTTAATTGCACAGGACATACATGAAAGTGAAATACATAACTTGGAATCTTGTTCATTTAACTCGATAAACATGAACATGTGGGTGCTACATGGATCCTCTAGAGCCATGTTTTCTTGCCAATTACCACATCACAACACATGGTATCTAAACCAACTGTGAGTGCGTTAATACATGCTCCACAGTAATTGTGGCCCCACGTATTTTACGTGTCATAATTGTTGTCTTACGTAGTATATGAGCCACAATTGTTGTGACCCCATACGTCATGCATCATAATTGTTATGATCCCATGAACTGTTTGTGCCACAATTGCTATGGACACACATGAAATAAAATATGGCTCCATCGGCATTAGTATCTAGCTCGCTCCGGTGACCAGCTAGTTAGGTCTCATTTGCAACATGTTGATTGTATTTTGTCAATCCAGAAAATTTCACACCTATTTAAACACTCCAGCGTGAACAAAAGAGTTTCACTAGGATATTAACCCATCCTAGCACTTAGGATCGAGATTGACATGAATAACTTGACATTACTGTTCCTGAGATACACAGACTGTACCAGAGACGAAACATGACATGAACATAAAAGGGCAGAAGTCCTAACATAGCATAACGTGACATGAAAGTAATTCGAAAGACATGACTTACTTGAGACAGAAATATTTCTTAACATGACATAACATATAACAGAAAATATTTCATAACATGACATACTTGCAACAGTGAACATTACGTGACCTGGCATACATGTAACAAATAGCATAATATAACATGACATACTTGCAACATGTAATAATGCATGACAGAATATATTATGTAACAGATGAATAATTTGTACTAGAATAAATTCTGTGTAACAGATGAATGTGTAATGACATGGCATATATGATAACATACATACATACATTGTAGTTCATTTACTTATCACTCATACACAATAAACTGCTAATAAGTTAAAAGCTAATTTACCTCGGTTTTTGCATTTTTAAGCAAAACTAAAGTGCAATCACTAGGAACTGAAAGTAGTGATTTATAAAAATTAGAACTTAATTACTAACAATTAGGAATATAGAAAAATATTAACTTAGAGTAAAACTATCATTTTTCCCTCTACATATGAAAAAATTATCATTTTACCCCTAACTTAAGGATTTTGCATCTTAACTCCAAAAATCACAAAAATTTACATGAGGCATGTAAATTTTGTCCCAAACTTCAATATCAAATCAGAAAAATCTAAAACTAAAAACAACCATGAAAACTTTATAGGAGCCGAAACTTACATAGGCTATTACTCTTGATTTTTGTTGCAATTCTTTCAAATTTCAGAACTCATGATTAAACCAAAAATTTTCTTCTAATATACTCACAACATATTCCTAAGAATAATAATGTTTTGAATTATGAATAAAATCATCAAAATCACTTATAACAACAATTGAAATTTTCGGTTTCTTTCTAAGTTCAAAAACAAATTTTTGTTTCTAAACTAGTTTTGATCAACCTTTTGATCCATGGCTTATAAAGATGTGATCTTCAAACCAAAACATCACAGAGTTTAAAAAGGTGTCCTGAAATAGATCTAAGCTTTAAACTCAAGACACATGGTTAAAAAGCAACCAAAACATGGATTTAGCTAAGGACATTAATTCTTTGACCTATCCGAATATCTCATTGCATAAAAATTCATATCTTTGAATAAAACATCAAATATCTTCAAACTAATATTCTAACATGTATATAAGAGGCTTAGGATGCTCCAATAAAATTATCAATATCAATGGAATACGTTTAAATCACAAAAGGTCCAAACTTTCTTAAAACATAAACTGTTTTTCCTATTCTAGTTTCTAAGTTTCTAGATCTAAGAAAATCTTTGATCAAAACCTTTAATCATGCAACAAATCTTCAATTAATAATCATATACACATGTTAACAATACTCCATAAAAATTTCAGACCAAGATCTATTCATTAGTTTGGTAAAAAACTTTAAAATATTACACACTCTCCAGTTTATCACTCAGATGACCTTTCTTGTAGCACCTGGACCCAAAATTGGTATAGTTGGTCTTTAGATTTTTATTTATTTTTTTATAGCTTGATTTTTTTAAGTCTTAATTTACGAGTTTGAGTAGCGATTTTTTTTCTTTTATTTTGGAATTCTTGTGCCGTTTATTTTATTTTTCCGCATGTTTCATTTTTTAATTCCTTCTCTTTCCGTCTATTTTATTTTTTCGCACGGCTTATTTTTTTTTCGTCCCACAGCATGCATGCACATACACGGCTTACCTTTCCTTCCGCACACACGTCTCATTTATCTCTAGGGTTTTAGCACTATATTTATATACACATTTTATACTACTGCCCAAACACATGCCGCCGCACGCAATACTCCACACCATGCACGCCTCTCTTGCAAATTCTCCCTCTGCTCCTCCCTAGGGTTTTTCTTTTGTTTCTCTATAATTATTTACGTTAAACTTCTCATGCCCACTGCACAATCCTCCCCACAAGTAAACAGCGACCACGTTTCCTCCGCAAGCAACCCTTTTCCACCGTAAACGACCATCGCCCAGGGCCCAAAGCATCACCATAGCCACGTCTCCTCCTCACTGTGAGACCTTCCCCTCAGTGCAGTCGTGCAACACCCAGTCACTGGCCAAGCCCGTAGCGCAACACAAGTTGAATCTCCTTGACGCCGCTACACTGCCACACGAACTCACAGACAGCAACTCCTCCTTGCAAGCAACGCACCACCCTCCAAGTCGTCCTCGCCGCCACGGAACGCCAACCACCGTCGCCCAGCCGTAGAGAAGGAACACACGGCATACTCTGTTTTTCCACTCCCGAAACAGAGCAGTCTTTGCTCAAGCCGTTCCACTGAGTTCCTCCGCTGGCCTCTCCATCTCCCGGTGCCCCTCAGTTTCCCAACCACGTTACACGACCGAAACCACCTCAGCCCGTAGCAGCCCCTAGTGTGAGCTCTTACCGAACGCTGCACTACTCGTACTGCTTCTCCATTTTCTTTGTTTCTTTCTCACCGTGTCCCTCCTTTCTCTCCGCCCTCTCTCGCTCACCTCTCCCTCTCTTTGTCTCGTGCCCAGCGCTGCTCGACGGAAGCTTCGCCACGCTCCTGCTCTTCTGCCACACCACTGCAGTCCCTCCAGCTAGCCCGTCGCTCCTCGGTTTCCCTTGGGTAGTTTCTGCCGTGCATGTGATTCAGTTACGTAGGTTTTGTTTTGGTAAGTTTGCAAGGAATTAAATGAATTACCGTAATGCCCTTTACTGCATATTATATTAATGGGCTTTTATTTTTATTATGTATTAGTACACTGTTATTTAATTATGATTACAGAAAACTATTTTAATATGTTATTAAGTAAAGATTTATGTTAAGAGTAAATAATATTGGAGTAATTTTGTTTTTACACTTTAGATATGATTTAGTCTATTTAAAAATAGTCATGGTTTTTTTTAAATATTTTGGGATAATTATATTACTTAGTATTAAACTTCATAAGTTGTTTTCATTAATAAATAGGTCTAACTTTTAAATGTGTTAGTCATAGTATTAATTTGGCATTGACGATTTTAGAAAGTGATGATTGGTAATTTTAGGTTTTGAGGAATTAAATAGGTTATTTTATAAGCTTAGGATTAAATATCGAAATACGTAATTAATTGGAAATTTATGAGAATTACGTGATTATTTTATAGGTGACGATTAATTATTGTTCGACGTTTTTGAGGAATTTCGAAAAATGCTAAGAAGTTCAGGTAAGTGGGGTTCCTATGCTAGACTTTGCATTTAAAATAAAAATGAGCTGAGGTTATTTTTGGAAAATATACATATTTGATGTTGAAAAGAAATCTGAACTGCCTCAGTTATTTGTTCTGCATTACTCATGAGATTCTGTTTAGGAAGGAATTATTTTCTATCATGACTGGTGTAGACATGAGCTTATTTCTGGCATTCTGTTTCTGAACTTTGAAAAATAGAGCGAATATGAAATTTGTGCATAAATTATGTTGTGATATGATTTTTGTTCTGTTCTGAAGATTTTATGTACTCTGATATGATCTGATGTGATTTCTGAAAACCTCTGGCATAACATTCTGTTTCTGTTTCTATTCCGTTCTGACCACACCACGGGTGTAAAACTGTGGCCTCTGTTCAGGTTGGTACCAACTTTTCTGTTTTTGGTGCACCCACTTTGGAAACAAAGAGGTTTTCTGCGTGGTCTTTCCTATGTGCACACTCGGGGCTCCGAGAATGAATAAGGGGAAGATTCACATTCTGTTTCTGCTCGGTTAGCTACCGGGGTTTGCACAACCCTACCACGGGGGTTAAACATGGTATTTGTTCTTATTTGATAAGATAAGATGTGATGTTTTCAGTTTATGCTATGCCAAAGGGATTTTGATTACGAATATTTTTGAACTTTCACTCTGATATTTTGATAACATGTTCTGACGTTGCATTTTGAAAACATTATTCTGATTCTGCATTCTGAAAGAAAATATTTTGTTCTGCATTCTGATTTCTGTAAATGCTCATATTTACACACTAGTATATGTCATCTGCTTACTGAGTTGTTGATAACTCACCCCTTATCTCCATATATTTTTCAGATAATTTTGATGGTTCAGCTGGAGAGCAAGAGTAGAAAGTTTAGCAAGGTGTGATGATCGTAGTGGAATAAGTGTCTGAGAGTACAAATGCTTATTTGAGAGTCGTAGTTAGTAAACTGATTTATTTTTCGGGTATTTGATTTGATGAGTTGAGGATGGTTTCGAGTTTTTGGAGAATTTCTAATTTATATTATTGGGGATTTCTTTATTGTCGCCATGGAGGAATTTAGATTTTTGGTTTGATTAAGTGTATTAATATTTTATGGGATTTTCTGGAGTTTATAGTTGTGTTATTTAAGTTAATTTTAAGTATTAAGAGCTAACTCTCCGGACCTCCGGGAACGGGGCGTTACATTTCTGGGGTTTAAAAAACTTTTGACAAATCAAATGATCTCCAAATGGAACAAATAAGATATATACGTAAACTAGACTACAAAACAAAACACTTACAAGAACTTTGAATCAGGCGTGCAAAAGAGCTCAGAAAAGTTGTCCGAGAGTGTCTTTTATGTTCTTTCAAAGAAAAATGTAAAGAAGAGTTGATTTGCTTGGGAAGTGGGATGGAGGGCTTCTTACACAAGTTATGGGAGACGATAAGCTTGAAATGAAGTTTGAGTGTTGTAATACCCTGCTCCTTCCTTCTTACATACGCTTCTCTCTTTCTGACATACGTTCCGTCTTTATGACGTAAGCAAATCTCGAAGGCAGAGATTATCTGATCATCTGTCTTTCTCACTAGCGATTGCGAGCCATGTTATGCGTGTCGAACCATGATGCGTGTCTCGAAAGATATCGTGTGACTTCTAGGGCATGCCCAGTATTTTAAATATGCTGGAAATATTTATAAGGAGTATTTCCAGTGTTATTGAATTCAGATTTGACCTTAAATACGACAATCATAATATTCTTGAAGAGTTCCAAAAATATTATAATTGCCGGAAATCATTTTAATATTATTATTAAAATGATTTCATTTATTTAAAATATTATGAGATTTAAATTATGTTGAGAACTTTTATTAATTAAATGGTTTGATCCTTTTAAATATGTTAAGTGAGACTTCATCATTTTATTGATGATGCAAAATATTATTTTTTAAACTAAAGTTAGTTTAAAATAATATTCTACCTTAATTACTCTAAGCGCTTTTAATTAAGTTAATAGTTAATACATTTTAAATCGGTGTTTTAATTCCTCGTCGTTAGATCGTTCTGTAGATCCCTAGACGAAAGGGACTGGGTTAAATACCCAGACCCCCTCTCTTTCTCTCTCATTTCCCACAGCCCCTCTCTCTCTCCTCCCTCTCCCAAGCGTACGCAGTACGCGGACTCCCTCTCCATGCCTCAGCCCGACGCCGCCGTGCGTCGCCAGTCCTCACTGCCGGCACCACCAGCTCCACCTCACGCCGGCGAGCCTCCCTAGCCCAGCCCCTCTCCCTCACACTCCCTCTTCTGCTCCGCTGGAAGTGTAAAGCCCGAACGGGCTTGGTGTCCATTGCGCCGCCGTGCGCCGCCCAATGACACCACCACTCCATCGGTAGCTTCCTTTGCCACCAGCCACCACTCCTTAGCGAACTTAGCACCTCCCATGCAGCCACCTTCCCTCCGTCGCACACACGCACGCAAAAGGAGACCCACGCACGGCTTCACCGTGCACGGCCTCTAGCGCCGCCGTATGCGGCACCCACGGCCACCCAGCACCACCATGGACCTGCCTCTTCCTCCCCCTTCCACCTCCACGTGACCCAAGGCCCATAGCCTCTCTCCACCACACGGGTTTCCCCCTCACGCACGCACGGATTTCATGCACTTGCACTGCCACCCATGGCGAGTAACCACCGTCATCAGCCTCCTCAGGCCGTCACCAAGCCAAGCCACCCACCCAAGGCCCTGATCTGCCACCCACGAAAGCACACTCTCTCTCACTCTCCCACGGCTTCTCCTGCACGGTATGGCCAGATCTGCCACCATGAGCCACCATGAGCCACCGTGGCGCCACCTCGACGCCACCACGAGAACCACCACACCTCCCTTAGCCGAGCCCTAGGTCCAAGCCACCACTTTATGTGGTGGGTAACCACTGCACGTGATGAATAGTCACTACGCGTGATTGACCGCCACTGCACACGGCTAGAGCCGTCGTGTTATGCCCCTCACCGCCATCACAAGGCCATCATGAGCCATTCCAAGACCACACCTAGCTATCCAAACGCCTAAACAGTTAATGTACGTGAGTTAGCCGCCACGTACGACTCTTCCGACATCATTGGCTATGACGATCAATGAGCAACGCACGGGTTATCCCGTCAATGGTATAACCCTCTATCTCTCGTTAATTATGTTAGATATTGATTAGTTGACTAGGTTGTGGACTGTGCTATTAGTATTAATGGAGTTGTGGTATTGTGATGTGGTGTTGTGTGATGAAGTGTTAGGCATTCTGTGTAGTGAAGTGTTGGGCTTGTCTGAGTAGTATGGAGGTGCATTGTGCTGTGTAGTGCGCTGTGAAGTGTTGGGCGTAATTAGGAAGTGTGCTTGGAAGTGTTGTGGACTGTGCCGTGTAGTGTGGTTGTGGAGTATGCGTTGTATTGGTGACGTGGCAAATGGAATGGGAATAGTACACGCTGGGTGTACTTTGCGTGTGGCGTAATGTGAGATAAGGAGAGTATATGTAAAATATACCCTCCTGGTGTATTGTGGAACGAGATGAGTACGAGTAGAGTGTACTCAGTGGCGTAGTGCGTGTATAAGGAGTATACGTAAAGTGTACTCTATGTGGTGGACGATGCATCATATGGCGGGTATGCCATAATGGTAATGTGGCGTGATGTGTATGGAGTACATGTGGAATGTACTCCGTATGGCGAAGTGATACACCATGTGGCGGATATGCCATAATAGTGATGTAGTGTGTAAAGAGAGTACACGTGGAGTGTACTCCATGTGATGGAGTAATGCACCATGTGGCGGATATGCCATAATGGTGATGTGGCGTGTTGTATATGTGGGGAGTACATGTGGAAGGTACTCTATGTGGTGGAGTGATGCACCATATGGCAGGGATGCCATAATGGTGATGTGTCGTAGTGTATATGAAGGGAGTATACGAGGAGTGTACTCCATGTGATATAGTGATGTACCATATGGCGGGTATGCCATAGTGGTGATGTGGCGTGGTATGTATGAAAGGAGTATACGTGGAGTGTACTCCACGTGGCAGCGACACTTCGTGTGGCGTGTCGTAGAGATAAGGACGGTTATGTGATTGATGGGCGCGAAACGTGATGGATAGTGTCAGGAACTGTGAAACAGTGTCCCGAAATAGTTATGGCATAGCCTGTAGTCTGAGGTGGCAAGTGTCACCGTGATGGACTTATGGTTAGGAGTATGCACAAAGTAGTGGAACAAGTACAAGAGTGCACAGCGGAAGCATGATTGAGGAATGTCACGAAGTGACATGACTACTGACAGTCGTGCTTGTGATGGGCGAAGTAGTGGAACAAGTGTAAGAGTACGCAGCGGAAGCATGACTGGGCAACGTCACGAAGTGACGTGGTTACTGGCAGTTATGCTTATGACGGGTGAAGTGTTAGAGTGTAGGAATGGCAGAACGGGAACGTGATGAAGTGTCACGATGTGACAGGAGTACGTGAGGAACCGTACTCATGATGAGTTAGGAATTTATGTACGGTAACGCGACAAGGTCACAATGTAGCTTGAGAATAGTCTCGAGCTGTATGACATGGCATAAGACATAGTTATGATTAGAGTCTTGTGTTAAGTGTTGGGATGAACTGTCAAAGGGACGGGTAGCATGAGGAGTCATGCTAGCGGGGTTAAGAGAAGGTTGGTATCGGAGTATGGCCCTTGTCCCTCGAAGCTGGTGATCAACGTGTTATATATGTTGATCTTAGGTGATAAGGGATAAAGTACATGTGTAATCTGGTTAGACACATGTGTCGGATGGATTCACCATATGTAATGGGTAATCTGTCATTAGCACAGTTACACAATGCTTAAACCTCAGAGTTGGCTGAGAGCCGTATGACTTGTCTGGATGGAAATGAGGATTTGTATGGGCTAAGATGCATGAAGAAAGTGACGAGTGTACTGTCTAAGGACGGGATGCGTGACTTAGTTGATCTGAGTCATGCGTCGGAATGAGACTAATGAGAAGAATGAGATAGAGGCCTTAGTGTCTTAATCCTAAGGTGAATCATGAGTTCACTTTAGTGGATGAGCACTCGAGGTAAGACATGAGTTGGAAAATGGGGTGACCGTAATGGGTCCCCGAAGGATTTAACATAGTAAAGGGCACGTAAGTGCAAAGGATAGAAGGAGAGTATTCCAAGTATAGCGTAGTTCTATTTATAGTTCAAGTTGCTTATGTACTATATAGATAATGACGTTAAGGTATGTGTATGCATGTAGGTTGCCATCTGACAAGCATGAATGGACTGCATGATATGCAAGTAGCATGGAGTTCAGGTAAGTGTTATGTTCATACTCTTCTATAGTTTTCCAAGATACAAGAAACGCTTTTCCTTTAAGATGCTCACGAAAAGAAATGAAAGACGTTTTAAGAAAGAAAATGCTAATTGTTAAAAGGTATAAATATGTACGACCCCTCCTTGGCAGCCCCTGTTTACGCACCCCAAAGTATTAATTGTACGTATGTGAATGGATGACTATACGCTGTATCTATTGTATGTATTTTCTAAGAAAATCTATAAACTGATGAAGATGCATGAAGGGCATGACAACGGATGCTTTTATGGATCCTACGAACTGACGCTCTCATGTGCGCCACGAGGTGACCCTCGTGGATGCCACGATTGATGACGTTCAAGGTGACGCTTATGGATGCCACGAAAGCTGACGTTTAAGCCCATGTATGTTCTTAAATAAAGTTTTCCACGAACGAACTGTTAAAGAAAGGATAGAACTGAAATGAACTGAAAAACGAAAAGACCATTTTCGGGCTTACTCCCCAAACGATATTTTCTCATGAAAAGAAATGTTTTCTTATGAAAAGAAATGACTGTTAAATGAAAGAAAGAAATGAATGAAAGCTCCAGCTCTTTCGAGCTGACATGAACGAATGAATGAATGAATGAAAAGCAAAGAAAGAAATGAAAGCATGAATGTATGAAGATACATAACGGCCACATGAATGAATGAAAAGAGTACCAATGAATGGGCAAATTGCAATGCAGGGTAAGTAGTACTGAAAGTGCACCCAGTGTTGCCCCCTATAAAAGGGATTCCCAACCCGTGGCCACGGGCGGAATCCGGGTCCAAAGGAAGACCACTAACCCCAAACACACGGGACGTAATAGTGTGTACTGGCCTATGAAAGTGATAAGAACGAATGGATGTATGCATGTATGTATGAACGCACGAATGCACGAACCTTTAAGAAATGAAGGCATTGACGGGGGACACGTTTTAAAGAAAGGAAAGCCTTTTGAAAGAAAAGCCCCATCCAATGATGTTTTCAAAAGAACGCACGTAAACATGCACGAACTCTTGAAGAAATGAAGGTACTGACGGGAGAAACGTTTTACGAAAAGGAAGCCCATGTTTAAAAGAGAAAAACCTCGTCCAGTGACGTTTTCAAACGAACGCACGTATGACACGTATGCACGCACGTAATAGTATGTACGAATGATGAATGCATGAATGAAAACCTATATTGTTATATTTTAACCGTATGAAGTAATGCTTACGAGTCTTCGACTCATTTTAGTTTTTATGCATGTCCCTCCCCCACAGGAACCGCATGATCAGGACGGACACGGCCCATGGGGAAGAGCACAGAAGTCTAGGCACGAATTTTAAACGTACGAGAGGCCTTTTATTTCAAGATTTATGTTTTTCACTGTAAACCTCTTTTATTGTCAAAGCACATCTTAATTTATAAACGTGGAGTCTTGCATCCTGGGTATGCAAGTGAAAAGTTTTAAATCAGACGGTAATTCCCGTCGTCCTTTCTAAAAATATTTATAAAAAGTCCCACCATAAGGACGAGCGTTACAAGTGTTGGTATTTTCTACCCAATATAATATACAAAAATCAGCCCAATATATTTCCTCTAGGTGGAGTATAGAATGGAAAGAGTGAGGTGGCCTTGTAGCCTTTCACTTCAAGTACCCTCTAGGCCATCTTGAGCAAATTTGATCAACCATGTGAGGGTGCAATTACTTAACCAAGAAGCAATGCTAAGGTGTGGTTGAGAAGTATAAAAAAGCCTTACAACTTTTGTTTGATGAGGATCCATACTCATGGGTTTATTTGTTGTTTGTTCAATTTTATTTTATTTATTTTTATAAATTTGTGTGATATCTTATTTCCTCACTAATTTTGTTTTTTTTTTTCTTCGGGCACAGCTTGAAATGGCACTCACTTTATTGGTTCTTTTGCTGGAATGTGAACAACTTATTGTTTGTATTTTGTTGTTTTTCTTTTGTTATTGGAATGAGAATTTCTTGTTGATGGATGATGGGTTGGTTGGATAATTTGGGAAGATAGATGATGGATGATAGATGGGTTGAATGGATGGTAGATGATGGATGTTGTTAGCTTTGTTTGGTTTGTTGTTGGAATTTAAATTGTGTTGTTGGTTGTAGTTGAGAACAACTAACAATATTTGATGGCTTGTAAGGTTTTAATTTTGATTTGTAAGTTTGTAACTTCTTGTTATTGTAAATTAGTACTGATTATTTCTAGGTTTGGTTATGTTTTTTCAACTTGTAGTGAGTGAATGATTTAGTTTTGTAATTTTAGTTAAGTTTTTTTAACTTCTAGTGATTCTAGTGAATGCTTTAGTTTTGTAATTTTGGTTATGTTTTTTTAACTTGTAGTCATTCTACTAAATGATTTAGTTTTGTAATTTTGGTTATGTATTTTTAATTTGTATCAATGATTTAGGTTTGTAATTTAGGTTCTGTATTTCTAATTTGTATGAATGATTTATTTTTACAATTTTGGTTATGTTTTAATAAAATTGAAATTTGAAAAAATTAAAAAAAAAATTGAAATCTAGAAGCTCAAATCCGATTAGTGAGTGTCTAAAATTTCCAAATTGTAATTTCAAATGAGCTAAAAAAAACCCATTAAAAAAGCTCAAATCCGACTCAGAGTAAAAGTCAAATCGGAGGTTATAAGAACGGAAGTTATAAGTATAGATCACTCGTAAAAATGTTAAAAGTATAAAAAAAACAAATTTAATTATTTATATTATATTTTTAAATTTTTTCAAAGTGTTAAATTATTTTTAATAAATAAATTTAATATATAAAATATTTAATTAATAGAAGAAAATGTTAAATTAAGATTCAAAATTAGATTTTCTACTTTAATAGCATGCTTTTTTATAAATAGATTGATGATTTTATGAGGAGATTTATTATGCATCAGTTACTATTTACTTTTATACTCTACACCTATAGTTATTTTATAGGGTGTATAGATGTTTTTCATAGGGTATGTGAGTATTTTTTATAAGATGTGGAGGTGGTGAATAGTAACTGATAAAAATAATTTTTCTTTTTTGAGCTCATGACGTACGAGTTTTCTATTTTTTTTTTGGGTGGCACTATAGTGATTAAGGAATACTTCCGACATGTGTTTTTTTTATATTTTTTTAAATTTATTTTAATCATTTTAAACATTTAAAAAAAGTAAAAAAAATACTATCAAGATCCATGTCGAGACCTATTATCCAGATCCCTATCATTTTTTTTAAAATTGAGGATAAATACTTGAGATCCCATTTTGGGTCTAGAGTGGGATCTTTTTAATGTTTAAGTAAGTATTTTTTAATGATATTATATTTTTTTTAATATTTAAAAATATAAAAAAAATATATAAAATATATATATATATATATATATAACCTTATCGTAACCCATCGTGTAGCACGACTCAAAATTAAAAAAAATGAAAAGAGCAATGTTCCTGCAGCTTCCTTCACAGTTCACCCATCGTTTCCATCCCATTTCTCTGCATCGTTAACAACGAGGCATCCGACACCCATATCGGCGATTCCTCCGAAGCTCGCTCGCTCGCTCGCTCTCTATATCTCTCTTAAATATTCATTTCTTCTAATTCCTCTGGTTCTTCTTATTATCTTGAAATTCAGAAGATTGCCATGAATTCCGCTACTCAAACAATAGCGTCATTTATCGTTTTGCCTAAATCTCCACCGAAATTTAGGAAACCAGCACGGGAGATTCTATCTGGCTTTCCTTTCAATGGACGTGAGACGTTCGGAAAAATCTATGCCGTCTCTCCTAACGGCTCTGTTTATCCCTCTCTTTCCCAAGGGGTACGTCCTCCCTCTTTTCTTATTTTTTTGTCGTGAACATTTTAAATATGATACGTGTGCGATTTATTTTTGCTGGGTATTTTCCCGGACGAAAATCTTGTAAGATTCAAACGATCTTTATGTATTATGAGTTAGTATGCAGTTCAAAGAGTAAGTTTTGTCTCTAAAACGCACCAGTTTCCCTCTAACTGGTGTATAAGAGACAAGAAGACATGCCATATAAAAAACCTTTGCCTCGGATCTGGGTCTTATCCTTGATGAAGTTTTTCTTGACGAAATTTGTATGGTTTTTTCTAATTTCTGGATAGAGACTTATTAGGAATGCGGTCAGGCTCTATCATGAAAGCATCTTTGCCCAGTCATTGAACATAGAGTACCTAAGAAGTGGTAATGTATAAGTCAAAATACTTCATGTATTAAACGAAAGTTTGCAATGTCCAAATCATTTAAGGATGAATAGGACTGCTTGGAGATTAAAACTGCATATTCAGATTTAAATGAATCTGATTAAAACGGATATGATTTTGTGGAAAGTAGGTGCCATATGCAGCTGCTTTGGTACTTGACTTGGGTAAAAGATGATCTTTAAAAAACATGGCATGATTTATCTTCTTTGCACATTGGGCGTAGTCAATCGTATTACAACAAGACGATATCCATGAATAGAAAATTAATTAGTTTTTACGAGATCTATATCATTGGGATATGATCGGTGAAGTAATGTACTTTTCTGTGGATTGATAATCAGTCCATGCGTCATGCTTGGAATGCTCCAGAAAACAATGACAATGCTTCCTCAAATTGAAATTTGTTGTTACCAGATTTTTTGTTTCTTTTTTGGTTCTCATGATCACTTAGCTGTTCTGAACAATTGCGTTCAGTTCAAAAGCACTTGTGCACGGGTGTTCATAGATCTATCAAGATTGAACATACACATTTGTATGTTTGTGTATAGTATGAAAGTACCTGGAAGTCTTCTGTAGTATTTTAACTGAGTTGTCCTCCATTTTGTGTTCTTGAAAAACTCATGTTTACCATGGCTTTGGATTTATTAATTTTTTTCCTTTCAATTTTAGGTTGAATCATGTTCAGCAGGAGATAATCATGGGCAGAGAAGCAGTCTTGAATCTCTGTTTTGTTATGATAAGGCTATACCTGAAGAAAGAATCGAGAAGCCTGTTGGGATCTCTTTAGCTGAAAAAATGATTGGAAGTAATCCTCGATGCCCAGATTGTCAAGCCAAAGGTGCAGTCCTTTGCATGACTTGCACTGGTTCAGGCTTATACGTTGATTCAATTCTGGAGAGCCAGGGCATTATTGTCAAAGTTCGCTGCCTAGGTATATTACCACCCCTCTTCTAATGACCTAGATAAATGTGTTCATGTAAAAATGTGATGAACTTTGCTTTATTCTAGTTTAATTATGTTGAACTGGTTGTTTCCTTATTCTGTGTTAATTTACGAAGCTTGAATTATCATTAGATCTGGCATCCTTGCCCAGGACCAACTTCTAATGAAAGCTAAGACTGGCAAGAAGTTAGAAAAGTTGAAGATGCGAATGCATTTGCTTCTTGTTGTGGAACAACCTATCCAGTTATTATTTAAAAGAGTACCAAAGTTGGGGCCATATAAAGGAGATGTTTAAATTGCATAGAAAATTTATTGCATATTTCTAAAATATAATATAAATAAATTGATGCAAAAAGGAAAAGAGAAAACAAAGGAGAAAAGAAAGAAGGGAAGCTGAAAGTGAGAACTACTCGTGTGAAAAGGCAGACATGGGTTATGGTTACAAAGAAATCTGCTTCATCTAGTATATTATTCATATTATCTCCAAAGGTCAAAATCATAATAGATAATTGATAACTTGATGAATAGTGCTGCATGGTGAGTTCATAAACTTGTTATAGAAATGGTGTTCCCACTTGAATTGTGATAATATTATTTGGTTTATCGAGTTGTTGTTATTGGGTCTCTTGACTTTCCCATCAGCCCAATCATCTGCACTCCTGATCTAGAACCCTATAGTTCATTGCCTGAAAACCATCACAGAACACTATCGTCAACCAGCATCTTTTTGTTTTCTGAAGTGAGAGACACTGAGTCTCATAGAACAACTTTATTCACATATTAAGAATCTCTCTCACAAACCCTGAACTACAGACAGTGTGACTGTGAGGGCACAGCTATGGGAGATGATGAGGAGCATCTAAGCCCAAAGTGGGAATGTAGGCAGAGGATCGTCTAGAGTGGGAAGCTAGTTTCGAGACGTTTTTTGAGTGGAGGCCCAAAAGTGAAGACGAAAAGGTATTGTTTGTGAAGCTAAGTATTAGGGCACTGCACTTTATTGCTAGAAGAAGCTGAAGAGAAATGTGCTCGACAAGGAAAGTCAGCAGCCAATAAATGGGAGTGCATGAAAATGAATTGTGGAAGCAGTTTTTGTTGGCTGATTATGCAATGGAATGGAATGAAAATTCCCCTTCTGAAACAAAAGCGTTGTCCATGGAGGAATACATTATAGAATTAGACCATATTTTGTTACTTTGATTGTTTCAAGAAGAATTAATCAGTATCTGCTTTGGTAGTGATGATTATATTTGAAACAGATGTTAGTTTGACATTAGAATTTTTGCCATGTAGGTTGTGGCGGAACCGGTAACATAATGTGCTCAGAATGTGGTGGCCTAGGTCATCTTGGACCCAAATGACTTGTGTGGTTTGATTCTATTCCCTCAATTTTGCTGTCGCCTGCTGCTGTATTTAGCTTTAATATTGCAATACTAATACACGTATTTGTTCTGTAGCGATGAATATGATACAGCATGGCTGCATAGGAAATAAAATGCATTTAATCTCTAGGGGTTGGCTCAAGTGGTAAGGACCTTGGTTTTGGTTGTGTGCTTTCTCCAGGTACAAGGTTTGAATCTTCTTGGGTACAAACAATTTTTATGGACTATCGGACTGAAGGAACTTTCTCTTGAATTACCCAAGGTGTACTTGCAAGATTAGTTGAGATTTTGTTTTTGGACACGTGCCAATGAAAAAACAAAAAAAATGCATTTCATATTATTTTTCAAAGATGGCTTTTTTGAATTGAAATAGCCATTGCCCTCGTTCTTATTACCCAATTAAAATTGAGTAATGTTAGGTACAGTCGTGAAGGGGGCAAGCGCAGCGCAATTCTTTTGAAAAAGTATGAGATTCACTACTAAAAAATTAGTTCTTTTTCCTATAGGTCCCTTATTTATTCACTTTTTAAAAAAGGATTACGCGACGCTTGCACACTTCACGACTGTAAATATCATTTCTCATTAAAGTTTGTATGAAATTTAAATGTGTAATAAGCAGGTTTGCAATGGCACCTTATTTTTGTACAATGTAGCTTCACTAACATTGGATTTTAATATCTACAGCTTGCAATATGCTTTTGTCTGGTGTATGATTCATCATTTATGGAGACTTTAGATTTTTCAAAAGTTATTGTGTTTAGAAACAAAAGAAAATATTATCCTTGCATCTCCATATTTTCAAATAATTTGCCATTAATTGGCATTGATAAAAATAAAAATAAAAAAACCAAAAGCACAGGGTTTTCCAAAACCTTGATTTGTTCCTCTAACAATTCCTAAAATTCATGTGTGACAACCCCAACCTTTACTTGTGTTTTGGCAGAGATTTGAAACATTAGGATATACAACACACGGTCACACATTCACATTTATGACGTGCAATGTAATCTACTGATGATTTAGTAGTATGTAATAATCGCAACAGAGAGTCAAGTTCATAAAAATTTTGCACCAGAATATCTAAAACATAACCCCATAATCATTTGATAACTATAGTTCAACCTCTTCGGAGTGTTTACATATTAAACTTAAAACATTAACATATGGAGAACTCATATTTCTCCTTATTCATGTCTTAGTTAGGAGGGGTTTCGTAAAGCTCTTATTCAAAGCATCTCTCTAATGCACTGATTAATTGTAACACCATGTTCCCGTAGGATAGAGATGTTATTAACATTCATAACATAATGTCCGGTAAAGAGATTCATATATTGAAATACCTCATTTATTGAAAATAATCAAAACTATTAAAACTGAATTGAACATGATTGTTTCGAAAAGTGAACGTAAAGTAAATGAATATAAACTAATCCTAAGAATGACGTAAAAGAAATCTAATTCATGTGTGAATATCACTTATTCCTTTCTAAGACTTTGTACTAGATCTAATCCTGGTCATCCAGCTTTGCGTCATCATAATCACCATTTGTGAGAATTAAACATGGAAGAAAAACAAGAATACAAACAGAAAATGAGTCGAATACTCAATAAGTAGCATATCATACCGTAAAATATAATCTGGTCTAGCATGGACTTAACTTCTGAAGACTCTTCATAACATACATACTACTTCATAGATTTACAATCATACACGTAACATGACTTTCTGAAAGACTTTACATACATATATCGTCACAGATTCATATAACATACGTATTCATCATTAACATGAGCGGAAACATAAATAATCATGGCCAACATGTAATGTGAATGCATAATATCTTATTTATCTTGTCTTAACATGGAGTGAAACACGCTTGGGTCCGTGTTTCACTTATCTTGCATAATATGAAGTGAAACACGCTTGGGTCCGTGTTTCACCTAACTTGTGATTAACCACGCTTGGGTCCGTGGCACCGTAAAACTTCTTATCTTTCTGAATGCATGAGAATTTATTAGGCTTCATGAACATTTCAAACATGGCATATTCTTGTACATGGTATAGCATAACATGACATTTTCTTGTACATGACATAGCATAACATAACATAACATGATCTGAACATTATATGACATTCCATAGCATACATGATCTAAGTACTACATGAACATGACATTCATGATCTAAGTACTACATGAACATGGCATACATGATCTAAGTACTACATGGACATGACTATTCATTACATGTCATACTTGACTTGAATTACTACATGAGCATCTCATGACTTTCATATGATTTTAGTAACATTCAATCAATCGAACAACAAATTCATTCATTCAAGCATAATCTCATATTCCATCAAAGATCGTGAAAGGAATCTAACATTGACTTGCCTCTTAGCGTAGCGTAGTTAAACATCATAAGCACATCATATTTTCATACATAATAATAATATTCACAGTATGTATGCATTTATATGATCATACTATTTACCTCTTAGCGCTGCTTCCTGATTTCCAACTTGTAGCGCGTTACCTATACGAGGTACTAGATGTTACTAATTTATTAGTGAACTTGTCTAGCATTCTAACTACTTAAAATCATATGTAGAGATAATGTAATACATATTCAATAAAAAAATTACTACATATTAATATTATTCAAAACTCATAACATATCCTTTAAAATATAACTTAATAATTGTATTAAAATATAGGAAGCCCTAGGCCAATTGGGAAAATAGTCCACTTAGAATTTTAAAGAGACATTCGGCTGAATAGGCCTAAGGCCCTAGGGCCCATTCCAGATTTAAAGGAAGAAGCTTCCTCTGGAAAGCACAAGGCTAACACAGAGTGCTCGTGACCGTGGGAGGGAGTCATGCGAAATCTTACCGAGAGAGGGGCTGAGTGCGACGGCAACTCTGGGTGGCTGGACGCGACGGCAGTGCAACTGGGAGGTCCCTATGGTAGTGCGACACCAAGAGAGAGAAAGGAAGAGAGTTTTAGAGAGAGTAACTTGTCAAGCCGAGAACTGAAAATCATGGGAAAGAGAGAGATCCTGATGAGGACTTATCGGAAGGAAGTGGGTTCCCTTAGGTTGGGTTGGTCGGTGATTTCTGGCTCCGAGAGTGGTACTCTGAAGCCCCTTGAGGTGGTTGGTGACGGCATCACAAGCACACGGCCAAAGAGTTAGTACTGATAAAGAGGGAGAGAGAAATCGACAGGTTGGGCTCAAACGGCGATGGCGTACGTCGAGGTGGGGGGAAAATTCAATGTCGGCAGCTTCTGTGGTAGTTTCCGGCGAGGTGGCTAACTAGGTTGAGGGTGGTGGGTTCTCGATTTGCAGAAGTTGCTCCAGTGGTTGTTTATAAGGTTTCTTGGTTTTTTTGCTAAGGGTCTCGTGGGTTTTATAGATGAGGGGTAGGAAGCTATCGTGAGTGATTTGGAGGGGTTTGAGTTTGACTAAACTTTGGAAAACTACTCCCACAAGGAAAGGAACACTTGAGAGGATATTAGACTTTTGAAGTGTTTGAATTAGAGATAATTTCAAATCAGGAAACTCCCAGACCAAACAGAAAGATAAGAGGGGCGTATGGTAGAGAAATCCTATTCAAAACAAATTACTACCTCAAAACATATATAATAAAATAATAACAATAAAGATAACAATAAATAATAATAATAATAATAATAATAATAATAATAATAATAATAATAATAATAATAATAATAATAAAGATAATAATAATAAAATAATAATAAAATAATAATAATAATAATAATAATAATAATAATAATAATAATAATAAAGATAATAATAATAAAAAAGATAATAACAATAAATAATAATAATAATAATAATAATAATAAAAATACACTTTTGGGGTCGGGGTGTTACATTAATACACAGGACCATTTCTATAAACATGAGCATCATCTCTAAATGTCGATCCAGGTCCAGTTCATTCTCCATGGTCGATCAATTGACTCATGCCCATATCCATCATGTGGTCCTGCTACAACTTTGTTACTTCTGTTGTGGCAGTTTGGAAAATAAAGGGGTGAGATTTCATGGAAATTCCAATAAATTAGCAACCAACATACAATAAGATAACACAAACATAATAAATAATAAACAGGAAATGCATGAATGCAGAATACATACTTTTCTTTCTTTTATTCAGACTTCTTTGTATAAACAAGTTTTGAATAACTTTTAGATCAATATAACACATTTTTATACAGAGAACACTTCTTCAAAGAAACAAAGTTTTGCATTTCTGATCTTTTTAAAACATCTTGCTTAACATATGGTAACATTAAAGCTCCCCATTTTGCACTGTGCATACTTGCTAGATTTATTTCATCATGTCTGCCCAGTTAAACTTTCATACTTTCATTCATATATGTACTCACGAGTCTCAGATATCATTTACATATGACAATCACCCAGGAATCCTTTAAAGAGGATCTAGCAATTGCTCGTTGATTGTTTTTCGTCAACCCAGGGGTTACCACTCCATTTTTATTCACTCTAGAGTGGACATAGGAGTTCTACTAGGATACTTCCCCATCTTAGCATTTGGGGTCGTAATAAAAATATTTTTTATGCTATACGTATGACAAACATATTAAATGGCATCGTTTTCGCTTGAGAAATCAAATTTTGCATGAATTATCATAACTTTTGAACATGTCAATTTGTAAGAATGCTTGGATATGTAAAAGTTTAATAAAACATCACATGCCTCATAAATCCGAATGTTTATGAGATATATGCAAGGTAATTCATGCTCAAAATCAACATTTATACATGAATACTTTGTTTATACATCATCATGTAGATATTATCTAAGAGTAGGTTAGAGACCAATTTACAATGTTCTTGAATGTTTAAAGTGGTTGAAATTAAGAAATTTTTTTCATGTATTAGAACTTGATAAAATTCCTTACTAAACCCTATAAACCCTGGCATGCATGTTGGTGTTCATGTTAGTGATATTCATATTCACAGGTGCAAGTGCTTGGATTGTGAAACATGGTGACCTCAAGATGGTAATGATAATCAACCCAAGATAGTGTGTATGCTTTTGTTAACCTTCATATACCTAAAACATGTGTGTGATTCTTTGGACATAGGCCATACATGAGTGTGTGCATGCTTGGAACCAAAACTCACGACAAGGTGATGATCACTCACCTATGAGTTTTCTCCTACAATGGCACGGCTTGGCTTCTCACTTCTCACCTTAGAACTCTCACTCACTAATTATTTAAGGATTCTTGTGGATGTAGTGGAGAGAATGTGAGGTTGTATTTATAAGCATTCTTGAATGCTAGGGTTGCTTACAATGGGTTAGCCGATTGCTCTAAGCCATGGTGGTATGGCTTGGTTGGCAAGGACCTTTTTCAAGAGTGTTCCATGGATCATGTGGGAGATCTTAGGGTCATGTTCTATTTGACGTGGGAGGCAAGCAAAAATCCATGAGTAGTTCATGGTTTGGTTTAAGTGAAGCTCGGTTTTGTCTCTTTCAACCCGTGGTCGATGGTGGTTTCTCCTAGATTCCATGGTAGTTTGTTTGATCTTCTTTCTTTCATAAGATCAAGTGAGAGATAGAGAGAGGAAGTTGAGATGGGACACTTGTCTAAGTGATGAAAGAGCTTGAAAATTAAGGGGTGGGGTGTTGAAGTCGATGAGCTCCATTTGGCTCTCTTTTTGATTTTCTTTGATTTCTTCTTCTTCTTCCCTGGTTTCAACCCATGATTCTGTGTCATTTGGAGTGAAGATCTGCAGATTTCATCTTTGCTTGAAGGCTACAAAGTGAGTGAGGGAATAGTGGAAGGTTTGGAAGAAAGCTCATTAATGAGATTCGGCTAAGGCTAGGCTAATAAGATAATCTCCTTATTTTGGCAATCTATTCTAGTGTAGTGCTTGGATAATGAGTCTATTCCTAGTATTATATCGAACCCCAGTAAATTAAAGATAACCATATCTGCTTCCATCACCCTTCCACCTAGGCTCAACGAGCAATTCCTAAGGACTCGGGTATAGGTGGCCATAATTCTGTCCAAAATCGACACTACTACTGCTTGAGGTAACATTTGGGTCGACAGGTTACACATTTGTGCAAACGCCGTTGACACAAAAGACATCATTGTGTCGGAGTCAAACAAGGCATAGGTCGCATATTCGTATAGCGTGATTTTATCTAAAGCACAATTAACTAGATATACTTAGTAGCTAATTTATAAGAGCTAATTTCTAAAAAGAGGGATACTAAGGAAAATACCAGTGATAGCTTTCGTTTCTTCATCTTCTGGTACCTCGTCTATTTCACCGAGGGTGATAGCGTAGACGCGAGCTTGGGCAGGCGGCCTCTGATTTGGCCGGTTGTTAGGGCTCCTTCCTCCTTGTGCATTTTGGGGCACTCCCGAATCATGTGTCCTAGATAACCGCATTGAAAGCATACCCCTAAAGTTACTCAGCATTCTCCACCGTTAACCTTTCCACACTTCTTGCAGGTAGTAGGTGGGGCTGGCATGATGCCTTTGCCCTTGATGGCTACTTGTATTATCCTCATTTTGGCATTATTTTGTTCTAGGTCCTGTAGAGAAGGAAGAAGCCATTTTCCGTTCTAGGTTTATCTGGGCTGCAATGCTCCATTGTTCTGCTTCTGTTACAGTGGCCACGTTATCTAACTCCTGGAAATTGTTGATGTAAAATCTGGCTACGTAATTGCGGATTCAGGGTCGCAATCCTCCTTGGAATTTCTGTGCCTGCATCTTTTCGATGGCGATCAAATACGTAGCGAACCTTCCCAGTTCCATGAACTTTGCAACATATTGCTCGATCGTGAAATCGCCTTGTACTAAAGTGGCAAACTCCTGAGTCTTCTGCTGCTTCATTGATTCCAGGAAGAATTGATTATCGAACTCCTCCTTGAACCTATCCCAGTTCAGTCCTTGCAGCAAATGTCCGACCTACTACACTTTTTGTTCCTCAGTACAACTGCTGATCTTGAAGGTCCTGTCGAGATCGAGTAGCCACTTGTTGGCCCTCATCGGTCCTTCGATTTCCATGAAGTTAGGGTATCTGTATATTAGAAACTTCTCGTATGAGCAACCTCAATTTTCCATCATCTCCTACCTTTTAGTCTGCTGGCGTGGTTGGTGGTGGTTTTGTCTCAGGATAATCTCTTGCTGCTGCTTCATCGTCTCCATCATTTGGCGAATAGTCGTGTCTTTCATCCAAAGGGCAGTCCTAATCTCGATGAGCATTGGAAACCTTGCTCTTCTATCAAGTGCCATTTTGCTTCGATCTTCCAAATCCTAAGAGGCACGTATCAGATCCAGCTTCAATTCAAGATTAAGCCTATCCAAACTAAAGATTCAGACATTCACTCTAGCATATCATTCCTAAGGACATATGGCTTTATTTAGAGACCTAATTGCTCTGATAACCACCCTGTGACACCTCCAAACCTTCACTTGGGATGGAACGGAGACTTAAAGTGTCGGAATATGCAACACAAGGTTACATATTCCCGTTCATGACAGTTAATATGTAATGCATCCCAGAATGCAACTAGCAGTATGTAATAATTGCAGCGGAATAAGGGTGACTAAACATCATGTCAGAATGAACTAAAACATCCCAACATCAT
This sequence comes from Juglans mandshurica, assembly GCA_022457165.1. Classification (NCBI taxonomy): domain Eukaryota; kingdom Viridiplantae; phylum Streptophyta; class Magnoliopsida; order Fagales; family Juglandaceae; genus Juglans; species Juglans mandshurica. The sequence goes on from CM039626.1 coordinate 11,375,649, forward strand.
TAATAATCAACCTAAAGGTAGCATATTCTCAATACAGAATTCTTAAAGCCAAGTCTCAACAATTAAATCAACACTCTCATACGCTATATCATATGCAGAGTTAGTGCTATGAACATCAGAATCAGAATCAGATCTAATCTAATCTCCTCTCTAGGTTTGACTCCTCCTCAACTAATCGTATTTGTTGGTCCATCCTGGTCGGTCTCCTCCGGTCCTGATATAACTTCTACCATTCCGGGAGAATGGTAGTGGGACTACCACAATGAGATTCTTTGTAATCTCAGTAAGTTAAAAACCAACGTGCACAAAGATAAATTATGCATGATAAATGACAAATATAAAATGCATGTTATGCAGAAAATCAGTATTTGTTTCCCATCCAGATTTCTCAACATTTTCAGAAAACTTTTGATGCATTATTTTTTACAGAGAACATTTTTCATTTCAATTTTAAAAAACATAACACTTCATCATCATTAACCCATCATTAACATTAACATCATAACGTATAGTATCATCACAATCCCTCATATGCACTATGAGTACCTACTGGTGACCGTAGTACAACTCATCTTGAAACTACGTTATCTGCTGACTCATTCTCAATGCATTGATAACAAACATCATTATCATCATAACATTATAACATCGTAACATATGCACCCACTAGCCTTAAGTGCCATAAAATTTGAATTCGCTCTAGTATTCTTTAAAAATGTTCTATTCGAAACTCGTTGACTGTTATTCGTCAACCCAGGGATTAGCACTCATTTTTACTTACTCCAAAGTGGACAGAGGAGTTCCACTAGGATAATTCTCCATCCTAGCCTTTAGGATCGTGACAAAAATTAAGTTTTAATGCTATGCTTGAAAATATTTTCCATGAAATGCGTTTATAAGTATGCTTCATGTGAAAATGAAAATTTTGTATAACATGCTCAAATGATGAAGATTGCACATGTCATGTAAGCAAGTAGTCATATATTCAATGTATCATATAACATGATATTTTATGCTCAAATGACATTTATATCATGAATGTGGCATTTATCAATAAATTATAAAAAAATTATCAAAGTGTAAATTAGAGGCCAAATTACAAACTTTCCGAAGGTTTAGAGAATCGATGAGGTTGTAATCGAAGTTATTCTAAGTTAGGATTTTTGAACCACTAGGGAATATGTTCATAATCAAACGGTTTAAAAATTCAAAATTTACAAAATTGCCACTACAATTAGCAAAATTTCCACTAAGGCCCTAAATCTTCACTATTTGAATATGGGCCCCATACCAAATTTCAAAAATCTCATATTTTTTATGTTTTAAAATCATCTATGTCCTTGGAATTGCAAGATTCAAAACACAACTATGTCAAGCTTACTCAACTCGTGGCATGCATCCCTTAAGGGCTATGTGTGATTTCAATTTAAAAACCTCCAAGGATGCATGTGTGCTTCAAATTTCCTCAAATGCAACCTTGAATATAGCTTTAGGGACAATTTAAAATCTTAGGTTTAAGTCCTACAAGTTCAACCCAACACTTAAGCATGAATTAAGGCCAAATTACCATTAAAGCATCCATTAAGCATATGCATGATGTTTCGAGCTGTTCTTTACCAAAGAAATATTTATAACTTAATTAAATCATGCATTTTCATTCTTATTCCAATCACAAGTATTCTCTACTTGCTCATTATTCAGGCCTAGGCAAAACCGAAATATGCTTGGTGATCAACACAAGATATGAATTTAAAACTTATCATGTCATGCTTTCAACCTCAATTTAAACCTTCAAAAATTATTGTAAGACATTATTGAATCATATAAAATCATATCAAGACATGTCATGACTAAAAATTCAATCCAAAGCAATTTATCTTATCAAAACACCAAATCTGACCCAATTTGATATTAGCATACTAAACCTTGATTAAACTCAATCAAAATCTCATTCTTATGCCATAATTTAAAACCTTATATGTCATTCTAACACTTAACAAAAAATAGACAAGAACACTTACAAAATCGTGGCCCTTTGAACTCCCAAACTGTAACTCCCTATTCCCCAATAAGGTAATTGTTTTTGAATTTTTGGAAAACCGGTGTGCTATTGAACTTTGATTTAAAAACTTTTCTTCTTAATGAAGCGTCAGATACAAAAATTCCTTATAATACAATTTTTATTAAATACTTAAAATCCAAAAGAGTCTATGGAAGCACTTATTTAAATTCAATAAAGTCTCATATGCTTATCAAAATAACTTATTAAACTTTAAATCATAAAACTGAGCATGACATAAACTATCTAGGCCTCTGCCTCACCTCCCTAGGTCAACTCCTATTCTTTAATCCCATCCTTATAAATATCATCACTTGAGGTGGTTAAAAAAATAAAAACATATAAAAAATGAGTCGAATACTCAATAAAAAACACATCATATAATAAACATAAGGTTTCTTGAAAAATATGCAGACTCATAAATATATACGTAAATAACATAAATATGAACTTATATGTTACTTGTCATAGGCCGGTATCCATTATTGACCCCTGTGAGTTAGGGTTAGCTAAGTAGATCTTGATTTCGCCCATAGTCGCGGGTTGTGGAATCCATACATAAGGAAGAAGACACACTGGGTGCACTACTAGCATGTACAACCTGGTAATGCAATATGCCCATAACATGTGATACATTCTTCATATCATAACATAGGCTGTTACGTATCTTATCATTCATACTTCATCATAATCATATGTGCATACTTGTCATATCTTGTTATATCATAGATTTCATGTGAAATCACATATTTCACAAAATGTCGTTATACATGTTTTTTCACTTAAAAATATAATTTTTCATAAATCTTTTGATGCATAACTCTTCACATAAAATATGGTTTTTCACAAAATATTTTAATGCATGACTCTTCTCGTAAAATCATGAATTTTCATAATTTTATCATGACTTGGGTACATAAAAATGAGCTTCCAATGGAGAGCGCACGTGCAAATATTTTTATAAAAGACATGTTTACCGTACATATGTGTAATAGTATATGTGATACCCTACTCCTTCCTTCTTACGTACGCTTCTTCTTTCTGACGTATGTTCCGTCTTTATGACGTAAGCAAATCCTGAGGGCAGATATTATGTAAATTGTTTGCCCCTTCTATCTAGCGACTGTGATCCTCGTTATGCGTGCCTAACCATGATGGCGTGTTTCGAAGGATATCGTATGACTTCTAGGGCACGCCCAGTGTTTTAAACGTACTGGAAATATTTATAAAGAGTATTTCCAGTGTTGTTGAACTAAATTTGATTTTAAATACGACAATTATAATATTCTTGAAGAGCTCCAAAAATATTATAATTGCCAGAAATCATTTTAATATCATTATTAAAATGATTTCAACTATTTAAAATATTATGAGATTTAAATTATATTGAAAGCTTTTATTAATTAGATGGTTTTATTCTCTTTAATATATTAAGTGAGACTTCATCATTTTATTAATGATGAAGAATATTATTTTATAAAGTAAAGTTAGTTTAAAATAATATTCTATCTTAATTCCGCTAAGCCATTTTAACTAAGTTATTAGTTAATGCATTTTAAATCAGTGTTTGAGATCCATCGTTAGATCATTACGTGGATCTCCAGACGAAGGGACTGGGTTAAATACCCAGAGCCCCTCACTTTTCCCTCAGCTCTCTCTCTCTTCTCCCTCTCCCAAGCGTACGCAATACGCAGCTTCTCCCACGCCTGATTCTTCCACGCCTCAGCCCGGCGCCGCCGTGCGTCGCCAGCCCTCACCACCGACACCACCAGCTCCACCTCCCTCCGGCGAGCTCAACCAACCCAGCCTCTCTCTCTCTCACGCTCCCTCTCTCTCTCCACTGGCCATGCACAACCCGAATGGGCTTGGTGCATGTAGCGCCGCCATGCGCCGTCCTCTTGAGCCACCACTCCCATGGCAGCTTCCTCTGCCATCGGCCACCACCCTCCAGCAAAACTAGCACCTCCCATGCAGCCACCTTCCCCCTCTGTCGCACACACGCAAGCACAAGGAGACCCATGCACGGCTTCACTGTGCGCGACCTCTAGCGCCGCCGTACGCGGCACCCACGACCACCTAGCGACACCATGGCTCCTCCCCGAGCTCCTCCAAGTCAGCCAAGCTCTCCACCCCTCTCAAGCCTCTCACACCTCACGGCTTCTTCCTCTTCACACGCACGGGTTGCACACCCTCCACCCCCGTGCACTGCCACCCACGGCTGGTAACCACCACCTCCAGCTTCCTCAGGCCGCCACCAAGCCAAGCCAAGCCAACCTCCCACGGCCCCGATCTGCCACCCACGTAAGCACACTCTCTCTCACTCTCCCACGGCTTCTCCTCCACCGTGCGGCCATTTCCCCTTCCTCCGCCGTGAGCCGCCGTGGCGTCACCCCAGTGCCACCAGGAGCTCTACCAGCAACCCCTCAGCCCAACCCTAGGTTCAAACCACCACTTTGAGTGGTGGTTAGTCACTGCACATGATGGATAGCCACTGTACACGGCTAGATCCACCGTGTTACGCTCCTTGCCACCATCACAAGGCCACCACGAACCCTTCCAAGACCACACATAGCTATCCAAATGCCTAAACAGTTAACGCGCGTGGGTTAGCCGCCACGTACGATACTTCCGACATCATCGGCTGTGACGATCAACGAGCAACGCACGGGTTATCCCATCAATGGTATAACTCTCTATCCCTCGTATTTATGTTAGATATTGATTAGTTGACTAGGTTGTGGACTGTGCTGTTGGTTTTGTGGAATTGTGGTATTGTGATGTGGTGCTGTGTAACGAAGTGTTGGGCACTCTGTGTAATGAAGTGTTGGGCTTGTCTGTGTTGTATGGAGGTATTGTGCTGTGTAGTGTACTGTGAAGTGTTGGGCGTAATTGAAAAGTGTGATGTGAAGTGTTGTGGATTGTGCCGTGTAGTGTGGTTGTGGAGTATGTGTTGTATTGGTGACGTGGCAGATGGAATGGGAATAGTATACGCTGGGTTTACTTTGTGTGTGGCGTAATGTGAGACAAAGAGAGTATGTGTAAAATATACCCTCCTGGCATATTGTGGAATGGGAAGAGTACACTCTGAGTGTACTCTGTGTGGCATAATATGCATGTAGGGAGTACATTGGGTGTACTCCAAGTGGCGGAGTGATGCACTATATGGCTGTATGCCATAATGATGATGTGGCATAGTGTGTATGAATGGAGTACATGTGGAATGTACTCCGTATGATGGTGGGATGCACCATATGGCGGATATGCCATAATGGTGATGTGGCGTGATGAGTATGAAGGGAGTACATGTGGAATGTACTCCATATGGTGGATTGATGCACCATATAGTTGTATGCCATAATGGAAATGTGGCGTAACGTGTATGAAGGGAGTACACGAGAAGTGTACTCCATGTAGTGGAACGATGCACCATGTGGCGGATATGCTATAATGGTGATGTGGCGTGATGTATATGAAGGGAGTACATGTGGAATGTACTCCGTATGGCAGATTGATATACCATATGGTGGATATGCCATAATGGTAATGTGGTGTATGTGGAATGGGACGAGTACACGATGAGTGTACTCTGTGTAGTGAAGTGATGTACTATATGGCGGGTACGCCATAGTGATGATGTGGAATAGCATGTGAGAAGAGAGTATGCATAGGATGTACTCCATGAGGTGCAGCGATATGCCGTGTGGCTTGTCGCAGTGATAAGGATGGTTTTGCAATTGATGGGCGTGGAACGTGATGAGTAGAGTGGGGAACTGTGGAACAGTGTCCCAGAGTAATTAATGTGAAGCCTGTAGTCTAAGGTGACAAGTGTCACCGTGTTGGACTTACGGCTGGGAATAAAGATGAAGAAGTGAAATAAGTATAAGAGTACGCAGCGGAAGCATGACTGGGCAACGTCACCTCGTGATAGGGTATGAATGGAGTAATGGGAACGTGACAAGATGTCACGATGTGTTGGGAGTACGTAAGGAATTGTACTCATGATGAGTTAGGAATTTATGTATCAGAATGTTGGGTAACACGACAAGGTCACGGTGTAGCTTGGGAATAGTCTCGAGCTGTATGACGTGGCATAAGACATGGTTATGATTGGAGTCTTGTCGTGTTAAGTGTTGGGATGAAATGTCAAAGGGACGGGTAGCATGAGGAGTCATGCTAGCCGGGTTAAGAGAAGGTTGGTATCGGAGTATGGCCCTTGTCCCTCCAAGCTTGTGATCAGCGTGTTATATATGTTGATCTTAGGTAATAAAGGGGTAAGGTACATGTGTAATCTGGTTAGACACATGTGCCGGACGGATTCACCATATGTAATGGATAATCTGTCATTAGCATAGTTACACGATGCTTAAACCTCGGAGTTGGCTTAGAGCCGTGTGGCTTGTCTGGATGGGAATGAGGATTAGTATGGGCTAAGGTGTATGAAGATAGTGACGGATGTATTGTCTAGGATTGGGATGCATGACTTAGTCGGTCTGAGTCATGCATCGAGATGAGTTCAATAAGAAGAGTAAGACGAATGTCTTAGTGTCTTAATCCTAAAGTGAACTTTAGTGGATGAGCACTCGAGGCAAGACATGAGTTGGAAGATGGGGTGACCGTAATGGGTCCCCGAAGGTTTTAACTTAGTAAGGAACACGTAAGAACACGGGATAGAAGGAGAGTGTTCCAAGTGAAGTGTAGTTTGTGCTTTATAAGTTTAAGTTGCTTATGTACTAGATAGAGAATGACGTTAAGGTATGTGTATGCATGTAGGTTGCCATCTGACAAGCACATGAATGTACTGCATGACATGCAAATAGCATAGAGTCCAGGTAAGCATTACGTTCATACTCTTCTAGAGTTTTCTAAAATATATGAAAATGAAAACGAAACGCTTTTCCTTTAAGATGCCTTACGAAAAGACGAAAGACGTTTTAAGAAAGAAAACGATAAGTGTTCAAACGTATAAGTATGTGCGGCCCCTCCGTGGCAGCCCCATTTTACGCACCCAAAGTATTAATTGTACGCATGTGAATGAATGACTATACGTTGTATCTATTGTATGTATTTTCTAAGAAAATCCACGAACTGATGTAAATGCATGAAAGACATAAAAACGGACGCTTTCATGGATCCTACGAACTACACTCTCATGGACGCCACGAGATGGACACCACGAGAGACGACGTTTAAAGGTGATGCTTATGGATGCCATGAAGGCCGACGTTTTAAATGTTTTACGATGTCACGAACGGATGTTTTACGAATATCATGAAAAGAAGATGTTTATGCACATACTCATGAAATGATGTTTTCTCACAAAAAAATAATATTTTCTCATGAAAAGGCATGTTAAAAGAAAGATAAGAAAAGAATGAAAGCTCCAGCTCTTTAGAGCTGGCATGAATGAATGAAAGGACTGAAATGAAAGCATGAAATGTATGAAAATACGTAACGGCCATATGAATGAATGATACGGGGTACCCAATGAATGAATGAGCAGATTGCAATGTCGGGCAGTAGTGCTGGTAGTGCACCCAGTGCTGCACCCTAACGGAATGGGATTCCCTCTCGTGGCCACGGGCGAATCCATTGGCCATAGGGCCGCTAACCCTAACACACGGGGCGTAACAGTGTGTACTGGCCTATGAAAGAAAAAAGAAAAGAATGTATGTAAGCATGAATGTATGAATGCATGAAAGCACGAGAGCACAGACTCTTTAAGAAATGAAGGCACTGACGGGAGAAACATTTTATGAAAAGAAAGCCCATGTTTAAAAGCTAAACCCCGTCCAGTGACGTTTTCAAATGAACACACGTATGACACGTATGCATACACGTAATAGTATGTATGAATGATGAATGCATGAATAAAAATCTATATTGTTATATTTTAACTGTATGAAGTAATGCTTACGAGTCTTCGACTCATTTTAGTTTTTATGTATATCCCTCCCCCCACAGGAACTGAACGGCCAGGAGGGACACGACCCATGGGGAAGAGCACGGAAGTCTAGGCATGAGTTTTAAAATGTAAGAGAGGCATTTTTATTGTAAAATCAATGTTTGCCGCAGTAAACCTCTTTTATTACCAAAGCACATTTTATTTTATAAACGTAGAGTCTTGCACCATGGATATGCAAGTAAAAAGTTTTAAAGGGAACAGTAATTCCCGTCGTCCTTTATAAAAATATTTTATAAAAAGTCTCACCATAAGGACGGGCGTTACAGTATGATCATGCTACTTACCTCACAACGTTAATCCAATATTTCTGACATGAAATCGATTACGTGAGTTAGAAGGAGAGAGAAAATGTGAGGGATGCTAGTGGACTATAGGTGTTCTGCGTGATTTTGGGTAAGCAGAAACTACACTGGGGTTGAAGAGGAATGAGATACACGTAAAGTGTATGGGGATGAGTGTATATATAAAGAGTCAGTTTAAGAGTTTTAATGTGAAGATGATTTGTAAAATTGTAAGAAAGTTCTATTGGAGCATGAATCCTAGTGGAAGGTAGAGATGTGCATGACTTAGAGTTTGGAAAGGCAGTCGGTTAAGAGTTTTAATGTGAAGATGACTTGTAGAGTTGTATCCTTGTGCCGACGAGTTCGAGCTCAAGTTGGAATCAGTCACTATCATTCAAAAAAAGAGTTCATGAATTCACCAAGGTCATTTGGTTTGGTTCCAACTAGATTTTCTAAGAAAATAGTTGGATTTTGGTTTGGTTTCTTGGAGCCATTTCGCCCAATGCTAGGTATGAACCTTGGGTGATGTGGTAAGGTGTGAGTGATGCATTTACAATTGAAAATATGATGGAAATGGCATGGGCTAGGGGCTGGTTTGATTAAGTGCACAAGGCACCTAGGTGCCGATTGGTGGTGATTTGGGCATCGACATGGCTTGGCTCCTAATGGCGTGTGTTGGGTCAAGCCTAAACTTCTAAGTTAGTCTAAGAACAATGCAAATCAACAATAAAAATCAGAAATTTCAGATTATAAATGTGGTAAATAAATTAAAGAAAATTAAGCTAAAAACATAGTTTAGAGGTTACTAATCATGTGTGAGATGATTAGTACTTCTTAACTCATGTTAGAAGCTTAACCATGGTTAGGTGGGAACCCTAGGGGCGTGTGGCATATCTTGAGCTTGAGGGAAACTAATGGTATGGTGTATGTGGGCTTCTGTCTCCAGTCTTAGTCACTGCTTTTGGGCCTTGTGGGTTGGGCTTGTTGGGCCATTTGTGTAAGCCTTGTAGGTGGGCTTGGTTGTGGGTTATTGAATGGACCTAATGTCTAGATTTGAGGGCTCATCTAAGGTCTCAAAGGCCTACCAAGTTTGGGTTCAAATAACAAGTCTTTCTTAGGTTGGGCTAAAGGCCTACCAAGCTTGGGTTCAAATAACAAGTTTTTCTTAGGTTGGGCCAAAGACCTTCATTCTCACTAAGTTAGGCCCAAAGGCTTCATGCCCACTACATATTTGGGCCTAATTTCTAAGGTTCTTCAAGAGGGGTCTAAAACCTTATAAATCCAAATGAGTCTAGGCTTATGACACTAATTATTAGCCCATCACATTCTTAGTGATTGAGTGCCCTTAATTAAACACTCTTGGCTTACCCATAAATCCATCCCTTTATGCTTAGACCATTAATAATGTTGTGTCATATCACTATTGGCCTCTTGGTAGTTATTCTAAAAATAAAATACTAGAATTCTCCCACTAATTCTAACTAAATCCAGGGTGTTATTCTCATGCTAAAAAAAAATTAATCTCTAAAAGTTTTCCAAAAAAGAAAATAATCATTATCTTACACTAACTAGGATTATGGGAGCTAAAGTCAAGTCTTAATAGACCCTTCAAGTGGGGTGTTACAAGAGGCAACCTCGTTATGAATTTTCTTATATAAGAGAGCACAAGCAGCACAAGGACACATGATGATCAGCATGTCTTTATGGAAGATTTGTAGTCAGTCATGTTTAGTTTCCTTTCTTCTCATCAAGAGAATTATTAGAATGAAACAAATTTATTTTTACAACTCATTAAAGTTACTCACTATGTTAAGGATGTAAATCTCCCCAAAGACCAGAATGGGGAAAGAATCGTCCTCGGCTTGGAAGGGGCAGCTTGGGCCTTGATCAGTGTCGTTTGTGGCCCATTATGGTAGTCCGAAGCGGCGTTATGGTGTCCATACGTATACTCATAATAGTGAATAATAAATAAATAAAGTAAATGTAAATAGAGAATGAGACACAGATTTAGGTGATTCAACATAGATCCTACGTCCACGAATCGTTTGGGGTGCTAATCCACTATAATGGGAGATTTAGGCGAGAGATAACTCAACCACGCTAGGTGTGAGCGTGGAGCTCGGCTTCGAGAGAGAGGTAGGAGATGTACTTGAATGCGCTAGGTGCGAGCATGGAGCTCACCTTGGAGAGATAGGCAGGAAATGTACTCGTTCGTGATAGGTGTGAGCGTAAAGCTTGTTCCCTGAGGTAACCCACTGGCAGTGATTGTGGCACGAATGTCACCACTCAGCATTTACCAGAGAAATCGCTAGGCTGGAGATGACTCTTGTCCCTTCTTACTTCCTAATGATAAATCCTCCCTCATGGACTTAGCCTGGTATGTTATATTGGGCATGGGGTATTTTATCCATTACACACTACATATAAAAACCACAACACAAGCAATGAAGATCACTAGCTGCATGCCTTTTTATTTATGTATGTAAAATTTAAGATTCCATTTATTTCGATGGAATATTGTTTATTTGGTGCATGTCTAATATTTTTAAATTATACATATTTCTGTATTTTCTTGTATTAATTCCACGTTCATTGGATTTTGGTTCATCTTAACACTCAAGATATTGCACATTAGTATAAAAAAAAAACATCAATTTTGCTTGAATTAATAATATCTTCCAATAGTTATAGAATAAAGTTTGATAAGTTTCATGTGCAATATCTTGTGAATTGCAAAACATGAAAATTTCGGCTTGTAATCCAAACACCTGAAAGTGGAATGCTTGTTAGATATAAATAAGTATTTGTTTGTAAACGTAACAAGAAAAATACAATTGTGATATACAAAACACAATTTGTTGCACAAAGTTTATCACCGAAACCTGGTAATGATTATGAAGAAACATATTTCATTGTAGCAGATGCATTTAAATTCAGATTTTCGATAGTCGCAAAATGTATGTATGTGCGTCTAATAGATGTTGTTACAACATATTTACATGGACTAGTGGATAATGATATATATATATATATATATATATATATATGTGTGTGTGTGTGTGTGTGTGTGTATATATTCATGAAAGGACATAAAATATCTGAAGCATCTAATTCAAAATCTCGAAATATTTATTCTATCAAGCTACAAATATTTTTATATGGGTTAAAGCAAAGACGCATGTGGTACAATAGTCTCAGTGAATATTTATTAAATGGAATATTTGAAAATAATACAATTTCTTACGTGTTTTCATTAAAAAGTCAAACTTAAGATTTACTATTGTTGCGGTATATGCAAATTATATAAATCTTATTGGGAGTTTCTGAAGGGCACATGAAAACTGTAACTTGTTTAAAAAATGAGTTTAAAATGATAGACCTTAGAAAAATAAAATTTTATCTTAGTATGCAAATTGAGTACTTTTCAAATGGAATTTTTATCTATCAATCATCTTATACGGAAAAAATCTTGAAGCAATTATACATAGATAAAGCTCATCCTTTTACATGGTAATGCAATTTCGTGGAGGCAATCCTATAACATTTCAAGACACAAAAATATTGGACTCTTTTTCCTTTGTTATTATTTTTTTTCCATTGTGTTTTTCTTTGGAAAAGTTTTGACGAGTCATGTTCTTCGAGTATGATCATCCAAGGGAGAGTGTTATAAATGCACACATAAAATTGGTCGATAACCATTCAGATTCCACCTATTAGAATTCTAACACATTCATGTATCAACGCTTAGAATTTTTAAATTTATCGATGTAGCTCATTAATTCAGGTATCGCCCTTTCATATTCTTTATCCTCTTATGCCTATAAAAAAAATATCTTGAGAATCATTTATAACACAAAAAGTTCGCAATGAATAAACATGGATAAACATGTATCCCACTTTCTATCAATTCTCTTGCTATTTATTTCTCTCTAATTTTAGTTGTTAAAGAAGTGGAAGTTGTACTTTTTAAAAAAATAAAAAATTATTCTCATCAGTCACTATTTATCAACCCACATCTCACACCTATGAAAAATATCCTTACACCCTATAAAAAAATCTTCATATTCTATGAAAAAGTTATAAGAATAGGATATAGAAATGAAATAATATTCATCTTGAGAAAAACTGTGCCTCTTTATGATGTACTTAGATTACTTACAGAAGATTGCAATAAAGCCCAATGGAGTCCGTTTATCTAAACCAATGAGATAGCTCAACAAAATTTGGTTTTTTGGAAAAGAGTTGGGCTCAACCAGCCCGGAAACCTAAATATGAAGCACATTTGATTGAAAATGGACCGGCCCAACTACACTGACAGGATATAGGACCTCAATCAGGCAATCATCTTTAAAAAAAAAATCAAAAAATCAAAAAAAAAAAAATCAAAAGAGTTATAATAGAAAATCTCGACTAGTAGAAAAAGGCAATGAAGAGAATGATAGATGCTGAACATCCAAGCTACAAATGTGAAGTGAAAGCGAAATCCATGAACTGAGAAGTGAGATGTCCATTGCAATCAAGTCTCTTTTGTGATATTACTCAAAAAAAAAGTCTCTTTTGTGATAAAAATTACTCCCACCGACAATATATTGACAAATGGAGGCCTTTCCTTGGAAGCAAGGAACCCAAAGATGTAATCCACACAATTTCCAGACTTTTCATTATTCCTCTTCCTAAAGTTAAGCAACTCTCCAACATTAACATTTTAGCTAAAGCCTCCCCAACCTTACTACCCAACTCCTCCCCTCCCAATTATTTCTTCCTCACCCTTCATCTGTTACTCTCAGATTTTTCTTTTTCTTTTTTGTTTTTTTCCTTGTCCGACGTTTTCTCAGTAATGGGTGTCAAAGTTTTCATGATCTTTTTCATGCTAACCAGTACAATTCTGTTCTCTCTTGTATACATTCCAAGAAAACTATCCATACCCATATCAAACTTCAGACCCATTGTGAACTACTTGAACATACAAAAATCTAACAAATCATATCCGGCAACCTTTGCCTACCTGATCTCAGCATCCAAAGGCGATTCCGGGAAGCTAAAACGTCTGCTACGCGCACTGTATCATCCAGGGAATTATTATTTGATTCACTTGGATTACGGTGCTCCGGCGACGGAGCATCGAGATGTAGCCAAGTTTGTGGCCGGAGACCCGGTTTTCAGTCAAGTGGGAAATGTCTGGGTTGTGAAGAAACCAAACTTGGTGACGTACAGAGGACCGACTATGCTTGCCACCACTCTTCATGCAATGGCAATGCTCTTGAGAACCTGCAAATGGGATTGGTTCATAAACCTTAGCGCCTCTGACTATCCCTTGATTACTCAAGATGGTAGGGTGAGTGCCCTTTTTTTTTTTTTTAGCTCTGTTCTTCAATCGTGTTTGATTGATTCTGTTCTTAATTTTGCATCCCAAGCGAGTTTTAGTTCCAGTTTGCCTGTTCTAATTTTCAGATCTAATTCATGCCTTCTCTGAGTTGCCGAGACATCTCAATTTCATACAGCACAGCAGCCACTTGGGTTGGAAACTGTGAGAGACAGAAATTATAATTTATTATTATTATTATTATTATTATTATTTCTTTTTCAAATTGCTGATTATGCTCTTTTTTTTAACGTAGTTTTAAATGTCGTAAAATATAGGTGGCTTACCAACCAAATGCCATACATTATTTCAGGAACAAGAGAGCCAAGCCGATAATAATAGACCCAGCACTGTATAGCCGCAATAAATCTGAGATTTGGTGGGTTGTTAAACAGAGGACCATCCCTACAGCTTTCAAGCTCTATACAGGTTTTTCCCCATCTTTATCTTCTTCTTATTGAAGTCGTATTTAACTAAAAATCATTTGCATATATAAATGGCAACCCTTTAAAAGGCTTTGCAGATACATATATAATGTTTTTTTATCTGCATTCATCATTTATTGATAACTTGTGGGTAGCATGTGAACTTCTGAAGAGATCACATAAAAGTTGGTGCATGGACCCCATGTTACCACTTTTTTAATCTTGCTCGATTTATTTATGGTTTTTATTTCAAACGTTTCATATTATTTATTTGAGAAAATATATTTTCAATTGCAAATTGTGCAATTGTCGCATAATTTTTTTGAAAAAAATAAATAAATATGAGATTCACATGAAAAAGTTAATTTTTTAATAGTAGATCTTACTCTTTTTCAAAACGATTACATAGCGTTTACGCACTTTACTATTGTATGTAGAATTATTCTATTTATTTTGTTCTCTTTTTTTTCCTCCACAACATTCTTTTTAGAGGATAATCTCATTAGAGTTTCCTCTGAATAAAATCTAAAAAATAATTCTAATTTTTCAAATTTAAAAAAAAAAATTATATTCAAACAACATTTTAATTTTATAATATTTTTTATTCAACATTTTCTTATAAGGTGTTCAATATTTGTGTTTTGATATGGTAATTGTTAACAAATCATAATGTCCTTTTCATTCTCCTAATTCTCCTGATGTTAAATTTATTGGCACCAAGAAATTCTCTGTGTTTTGTTTTGGCATTCCATTCCTCCACCAACCAGTGTCGCCCAAAAATAAAAGCACACAACCGATACATAATGTGAAGGGGAAATCTAGGAGAAATATCCAAATTCCATAACTGACTAGGTTTGTATTCCAAAGAGAGCTGTATTACTCTATTGCTTGAATAATACCGCTCAAATTAACCACTAGGCTAAATTGATATTTTTAATTTTTTTTTTAATTTTTTCATTCATATTTTTTTATCATTTTAAAATATTTTTGTACTTAATGATTAATGAAGTTTTTTTTTAATAAATATGTGATTTTTATTTTTTTTTGAAAAATATTTAAAGGAGTTAAAAAAATAAAAAATATTTTGTATTGTCAGTAAAAATCTTCGGTGGACGTAGCAGGTCCTTATAATAATAATAATAATATAAAAAAAAAAAGATGTACAGAGATCTGATGAATACCCATCCGTTAACAGTACTAGCTACATAGGTGCGAGCTAGAAAAATAAAAGAAGTTGTTTCCATGTGATCAAAATATCTATTTAATCAAGTCCTGATCTTTTTGAATTCATAATTCCTATGCTGAATGTGTGGTTTTAATTAGTGTAATATCTAAATGCATTAAAGATGATGATGATTTTATCCTTTTTTATATTGGGTTCCCTATATGTCTCAGGTTCAGCTTGGACAGTACTGTCAAGATCTTTTGCCGAGTATTGCATAATTGGGTGGGACAATTTGCCAAGGACTCTCCTACTATACTATACCAACTTTGTCTCAACTCCTGAGGGATACTTCCAGACACTTATATGCAACTCTAAAGACTACAAGAACACTACAGTTAACCATGATCTCCACTACATTACCTGGGATAACCCCCCGAAGCAGCACCCGAGGTCCCTTGGACTTGGAGACTTTAGGAACATGGTTCTGTGCAACCGCCCTTTTGCCAGGAAGTTTAAGAAAAATGATAGAGTTCTTGACAAAATCGATCGCCAGCTTCTCAAAAGACGCCGCGGACAGTTTGCTTTTGGTGGGTGGTGTTCTGGGAGTAGTACTGGAGATCAGAAGCGCCACAATACTTGCTCAGCCTTGCGAAGTGAGAACTATGGTGTTTTGAGGCCTGGAGCAGGAGCTAGAAGGCTGAAAACTTTGCTCACAAGAATTGTTTCCGAGAGGAGTTTCCGCAGGCAGCAATGTAGATGATGATTCTTTCATGATCACATGAATTCTCCTTGTCATAATTAATACAGTTGCTTGATTTTTTTAAAAAAATTTTGGGACTTGAGAAAGTTTTCAGAATTACGTGTCACATACCTGTTAGATCTCACAAGCTTAATTGGTAATAAACAGGATTAAAACATACGTGTATAAAGGTAAAAATTGAATTCAGCTGCTCTCTCATTCTATTTTTAATTTGAGTAATGTTAGGTACAAGTTCCAAATAGGCAAGTCTCATATAAGCTATTTGTAAAAAAATGGGTCACATTTAAAAAATATATTTTTTTTTTAACATTTTTTAAGGTGGATCTTTTTTTTTACAAGAGTTCGTATGGAACTTGTCTATTTAAAAATTATACAAATCATTTCTCTATTAATTTTGGAAGTAGGGGTACCATATTCTATTATCGAACCAAAGGAATGCCGAATAAAATTAGCGCAAGAGGTCGATCAAATTGCACTTGAGCTACCATAACGTTATGCATTTTTCTTTGGTCAATAAATAGCAAAAACTTCGATAAAGAAGATGATGGATTTTGAGTAAATATAAATAAATGGGTTTGAGCCGCATCTTAAAAAGTAAAAATCCAGCCCAATTTTAGAGCAATAAGGCTGGATTAAGTAGCCTACTGCCAAGTGCAGCCGACACTTGACAGCCCAATGCATGGCTTACTAGGTCTTTGCTTGTTGAGCCCATTTTATCCTCTTCGATCGGAAATATGAGGTAAAAAGGCAGCTAGTTTTTGGAACCTCTGACTGCCCACTAAATGAGGGATAGTATCATGGTACCGCCATTGGGCTGCAAGTACCGTTTTATGAACAGTTATCATTTTTTAGTTTTAGCTTCATTATATATGTGCATGAGTTTTTTTCATATATGCTATATGATTGAATATATGTGTTTATCTTATTTTTATTTTATGTTAATCACATTTATTTATTAGGATTTTAATATAGTAAAGTATTTTAAATACTTTCAAAGTTTAAAATGTGAGAATGTTGATTAGTTAGTCCAAGTAAGAAATGTCAATGGAAGACTTTATCCCAAGTCTTCTCTCTCCTTTCTTTGGGAAGGCTGAGGTGAAATTAGTGGGACTACTAAGATTCTAACAGAATTGAGGTGGACGTGCAGCAGAGTGGGTTTTACGAGTGTGCAGCTTAATCGTTAACGAAAGTAGTAGGTGGAGAATACAGTAGAGAAGATGAATGAATTTGAAGAAAAATAGGAGAAGCTACGCTTAACAGAGGAGGTGTGCGTCAATGGTATACTGGAAGAATTAAACTACAAAGGGGAGTGTAGTTTGGTAGGGAAGGTGTGCGTCAAAAGGAGTATTAGCCAGAAAGTCAATGGTGAAAGTATGGCGGGTTTGTAAGGCAGCTAAATATCTTGAACTTAGAAGAAATAGTTTTTGTAATAGAGTAATGCTAGAGAGAAGCCGCTGTAGCAGTGCACACTTTGCACTCACTACATGACTGTTTCTAGTTCTCTACTTCTTTTTTTAGACTTGGGAGATGTGTGGTCTATATGATGCTACATCATGTGTGCAAAATGTTTACTCCCAACAGTGGCTTCTATCTATATTTATTCATTATAATAACCTTTGCAAACCAAGCCGATAAGCAACGTGTGTGAGATGGGAGGCCATGGATTTTTTATGACTGTAACATCCATACCCCAAAACTGTAATTTTAATTATTATTTTTATCATTATTACTATTACTAATTTTAAGATCTGTTTTAAGATAGTGATTTTATTTGAGTGAGTTTCTTCCACTATCTTCACCCGTAAACCTTAGTGTTGATCTCCTTGTTGAATAAGTTTCCTAATGGGAAACCAACTCCCAATTCCAAACTCCAAACTCTATCCAATCTCCTAAAGACTCACATTATTCCCTCCCCCTCATCTATAAAAACCCACGAGACCTCAAAATTAAACACATAAGAAATCTAGTTTATGTAGGAAGAAATTCACTCACACAACCCTGTGTTTTAGCCCAGCCACCGTCAACCACCACACTGCCCAGAAATCCCTGACCAACCCAACCTCATCGAACCCACTCCTTTCCGGTAAGTCCATTGTCGTCTGCCACCCTCCTCTCTCTCTAGTGTTTCTCTACTTGTCAATTTCTCTCTCTATCCCTCTAACTCTATCTCTCTCTCTTTGTGTCACACCACCCTGACCAGAGGAGTCGATACTGTGTCGCCGGCCACCCTCAAACACCCAGAGCCACCTTCGCACCCAACCACCTCTCTCGATGAGTTTAACACCCTGCTTAATTAAACCTGATTAACCCTTAAGTACTCTAAATTAGACTCTTAATTATGGGTTCATCACTTTCATTGAGGTTGATAGTGTGATTAGCATTAATCATTGTGACGGCCCCAGATTCCACTTGGGATTGGACGGACATCCGAAGCGTCGGGACATGCAACACAAGGTTACCTGCCCCAGTTCATGACATATAAGATGCAATGTTCCTAACATGCATCTAGCATTATGCAATATTCGCAGCGGATAAATTTTTTTTTGAGCAATACTATGCACCAAACTTAAAATATCCTAAATAGTTAAAACATAAACTATGCATACCTAAAACATCCACGATTACAGCACGGGTCTCATAAGACTTTAATCTCAGAACAACGGAGACCTGGCTCCATAATTACAATGCCAAAATATACTATTGGGCTAGTTCGTTGAGTAACTCGCACAACTCAACTAACGATGCCGGAATACTATCCAAAGACCTAACTGGAGGCTGCAAGCTCCGTATTGCGACTACGGCGTCTAGTTAACCTTCTCCAGGCTACCAGTGTCTGCTCCCTACTCTAATCCTAACACATCGCCTACCATTCGGGGGGAATGGTAGTTGGGACTACCATGGTGAGATTTGAGTACAAATTTCAGCAAGTTAACAGGAAACTTCCACACAGGTTAATGATGCATGCATGGCAGTAAAAGTATGAATGCATAATCAAAGTCACAAGTAAGCATAGCATAACTTGACATACAGCATGTCATAAATGACATAACTTGAATTAAAACTTAAACTTAACTTGACGTGACATGGCATGTTCGTGAACTTAAAACATAACATGGTCTAACAACATAGCATGAACGTGAACTTGAAACATATCATAGACTTGAACATACATAATTTGAACATGAACTTGAACATAACATGAACCTGATCATGACATAACATAAATGTGAACTTGGAACATAACATGAAACATGACTTGAACGTGAAATACATGAACTTGAAATCTTTTTCAATAGACTTAATCATAAAGTGATCATATGGGTGCTACACGGGTCCCCTTGAGCCATGTGTCCCTGCCAATTACTGCATCACAACATAAGCGTCTATTCTAACTGTGAGTGCGTTAATACGTACTCCACAATTGTTGTGGCCCCACGTATTCTACGTGTCACAATTGCTGTGTCTCACGTAGTGTATGCTTCACAATTTGTGGCCCCACACTTCATGCTCCACAGCTGTTGTGGCCCCATGAATTGTTTGTGCCACACTTGCTGTGGACACACGTAACATAATGTGTGGCTCCATCAGCGTTAGTGCCTGGCGCGCTTTGGTGACCAGCTAGTTAGGCCCCATTCACAACCTGCTGACTGTACTTCGTCAACCCAGGAATCTTACACCTATTTAGACACTCCAGTGTAAACAAAGAAGTTCCACTAGGATACTACCCCATCCTAGCGCTTAGGGTCGTGATTGACATGAATAACTTAACAAGCATACATGACAGTTCGTAATGTGACATGACATGAACATGACATAAACGACAGAAGTCCTGACGTAGTGTAACGTGACATGAATGTAAGATGACAGACATGACATAAAATATAACAGACAACATTTCATAACATGGCATACATGTAACAGACAATATTTCGTAACATGGCATAACATGTGACAAACAACATTTCGTAACATTGCATAACATGTGATAGTGAATGTTACGTGAGATGACATACATGTAACAGATAACATACGTAATGTGACATACTTGCAACAGATAGTAACATGAGACAGAATATATTATGTAACAGATAAATATTTCCTGACAGAATAATTCGTGTAATAGATAAACATGTGATGACATGGCATATATATCAACATACAAACATAAATTGTAGTTCCCTTACTCATCACACATACACAGTAAACTGATAGTAAGTTAAGAGCTAACTTACCTCGATAGTCACATTCTACGAGAATAAGCATGAAACACGAGGAACTGTAAGAGGGTATTCTAAAAGTTAAAAATTAATTAATAACAATTAGAAATGTGAAACGAGGCAACTTAGAAAAAAATTATCGTTTTACCCTCTACATGTGGGAAAATGACCATTTTGCCCCTAATTTAAGGATTTCACATCCTAACTCTAAAAATTACCAAAATTTACATTCCTCATGTAAATAATGTAAATTTTGTCCTAAACTAAAATATCAACTCAGAAAAATTTAAAACTATTCACAACTATGGAAAACTCACTATGGTCGAAACCTACATAGACCATTTCTCTTGAAATGTTTCAATTCTTTCAAAATTAAAAACTCATGATTAAACCAAAAATTTACAACAAAGATCTTTCTATCTTAAGTTTAAAAACACACTTAAAATACCCATTAAGAAAAATCTATCATCAACACCAAACTTTTTGTAAAAAGACCAAACTTTTTAACAAAAGTAAACCCTTAAATCCCAAGTTTTAACCTTAATAAAAACATATCCAAGAATTCTAAAAAAAATAAAATCTTATTTCTAACATATTCATAACATCATCCTAAGATCAACCATGCTTTAAATCATCAAACAAAAGCCACCAAAAAAAAAAAAAAAACAACACTTGGAGTTTTTGGTTTTAAACTTAGTCCAAAATAGAAACTTTTCTCTCCACTAACTTTGATCAATCTCTTGGTCCATGGCTTATATGTGATATTCAAACTAAAACATCTCATGGTTTAAAAATTTGCCCTAAAGAAGATCCAACCATCAAACTTAAAATCACATGGCTAAAACTCAATAAAACATGGATCTAACCCAAAAAATCAAATCTTAGGCAAAACCAAAATCCTCTTGCATAGAAAATCATATCTTTAAAAATAATACTAAATATCTTCGAAATAACATCCTAACATATATATAAGAAGCTTATGATCATCATATAAAAATATCAAAGCCTTTGGAATAAGATTAAACTACGAAATATTCAAACCTTCACAAAACAAAAACTGTTTTTCCACTTCCAGTTTTCAAGTTTCTAAATCTAAGGAAATCTATCATCAAAAGCTTTATTCATGCAACAAAACCTCAATGAACATTCATAAACACATGATAAAAACACTCCATAAAATTAGCTTGGTCAAAAATCCCAAAATATATCATACTCTCCAGTTTCACGCCCAGAATGACCTTTTATGGTTAAAAATAGTTTTGACCGATCAAATGAGCATGGAATGAGACTAATAAGATGCCCACAGAAATTAGACTCAAATACGAAAAACTTTTATGATGGAGTCATCGTGAGATAATACTTACAAAGGACCGAAAATGGCCACGCAAAAAGACCCAGAAATCTGCCCGAGAGAGCTCTTTTGGGTTTCTATCTAAAAACGGGGGAAATAAGTGATAAAATGGAGAGAAGTGTGTCTTGCACCACTTTAGACTCCTGGAAGGGGAAGTTATGGGCTTGAATGACTCTTGATTGGAGGTGGCTATGTGACATAAAGTGGAGAATAGTGAGAGGCATGGACTGCCTGCAGCAGCTGTGAGAGATGGAGGTTGATGGAGTGGATTTCTCCTTCACATCAAGACACTAATGGGTTGCAGCCAATGCAGTGGATGGTCTACCATGTGGGGGAGGAAACTTCTTCAAGAAGTTTTGCCAAGGTGGCCAATTTCATGGGCCTTGGTGGGCCTCAACCGAGTGGGCTTCAATTTGGGGTTTAAAGGGGGTTTGGTTAGTGTTTGAGATGCTATCACGCCCAAAACCAGTTTTTCTTGGCCCAATAAAATTTTCAAGGTTTAAAAGGTTGGATAATGATGTCATAACAAGGATTTGATTAATTAATAGCATGTGGAAATGATGTAATCAAGTGATTAAACACAATGCTATAAATCGGATTAAAAAGGGTTTGGAGGCCAACTTTAGGGTTTGGGAAAACCGTTTAGGGTTTTGGTTTCAACAAGCTTTTGGGGTTTCAATTGGATTCCAACCATTTAGGGTTTTTCGCAATTTAGTTGATCAGATGAAACAAAGCTTTGCTTAGGTGGCATGATCTCTCACCTTGACTTCCTTCACAAATCCATCTAATGGTTTCCTCTTTGGCATTTGTGCCAAATCTCTAATATTATTATTCACTATGTGTGGCTAAGATCTTGCCAAGTAAATAAAACTTCTCTAACCTAATTTGGATTTTCCATACTATGATTTTGAAAATATTGCACTGGGTGCGCTTATCGAAGTTACCATTCACTCCAAAAAATGCATAATAAACTTAGTACTGAAAAATTCTAAATATTCATATTAAACTATAGTGAAAATCGTTTACTAAAAATTCAATCCCGCGGTGCCCCTAAAAATAATTTCACAATTTCCAACAGATGTTTCGTCCGAAATTATGAAAATAGGCTATTGCGCCATAAAATCCTAAATAATCCACTAAGTCTAATGGCGTAGACCATAACGCATTCTAACACTTCTAACTACCTCAAATAATTAAACTCATAAATCTAGCACCATAATGAGTGATAACACTGATTATGATGACAGACTAAAACCTGAGTGATTGCTCGATTTGTAAAAACTTATGGAGTTTTCACGAGATTCCTAAAGTCAATAGAAATTCCATCAATGAATTTCTAGCGGGCTGTTACAATCATGGTACTTAGTGTTAATAAGCTAAGGATTAAGAGAAGCAAGCCCATTAGTAATTTCGGTGAGGTTTTTTTTATAGGACTCAAGTGCATTCATGGGCCTAGCCCAAGAAAACCATGAACCAAGCCCTTAGGAAATCATGGCTATTGTTGGCCCAAGTATAGGAAGGCATAAGACCTTTGGTGTAGATTGGACCCTTGGCCCTTTTCAAGCTCACAAGGCCCAAAGCTATGTTTGGACTCATTTCACCATTCAAAAACCAAAGGCCCAATACACCATACCATTGGTTTTCTTAAGCTCAAATCACACTCAAAGTACCCAAATTAAATTTTGAAAATTGGCTAAGGCCATTGACCATCATACTTGAGGTTAGTGCACTTTAAGTCATTCTTTGAAGCTTAATCAGGCTTAATCTTTTCTTAAACTTTTTAATTCAAATTTTCTTGAATTAATACTCCCTTAAACCATGATTAAACGATGTTAATACCCTAACTAAACCATCCCACATGTCATTAAGAAAAATGACATAACAAGCCCAAACGAAGCTTCAATGAGTTTTGTGCATTGCCCTTTGTAATGCTCGGACTGTTTTGCTCTTGGGCCTAACATTTTTGTGGTCTGTCCTCAAGGTTAATATGGTCCTTAAACACGACATGAGACCCTTCCAAACTAGGTTTGAGCCTTGGACGAAATTGGTTGTATCAACCAACTCAAAGAATCAAACCAGGTGCACTTTGGTCTAGTTTGTGTAGGAACCGTTTGGATTGAATTTGAACCAGCCTCCTGCCATGGTTTTCCCACATCACCTCCTTCTCCACCCAATCGCCAAGAAGTTCCATGACCATCATGAAGGATTTTGTGTAACGTCCGTTCTTGTGGTGGGACTTTTTATAAAATGATTTTAGAAAGGACGACGGGAATTACTGTTCGATTTAAAACTTTTTGCTTCCATACCCATGGTGCAAGACTCTACGTTATAAAATAAAATGAGCTTAGTGAATAAAAGAGGTTTACAGCGGAAAACATTAATTTTTACAATAAAAAGGCCTCATCTATTTAAACTCTCATGCCTAGACTTCCGTGCTCTTCCCTGTCGGTCGTGTCCGTCCTGACGCGTACTTCATTCAGTTCCTGTGGGGGGGAGGGGCATGCATAAAAATTAAAATGAGTCGATGACTCATAAGCATTACTTCATACAGTTAAAATATAATAATATAGGTTTTCATTCATGCATTCATCATTCCATACATACTATACGAACATACATACATGCATTCTTTTGAAAACATCTCTGGACGGGGTTTTTCTTTAAAAATGGGCTTTCTTTTCGTAAAAACGTTTCTCCCTTCAGTGTCTTCATTTCTTAAAGAGAGTACATGCATTCATGCGTTCATACATTCTTTCTTATCACTTTCATTGGCCGGTACACACTGTTACGCCTCGTGTGTTGGGGTTAGCGGTCTTCCATTGTACCCGGACTCCGCTCGTGGCCATGGGTTGGGAATTCCTTTCATAAGGGGCAGGACTGGGTGCACTATCAGTACTACTTACCCGGCATTGCAACCCATTCATTGGTACCCTTTCCATTCATTCATATGGCCGTTACATATCTTCAAACAGTAAATGTTCATTTCATTTCAGTCCTTTCTTTCAGTTCAGTCCTTTTCAGTTCAGTCCTTTTCATTTAACAGTTCATTCATGGAGAAACATCATTTAAGAGCATGGGCTTAAACATCATCTTTCATGGCATCATTTAAAGCATCAGTTCATGGCATCCTTAAAACATCAGTTCATTGGAATCTTTTAAAACACTTTCTTCGCATTGTTTAAAGCGTCAGTTAAAGATTGAGGCATAAGCCTATACATTTCTTTTCATGGAAAATACATACAATAGGTACAGCGTATGGTCATCCATTCACATGCGTATAATTAATACTTTGGGTGTGTAAACAGGGGCTGCCAAGGAGGGCCGTACATATGTACACCTTTGAACACTTTGCATTTTTTTTCGTAAAACGTCTTTCGTGTAAGACATCTTAAAGGAAAAACGTTTTTTTTTCATTTTCGTATATTTAGAAAGCTCTAGAAGAGTATGAACGTCCGGGACTCCATGCTACTTTCATATCATGCAGTCCATTTATGTGCATGTCAGATGACAACCTACATGCATACACATAACCTTAGCGTCATTCTCTATCTAGTACATAAGCAACTTAAATTAGAATAGAACTACACATCACTTGAAACACTCTCATTCTATCCTGTGCACTTACGTGCCCTTTACTATGCTAAACCCTTCAGATTTGCTTACGGTGACTACTTCTTCCAAACTCAAGGTCTTACCTCAAGTGCTCATCCACTAAGGTGAACCCATGACTCACCTTATGATTAAGACACTAAGACCTTCGTCTTACTCTTCTTACTAACCACATTCCGACGCATGATTCCTACCGATGGAATCACGCATCCCAATCCTAGACAATAGACCTGTCACTATCTTCAT
The DNA here is from genome assembly GCA_022457165.1 of Juglans mandshurica. Taxonomy (NCBI): domain Eukaryota; kingdom Viridiplantae; phylum Streptophyta; class Magnoliopsida; order Fagales; family Juglandaceae; genus Juglans; species Juglans mandshurica. The sequence goes on from CM039626.1 coordinate 11,401,086, forward strand.
GCACCTTAGCTCACACTAAACCCTCATTCCCATCCATACAAGCCACACGGCTCTAAGCCAACTCTGAGGCTTAAGCACCGTGTAACTATGCTTAGGACAGATTGCCCATTATATAAGGTGAATATGTCCGGCACATGTGTCTCACCAGATTACACATGTACCTTACCCCTTTATCACCTAAGATCAACATATAACACGTTAATCATATGCTTGTGTAAACAAGCACCATACTCCGATACCAACCTTCTCTTAACCCGGCTAGCATGACTCTTCATGCTACCCGTCCCTTTTGACAGTTCATCCCAACACTTAGCACGACAAAACTCCGTTCATAACTACGCCTTACGTCACATCATATAGCTCGAGACTACTCCCAAGCTATACACCGTGACCTTGTCACGTCACCCAACGTCCTGTTATGTCAACTCCTAACTCATCGTGTGTACAGTTCCTCACGTACTCCCGTCACATCGTGACATCTCGTCACGTTCCCGTTACGTCATTCCTACACTAACTTCTCACCCATTGCAAGCATGGCTGCCAGTAACCATGTCACTTCATGACATTCCCCAGTCATGCTTCCACTGTACCCTCTTATACTTGTTCTTATACTTCACCCGTACTCCCAGCCATAAGTCGAACACGGTGACACTTGTCACCTCAGACTACAGGCTACACCATAACTACTTTGGGACACTATTATCCAGTTTTTGACACTATTCACCACGCTCTACGCCCATCAACCACACAACCATCCTTATCTCTGCGACACGCCACATAGTGTATCGCTGCAACTCATGGAGTACACTCCGCACATACTCCCTTCTAACATGCTACGACACACAGAGTACACTCTACGTGCACTCTTCCCGTTCCACACAACGCCACACCACCATTACATCACATACTCCACTACCACACTACACATCACAGTCCACCACTTCACAACACACTTCCCAATTACGCCCAACACTTTACTACACAACACATCACAGTATAACGAACTCCACAATACTAACAGTATAGTCCACAACCTAATCAACTAATTAACATCTAACATAAATAATAAGGGAATAGAAGGTTATACCATCGACGGGATAACCCGTGTGTTGCTTGCTGATCGTCACAGTCAATGATGTCGGAAGGGTCGTACGTGGCGGCTAACCCACATACGGTGGCTATTTGGGCGTTTGGATAGCTAAGTGTGGTCTTGGAAGGGCTCGTGGTGGCCTTGTGGTGGCAGTGATGGGCGGTACACAGCGTATCTAGCTATGTACAGTGGTAGTTAGCCACGTACAATGGCTGTCTTGGCCATTGGAGGTGACTAGTGGTGTGGGTTTAAGCGTAGGAGGGTCAGGTCATGGTCCTGGAGTGGTGGTCTTGTGGTGGTGCCGAGGTGGCACACAGCGGCTCGTGGAGGAGCTAAGGTCATGGGTCTCGAATAGGGGAAATCAGAGGGGGCTTGGCTGGCTTGGAGGAGCTCGGGGAGGAGTCACGGTAGCCAGAGGAGGTGCTTGGTGGGGCTTGGACCGGTGCACGGCGGCGCTAGGGCCGTCGGTGGCCTTAACCCATTTTTATGGGTGTTGTGCGTGTGTGCGACAGAGAGGGAGAGGGAGAGGGAGAGGGAGGTTACCGTGGCTTGGATTCGTGCGAGGCGGTCACCAGTGTGAGGTAGTGGAGGTGCGGTGGCCTGGGTAGCCACGTACGGTGGCGCACGGAGGATAAATGGGTAAGGAACCCGTGCGTGTGAGGGAGAGTGCCCGTGCGGTGGAGGGAGGCTATGAGCCTTAGGTCAAGTGGAGGAGGAAGGGGAGGGAAGGGGAAGTTCATGGCGATGCTTGGTGGCATGGGTGGCCTCGCACGACGGCGCAAGGAGGAGAAATGGGTAAAAACCCATTTCGGCTAGCTTACCGAGAGGAGGGAGAGAGGCTGCGCGTGGGGGCAGTTGGAAGTAGCTGGCTTGCTCGTCGGCGTGAGGGGACGCCGGTGGTGGTGGCAGTGAGGGGGAGGCGTACGTCTTACGCGTGACGGAGAAGGAGGAGAGAGAGAGAGGGGATGGAAGAGTGAAGGAGAAGGAAGAGGGGTCTGAGTTTTAATCTTTATCCCTTCATCATGGGATCCTTAGAACCATCAAATGGTGGGCTATGAAATACTTATTTGAAAATGCGTAAACATTAACTTAATTAAAAACACTTAGAGGAATTAAGGTAGATTATTATTTAAACTAACGTTAGTTTATAAAATAATATTCCTTCATCATTAATAAAATCATGAAGTCTTATTTATTATATTTAAAAGAATAAAATCATTTAATTAAATTAGCGTTTTCAACATAATTTAAATATCATAATATTTTAAATAACTGAAATCATTTTAATATTAAAATGATTTCTGACAATTATTTTATTTTTGGAGCTCTTCAAGAATATTATAATTGCCTTATTTAAAATGAAGTTTAGTTCAATAATACTGAAAATATAACATATAAATATTTCCAGTATATTTAAAACAATGGGTGTACTTTAGAAGTCACATAATATCTTGAGAGACACACCATCGTGGTTCGGCATGCATAACGAGACTCATAGTCGCTAGAGAGAAGGGCAGACTGTTGCATAGTTTCCATCCTCGAAGTTTGCTTACGTCAGAAAGAAGAATCATACGTCCGAAAGAAGGAGCGGGGTGTTATATTTTGACTCATTTTTGCTGCCCAAAAACATCCAAAATTGAACTGATTTTCTGCCACCACAAAACCACCTCCATCCACCGGTTTTCATGGGTGATTTGAGGAATCTTCTGCCACCTTGAAGCCTTTGATTTTGAACCTATCCATAAGAGTATTAACCCTATCTTAGTATATACATGATTTATGTAGCTACGACGCTAATCTCGAATTTCCTGAAACTTTGTAAGTTGACCTTTCACTTACACCTTGATAAATTATTTATGAATTGTTGATAAATGTTCATTCATATTTCAATTATCATTTTGAGCATAAAATATCATATTATATGATACATTGAGTGCATACTTATAGGACATGTGATATTTTCACCATTTATAGTATATTGCATATAAATGTCATTTTTCATAAAACTTTCTACTTATACACATGCCATGAAACATATTTTCCAAAACATTGCATGAAAATTATTTTATCATGATCCCAAAGGCTAGGATGAGGAATTATCCTAGTGGAACTCCTCTGTCCACTTTAGAGTATTTAATAATGGAGTGGTGACTCCCCAGGTTGATGAAGAACAGTCAATAAGCTTCGATTGTGTTCTTTTTAAAGAATGTCGGAGCGAAATCAACATGTTATGATACCTAACGCTGGTGGGTGTACACGTTATGATTTTTATGATGTTATATTATTTACCAATGCATTGAGAATTTTTCTATAGACAACATAGTTTCAACTTAAGTTATACTACGATTACTGGTAGGTACTCACAGTGCATATGGGAAACTGTGACATTACCACATGTTATGTTATTAATTAAGATAATGATGTAAATCTATGATGATGAAACTATATGATGAAATTTTTATGAAGAAGTTACGTCTTTTCAAAAAGTTTGACGAAATTATTTACTAAATAAAACCTATGTCTCCATATTTTTAAAAGATTTTGAGGAATCTGGATGGGAGACATGTGTACTGATTTTCTACATCTCATGCATTGCATTTATCATTTTTTATGATTGATTCATCTTTGTGTCAATTAGTTGTTTAACTTATTGATATTCCGAGTGAATCTTACATTTTTATGGGACCACTATCATTCCACTCAAAATGATAGAAGTTGTTTCAGGGATCGACCAGGACGAGATTGATGAAGCACTGGATCCACATGATTGAGGAGGAGCTAGATCTGGAGAGGAAGTTGGACTTAATTTTGATGTTCATAGTCCAAATCCTTTATACTTTTGATCGCATTAAGAGAATGATATGACTTTGTATATAAGTCTATGCTACTTTAGTATTTTGAACATGATGATTATCTAATGAAGTTTTGATGTTTTGGTTATTCTGGCATATTTTTTACCTTAACCTTTTATTTCCGCTGTGATTATTGCATACTACTAGTTGCATACTAGGATGCATTGCATATTAACTGTCATGAACGGGGGTTTGTAGCCTTGTGTTACATGTCCCGACACTCTAAGTTTTCGTTCCATCCCAAGCAGGTTTTAGGGGCGTCACAGTGAGCATCGCAGAACCTCCTATCTCGTAAGCAAGTGTGACGCCCCCAATCCCCCCGCTGATATGAACCCGTGGGAATGAATTTCCTTGAACCCACAATCAATTTGAAAACTCCCCAAGAAAGCCAAAAATCAAGTCAAGGATGGAGAATCTAGACCCAATGAGAACCCGTTTCAAGAACCTAGATTATATTAAAATCTAGACCCGTTGAAGAACCCGTCTCAAGAACCCAGATTACAAAGGAGGAACGCCACAAAGGTTGTGATTTACCTTTGATAAGTTCAAGAGTTAAATCAAGAACAAGAGGAGAAAACTCAATTCACAAATAAAATTCAATATTGTCTAATGTGTCAAATGAGGCTACAAAGAGTTTTTAAACCCAAACCTAATCAAAACCCTAGCCAAAATAAAGCCCCTTTTACCCAAAATTACCCTTGATGAACAGTGCCGGCTACAGTACGCGCGGCTACAGTAACCCGTACAATAAATTGATGAAACCCTAATTCTTAAAAAGTAACTTTCCCAATAAGCCCTTGGCCAAAATACAAGGCCTTCCCAAAAACATAGTTCATAAGAAATAAGACATGTGAGCCAAGCATCTTCAAGCCCACTTATTCTAAACTAATAAAATAAATCATTTAACCAAACTGGAAGCCTCCAATAACAATAGGCCGTATCTCTAAGTCATGTCTTCCACAGCTTGAATCAAGTGGATCAAAACTGGTTCTTCTTCTTTCAGACCCATCTTGAGTGTTGGGCTCTTGCTGGCTTCATCCCAAGTGGATTGCACCAATCCTTGCATTGCTTCCTTGATCTTCTTGGCCCTTGATCTTGTAATTGGCCCATCTGGAACTTGCAAAGGATCTTTAAGTGTAGGCCCACCTTGGTTCCTATCATTCCCCCTCTCCTCAAAAGGATTCGACCTCGAATCTTCACCTACATCAAAAGGAGAAAGATCAGAAACATTAAAAGTTGCAGAAACTTTATACTCACCTGGAAGATCCACTTTATATGCGTTGTCATTAATTTTCTCAAGAATTTGGAAAGGTCCATCTCCTCGAGGATGCAACTTAGTCCTTCTATGGGCTGGGAATCTTTCTTTGCGCATGTGAACCCAAACCCAATCTCCTGGTTCAAAGATGACACGCCTTCGTCCTTTATTGGCTTGGGAAGCAACCCTTTCATTCTTTTGGGCAATTTGAAGTCGTACCCTCTCATGAAGTGACTTCACCAACTCCGCTTTCTTTTGTCCATCCAAACTACTCCTGCCATCAACAGGTAAAGGCATCAAATCCAAAGGAGTAAGTGGATTAAATCCATAAACAATTTCAAAAAGAGAGTATGAAGTAGTAGTATGCATCGTCCTATTATATGCAAACTCTATAAATGGCAAACAATCCTCCCAAGTTTTTAAATTCTTATGAACAACAGTGCGTAAAAGCTGAGTTAAAGTCCTATTAACTACTTCAGTCTGACCATCAGTCTGTGGATGACAAGTAGTGGAAAATAAGAGCTTAGTACCCAATTTCCCCCACAACACCTTCAAAAAGTAGCTAAGGAATTTAACATCCCTATCAGAAACAATACTCCTAGGTACACCATGGAGTCGCACTATCTCCCGGAAAAACAAGTCAGCTATGTTTGTGGCATCATCTGTTTTATGGCATGGAATGAAATGTGCCATCTTACTAAATCTATCCACAACCACAAAAATAGAATATCTACCCCTTTTGGTCCTAGGCAGCCCCAAAGCAAAGTCCATAGATATGTCTACCCATGGCTCACTAGGAACGGGTAAGGGTGTATACAACCCATGTGGCAAAACCTTAGATTTGGTTTTTCTACATGTAATGCACCTTCCACAAATACGGTTAACATCTCTCTTCATCTTAGGCCAAAAGAAATGTTCATGCAAAATGTCTAAAGTTTTCTTAACACCAAAGTGTCCCATTAATCCCCCACCATGTGCCTCACGCACCAATAACTCACGCATAGAACAATTTGGCAGACAAAGTTTGCTTTCTTTAAACAAATAACCATCATGCTTGTAAAACTTACCAAATGCTGCCTTATCACATGCCACATACACATTTGAAAAATCAGCGTCATCGGCATACATGTCTTTCACATATTCAAACCCAAGCATTTTAGCACTCATAGAAGTAAGAAGTACATACCTCCGGGATAGAGCATCAGCAACAATATTCTCCTTACCTTGCTTGTAACGGATGACATAGGGAAAGGTCTCAATGTATTCCATCCATCTAGCATGCCTTTTATTCAACTTACCTTGACCCTTGAGATGCTTCAATGATTCATGATCGGTGTGGATCACAAATTCCCTTGGCCATAGGTAGTGCTGCCAAGTCTCTAATGCACGAACAAGAGCATAAAGCTCTTTGTCATAAGTAGGGTACTTAAGGGATGCCCCACTTAACTTTTCACTGAAGAAGGCTATGGGCCGCCTATCTTGCATCAAAACGGCTCCAATCCCTATTCCTGAGGCATCACATTCAATCTCAAAAGCTTTGTTAAAATCAGGTAATGCTAACACAGGTGCAGAGCACAACCTTTCTTTAATAGTGGTAAAAGCATTCTCTTGATTAGCCCCACAATAAAACCCAACATTCTTTTTAATTACCTCAGTGAGTGGTGCAGCAATGGTGCTGAAGTCTTTAACAAAACGCCGATAAAAACTAGCTAAGCCATGAAAGCTTCTTACCTCAGTGATGCTTTTTGGCGTTGGCCACTCCTTGATTGCCTTGACTTTCTCTTCATCCACCTCAATACCCTTTGTACTAACAACATAACCAAGAAAAACAACTTTTTCCATGCAAAAGGCACATTTCTTAAAATTAGCATACAACTTTTTACATCTCAACACATCAAACACATATCTCAAATGTTCAATATGTTCACTTAAGTTCTTGCTGTACACTAAGATATCATCAAAGTACACAACCACAAACTTGCCTATGAATGCACGTAGGACATGGTTCATTAATCTCATGAAAGTACTGGGCGCATTTGTAAGTCCAAATGGCATAACCAACCATTCATAAAGCCCATACTTAGTCTTAAAAGCAAATTTCCATTCATCACCCTCTTTCATTCTAATTTGATGGTACCCACTTTTAAGATCAATTTTACTGAAAATACATGAGCCATGCAATTCATCAAGCATATCATCTAATCTAGGAATGGGATGGCGATATTTTACCGTGATATTGTTGACCGCCCTGCAATCAATGCACATCCTCCACGTCCCATCCTTCTTTGGCACTAGTAGCACTGGTACTGCACAAGGGCTCATGCTCTCTCTCACGTACCCCTTGCTCATCAAATCCTCAACTTGCCTCTGAAGCTCCTTTGTCTCCTCTGGATTACTCCTATAGGCTGGTCGGTTTGGAATAGCAGCCCCGGGCACAAAATCAATCTGGTGCTCAATGCCTCTAATGGGTGGCAACTCATTTGGCATCTCCTCCGGGAATACATCCTCAAACTCCTGCAACAAAGAAACAGCCAAACTAGGAAGAGACTGGTTAGTTTCATCAAGACTAAGATAAGACTCTTTATAGACAAGAAAAATCATAGGGCGATCTGCGAAGAAAGCCCTCTTAACCTCACTCTCTCTTGCATAGAAACTCATTTTTGCCTTTCCTTTTCTCTCGGCAGACTCTCTTTCTTTTTTCTCTCGTGGCTCCATTCTTTTTTCTTTACTCTCAGCCACCTCTCTACTTTCTTTTTCACTCTTTCTTTTATGCTCATTTTCACTCTCACTCTTTCTTTTTTGCTTAATCTCTTTTTCACTCTTTCTTTTTTTATCACTCTCATTTTCACTCTTTCTCTTTTGATCACTCTCATTTTCACTCTTTCTTTTTTGAGCAACCTCACTTTTCAATTTCAGTTGGTCCTCATAGACCTGGCTTGGAGTTAAAGGAGCAAGCTTAATTGTTTTGCCCTCCTTTTCAAAGCTGTACATGTTCTTGAACCCATCATGTGTCACTCTCCTATCATACTGCCACGGCCTCCCCAACAAAATATGGCCCGCATGCATAGGCACAACATCACAAAGCACCTCATCCTGATACTTCCCAATAGAAAAAGTAACTAACACTTGTTTATCCACCCTAACCTCTCCACAATCATTCAACCACTGCAATTTGTATGGTCTAGAGTGTTTTAAGGTTGGTAAATTCAATTTTTCAACCAAAGTAGTGCTAGCCACATTAGTACAACTCCCTCCATCAATGATCATACTACATACCTTATTGTTGACATGGCATCTAGTATGGAAAATGTTCTCTCTCTGTTGCTCTGCATCATCCACCTTAATGTGTGCACTAAGAGCACGCCTGGCAACAAGAGACTCACCTGTCACAGGGTATACCACTCCATCATCATCACTAGCATCCTCCAACTCGGGCACCTCATCACTATCATCCTCACTCTCAGTCATCACCTCCCCATTGTCACGCATAATCATCACCCTCCTATTTGGACATTGAGAAGCAATGTGCCCTGAACCCAAACACTTAAAACATTTGATATCTCTATTCCGTGAAGGTTGGGATTCTACCTTGGGTTTGTTGCTAGTTCCCTCATCTTTTCCCTTAGGTGGTTCGGTCTTTCTCTTTGCTTCAGCTGGATCATTCCTATCTCATTTTGATTTCCAAGTAGTGCTAGAAACCGAAGTGTACCTTGCTGTCCCTTTTCTCTTTAATTGCCTCTCCACCTTCATAGCCATGTGCACCATGTCCTCTATCTCCACATAATGCTGCAATTCAATTACATTGGCTATGTCCCTATTCAACCCACTCAAAAATCTAGCCATGGTGGCCTCTCGATCCTCCTCTACATTAGCCCGAATCATCGCCACCTCCATCTCCTTATGGTAATCCTCCACACTCTTAGACCCCTGTGTAAGATTTTGTAATTTCTGGTAAAGGTCTCTATAGTAATGGCTTGGAACAAATCTCCGCCTCATGAGAGATTTCAACTCTCCCCATGTCTCTATAGGCCTCTCATAATTCCTCCTCCTATTGGTCACTAATTGATCCCACCAAATAATAGCATAATCAGTGAACTCAATTACCGCCAACTTCACTTTCTTCTCCTCGGAGTAATTATGGCAATCAAACACCAACTCTATTTTTTTCTCCCACTCTAGATTAACCTCAGGGTCAGTTCTACCTTGGAAAGATGGTATTTTCATTTTGATGCTACCAAGGTCTCTATCTACACCATCCCGACCCCTTAGATTCTCCTCAAGTCCTCTTTCATGCCTAAGTCTTCTATTTCTACCCGACCCAACGTCAGATGCAAAGTCCTCCTCATCCTCACCATCTCCTTCATTCTCATACTGATTTTCAACTCTATGCTCACGTCGCCTCCTGTCCCTCCCACCTTGTAGATTTCTAATCGCTGCTTCTTGATGATCCATCCTATCCCTCACTTCACCCAACACCAAGTTCAACCGCTCAAACTGTTGTTGCATGGCTTGCAACACAAAGGATGTGTTATCTGCCCTCCCGCTTGGTGATGCGCTACTCCGATGAGACATTATCAAATGCTACACAAAATAATGTTAGTGGCAAAAAAAAAAAAAGAAATGTAAACCTCACACACTCCCTTACGTGTTTACACTCGAATAATGACACTCCACTCGTGTTTCACTCCTAATTGGTTTTTTTTTCGATAATAGTCTCACACTCTCTTGCCTTTTACCTCAAGAGTTTTCCCACTCAAGTTCTTTAAGAACTAATTGACTCAATCAAGACAAAACAACCTTATTTTATCCCAACAAGTAATTAGGTCCAAGAAACAAGAACAAGAGAAACACAGAAGCAATGAAAGAAAGAAAATGGCACGTGAATCAAGGAAATTATATGAATGAAACAGTAACTATAAGACAAGATACCAACTAGAATCACCCCTTTTGATGATAAGGCTGAAGAAAAGATCTTGGGATTTTTTTTTTTTTTTTTTTCAAGATTTTTTTTTTTCTTTTCCTTTCTTTTCTTTTCTTTTCTTTTCAATCACAAATAGCAATATTCAATTGTGAAAATCAAGCAATTGAATTCAAGCACGACAATGAAGTAGAAGAGAATCAATGGAACAGCACTCCAAGCAACAGATAAACTTAGAGATGCAGGAAACCCTAGAATTTTGAAACCCTAGGTGATGCAAATTTCAGCCAAACCCAAAACCCTAACAATTTCGGCAGCCTACTTTTTGTTTCTATTTTTTTTTTTTGGAAACCCTAGAACAATGAAGCCCTAGAATTAATTTAAGGATGCAAGAATTAAAAGATAGAATCAGACCTGATTGGAAACCTTGCTCTGATACCAAATGATATGAACCCGTGGGAATGAATTCCCTTGAACCCACAATCAATTTGAAAACTCTCCAAGAAAGCCAAAAATCAAGTCAAGGATGGAGAATCTAGACCCAATGAGAACCCGTTTCAAGAACCTAGATTATATTAAAATCTAAACCCGTTGAAGAACCCGTCTCAAGAACCCAGATTACAAAGGAGGAACGCCACAAAGGTTGTGATTTACCTTTGATAAGTTCAAGAGTTCAATCAAGAACAAGAGGAGAAAACTCAACTCACAAATAAAATTCAATATTGTCTAATGTGTCAAATGAGGCTACAAAGAGTTTTTAAACCCAAACCTAATCAAAACCCTAGCAAAAATAAAGCCCCTTTTACCCAAAATTACCCTTGATGAACAATGCCGGCTACAGTACGCGCGGCTACAGTAACCCGTACAATAAATTGATGAAACCCTAATTCTTAAAAAGTAACTTTCCCAATAAGCCCTTGGCCAAAATACAAGGCCTTCTAAAAACATAGTTCATAAGAAATAAGACATGTGAGCCAAGCATCTTCAAGCCCACTTATTCTAAACTAATAAAATAAATCATTTAACCAAACTGGAAGCCTCCAATAAAAATAGGCCGTATCTCTAAGTCATGTCTTCCACAGCTTGAATCAAGTGGATCAAAACTAGTTCTTGTTCTTTCAGACCCATCTTGAGTGTTGGGCTCTTGCTGGCTTCATCCCAAGTGGATTGCACCAATCCTTGCATTGCTTCCTTGATCTTCTTGGCCCTTGATCTTGTAATTGGCCCATCTGGAACTTGCAAAGGATCTTTAAGTGTAGGCCCACCTTGGTTCCTATCACCCGCTTTGGGTGGAACAGAGACTTAAAGCGTCGGGACATGCAACACAAGGTTACATACCCCCGTTCATGACAGTTAATATGCAATACATCCTAGTATGCAACTAGCAGTATGCAATAATCGCAGTAAAAATAAAATGTTCAGGTTAAAAATATGCCAGAATAACTAAAACATCTTAACTTCTTTAGATAATAATCATGTTCAAAATACTAAAGTAGCATAGACTATATACAAAGTCATATCATTCTCTTCATGCGATCTAAAGCATAAAGGACTTGGGTTATGAACATCAAAATTAAGTCCAATTTCATCTCCAGATCTAGCTCCTCCTCAATCATGCGGATCCAGTGCTCCATCAATCTCGTCCTGGTCGATCGCTGACACAACTTCTATCATTCCGAGTGGTCCCTTAAAAGGGTGAGATTTACTCGAAATCTCAATAAGTTAAACAACTAACTGACACAAAGATAAATCAATCATGAAAAAGGATAAATATGCAATGCATGAGATGCAGAAAATCAGTATGTACGTCTCCCGTCTAGATTCCTCAATATCTTTTAAAAATATGGAGATACAGGTTTTATTCATTAAATAATTTCGTCAACATTTTTGAAAAGACGTAACTTCTTCATAAAAATTTCATCATAAACTTTCATCATCGTAGACTTACATCATTATCTTAATTAATAACATAACGTGTGGTAATGTCACAGTTCCCTATATGCACTGTGAGTACCTTCCGGTGATCGTAGTATAACTTACGTTGAAACTACGTTATCTTTAGACTCGTTCTCAATACATTGGTAAATAACATAACATCATAAAAATCATAACGTGTACACCCACTAGCGTTAGGTGTCATAATATATTGAATTCGCTCCGACGTTCTTTAAGAATAACCCATTCGAAGCATGTTGACTGTTCTTCATCAACCTGGGGGTTACCACTCCATTATTAAACACTCTAGAGTAGACAGAGGAGTTCCACCTGGATAATTTCTCATGCCTTTGGGGTTATGATAAAATGATTTTCATCTAATGTATTGGAAAATATTTTTCATGGTATGTGCATATGTAGCAAGTTTTAAGAAAAATGACATTTATATGCAATATACTAAAAATGGTGAAAATATCATTTTTGCCGTAGGTATGCACTCAATGTATCATATAACATGATATTTTATGCCCAAAATAATAATTGAAATATGAATGAACATTTATCGATAATTCATAAATAATTTATCAAGGTGTAAGTTAGAGAACAACTTACAAATTTTCAGAAAAATTTGAAATTAGCATTGTGGTTGTGAAGATCAAGTGTGTACTAAGTTAGGGTTAATACTTCGATGGATAGGTTCACAAACAAAGGCTTCAAAAAATTGGGTATTTACAAAAATACCCCAAGACTTTAAAAAATTACCATTTTGGCCCTAAATTTTCACTAATTGCAAACGAACTCTACAATTAACCAAATTTCATGGAATTCATATTTTTTGCATTTTAAAACCATTTATGCCCTTGGATTTTTAAAATTCAAAGTGAAACTTGTCCAATTAGTCCCAACCCGTGGCATGCATCCTAGTTGATGCCTATTTATATTTTTAACTATTGATCCCTATGAATGCATGCATAGGAGATTTTCTTTAATCACAAATGATCACTAACATCTTTAGGGACATTATAAAGTCTAGTTTTTGAGCAATCAAGTTCATCCCAACACTTAATCAAAGCTAAGAAATCCTTAATCACCAATATGCTTAAAACCGATTTATGGTTGATAATCAAAACAAGATAGATTTAAAACCTATCATGACATGCTTCTAACTACTAATTTAACCTTCCATAATCATGTTAGAAAAATGATAGATCATATCAAATCATGTTTAGGACATGTCATAGCTAAATTTCCAATTAAAAACATTCAATCATTCAAGCCTTCTTTTAATTGACCCAATTTTGCATTAAGCATCATAACCTTCTCAAAACTCAACCAAATTTCGTACTAACACTTGGAAACAAAGCTTAAAATGCTAGCTAAGATCAAAAGGAAGAAAAATTACAAATTTTGTGGCCTTCCAAGCACTCTAGACTGCCTTACACAAAAACACTCAAAAACTCTCCAAAATTCACTCGGTTTGCACTCTTTTGATCTCTAAGAGGGGGAAATGCACTTTAGGCTCAAGAGGACGCTTGGAGCTGTGGTGTGGGTGAAATGAGAAGGGGAGAGAAGTATTTATAGGTGGCCAAGGGGTGAAAGGCATTGGCTTGGGTGCTTGGTGATTGGGTGAAGTGGGAGGTACTCAAATCTGAAAATTTTCCAGATTTTGCTTGCATGAGCTTAGGTCACTTATACAGAATGAAATAGTGTCCTAAACCACCATCATTAAACCACCATCATTTTCCCTCCATAGTAGCTGCAAGGGTCCTGTAGATGAGTCCAGGTCATGAGGCATCATTTGGGTGGCAGAAGATTCCTCAAACCACCCTTAAAAACCGGTTGATGGAGGTGATTTTGTGGTAGCAAAAAATCAGTTCGGTTGTGGATTTTTTGGGCAGCAAAAATTAGTTAAAACGCTTCATTATGGTCATGGAACTTCTTAGTGATTGGGTGGAGAAGGAGGTGGTGTGGGGTTGTGGTGCAAACCATAGTAGGAGGCTGGTTCAAATTCAATCCAAACGGTTCCTATACAAACTAATCCAAGGTGCACCCGGTTTGGTTCTTTGAGTTGGTTGATGCAACCAATTTCGTTCAAGGCGTAAAATGAGTTTGGGAGGGTCTCACGAGGTGTTTAAGGACCATATTTCCCATGAATACAAACCAAAAAAATGTTGGGCGCAAGGGTAAAACAGTCCAAGCATTACAAAGGGCAGTGCACAAAACCGATTGAAGGTTCGTTTGGGCTTGTTATGTCATTTTTTTAATGACATGTAGGATGGTCTAGCTAGGGTATTGACATGGTATTATCATGGTTTAAGAGAGTATTATTTCGAAACAATTTGAATTAAAAATTTTAAGAAAAGATTAAGCATGATTAAGTTTCAAAGCATGACTTAAAGTGCATTAACCTCAAGTATCATGGTTAATGGCCTTAGCCAATTTTTGAAACTTAATTTGGGTACTTTAAGTGTGATTTGGGCTTAAAGAAACCAATGGTATGGTGTATTGGGCCTTTGGTCTTTGAATGGTGAAATGAGTCCAAACATGGCTTTGGGCCTTGTGGGCTTGAAAATGGCCAAGTCTACACCAAAGGCCTTATGTCTTCATATACTTGGGCCAACAATAGCCTTGATTTCTTAAGGGCTTGGTTCAAGGTTTTCTTGGGCTAGGCCCATGAATGCACTTGGGTCCTAAAAAAAACCTTACCAAAATTAGTAATGGGCTTGCCTCTCTTAATCCTTAGCTTATTAATACTAAGTAGCATGATTAATGCTAATCCCACTATTAACCTTAATGAAAGTGATTAACCCATAATTAAGAGCCTAATCTAGAGTACTTAAGAGTTAATCAAGATTTAATTAAGCAGAGTGTTACAACATGTGTAACACCCGGACCCAATCAAGCGCAATTCTATTTATTTTGTTTCAGTTGATTTATTTATTTTTTTCCCTCTTCACACTTTAATTTTTTTTTTTCCCGCATGTTTATTTTTTTTTTCTTTCCGTCTATATTTCTTATTCACCCGTAAGTCTTCCTCTCGTCCACTCCATACACACACACGACTCAGCTTTCATCCGCACACACATCCCTCATATCTCTAGGGTTTTCGCATCATATTTATACGCACACATTAGCCATGCTTAGAGAAACTGCTCTGTTACGTTCGCTGCTGCCAACCATAAACCATATTTGTTTCCTCAGCCTCCTGTCGCACGAATCAGCCTCTCCTAGTCCGACGCCCATCCCTCCACCTAGTTCCAGCCCCTGCTACCCTCTTCAACCACCACTCCACTGCTGCAAACGAGACAGCCAAGATGCATTTTGGCGTCATTTTCCATGGTGTTGCTGCATCAGAAAAGCCAACGCCATGTGCACTCAGCCGAACGGAAGCCACCCAGTGCGAGCCTTTCCCCAGCACGGCAGAAGCCACCTGTCATTGCCTAGCCCCTCGTGAAACCGTAAACCACCGTACCTGCACCATACACACGATGCCAACCACTGGGAGCCACTAGAAGTCATCCCCTATTTTTTTTTCATCAAAACGGAGCCAATTCTCCACTGCGTAAGGCTCCTCCATGAACTGCCCAACCACTAGGAGGGTTGCACCGTGCAACCATTGCCACCATTGCCTCGGGCCTCTGTGACTCACTGGAAAGCAAGCCTCCGCCACGTTACCCAGCTGTTGTCGTTGTTTCTCCGTGTTGCACAACACAACACCCGCAGTAAGACCCTTTCTCTTTCCATGCGAGACTCGCTCTCTCTCACTGTGCCTTGCCGCCGTGACCACTGTCGTCCACCGCCTAGCCCATCGCTCCGCCGCTTGTTTAACTTCCTATCGGTGAGCCTCTGCCTCGTAGACTATGATTTCACAAACATGTTTTCTTATATCAAGTCTCATGGAAGCTTCGCGTAAAGTTGGTCATGCATAAAATAATTTTATGATGAAAATTACAGTGTTACCCGTTGAGTTACAGGCTATGTTAGTTTGTTTAATATGTATAGGTTGGCTTTATTTTCTTTTATAATAGTCTAAAATCTTTTATGTACAGAAAGTTTGTTTAAGTTATTTAAATTGTTCTCAAAGAAAGATTTATTTTAAAAGTAAACAATATTGGTGTAATGTTATTTTTACACTTTAGATATGATTTAGTCTATCTAAAAATAGTTATGGTTTATTTTAAAATATTTTGGGATAATTATATTATCTAGTATTAAACTTTATAACTTGTTTTCAACAATAAATAGGTCAGACTTTTAAATGTTTTGGTCAAAGTTATTAAATCAACATTGATGATTTAGAAACTGATGATTTGTAATTTTAGGTTTTGAAGAATTAAAATAGATTATTTTAGCATCTTAGGCTTAAATATTGAAATATGTGTTCGATTGGAAATTTATGAGAATTACATTATTATGTTATAGGTGATGATTTATAATTGTTCGGCATTTTGAGAAAATTTCTGAAAAGCTAAGTAATCCAGGTAAGCGGGGTTCCTATGCTAGACTTTGCATTAAAATAAAATGAGTTGAGGTTGACTTTTTGGAAAATATACATATTTGAAAAGAAATTTGAACTACCTCAGTTATTTGTTCTGCATTATTCATGAGATTCTGTTTAAGAAGAAAGTATTTTCTGTCATGACTGGTGTAGACATGAGTTTATTTTTGACATTATGTTTCTGAACTTTGAAAAAGAGAGCAAATATGAAATTTTGTGTATAAGTTATGTTTATGTGATCTGATTCTGTTCAGTACTCTGTGTTGATAAGATGTGGCACTTGAAAAAAAACCTTCGGCATGACTTTCTGATTTTGTTCTGACTCTGATTCTGATTCTGATATGGTGATTCTGATTCTATTTTGCTCTGATTTGTGGCCCTGTCACGGGATATAATAGTGACCTCTGGCCCTGTCACGGGACACAATAGTGACCTCTAGCCCACCACGGGATATAATAGTGGTTTTATGTTCTGAGTGCAATCGCTTTGATATTCTTGGTGATTTATGTTCTGCTTGGCTTTCCGCAGGATGCACAACCCTACCACGGGGGTTAAACATGGTCTCTGTTCTGATATAATGTTTTGATATGTTATGATAAGATGAAGATGTTCATTCATGTTGTGCAAAATGAGTCTTTGAATATGAAAAGTTGGTTTCTGAATATGAAATGTTTGAAAAGTCGCTCTAATTTTCTGCTAATATGTATTTTTGAGATTTGCATATTGATACTGAAAAGTTTTGTTTCTGCATTCTGAACTCTATGAAAATGCTCATGTTTACACACTAGTATATGTCCTCTGCTTACTGAGTTGTTGATAACTCACCCCTTATCTCCAATTATTTTTCAGATGATTTTTGAATAGTCCAGCTAAGGATCAGGATTATGGAGCATCGATGAGATGATTATTTAAGCATAGTGGATTACTCATAGAAGATTTTTGAGAAGGCAGATTTTATTAAGAGATTTTGTAGTATTTTGATGACGTTATATTTTGGAGTCTATAAATATATTGATGAATTGTGAGTTTTAAGTTATAGTGAGTAACTCTTCGATCCCTGCGAGACCAGGGCATTACAACATGTCTTCTCCTTTTTTATTTCTTTTGTTTCAGCCTTCCTAAAATACCCATAAGTTCTACACAAATACCCCTCAACCTAGTCTTGCCGTAAGATGTGTTTCATTTTATGTGTTTTTTTTAGCCTTTCCCAAAAATCCTGTCTACTAATTCTATAATTACTTGTATGCCCTTTTGACCCTTGTTGTGTAACCTCCTGAGCTTCTATTTCCTTGGGCCTTAAGCCCAATCGGCTAGTGTTTCTTTAAGGGGCTGTGGGTCTAGCTTCAAATGGACTTGTTGGGCTTTTTTAAAAAACTATGATAATTTAAGTGGGCTGGAATTTAAATCAGGCCAAGGTTTTACTTAAATAAATATGAGCCTATAGACTTAAATTATTATAGAAAGTATTTAAAAGATTTTAAAGCATACATTAAAGTATATTTTTAAAGTATTCTTTTTATACTATTTTTGGAACCTATTATTTTAGTTGATATTTCAATTGTCTTTTAAACTAGATTTTCTTTAATAAAATTATTAAGTTGTATTTGTTAAATAGAAGTTAAGGAATATGTTAGGAGTTTTGAATAATAATATTATGTATTAATCTTAGTGTAATTAAATTATCTCTATATATGATTTTAAGTATTTAGAATGCCATGACATCTCTTTCTTCGAAAGTTGGTGACGATTAGTATGATCATAGGTCACGAGCTATCAGATTGTGAAAGCAACACTAAGAGGTAATTAGTATGATTATATAATTGCATGTGCACTGTAAATGTTCTAATTTTATATGAAAATGTGATGTTTGTCTACGTTACGCTATGAGCTAAGTCAAGGTCAGATCCATTTCATGATCTTCAATAAATTATAATGATATGCATGTAAATGAGCTTATGTATGTTATGCTATTATGGATTGCGATTTGATGGATGATATGTCATCAGAATCACATGTATGCCATGCAATGTAATGTCATGAAGTAGTTAGATCATATAAGTCATGTAATGTTTATGTAGTTCTCAGATCATGTATGCCATGGAATGTTTATGTTTAGATCACATTATGCCATGCCATGCTAGAAAAGTTCATGAAGTCCAACAAACTTCTCATGCATTAAGAAAGATAAGATGTTAAGGGTGACACGGACCTAAGCGTGTTCTCCAAAGATTATGATAAGGGTGACACGGACCTAAGCGTGTTCACCACAAGTTATGATAAGCGGTGTCACGGACCTAAGTGTGGTTCACCATATGTTAATTGAAACATGGACCTAAGTGTGTTTCACTCTATGATATGTTAAAGGGTTACACGGACTTAAGCGTGTTCACCACCAGTTATGATAAACGGTCTCACGAAGCTAAGTATGGTTCACCATATCTTAAGTGAGACACGAACCGAAGCGTGTTTCACTCTAGGATATGTTGAAGCGTGAGACGAACCTAAGCGTGTTCGCCTAAAGTTATGATAAGGGTGACACATACCTAAGTGTGTTCACCACAAGTTATGTTAAGACGGTTCCATGGACCTATGCATGGTTCACCATATGTTAAGTGAACATAGACCTAAGCGTCTTTCACTCCAAGTTATGTTAAGGATGACACGGACCTAAACGTGTTCATCACAAGTTATGTTAAGGATGACACGGACCTAAGTGTGTTTCACTCTATGATATGTTAAAGGGTGACACGGACCTAAGTGTGTTCACCACAAGTTATGATAAGCGGCGTCGCGGATCTAAGCATGGTTTACCATATGTTAAGTGAAACATGGACCTAAGCGCATTTCACTCCATGATATGTTAAAGGGTGACACAGACCTAAGCATGTTCACCACAAGTTATGATAAGCGGTGCCACGAACCTAAGCGTGGTTCACCATATGTTAGGTAAAACACCGAATCAAGCGAGTTTCACTCCATGTTATGATAAGTTATGCATTGCCACGGACTCAAGCGTGGGTCACCATATGATAAGTGAAAGACAAGATTGATTGTTAGAAAATGCATGAAATCAGTTATTTATGCATTCACGTTACATGTTTGCCATGATTATGTATGATTCCGCTCATGTTAATGATGAATAGATATGCTATGGGAATCTGTGATGATGTATGTATGTTATGAAGAGTCTTTCAAAAATTAAGTTTATGCTAGGCTAAGATGTATTTTACGGTATGATGTGCAATTTACTGAGTATTCGACTCATTTCTTTTTGTTTCTCTGTTTTCTTCTATGTTTAACTGTCACAGATGATGAGTATGAGGATGCAGAGTTGGAGGGCCAGGAATAGATCTACTGTAAAGACTTAAGAAAGGAATAAGTGTTATTTACACAAGAATTAGTTTAGTTTATGTTTTCAGTTTCATGTTTCAAAAATAGTTATGTTCAGGTTAGTTGATGTTTCAATAAATTAGGTATTTCAGGATACAAATTTTTTCACCGGGCACTATGTTATGAATGTTCATATAAATATTCCTAACCTACGGGAAGGGGTGTTACAATAATCATCTATTTGTGTTAATGTTGTTTGATGGGTATACTCCACCCC
The DNA here is from genome assembly GCA_022457165.1 of Juglans mandshurica. NCBI lineage: Eukaryota > Viridiplantae > Streptophyta > Magnoliopsida > Fagales > Juglandaceae > Juglans > Juglans mandshurica. The sequence goes on from CM039626.1 coordinate 11,421,241, forward strand.
AGAAGTTGAGCTTTGATTAGGAACGTTTTTAATGCACAATTTACCTCTTGCTTGTATGAACAAAGAATGTGGGGGACACATGGGAAACACAATCGGAAGGGTGGAGGAGACAAACGTGCAGGAGGATAGGAAAATTTTCTTAGAAGCCTCATTAATCTGGACCTACTTAAACCATTGGCGAGAGGAAGAACCATAATGGTGAAAGGGGAAAAGCTTTGGATTCCTCTTAGATACAAGAAATTGCCATGGTTTTGTTTTACATGTGGTTGCATAACTCACGGGCCCCAAGGATGCTCAGGGGAAGAGGTAGGGGAAGTTCAATTGGGGCGTGACTGAGACCTGGGCCTAGAGTGAAGAAAAAAGAGGCATCTCGAAGTTCAAGTTAGGGACATGACATAAATAAAAGAAGTTTAAGAGAAGAGAGGTGGATAATTCAAGAAGCGGTAGCAGCTAAGGGGAAGAAAAAGCGAGCACAAAAGGTTGCAAATGAGGTATGGGTGACAGGTATGGGAATGGAGGAAATAGATGATAGGCATTTGGGTGAAAAGGATAATGAGAAAGGGGTGAGTGACAAAGAGTCAAACATGAGAAGTCTGAAGAGAAAGGGAGTAAGCACTGACATGCCTATGCAGAAGATGGAAGATGGAAATAAAACAAAAGAAAGCAAGAAAGGAAAAGGAGTTGAAGAAATAGTGGTAGGATGCAAGGGGCTTTACTTGAGCTTAGAGTGTGCAATGCCTATTGAGGTTGAGAAGGAGAAGGAAGATGCAACATCACCAAACACTTGTGATGCAACCATAAAGGGCTAGTCGAAAGGAGCATGGAAGCGAAGCGCCTGAGAGAAAGGTAAAGGAGTTGCTACTGTAAATGTTTACTTCCTTAAAAAGAGTTAAGAATATTGATGCTGGTAGGGATGATGAGAAAAAGGGTTGTAAAAATGTCAAAATGGACAGTTATGAAGATGAGGAGGTACAAGCAGAGGTATTGGCGGAGGTTGTTTATCAGCCCTGCCAATCGTAATGAAAACACTAGGTTGGAACTGCTGAGGGCTTGGGAACCCTCAGACAATCCAATATTTTTTCCACATGGTAAATGATAAGAAACCTAATATAATCTTCTTAATGGAGACTAAACTAGAAGCTGGGAAGAGTGTTAGATTAAAGGAAAGACTTAATTGTGACGTGTGCTTTGTGGTTGAACTAGTAGGTTGAAGGGGAGGTCTAGTTCTTTTGTGGAATAATATGGTGAAGGTAGAAATTTTGAATTACTCTCAAAGGCACATTAGTGCTTGGATTACAAATGAGGATGAGAATGGGAAGTGGCTGCTAACGGGCTTCCAGGACAGCCCGATACCAGAAGAAGATAGGAAGGCTTGGGACCTATTAACATGATTAAAACCCACTGATCACCAAGTATGGTGTATGATAGGGGACTTTAATGAAATAATAGCTCATGATGAGAAAATAGGAGGGAGACCGAGACAAGAGAGGCAGATGGATAGTTTTAGGGAAGCTCTTGAGAAGGGGGAACTCTTTGATTTTGGGTGGAGAGGGATAAATACACATGGAGTAACAAATATGAAGATAGGACCTTTACAAATGAAAGGCTGGACAAGGCAGTGGCTAATCCAAAGTAATGGTTGCAAGAAGTTTAGACCACAACCCAATCCTGTTATATATGCATAAGGGTGGTTGAAGATGACGGAATGCTAAAAAAGTTTTTAGATATGAAGCGAATTGGGCTATTGAGGAAGATTGTGAAGAAGTGATAAGAGGTGCCTGGCACTAAAATACAGGAAGTAGAGAACCAATTAACAATGTTCGAAACCTAATAGAGAACTACAAAGAAGCACTACTCAGATGGATTCAACAACTTGGAGTGGATAGGATGAAAGAAATAAAAGAAAAACCTGAAGCCCTAAAACAGATACAAGCAGAAGAGTGTAGTCACAATTCTGAGGAGATTACAAGAGTTCTAATGGAGATTGAGGCCATGCTCGATAAGGAGGACCTGAAATGAAGAAAAAGCTAAGAGAATCTGGTATCTACTTGGGGACAGAAACCAAAGAAGGAAGAAAACTAAATCTTTCCAATCCTGTGCAAACCCAAGAAGGAGGAAGAACACAATTAAGCAAATTATTCATGAGCAAAACAAAATTTTCACAAGTCATGAAGAGATTGAATGGGCTTTTAAGAAAAATGAATGCGAGGTTATCAAAGTATTTCACAAGAATGGGGGTAGAGGCAATAATAAATCAGAAGGCCCCACTAAAGTCACTTGGCATTGATGGATTTGGGGCCTATTTTTATCAAAACCACTAGAGTATAGTTGGAGACAAGGTGTGCACAACTGTCGTATCATTTCTGAATGGTAATGCTCTAATCCCCTTTGTCAATTTTACTTACATTGCTCTCATTCAAAAAACAAGATGCCCCATGTTTGTTAGTGAATACAGGCCGATACGGCTTTGCAATGTCCTATACAAAATTGTGTCAAAAGTCTAGCTAATAGACTCAAGGAACTAATAACATAAATCATATTCCCCAACCAAAGTGTTTTCATCCTAGGGAGATTAACTATTGATAACATTATGGTTGCTTATGAAGTGATGCACACAATGAAGGTAAGAAATAAAGGTAGCATGGGGAGTATGGCCATCAAGCTTGATATATCTAAAACTTATGATAGAATAGAACGGCCATACCTGGAAGCAATTATGAAGAGGCTAGGTTTTTGTAATGAGTGGATAGATTTGATTATGAATTGTGTTTCCTTTGTATCATATTTAGTACTGATTAATGGCAAGCCAGGGGCAAAACTCTACCCTTAAGGGATTTAAGACAAGGAGACCCCTTGTCACCCTACTATTCATAATATGTGCAGAATGATTAAGCTCATTGCTTAATAATTCTAATCTCATGGGTGCTACAAGAGGTGTATTAGTGGTAAGGGGGAATTAGAATAAACCACTTGCTGTTTCCTGATGATTGTATGCTTTTTGAAAGAGCCAGAGTGGAATAATGGAAGAAATTGCATGAGATGCTCTTGAGGTATGAGGAAGCCTCTGACCAGTTTTTGCATACTTAAAAAAACTACTATCTTTTTCAGTACCAACACTAAGGCTGAAGACAAAAGGAAGATGCTAAAAGAAGGGGGATTGTGTCACACGCATCGGGTTAAGGGGCTGGGCTAGTCGTGAACCAGGGACACGGGGAGCTTGGGCCAGACGAGAAGGAAGCAGACTGAGGGGCTCTAGCCCATTAATTACACTTAGGCCTTAAACGGCACACTTTTATTGTCATTTACTGTTTTACCCTTTTTTATGTTTGTTATTCAGACACTTCTCTGATTGGTTGAAGGCTCTGTCAAAACCGTTAGCATGAGTGGGACAATAAGGCAGAGAAAACGTGTAATAGCTTTCTATCGATTATTCTAGAAGAAAATATCATCTGAGGTTTCTTTCTCCCTTCGTCTAAATTTCTCTCCCAAGTTTCAGGAGGATCCTCACCCTCTAAGTGAGCTCAAACACCATTTTCAATCCTTATTACATTGTGAGTGTTACAATCTGGTATCAGAGATTTCGATCTCTCTGTGCGTACAAAAACAAATGGCAGATGGTACACGGTTGAGTCAATTGCAAGAAGGTCTGATGAACCTCAACAAATCCACTGATTCTCAGTTTAAGACAGTAGAAACCGAGATGTTGACGTTGAAGCGCCAATCTGATGCCATTATGCAGCAACTGACAGCAATGAATGTGGAGCTGCAAAAGTTATCACACAACTCTGGTCACCCAGAGTCTTCAAACCACCACCACCGCCGTGAGAATCATCAAGAACTTGGAGGAGAAATGATACCAAGGTCAGTACGTATTGATTTTCCAAGTTTTAAGGGGGAGGACCCTACTAGCTGGCTTTATAAGGCCAACCACTACTTTAATTTTTACAATACTTTACCACAACACAAGTTGAGACTAGCCTCATTTCACATGGAAGGGCAAGCTCTCATCTGGTTTCAGGATTTAGAAGAATCGGGTGGTTTGGACCATTGGGAGGGATTTACTCAAGCCTTACTAACTAGGTTTGGTCCTAGTTCATATGATGATCCCATGGAATTATTGACCCGTTTGAAGCAAGTAGGAACTGTTGAGGAATATAAATCCAGATTTGAAGCCTTATCTAATAGGTTGGGGGCCCTATCTGAAACTTACAAACTCAGTTGCTTTTTGAGTGGCTTGAGGGATGATATAAGGTTGTCGGTTAAAATGTTCAAACCAGATAAATTGCTCACTGCCTATGGCTTAGCAAGAATACAGGAGGAACTACTGGGAGCCATAAGAAAAAATTCCAAAGGGATATTGCCCTTACCCGAAACCACAGCCAAAAAATATCCCTATCATAGCCCATCCACAGCACCAAAAGGACCTTCCAAAACTCTAGTTCCTGTCCAAAAAATAAACCAAACCCAAATGAAGGATCGCAGGGATAAAGGATTATGTTATTACTGTGATTCAAAATGGAACCCAACCCACAAATGCTCCAATCCAAAACTATTCCTTATTGAGGAGATAAAGGAGGACTCGGGGAAGGAAATGGGGGAAGAAGAACCCTTAGAGAGCCCAACATCTGATACACAACCAGAAATTTCCCTACATGCCTTGTTAGGATCCCAAAACCCGAAAACAATGAGATTGAGAGGTAGAGTGGGAGACCAGGAGGTGATAATACTTGTTGACTCAGGGAGTACCCATAATTTCCTAGACCCCTTAGTAGTGAAAAAAGGGAATTTGGTAGTGAAAGAGGAGGAAAGGGTTAATGTAAGAGTAGCTAATGGGGAGATGCTCACTAGTGCAGGAAGATGTGCTGAAATGAGGTTCCGAGTGCAGGGAAATAGCTTTTCCACAGAAGTTCAAGTGTTGGTATTGGCGGGTTGTGACATGGTGTTAGAGGTGCAATGGCTAAGGGAATTAGGGCCAATACTATGGAACTTTGCTGAGCTTACCATGGAATTCCAGCAGAATGGTAAGTCAATCAAACTTAGGGGTTTAAGCCCTACAAACAGCATTGAGTTGGGGGGATTAAATAAACATCATAAATTGGAAAAAAAAAGGGGATTATTATTGCAGCTATTGGAGAATGTGACAGTTTCAAAACAAGAAAAAGTACCTGAGCAAATACAGGACTCATTAAATCAATTTGATGATGTTTTTGGGGAACCACAAGGACTGCCACCTAACAGGACTCAGGACCACGCTATTACCCTACTACCAAACACCACACCAGTGTCGGTCAGACCATACAGATATCCCTATTTTCAAAAAGAGGAGATAGAAAGGATTATTAGGGAATTGCTTAGTAATGGGATGATTCAGCCCTCCCAAAGCCCCTATTCATCCCCTGTTTTACTTGTGAGGAAGGCAAATGGTTCATGGAGGATGTGTGTCGATTATAGGGCACTCAATAAAGCCACTGTCAAGGATAAATTCCCTATACCAGTAGTAGAGGAGTTGCTGGATGAGTTGTGTGGGGCTCGGGTTTTCTCAAAGCTGGACTTACGATCTGGATATCACCAGATCAGAGTAAGAGAAGAAGACATTCCTAAAACGGCCTTTAGGACACATGAGGGCCATTACGAATTTTTAGTTATGCCCTTTGGGTTAACTAATGCTCCATCTACATTCCAAAGTCTCATGAATGACATATTCAGGCCATACTTAAGGAAATTCATCCTTGTGTTTTTTGATGATATCCTAGTTTATAGTAAGACAGAGGAAGAACATGTGCAGCACCTACAGCTAACCCTAAGGATTTTAAGAGGGCATAGTTTAATTGCTAACCCATCAAAGTGTTGTTTTTCTTGTTCTGAAGTGGCTTATTTAGGGCACCTGATTTCAGCAGAAGGGGTGAAGGCAGATCCTGAAAAAATCAGAGCCATGGAAGAATGGCCTTTTCCTACTACACTTAAGGCTTTGAGGGGTTTCCTTGGCCTTACAGGCTATTATAGAAGATTTATAAAGGGATATGGTGGTATTGCTGGTCCCCTAACTAGCTTGTTGAAGAAAAATCAGTTTTGCTGGACAACAGAAGCAAAAGAGGCTTTTATTAAGCTAATAACAGCAGTGACCAGACCCCCTGTACTGGCCCTACCAGATTTCACACTACCTTTTGTTATCGAGTGTGATGCCTCGGGACAGGCCATTGGAGCTGTATTGATGCAAAGGAACCGACCCATTGCGTATTTTAGTCAAGCCCTTAAGGGCAGAATTTTGGCTTGGTCAACCTATGAAAAGGAGTTGTATGCTTTGGTGGCTGCTGTTCAGAAGTGGAGACCTTACTTAATTGGGCAGATTTTTACTGTTAAAACAGATCACCAAAGTCTTAAGTTCCTCCTAGAACAGAAGATCGGGACTCCGATGCAACAGAAATGGGTCTCAAAACTTTTGGGATATGATATAAAAGTGGAATACAAGAAGGGGACTGAAAATAGGGTGGCGGATGCATTGTCTAGGAGGGATGAGGGCATTAAACAGGAACTAGAAGTCAGCATTTCTGCTTTATCAGGACCTACTGCTGAATGGTGGGAAGAAATTAAGGAGGGGTATATTAAAGACCCCTTCACTCAAAACCTACTGAGTTTAAACCAGAAAAAGCAACTACCTATGAATTTTACAGCAAGGGAAGGCCTGCTTTATTACAAGCAGAGGTTATGCGTGGCCAACCATGGGGATTCTAGACTGAAGATATTGCAAACACTCCATAGTGGGCCCTTGGGGGGACATTCGGGTTATGACAAGCCTCTACAGAGGATAAAGAGGGAATTTTATTGGCCCGGGCTCAGAAATGATCTTAAGAAGTTTATAAGGGAGTGTGAGGTTTGTCAAAAGGTTAAGGTTGATCAGTCCAAGCCCAGTGGACTTTTGCAACCCCTTCCAATTCCCTCACAACCATGGGTCCACATAACCATGGATTTTGTGGAAGGATTACCAAGCTCACAGGGTTTCAACAGTGTGTGGGTGGTGGTGGATAGACTCACTAAGTACTCCCATTTCGTTCCTCTGAAACACCCATTTTCTGCCAAGACAGTGGCACAATTGTTTGTTAAGCATGTCTTTAAACTACATGGGATGCCCCAATCCATTGTTTCAGACAGAGGGAGTATTTTTACAAGTACGTTTTGGCAGGAACTCTTCAAGATCCAAGGCATCCAACTAGCCTTCAGCACCTCGTATCACCCTCAAATTGACGGCCAGACAGAGGCCGTCAACAAATGCCTAGAAAACTACCTCAGGTGTTTCGTGGGGGACCAACCGAAAACATGGGCACAATGGGTTTCACTAGCCGAATGGTGGTATAATACCAACCACCATGCTTCTACCCGTACCACTCCTTTCGAGGCCCTCTACGGGTACCTTCCACCCAAACTCATCCAATACATCCCGGGAACTACAAAGCTAGAGGCTGTGGACGAGGATCTTAGATCAAGGGAGAAAATTTTACAACTACTCAAGCACAACTTGTACAGAGCACAGAACCGGATGAAAAAGTATGCAGATTTAAAAAGGAAGGAACAAAATTTTGAAGTGGGAGAATGGGTTTACCTTCGGCTTCAATCGTATCGGCAGATGTCGTTGGTGCAGAGGCAAAGTTTGAAGCTTTCTCCCAGGTTCTTCGGGCCTTATCAGGTAGTGCAGAGGATCGGTGAAGTAGCCTACAAACTGAATCTTCCACCTTCATCTTCCATCCACCCGGTATTTCATATATCCCAACTTAAAAGAAAGTTAGGGCAGCAAGCAACGGCAGTTCCGAATTTACCTCCTGTGGATGTCAACGGCGTGATTAAACCCGAACCAGCTGAAGTGTTGGCCAGAAGAATGCGGAAGGCAGGGAACCAGGCGATCGTAGACTTGTTGATTTGTTGGCAGGGGCAGGGCCGTGAGGATGCATCGTGGGAGCCCTTCCATGAAGTGAAGAAAACCTACCCACACCTTGTGGGCAAGGTGTTCTAAGAAGGGGGGCCTTGTCACACGCATCGGGTTAAGGGGCTGGGCTAGTCGTGAACCAGGGACACGGGGAGCTTGGGCCAGACGAGAAGGAAGCAGACTGAGGGGCTCTAGCCCATTAATTACACTTAGGCCTTAAACGACACACTTTTATTGTCATTTACTGTTTTACCCTTTTTTATGTTTGTTATTCAGACACTTCTCTGATTGGTTGAAGGCTCTGTCAAAACCGTTAGCATGAGTGGGACTATAAGGCAGAGAAAACGTGTAATAGCTTTTTATCGATTATTCTAGAAGAAAATATCATCTGAGGTTTCTTTCTCCTTTCGTCTAAATTTCTCTCCCAAGTTTCAGGAGGATCCTCACCCTCTAAGTGAGCTCAAACACCATTTTCAATCCTTATTACATTGTGAGTGTTACAGATTGTAGTATGTGGAAGTTATGAGAAGTATCTAAGTCACCTACTATGGTAGGAAAATCAAAATACAACACCTTCATGTGCATAAATGAGAGAGTGTAACAAAAGTTAAATAATTGGAAGAATTACTTACTCTCTGCAGAAGGAAAGGAGATTTTCATAAAGGCTGTGTTACAAGCTATCCCCCCCCACATATGCTATGAATGCATTCAAGCTACCAAAAATATGTGCAAAGAATTGAATGTGATGCTCTCAAAATTTTGGGGGAAAAAATCAACAAAAAGATAGCAATGTGCAATGGAGAAATTGAGAAAAGATGGGGAAGCAGAAAGGGAAAGGAGGTCTGGGGTTAAGGGACTTAGAAAGCTTGAACTCTGCTTTGCTAGCCAAGCAGGGATGAAGGTTTATCCAAAAACCCAAACACCATGGTTGTAGTGGTTTTGAGATAAAAATACTTTAAAACATCATGTTTGTTGGATGAAAAATTGGGCAATAAACCATTTTTAATATGGAAGAGCATGTGGGGATCAATTGGGCTATTAAAATAGGGTCTGAGATGGAGGGTGGGAAATGTCAATAGCATCGAGATTTGGGGTAACAAGTGGTTGTCCTCACCTTCATATTTCTGTAGACAATCCCCTATATTGATCTTGAATGGAGATGCAAGTGTAAATGACCTCATACACCAGCAAAGAAGTGAGTGGAACGAAGATCTGATAAGAAAAATCTTTAAGAAGGAGGGAGGCAAATCAGATGTGTAGTTATACTCTCAGCAAAATGAATATAGAAGATAAGATTATCTGGGGTCCCTTTGAAAATGGATTATTCTCTGTCAAAAGTGCATACTTTGTAGATGTTGAAAGGAAAGAGGCCTTACAAGGTGAAACATTAGGGGAGAATGAAATGGATTGCAGATGGAAGAACTTATGGGACCTCAATGTACCTGGGAAGGCAGTGAATGACTGGATAGCCACAAGAAGAAACTTATTCTACAAAAAAAATTGTAGATGACCCTCAATGCCCTATCTGCCTACAAGAAGAAGAGATAGTGATGTTTGGGAAGTGGCTTTGAGTCCAGTTCAAAAGTGGAGGATTGCAGAAGATGGCTTGCTGAAGTTATGGGAAAAGCTGATAGAGAAGCTTAACAAGTTTGAATTGGAAGAAATAACGTCAATTATGAGAAGCTTATGGCTTAGAAGGAACAATCATTTTTTTAAAAGAAGTTCCATAGTCCCAACAGAGTGATCAAACTAGCACGGGAAGGATTTGAAGAATTTCAAATAGCTCAATAACCATTAAAGAGTTCTAAGAGACCAAATAATGCAGAAAGGGACGTGCATCAATGGATAATGCCAGGGAAGAATTTTGTGAAGGTGAATTGGGATGCAGCACTGGATCTACAAACTAGGAAGATAGGGATAGGGATCATCATTAGAGATGAGAAGGGGGAGGTGATGGCAGCTGTTTGTGATCAAAGAAGCAATGCTCATCAACCAGCCCTAGCAGAAAGTTATGCCCAGTGGCAAACTATGGAAATTTGAAGAGATTTGAGTTTCAACAAGGTGATTTTAGAAGGGGATGCATAAGTTATAATCAATGTAGTAAATAATGTAAATGAGGTGTCCATTTCATCTCTTTATAAATTATTATTCTCAATATAGATTACGCCTAATATTAGAATACATAAGAAGATACATTCGCTTGGTTGAGAATCAGTTGAATAAGAGTATAAAATCTCTGAGAATTGATTTTGGTGCGAGTATCTATATAAGAACTTTGTAAGGCTTTGTGATAAAAAAAAGAAAAGAAATCAAGAGATAATTAACAATACCATGTAGACAACAACAAAATGACATGACATAAAGGAGGAATAGGATGCTTTATGTTCATTTTATGAAGAGAAAACTAGATGTGAGGTCCTGACCCTCTGCTTGTGATTTGGTGGATTACCACGACGTCGAGATATATAACACTAGGCTACACACCCCTCACATTTATGACAGTTATAAGCATGCTCTTAACATATTACTAATGATAAAATGAAATCGCAAGGGAAAGTAAATATTCAGTCTAATAATTTATATATTAGTGACAAAGGAATTTAATAAACTCTAGAAGCACGACATTGAATGCCACCCATGAGTCATGAAACTAAACCATAGTATCATAAATTATTACAAACCCCAAATTGTTTCCCAATAGGTTAAAAAGTTCATCTCATAGGGGTATGGCCGAAACATAGTAAATAGAAAATTAAGTGGCTAGTAAGTGGGCCAAGTCCTCCTTACTCCTCTGGATGCATCTAGATGCCCTAATCAAAATGGTATGCAAAATCTACAATTTCTAAAATCGGCATCGTAGTGCGACTACCATGCTGAGATTTTAAATTTCAATAAGTTAGTTACATGACAAGTCTTATGAATGTATGCAATGACAGTTATTATACAGATAATAGATGCATGAATTATGAAACTTTATGGAAGATAAAGTCCTCTAGAGTCCTCAACATCTTTAAAAATCAATAAGCCTCATTGTCCATATCAGCCGTACACAATGACCTCCCCTAAATCCATACGCAGTCTTGGTTCCCTTTGCCACATCTGCAGGTAATGTTGGGTAGTGTTACTTAGTCTCAAGAATTACTTAAGGCTTCACATGACCATAATTCAGTTTAAGCTTCTCTAGCCTCCACCAGCAAAGGGACAACACTTCGACCCGAGATCATTATGCTCTCACTTGAAGTCGTTGATAACCAAGCATCAACCCAAGTATACCACTTCATTTTTAAGCTCTCCAGAATGACCAGAGGAGGTCCACTAGGATAATGCCTCATCCTAGCTTGGGATCATGAACCAACCCGTACACTCCTCTTTTGAAAAATAATATGATCTTATCTGAGTCGCATGATGTGATACGAAATACATGAATGATACAACTTACATAACCAACATGGAAAGTATACAACATGAAAGTCGAACAATGTGAGTAACTTACAACCAAAGATCTCGAATTCGTAAGTATAATCATGGATTGACTAACCTGAAGTTGCTAGCAATACCGAAGCTTTGTTTAGATGGTTGTCTCTGAGGGTATGGTTCGATTAGTCAATAATATTGATGGCTGAATACACAAGTTTGAGGTGGATTAAGGTGTTTGACTTTGCAAAGTTTAGGCCCTTGGTGAAAGCCAAAACCAAAATTCAAAATTGAAAAATACTTGTGTCTGAATGGCATTTGTGTTGCCTAGATGAATATAACACAAGGGGGGTGAATTGAGTTGTATTTTAAAATTAACAATTATAAACTAAATACACAATATAAAATATGAAGAAATACAAAGCAACAGTAAATATAAAGAGTAAGGGTAAGAGAGAAGCAAACTCATTATTTTAACAAGATTCAGCCCCACTGCCTATGTACTTGCCTCAAGCTATACCCCTTGAGAATTTCTAAATTTACTATTCAACCTCCTTCAGGAAGAGATAGAAACCTACTACACATTTGAATAGTACCGCTACAAAGAATCCATGTAGAACACCCTCTACACTTCCAATCACCTTACACATAGTGATTCAACTATTCTCTGTGTAGAACACCTTCTACATGCACAAGGGTTGTACACACCCTTTTACTGATATAAGAGTTGATAGTGGGTAGGTTATCAGAAAACAATCCTCAATGAGTAAAATGAAAACAATACAACAAAAAATTATATCTCTCAAAATGAACAATGGTTAAGGCTCAATGCCTAGAGAAGAGAGATTGAAAACTTTGAATAAATATTGTAAAGCTTACAATTGATGTGTGCATGCTCTTGTTGTGAATTTGAAGATCATAATTGAACTATTTATAGGCGAATTATTTATAGGCATATCATTTTCAAATTTAAAAGGATACACATGTAAAAAAGGAGCAGTACTCACTTTTCAAAATTTTCAAATAAAAATTTTTCCTTTTTACAATTGTAAAAAATAATATCATTCACTTTTCTAATTTTCCAAACCAAATATTCTACTTTTCACATATGAAAAAGGGAGCATTATTTACTTTTCAAAATTTTCAAATAAAAACAACTACCTATAAGTCAAAAAGAACATCAATCACTTTTGAAAATTTTCAAACTTATCATGCACATGTGAGAGATGACAATCAATCATCTTTCAAAATTTTAAAATTCAAGATTTTAATTTTCAAATATAACATGCACATGTGAAAAATGAAATTTGATGCTTATGAGAAAAGATTCTTTTTGTGCCTTAATCCAATTTTGAATTTTTCAAGAGATGTAAAAAGTTACTCTTAAGAGCTTTATTTGTAAGCTTGTTCCCTTCATTGCTCTTACTTTATTCATTGATGTGCTTGGCTCCATTGTGTAGACAACTTGAGCTTGAGACTCCTTTATACTTGAATTAATTTGTTATTATCAAAATCCACATGTAGATATATAATTATATGGAGCTTGAAATCGTGGGTTCAATAGTTTGGATATATAGATGAGATGGTTTCAAAGATTTGTGAAACTAAACCAAGCCTAAGAGATAAAGATTACAGCAAAAGATGAACCCTTGCTCGGAGCCCCATTGGGACCCAATCTGAGAGCCTCAATGGTCTTATCTTTCATTCCCGAACCTCGCCTAGCTAATGACTCCTATGCTAAAATTTATTAAATCCCAAGGGGTCATTCTTATAGGACTTAAACTGAGAACCTCCTTTGTTACAAAACAAGTTTTATTAGTAAATCTATCAAAAAAGATTTTGGTTCATTCACAACCAAACACACAAAAACTTATAATTTATCTCTTACGATGGTTTTTATTTCATTTTTTTTATTAAAGAGCCAAGAATCACTTGTCCACGAGTGACCCCGTCCCAATTTTATTAATAAACCCTCACTTATGATGGAGGAAAACTGTGGTTACAGACCAATACTTGGGGATACAATAAAGTTCCGAAACCAGGTATCAAAATAGCCTAGATTTTGCTGTCCAAAAAATAATAAGCCAAAGAAAAAAAAAAGCAAAAACCCCACCTACAAAACGCATTAGCACAACAACAATAGACAATAAAAACTTACCAAATCAACACAACGATCAAACTCCATTCCTCTAACAGCAACGCAAAGATGGTAAACTAAGTTTATCCAAGCGAATTAATCCTCGAAAGATCCTAGGCAAATCCCCAATAATATTCCATTCCGTGTTAAGACCAGCCGCCCCACTCCGAGCCAACCAATCAGTAACTTTATTTCCTTCCCTATAAACGTGCCGAACTATGCAAACCATCGAGTCCATAAGGTCAAGTATATCCTCCCAAAAATCCTCCAAATACCATACTCCACATCTCCGCCTATTCCACCACGAGATTACCACTTGAGAATCTAGTTCAATTTACACAAAATTAATCTCCAGATTTTTACAAGCTTTAAGACCCTGCATTAGAGCTAATAACTCAGCTCTATTATTTGAACCAAATCCAATATGAGAATTAAAAGCATGAACCAAGTCTCCTTGATCATTTCTAATAATACCACCCACCCATGAAGAACCTGGGTTTCCTAGACTACTACCATCTGTATTCAATTTAAACCACCCTTGAGCAGGCTTTTGCCAAGCCACATGTAACGCCCGTCCTTATGGTGAGACCTTTTATAAATATTTTTAGAAAGGACGACGGGAATTACCGTCCAATTTAAAACTTTTCACTTGCATACCTAGGGTGCAAGACTTCACGTTTATAGATTAAAATGTGCTTTGACAATAAAAGAGGTTTACAGCGGAAAACATAACTCTTGAAATAAATGGGCCGTGTCTGTCCTGATCATGCAGTTCCTGTGAGGGGGAGAGACATGCATAAAAACTAACATGAGTAGAAAACTCGTAAGCATTACTTCATACCGTTAAAAATAAAACAATATAGGTTTTCATTCATGCATTCATCACTCGTACATACTATTACGTGCGTGCATACGTGTCATACGTGCGTTCGTTTGAAAACGTCATTGGACGGGGTTTTTTCTCTTTTAAACATGGGCTTCCTTTTCATAAAACGTTTCTCCCGTCAGTGCCTTCATTTCTTCAAGAGTTCGTGCATGTTTACGTGCGTTCTTTTGAAAACGTCACTGGACGGGACTTTTCTTTCAAAAGACTTTCCTTTCTTTAAAACGTGTCCCCCGTCAGTGCCTTCATTTCTTAAAGATTCGTGCATTCATGCGTTCATACATACATGCATACATCCATTTGCTCTTATCACTTTCATAGGCCAGTACACACTGTTACGCCTAGTGTGTTGGGGGTTAGCAGTCTTCCTTTGGACCCGGATTCCCAACCCGTGGCCATCCCGCCCGTGGCCACGGGTTGGGAATCCCTTTCATAGGGGGCAGCACTGGGTGCACTTCCAGTACTACTTACCCGGCATTGCAATCTGCCCATTCATTGGTACCCTTTTCATTCATTCATGTGGCCGTTATGTATCTTCATACGTTCATACTTTCATTTCTTTGCTTTTCATTCATTCATTCCTTCCTTCATGTTAGCTCGAAAGAGCTGGAGCTTTCATTCATTTCTTTCTTTCATTTAACAGTCATTTCTTTTCATGAGAAAAACATTTCTTTTATGAGAAAACATCGTTTGGCGCGTAAGCCCGAAAATGGTCTTTTCGTCTTTCAGTTCATTTCAGTTCTATCTTTTCTTTAACAGTTAGTTCTTGAAAACTTCATTTGAGAACATACATGGGCTTAAATGTCAGCTTTCGTGGCATCCATAAGCGTCACCATGAACGTCGTCAATCATGGCATCCACGAGGGTCACCTCGTGGCGCACATGAGAGCGTCGGTTCGTAGGATCCATAAAAGCTTCCGTTGTCATGCCCTCATGCATCTTCATCAGTTTATAGATTTTCTTAGAAAATACATACAATAGATACAGCGTATAGTCATCCATTCACATGCGTACAATTAATACTTTGGTTGCGTAAACAGGGGCTGCCAAGGAGGGGCCGTACATACTTATACCTTTTAACAATTAACATTTTCTTCCTTAAAGCGTCTTTCGTTTCTTTTCGTGAGCATCTTAAAGGAAAAGCGTTTCTTGTATCTTGGAAAACTCTAGAAGAGTATGAACGTAACACTTACCTGGACTCTATGCTACTTGCATATCATGCAGTCCATTCATGCTTGTCAGATGGCTACCTACATGCATACACATACCTTAACGTCATTCTCTATCTAGTACATAAGCAACTTGAACTATAAATAGAACTACGCTATACTTGGAACACTCTCCTTCTATCCCATGCACTTACGTGCCCTTTACTATATTAAAACCTTCGGGGACCCATTACGGTCACCCCATCTTCCAACTCATGTCTTGACTCGAGTGCTCATCCACTAAAGCGAACTCATGATTCACCTTAGGATTAAGACACTAAGGCCTCTGTCTCATTCTTCTCATTAACCTCATTCCGACGCATGACTTAAACCAACTAAGTCATGCATCCCGTCCTTAGACAGTACACTCGTCACTTTCTTCATGCATCTTAGCCCATACAAATCCTCATTCCCATCTAGACAAGCCACACGTCTCTAAGCCAACTCTGAGGCTTAAGCACCATGTAACTATACTCAGGATAGATTACCCATTACATATGGTGAATCCATCCGGCACATGTGTCTAACCATTACACATGTACCCTACCCCTTATCACCTAAGATCAACATATATATAACACGTTGATCACCAGCTTCGAGGCACAAGGGCCATACTCCGATACCAACCTTCTCTTAACTCGACTAGCATGGCTCTTCATGTTACCCTTCCCTTTTGACAGTTCATCACAACACTTAACACGACAAGACTCCATTCATGATCATGTCTTATGCCACGTCACATAGTCCAAGATTACACCCAAGCTACACCATGAACTTGTCGCGTTACCCAACATTCTACTACGTCAACTCCTGACTCATCATGAGTACGGTTCCTCACGTACTCCCGTCACATCGTGACATCTCGTCACGTTCCCGTTACGCCATTCCTACACTCTAACATTTCACCCTTCATAAGCATGACTTCTAATAACCACGTCACTTCGTGACGTTGCCCAGTCATGCTTCCGCTGCGTACTCCTACACTTGTTCTACTACTTTGCCCATCACAAGCACGACTGTTAGTAGTCATGTCACTTCGTGACATTCCTCAGTCATGCTTCCGCTGCGCACACTTATACTTGTTCTGCTACTTCACGCATACTCTTAGCCATAAGTCCATCACAGTGACACTTGCCACCTCAGACTACTGGCTACGCCATTATTCTTCGAGAAACTGTTCCACAGTTCCCGACACTATCCATCACGTTCCACGCCTATCAATCACACAACCATCCTTATCACTGCGACACGCCACACGACATATCGTTGCACATCATGGAGTACATCCCATGCGTACTCTCTTCTCACATGCTACACCACATCATCACTATGTTGTACCCACCATATAGTACATCACTTCACCACCCAGAGTACAGTCATCGTGTACTCGTCCCATTCCACATACACATTACCATTATGGCATACAACCATATGGTACATCAATCCGCCATATGGAGTACATTCCACATGTACTCCCTTCATACACATCACCATTATGGCATATCTGCCATAGGGTGCATCCCACCATCATACGGAGTACATTCCACATGTACTCCCTTCATACTCATCACATCAAACAGAGTACACTCATCGTGTACTCTTCTTGTTCCACATACACCACGCCACATTACCATTATGGCATACCCCCCATATGATGCGTCACTCCACTACATGGAATACACTCTGCATATACTCCATGCACGTTACACCACATCACCACTATAGCATACACTCCATATGGTTCATCGTCCACCACATAGAGTACACTCCACTTGTACTCCCCACATATACAACACGCCACATCACCGTTATGGTTTACTCGCCATATGGTGCATCACTTCACTACATGGAATACACTCCGCGTATATTCCATGCACGTATGACACATCACCACTACGGCATACCCACCGTATGGTGCGTCACTCTATCACATAGAGTACACTCCATGTGTACTCCTTTTACACGCACCACACCACTGTGTACACTCCACTCGTACTCATCCCGTTCCACAATACGCCAGGAGGGTATATTTTACATATACTCTCCTTGTCTCACATTACGCCACACACAAAGTACACCCAGCGTGTACTCTTTCCATTCCACACAACGCCACGCCATCCATACAACACATGCCCCACAACTACACTGCACAGCACAACCACGCCATAATTACGACACAAACTCCATTGCACTTCACAGCACACTACAAAGGCACCATACACCTCCATACAACACAGACAAGCCCAACACTTCATTACACAGAATGCCCAACACTTCATTACACAGCACCACATCACAATACCACACCTCCACAAATACCAACAGCACAGTCCACAACCTAATCAACTAATCAATATCTAACATAATTAACAAGAGATAGAGGGTTATACCATCGACGGGATAACCCGTGCGTTGCTCATTGATCGTCATAGCCGATGGTGTCGGAAGAGTCGTACGTGGCTGCTAACTCACGTACGGTGACTGTTTAGGCATTTGGATAACTAGGTGTGCTCTTGGAAGGGCTCGTGATGGCCTTGTGATGGCGGTGAGGGGCATAACACGGCGGCTCTAGTCGTGTGCAGTGGCGGTGAATCACGCGCAGTGACTGTCCATCACGTGCAGTGGTTACCCACCACATAAGGTGGTGGCTTGAACCTAGGGCTCGGCTAAGGGAGGTGCGGTGGATCTCATGGTGGCATCGTGGTGGCGCCATGGTGGCTCACGGTGGCGGATCTGACCATACCGTGGAGGAGAAGCAGTGGGAGAGTGAGAGAGTGTGTGCTTTCGTAGGTGGCAGATCGGGGCCATGGGTGGTTGGCTTGGCTTGGTGGCAGCTTGAGGAGGCTGATGACAGTGGTTACCCGCCATGGGTGGCAGTGCACGGCAGTGCAAGTGCATGAAATCCGTGCGTCCGTGAGGAGAACCCGTGTGGTGGAGAGAGGCTATGGGCCTCGGGTCACATGGAGGAGGAAGAGGGAGGTCCATGGTGGTACTGGATGGCTGTGGGTACCGCGTACGGCAGCGCTAGAGGCCGCGCACGGTGAAGTCGTGCATGGGTCTCCTTGTGCGTGCGTGTGTGCGACGGATGGAAGGTGGCTGCATGGGAGGTGCTGAGTTCGCTGGGGAGTGGTGGCCGAGGGCAGAGGAAGCTGTCGAGGGAGTGGTGGCGTCGTTGGGCGGCGCACGGCGGCGCTACGCGCACCAAGCCCATTCGGGCTGCGCACTTCCAAGATGGAGAAAGGGAGAGCGTGAGAGGGAGAGGTTGGGCTGGTTGAACTCGCCGGCGTGAGGAGCAGGTGAACGGTGGTGGAGGTGACGGTCACCGGCGCACAGCAGCGCCGGGCTGCGAGGGAGAAGCTTCGGGCATAGGGGCTGCGTACTATGTACGCCGAATGAGAGAGTGAGGAGAGAGATAGGGTTGGGGAAAAAGTGAGAGAGAAAGAGAAGGGGTCTAGGTATTTAACCCAGTCCCTTCGTCTGGGGATCCACATAACGATCTAACAGCGAGGAATTAAAACACTGATTTGAACATGCGTAAAACATTAACTTAATTAAAAGCGCTTAGAAGAATTAAGGTAGAATATTATTTTAAACTAACTTTAGTTTATACAATAATATTCTTCATCATTAATAAAATGATGAATTCTCACTTATTATATTTAAAAGGATTAAACCATTTAATTAATAAAAGTTCTCAGCATAATTTAAATCTCATAATATCTTAAATAATTGAAATTATTTTAATAATAATATTAAAATGATTTCCGGCAATTATAATATTTTTGGAGCTCTTCAAGAATATTATGATTGTCGTATTTAAGATTAAATCTAAATTCAATAACACTGGAAATAATCCTTATAAATATTTCTAGCATCTTTAAAACATTGGACGTGCCCTATAAGTCACACAATATCTTTCGAGACACGCTATCATGGTTCGACATGCATAACGTGGCTCGCAGTCGCTAGTGAGAAAGGCAGATGATCACATAATCTCTACATTCGGGATTTACTTACGTCATAAAGACGAAACATACGTCATAAAGAAGAAGCATACGTAAGAAGGAAGGAGCAGGGTATCACACCACAAGCTTTAAATACTACCTCGCAGGGACTTTAGGCAGAATTTGCAAAGCTTGTAAAATCTGCGAATCGTACATTGAACATTTATTAACCTTTTTCATGTCTTGACTTATTGAGCCCATCCAATTCTTAATAGAATGCCAAACCGCACTAATAGATTGAGTGCGCCCCTCCATACGGGCAGTACATCTTCTACACCAAAGATGCCAAGTAATAATCGACGGAAGCAGCCTCACAAAAATCCCCACTTGAGAGTAGGTTGACG
The DNA here is from genome assembly GCA_022457165.1 of Juglans mandshurica. Classification (NCBI taxonomy): domain Eukaryota; kingdom Viridiplantae; phylum Streptophyta; class Magnoliopsida; order Fagales; family Juglandaceae; genus Juglans; species Juglans mandshurica. Next base: position 11,441,149 of record CM039626.1, read on the forward strand.
CACGTCTAAACCAGGCTATCACCGTCTCCATCCAGGTACGACCAAGAGGTAGACCAAAAATATTACCACAATAACGCCATATGTTCGCTGCAAACTCTCCTCCAAACAATACATCATTTTGATCCTTGTACTTACCTACTTCACAACAATCACAACGAGAAACTATCGGGATCCCAATCCGTCTAAGACGATCATCAACGCTCAAAGCCATATTCCATGCTTTCCACATAAAAACTGAAATTTCAAGAGGCAACAACCTATGCCACATCCAAGGATGCCAATCCAAACTTGAACCTTGTATTCGAATGAAATTCCAAGCTAATTTAGTAGAAAAATTACCACTCTCGTGTTTAGTCTAGATCAACACATCAGACCCCTCCTTACAACCGGCCAAAGCCTCAACAATATCATCCACATTATCCTGTCCTACTAATGAAACCAACAGCTCCATATCCCAACTATTATTCAGCTTACACTCCTTAACTTTAAGCAATGGAGTTCTCACAATCTGGAAATCCTCAACTAACGGACCCTATCCCTCCATTTATCATACCAAAATAAAATATTCCCCTCCCTCACTCTCTCCACTTTGAATTATTCAGCACAGCAGGAATCCTCTTAACTATCATTTTCCAAAACCTTGTTCCTTTTTCCATATCAATGAGAGACCAAGGCGAAGAACCCACATATTTTCCTTTAAAAAAATTTCCCCATAAGGATTTACCTTGAATTAAGTTCCAAGCAAGCCGCATATGCAATGCTTTTTGTCCAGGCCCCCTTCCTTTATTGGCCTACAAATATTGTCCCATGCCACCCACTTTTTTTTTTTGCTTTTCCATTCACCTCATCCCAAAAAAGTGTACTCATCATACGGTTTAACACTTTAATAATAGATTGGGGAACCTGCAACACAGCAAATAAATGTAAAGCCATACTAGAAAGCACATGCCGAAGAAGTATTAGACGGCCACCCGAGGAGGGTAGCTTCATTTTCCAACCGTTGATTTTGTTCCAGACTTTGTTAACCATCTCCTCCAAATACACATGCTTTAGACGCCCCAATACAATCGGAACCCCTGGATATTTAAAGGGAAAAGAGCTTTCCGAGAACCCTGTCAACCTTTTTAGAGCTCTCTTACTTGCAACATAAATTTTTGAAGAAAAAAATATGGCTGGTTTTTCTTTATTAATCATCTGGCCTGACCATGCTTCATACTTTTTAAACACCAATAAAAGTTCCCTAACAGATTTCTTACTCCCATTCAAAAAAATCATAATATCATCCACGTACATAAGATGAGAAATCTGAGGAGTACCTCTAGATTGGGAGAATTGCCTAATCTTGTTTGTTGTCAAGCTCTATTTCAAAAGACGAGAAAGAACTTCCTGAATAATAATAAATAGATAAGGCGATAATGGATCACCCTGACGTAACCCACGACCACCTTGAAAAAAACCTTTCATCGTTCCATTTAGCATTACAGAGTATCAAATATTTGAAATGCAAGCACGAATTAATTCACAAAAAGAAAGAGGAAAACCAAAACAACGGAGGACCTCCAACAAAAAATTCCAATCTACCCGATTCATATGCTTTGGCCATGTCAACTTTAATCATAATATTGCCACCATGAGAAATCTTATTCAGGGAATGAACCATTTCCTAAGTAATACTAATATTCTCAAATATGCTCCTCCCCGGTATAAAAGCTCTTTGCTCAAGGGATATCAATTTGGGAAGAAAACCTGCCAGACGATTCACAATAATTTTTGAACAAATTTTATAGAACACCGAACAAAGACTTATCGGCCTAAATTTATCAAATCCCGTAGGTACATTTGTCTTCATAAAAGAAGCCGAATAAAACCTTAGAAGTTTTTTAGAGAGAAAAAATTCCGAGATAGCTGCCAAGCCATCCATCTTAATCACCTCCCAGCAACTCTTAAAAAAACCTGCTCCAAAACTATCGGGCCCATGATAACTATTTATAGGAATAGAAGAGAGAGCCTCCTTGACTTCATCCAAGGAGGGGGTGCAACAAAGACAGGCACAATCCTCTTCTTCAATAACCGATGAGATTAAATGTGATAAATCCGGAAGTGCTCTTGACTGATTAGTATTTTTAAGGAAATTCACAAAATAATCAACGGCACCATTATGAATTTCTTCTGGTGAACTGGACACAAACCCATCCGGAGTTCTCATTCCTTGAATTCTTTTACGTCTTTTATTAGCTAACCACACATGAAGGAATTTAGAATTATGATCGCCTTCCATCTTCCATTTTATTTTTGCCATTTGACCTAATCTAATATCTTCCCTACGTCGCCAAGAGGACAACTCAGCAGAGGCCACCACAAGTTCCCTCTCGGCATCTATATCCCATTCTCTTTGTAGACGCCCTTCAAGCCCCTCAACCTTCTCTTCAAGAGAAGCAATATGAGCATTGGTCCTTCCAAACATCCGCTTATTCCATTCACGAAGAGTCACCCTAACCTTTTTAAGCTTACTAGCAAGTTTAACAAGCCCTGTCCCAACCACTGGGACAGACCACACATTCTTTATAAAATCCATAAACTTTGGATGCGCAATCTACATTTGCTGAAACCGAAATGGAGAAAGGCCATAGGAATAAGGATCCTTAAGGAACTCTATTAGCATGGGACAATGATCCGAAGTCATCCTCGGCAAATACGAACAAGTCGCATTAGGGAAAGTAGACATTAAATTAGCATCAAGTAGAACACGGTCCAGTTTAGCCCAAGCTCTAGCTAATCCACACTGTCCATTACACCAAGAGAACTTACTACCATGTGAATTTAAATCAATCCATCCACATGAATCCATCGGTTAAAATCATCCATAGCAGCTATTGGCCTTGATCTACTATCCCTCTTTTCCAAATCCGAACGAATAATGTTAAAATTTCTAGCAAACAAACAAGGACCCTCACTCATACTATTCCGCCGCAACTTTTCCCATAGAATCCGCCTATCCATCATATTGCACTTTGCATATAAAGTTACCAAAAACTGAAAATACCCTCCGCTATACTTAATGACAAGAATTGCGATGTCATTCGAATAACCTGCACAACCATATCATTCATCCACAAGACCCATATTTTCCCACCAACTTCTTCATTGGAAATGAAGAGCCCGCATGTGACTTTGAGCTTTATCAAAATTCTGGAAAGGCTCAATCAAAACGGTAATCTTCGGTTTAAACTTACTAAGCATACTCTTTAACCGTCCCATAGAGGTTCTGATTCCCCTGATGTTCCACACAAAAATAGAACCTGTCATAAAGAAAATTTTGTGGCTTGAGTAATCACCCGATTAGAACTCCTGATTTTCTCAAATTTCTTTTATGATATTTCTTCTTCCGGACTTCTTCCTCTGTTTCTGTATGATAATCTTTGTCCTGCAGAAAAACTTCGGCATGTAAATCAGGTTTTGGATCCGACATTGACCCTTCTTCCAAACAGAAAGCATCCTCTTTCATTTGGTCCTCATCCCTCTGCTCTGTGTCCACCTCTAGATCATTAATAGATACTGCTTCACCAATGTTTTTGTAGCCACCTCCACCTCCCGCAGCAGAGTAGAGGTATCCTGCATCACGTCATTCATTTCCGTTATTACCTTATTTTGCCTCGCCTCTGCCAAACCCTCCGTATTATGAGCCTCACCATGTTCTTTATCCACATCCAACTCTTCAATCAACAAAGTTGATGTGGTAGCCCCTATTACCAGATTTTCCTCCGAGATTATATTTTCTACATCCGCAGTAATTGAAGGAAACGTTAAATCTTTGGGGTCCTCAACCAATGGTGATTGATCCACCACATGTTCTTCTATAACAGGTTCTATCGACTCTTCAACAACGGGTTCTTATTCTTCAACAACAATTTCTTGTTGCCGAACCCAAGTTTTATTTTCAGGCCTCTTTTTCCCAGCCCTACAAGTGCGCACGTTATGCCCTTGAATTTTACATTTAGAACAGAATGTGGGCAACATTTCATACACAGTGTCCTGCTTACGACTAGACCCCAACCCCGGAGTCCCAATCCAAAAATGAGAAAGAGGCTCAATGGCAACATCCATCTCCACACAGATACGCGCACCATCAGTGCGAGTCGCACAACGCGTGGGATTATCACGCCTAATAAATCTACCTATCGGGGCTGTCAAAATTTTAAGAAAAGATTCATGATAAAAGTTAGGAGGGAAACCTGGCAATACAATCCAGACCGTAACAGTGGATGGTTCTTCCTCCTCCTTAAAATCTGGTGTCCAATGGAAAGCACGATATGGGATCCCGTCAATATCGCAAGCTTCCCTTGATAGTGCCTTCATGCAATCTTCCTCTGAAGCCATTCGTATAAAAACATTCTGGGGATGCCTCATGGTAGAAACAATTAGAGAGTGCCTTCAAGACTCCACCGATTTCGAATGAAAGTCTTGATGGCATCCAAAGAAGGCTGATTGCGTAGAAACTTCAAAACTATCGAGAACCTGAAAGGCTCTGCCGAACGAAATATTTCCTCCTTGGAGAACTGAAAGAAGAGTTCTCCATCCTTGGTTTTCGGCGCACGGTGTGACATAGCCAACTCAGGAAGGGGCTGGGGCACCATCTAAACTAAATCGACAAACCATCGACCAACATTTTCAGTGGCTGCCATGCAGCCTTGCGTGAAACTGGAACCAGATCCTAGCAGAGAATGAAACTCAAGAAGAGTGTTCAAGAAATCCGCATCTTTCTTGGAGCGTCAAGAAGTCCGCATCGTCCCCAATTACCGCTCCATCTTCGTCGTTCGCCTCCTCGTAGACTCCTTGACCCACGTTGCTCGCCACGTATCTGCGCTCAACATTGGGCATCTTCGAGAATCTTGAAAAGGGACCTCGACTACACGGAGTTCGGCAATCCTCTAGGACTCAACGTCGCTCTCTGAGACTGAAATGGAAAAGAGAAAACGGATAGAAACTCTCTATTTCTCTCGCTCTCTATTTCTCTCGCAAAAGTTCTTTCCCCGTTCTCGCAACCTTTCTATATCATACTTTGAAGGAATCGGGCAACATATCATAGACACATACATAAAGCTCATGATTTTACTCCAATCAAAATATATATATTAAAATCATGATTAAAAGGTTTAAACCTTTTCACCAATAGGAAACATAAACTATAGATTAAATCTCATTACATGAACACAACAACCATAACATTATAAAAAGTGTCATTTTTCTTCATGTGATCATATCAAAACCAAGTGACTTGAAACTTAACAAAAGGTAGATGCTCTGCCCAAAAAAACACATTTTCTTCGGTTATCAAAGCAAAACTCAAACAAGCTCTCATTCGACCAAAATAATAAAAAAAAAATCCATCCTTTTGGTCATCTCCTTAACTCAAGAAAATCAAGTTTCTCGCCTTTCAAAGTAACGTTTCGTTCTTACTCATAGAACAAAATCCCAAAGCTTAAAGATCTCCAAAGCACATGGTTTGATAACACTAACACCCGAGAGATTCAAATCAAGCATGCCTGAAACCTTTGATAAGATGATCCCGCACTTAACCAACAAAATTCGTGATCAACACGCACTCAAGAACACCCCATTTAAAACCCGAAACAAAAGACAAGGATATGGTGGGTTCATTCCTTGAATGCCTAGTCCAAAACTTCCATGCCTATAGAGAGTCCTCGATATGAAGATGTTGTACGTGTGTTTATGTATGCGGGCTCTAGGGATTTGAGAGAATGTCTTTGATGAAAGTGAACCTGGAGTGGACCGGTAAGAGGGAGACCTTGAGAGTGTGGGAGAACTTGAGGAAAAAGATGAAGAGAGGAAGTGAGATGTCTAGCATGAAAGAGAGGGGAAAGGGAGTGCTAGGGTTTCTTAAGTGCCTTGTGATTGGTAATCATCTTGGCTTGCATCCTCATGTCCATGTGTAAAGTGGATTGAGGGAGCTTGGAAGCAAGAAAGATTAAACAATGGGGTTGTTGGCATGAGTGGTTGGTCCTTTTTAGTCCTCTATCTCTTAATGTAAGAAATTTATCTTAAAGATTCTTGTGCTTGACCAAGGGTGGTTTGAGGTTGAGTTTGTGAGTGGTTAGGGTTCGGTTACCTATTCATCCTGATGAAGTGGGTGGGGGGTGACTTGTTAAGACCATGATAAGGTGGCATAGTCTTGATGACGTGGCGTCTCCCTATTGGACCATGTGGATGCCACATGTTAAGCATCCAAGTAATGAGTTGTAAACTCTTAAGGAGGTGGGTCCAGTATTTTCTACTAGAGGTGTTTGTGATCACCACATGACACTCTAGGATTTTCCACGTGGGTGACGCATGTCTACCATGCATGTCTCGTGATATTTAGGTTCCTGGGGTTACATCTCTCTTTTGTTTCAACCAACTTGCTTGCCCTACTATTGCTAGCCCAATACTATGCTCGCCTAACACCGGCTTGCTTATCACCTTGTTCAACTCAGACATTGCTTGGTCGACACCATGCTCGCCCAATACCTTGCTTGCCTAGTACCTACTCACTTGTCACATTGCTCGCCCAATACTATGCTCTCTTATTACCTTACTCACTCAATACCTTACATAGTTTTTAACCTACATGTGTCCAATCCATCATTCGGCCCTCTAATATAAAACATCTAAAGTGAAAGTTGTAAGTAGGATGTCATTAAGTGATGTGTTCTTCTAGGATGTTTGTCATGGTTCTCATACTGAATTTTTTAAATCATAAATCTAATAAGTGACTTGTCAAAGGGAGCAACAACTTCGTTATTTTCCTTTTGAAAATATTTGTTGAGATAGAAATCTAGTTAATTGATCTTCCAAAATCATTAAAATGGCCACATTATCGTGATCATAGCATTCTAAATCTAACTTAGAAAATAATAGTTGACTAGAAAAAGAGGAAAACACATCCTTCATCAAGCAAGGAGGTGTGGAGGGGCCAACATAGAGGAAAGCTCATTCCCTTGAGCAATTGACCTCAAGTAGTCAAAACCATCTTCACAAGGTGGCTTGTAATACCTCGAATGAGGTCGACAAACTGTGACAGTGTCATGGTAGGTGGCTACTACAAGCTTTAAGAATAATTGGTTGTGAAGAAAACTTCTAAATTTTCCTATCTAAGAGACAAATACACTATCCGTACTTATCGCCAAAGTTTTAATCTAAAAGCTTCATTGATATGCGACATTCTTTAAAAAGTTTGCCTTTAAAGCTAAGTGACTGGATTAAGGTCAGACTTAATTAGAAATAATGTGGGCTTAGTGTAACACCCCGTTCCTGGAGATCCAGATAGTTAGCCCTTAATACTTAATATCAACTTCAATAACACAACTATAGAATCCAGAAAACTCCATAAAATGTTCATCCATTTAATCAACCCAAATATCTATGTTCCTTCATGGGGACAACAAAGAAATTCTCAATAACATATATTAAAAACTCTCCAAAAATTCGAAAATATCATTAACTCATCAAATCAAAATAACCAAAAATAAATCAGTTTACTAACTACGACTCTCAAATAAGCACTTGTACCCTCAGGTACTTATTCCACTATGATCATCACACCTTGCTAAAACTTTCTATTCTTGTTCTCCAGCTGAACCATCAAAATTATCTTAAAAATATTTGGAGATAAGGAGTGAGTTATCAACAACTCAGTAAGCAGAGGACATATACTAGTGTGTAAACATAAACATTTACAGAGTTCAGAATGCAGAACAAAAATATTTTCTTTCAGAATGCAGAATCAGAATAATGTTTTCAAAATGCAGCGTCAGAACATGTTATAAAAAATATTAGAGCGAAAGTTTGAAAATATTCATAATCAAAATCTCTTTGGCATAGCATAAATTGAAACATCATATCTTATCTTACCACATCAGAACAAATACCATGTTTAACCCCCGTGGTAGGGTTGTGCAAACCCTGGTAGCTAACCGAGTAGAAACAGAATGTGAATCTTTCCCTTATTCATTCTCGGAGCCCCGAGTGTGCACATAGGAAAGACCACGCAGAAAACCACTTTCTTTCCAAAGTGGATGCACCAGAAACAGAAAAGTTGGTACCAACCCGAACAGAGGCCACAGTTTTACACCCGTGGTAAGATCAGAACGGAACAGAAAAAGAAACAGAATGTTATGCCAGAGGTTTTCAGAAAATACATTAGATCATATCAGAGAATAGAAAATCTTCAGAACAGAACAAAATCATATCACCAAAACATAATTTATGCACTTAATCGAATTCATACTGAATAAGAAAATTTATCTAATAAGTACTATAATAATTATAGAACTCAATAAAAATTAATATTCAAAATATCTAAAATACCAACAATATTTTATAAATAAAAAGAATACATTAATTACTTAAACTTCCATAAACTAAGTCATGAAAAATTCATCTCTTAAGAAAAATAGGTTTTCCTTTAACTAACAATATTATCAAAATACAATATAATATTTATTGAAACTTAAAGCAAAATCCTATTTAAATATAAACCCAAAAAAAAAACTTCTCACCCCAAAACATTAGGTTAAAACTACCTTCCATATATATATGTATATATATTAGGTTAAAACTAGTAAGTACCCAAGTTAAAACTTTACTTATATACATACGTAGATATATATATGTATGTATATATAAAAACACCTTATGAAGAAAACTAACGATGAACATACATATGAATATTAGAAAATGCAGCGGCGGCAGGGACTCACCAAGAAGGTAACGTGCGACGGCGCAGTGTGCGATGGGAGGTGGTGAAGTCGGCGAAGCACTGAGAGAGAGAGAGAGAGAGCAATACGGTGAGGGAAACGGATAGTGAGGGAGAGACGAAGAACGAGGGAATAGAAACTCACCGCGAAGGACGAGCTGCGTAAGGTGCGGAGATGAAGATTGTTGTCCCGACAGCGTCGAATGCGTGGGAAGGAGTTGTACAAAGAGCTGGGAGATGGACAGTGGCAACGTCGGTGGCTGGGTGGTAGAGACGAACTCACGGTGGCTGAAACAAAGTGCTCTGTTTTTAGGAGATAAAACAGAGGATTTTGACTTGGTGTAAGCGGTGGGTTGCTGTTTCCCGTGGCTGTGGCACGTCGTTCTGGTGGTTGGTCTTGGTGGATGCTTACACGAGGGGTGGATGAACTAGACGACAACTATGTGTAGGTGTTGGGGGCGGCGCGGCAATGCACGATGCGGGCCTCGTGTAAGCACGGGTTGCGTCGATCTCGTATGGATGGCAGCGTGAATTCTACTCGGTGCACGGTGGAGATGGGTTGGTTGATCAGAGGCTTACGAGGGGGTGCACTAGTGGCGGCAGTACAGACAATGGAAGGCTGGCTTACGTGGGGTGACTCTTGGTATGGGAGTGCATGAAACCGAGGGGATGGAGGTTGGGGCTTGCGATTCTAAGGTGGCATCCTGACAACTTGGATTATAAAAAAAAAAATTCATTACAAGAATAAAGGGTTCGTACAAAATAAGCAAATAATATATATATATATATATATATATAACATGTACACGCAACAGTTGTAACTATATAACTCCAGACTCTAAACCTTCGATCCTATCAAAAGTCTTATATGCAGTTGACAAAACCGAAACGAGCCTCAATCAACAAGACCATCTCATAAGATCTATAAAAATCATACCCTTCAAATTCCATAAGATATCTTGTGTATCGCCTGAAACCTTTAATACCCTAAGTACCGATAGAAAAATCACCTCCTACAGTCCACAAATATCTACACCACTCTGAAAGTCATATCCTCAACGTCATGATCAATGCCTACAAAATTCTAAAACTTTATGTAGCACCCGGATCCAACCAAACTCTTTTTTTGATTATTTATTGATTTTGTTATTTATTTATTTTTGTTTATTTTATTTTTCTCCCTGCATGTTTATTTATTTATTTTTCTTTCTTTCTTTCCGTCTATATTTCTTTTTCACCGTAGTGTTCCTTTCGTCCACGACTTGCACATACTCACGGCTCTATTTTTCAGCTTTCACTCCCACACACGTCTCCCTCTTTTCTCTAGGGTTTTTCCATCGTCAATATATATTTATACGTACCTGCATGTTAGTTTACCAAGCCTATAGCTGCCGCTAAAACTCCCACGGCAATCTCCATCCCACGCACGCACAGAAGCAGCTCCATCCACAAAGCATCATCCACCACAAGCCGCCACCCTCCACAACCTCCATGCAGTACCGTCGCTATCGCTACACCTCCACACCCACAGCGTTAGACCTCGTTTGCAGCCCAGTTACACAACCTCACCATCACAAAAGACCACGCCCGTATGTGCTCAACCGAACGGAAACCACCCCCGTGTGAGTATGGCTCCATACGAAATTAATATGTGATTTATGAACCTTTCTGTTTCCGAAAGGGGTCCCTTTTGTGTTTTGTTTAATCCCTATAATACCCTTATACCAGACTCGTTATAGTTTAGCATGATTCGGTTTATATATATTAGTAGGTTTTGTTTTAAAATACATTATTTTTATAAAGGAATAGAGAAAGATTTGAGATTTTATTAGTGATATTCTATATTTTTTAAGAAGTACATAGTATGTGCAAAATATTATTATGCAATTTAGAAATGACTTAGAGTATAATAGTGAGGGGGATTAAGTAAATATTGATGGTTTTAGAAAGGATGATATTTTAGGAATTATGGGAATTTTAGGTTTTGAGGATTTAAAATAAGTTCTTTTAGTATTTTTAGGTTTAAATATCGAAATATTCGGGGGGAATGGTAGTTGGGACTACCACAGTGAGATTTAATTTCAAATCTCAGCAAGTTAACAGGAAACTTCCACACAGGTTAATGATGCATGCATGGCAGTAAAAGCATGAATGCATAATCAAATCATAAGTAACCATAGCATAACTTGATATACAACATAACATAACTGGCATAACTTAAACTGAAACTGAAGCTTAGCATGAATGTGACTTGAACCATAACATGGACTTGAAACATAACATGAACATGAACTTGAAACATAATATGGACTTGAAACATAACATGAACGTGAACATGTATAATTTGAACATGAACTAGAGCATGACATACCATAAATGTGAACTTGGAACATAACATAACATGAACTTCGAACATATTCTTGTCTCATGGGATTACCATGATTGCGTGAACGTAAACTTGAACATAACGTGAAACATGACTTGAACTTGGAATCTTATTCAATAGACTTAATCATTAACGTGACCATATGGGTGCTACACAGGTCCCCTTGAGCCGTGTGACCCTGCCAATTACCGCATCACATCACAGGTTTCTATATCAGCTGTGAGTGCGTTAATACGTACTCCACAGTTGTTGTGGCCCCACGTATTCTACGTGTCACAATTGCTGTGTCTCACGTAGTGTATGCTCCATAGTTGTTGTTGCCCCATGACTTATCTGTTTGTGCCACACTTGCTGTGGACACACGTAACATAATGTGTGGCACCATCAGCGTTAGTACTTGGCGCGCTCCGGTGACTAGCTAATTAGGCCCCATTCGCAACCTATTGAATGTACTTCGTCAACCCAAGGAATTTCACACCTATTTAGACACTCCAGCGTGAACAATGGAGTTCTACTAGGATATTACCCCATCCTAGCGCTTAGGGTCGTGATTGACATGAATGACTTAACTGGCAGACATGACATTTCGTAACGTGACGTAACATGAACATGACATGAACGTGACATAAAAGACGGAAATCCTGACGTAGCGTAACGTGACATGAATGTAAGGCGACAGACATGACGTACTTTGAGATATAAATATAACAGAAAACATACCATAACATGGCATACATGTAACAGGCAACATTTCGTAACATAGCATACCATGTAACAGACAACATTTCTTAACATGGCGTAACATGTGACAGTAAATATTACGTGACATGAAATACATGTAACATATGGCATACTTAACTTGACAGGACATACTTGCAATGTATAGCAATACATGACAGAATATCTTGTGTAACAGATGAATAATTCATGACAGAATAAATTATGTGTAACAGATAAATATGTAATGACTTGACATGGCACATATGATAACATGCATACATACACTTTAGTTCCCTTACTTATTACACATACACATTAAATTATAGTAAGTTAAAAGCTAACTTACCTCGATCTTCGCGCTTCGAGATAAAACTCAAGTGCGATCACGGGAAACTGAAAGTAGTGATTTCTAAAAATTAGAACTTAATCACTAACAATTAGGAATATGGAAAAGTTTGAACTTAGAGAAAAATTACCATTTTACCCTCTATATGTGGGAAAATGACCATTTTACCCCTAACTTAAGGATTTTGCATCCTAACTTCAAAACTCACCAAAATTTACATACCTTATGTAAATTTTGTCCTAATCTCAAATATCAATTCAGAAAAATTTAAAACTAAACACAACTATCAAAACTCTATATGGCCGAAACTTACAAGACTATTTCCTTTGCTTTTTGTCGTAATTCTTTCAAATCTCAAAACTCATGATTAAATCAAAATTTTTCTTCTACTACACTCATAACATATTCTTAAGAATAATCATGTTTTGAATCATGAACAAATGTCATCAAAATCACTAAAATCATACTTGAACTTTTTGGTTTTTCTTCTAAGTTCAAAACAGAATTTTGTTTCTAACTTGTTTTGATCAACCTCTTGATCCATGACCTATAAAGATGTGATCTTCAAACCCAAACATCACATGGTTTAAAAAGATGTTCTAAAACAGATCCAAGCATCAAACTCAAGATCACATGGTTAAACATCAACCAAAACATAAATTTAGCCAAGAACATCATCACTTTGGCCTAACTGAATACCTCATTGCATAAAATTTCATATCTTCGAAACTAACATCAAATATCTTCAAAATAACATTTTAACATGTCTATAAGAGGCTTAGGATCTTCCAATAAAAATATCAAAGCCATTGGAATAAGATTAAACCATAAAAGATTTAAACTTTCTCAAAACAGAAACTGTTTTGCCTCTTCCAGTTTCTAAGTTTCTAGACCTAAGAAAATATTTCACCACAACTTTTAATCATGCAAAAAATTCCCAACCAATAATTATATACACATGTTAATAGTACTCCATAAAAATTTCGGACCAAGATCTATTCATTAGCTTGGTCAAAAACTCCAAAATATAACACACTCTCCAGTTTATCGCCCAGAATGACCTTTCTGGGGTCTAAACAACTTTTTACCAATCAAATGATCTCCAAATGGAACTAATAAGATATCCACGTAAACTAGACTAAAAAAAAAACAACTTTCATGAAGGAATCTTTGCAAGAAAACACTTACAAAAGCTTCGAAACGGGCGTTCAAAAGAGGTACGAAAAACTGTCCGAGAGTGTCTTTTGTGTTCTATGAAGGAAAAGTGTAAAGGAGAGCTGATTTTTGTGGGAAGTGAACTGGAGTGCTTCTTACACAAGCTATGTAAAGTGATAGGACTGAATGAATGGTTGAGTGTTGGCCTTTTCCTCTCATAAAAATCAGACCAAGATCTTTTCTGAAGGTGGAGTGTGAGAGTGAAAGAGTGTGGTGGCCCTTTAGCTTTGTCTTTCAAGAACCTTCTAGGCCCTTCTTGTAAAGATCTGGCCAGCCATGTGGGAGTACAAAACTTAGCCATGAAGCAATCCCATGGTGACCAGATTCGTGGGCCTTAATGGGCCTAAACCGAATGGGCCTAAATTTTGGGGTTTGAAGAGGGTTTGGGTTGCTATCAAGCCCAAATCCAATATCACTTGGTCCAATCAATTTTTCAAGGTTAACAAGGTTGGATAATGATGTTCTAACACAAATTTAAAGGATTAATAGTATGTGGAAGTGATTTAATCAAGTGATTAAACACAATGCTAGAAATCGGATTAGAAAATGTTTAGAGACCAACTTTCGGGTTTTGGGGAAACCGTTTAAAGTTTCGATTTCAACAAAACTTTTGGGCTTTCAATTGGATTCCCACCATTTAGGGTTTCACTAGGATTGAAAACCTCTTTGGTCTGACACAATATGGTTGGTCAGATGAAACCAAGTTTTGCTTAAGTAACATGATTTCACAGCTCGATTCCTTCAAATCCATCAAACGTTCCTCATGGTACCAGGTGTCTAATATTACTCACTAAGTGTGGCTAAGATCTTGCCAAGTGTCCAAATAAAATTTCTCTAATCTAATTTGGACATTTCACACTGAGATTTTGAAACACTGCAATTGGTGTGTTTACCGAGGTTACTATTCACTTCGAAAAAGTGAATTATAAACTTAGCACTAAAAATTCCTAAATATTCATATTAACTTACAGTGAAAATCTTTTACCAAAATTCAACCTCGAAGTGCCCTTAAAAATAATTTCACAATTTCCAACAGACGTTTCGTCCAGAATTATGAAAATAGGCTATTGCGCCATAAAATCTTAAATAATTCACTGAGTCTAATGGCGTGGACCATAATGCATTCTAACACTTCTAACCAACTCAAATAAATAAAACTCATATTTCTAGCACAATAGTGAGTGATAACACTGACTATGTTGATAAAACTAAAACCTATGCGATTGGTCGATTCATAAAAACTTATGGGGTTTTTACGAGATTCCTAAAGTCAATAGAAATTCCACCAATGAATTTCTAGCGGGCTGTTACACTAGTGTGTAAACATGATCATTTACAGAGTTCGGAATGTAGAACAAAAATATTTTATTTCAGAATGCAGAATCAAAATAATGTTTTCAAAATGCAGCGTCAGAACATGTTATCAAAAATATCAGAACGAAAGTTTGAAAATATTCATAATCAAAATCCCTTTGGCATAGCATAAACTAAAACATCAAATCATATCTTATCATATCAGAACAAATATCAAGTTTAACCCCATGGTAAGGTTGTGCAAACCCCGGTCGCTAACCGAGCAGAAATAGAATGTGAATATTCCCCTTATTCATTCTCAGAGCCCCGAGTGTGCACAGAGGAAATACCACGCAGAAAACCATTTTGTTTCCAAAGTGGGTGCACCAGAAATAGAAAATTTGGTACCAACCCGAACACAGGCCATAGTTTTACACCCATGGTAAGGCCAGAACGGAACAGAATTTTATGCCAGAGGTTTTCAAAAAATATATCAAATCATATCTGAGTAAAGAAAATCTTCATAACAGAACAAAATCATATCACCAAAACATAATTTATGCACAAAATTTCATATTCGCTCTCTTTTTCAAAGATTAGAAACATAATGTAAAAAATAAACTCATGTCTACACCATTCATGATAGAAAATACTTTCTTTTTCATCAGAATTCAATGAGTAATAAAGAACAAATAACTGAGACAGTTCAAATTTCTTTTCAACATCAAATATGCATATTTTCCAAAAATAACCTCAGCTCATTTTATTTTATATGCAAAGTCTAGCATAGGAACCCCGCTTACCTGAACTTCTTAGCTTTTTCGAAATTCCTCAAAAACGTCGAACAATAATTAATCGTCACCTATAAAATAATCACGTAATTCTCATAAATTTCCAATTAATCACGTATTTCGATATTTAATCTTAAGCTTATAAAATAACCTATTTAATTCCTCAAAACCTAAAATTACCAATCATCACTTTCTAAAATCGTCAATGCCAAATTAATACTATGACTAAAACATTTAAAATCTAGACCTATTTATTAATGAAAACAACCTATGAAGCTTAATACTAAGTAATATAATTATCCCAAAATATTTTAAAATAAACCATAACTATTATTAAAAAGACTAAAATATATCTAAAATGTAGAAATAACAATACAACAATATTATTTACTCTTAACAAAAATCTTCACTTAATAACATATTAAAAAAAAGTTTTCGGTAATCATAAATAAAAAAAATAGTTTACTAATACAGAATAAAAAATAAAAGCCCAAAATATAAGCAGTGAAGGGCATTACGGCAATTTGAAGACAAACCAAAATAAAACCAACGTAACTGAAAACACATGCACGGCGGAAACTACACAAGGGAAACCGAGGCGCGACGGGCTAGCTGGAGGGACTGCAGTGGTGCGGCAGTAGAGCAGGAGCGCGGCGAAGCTTCCGTCGAGCAGCACTGGGCACGAGACAAAGAGAGGGAGAGGTGAGCGAGAGAGGGCGGAGAGAAATGAGGGACACGGTGAGAAAGAAACCAAGAAAACGAGTAGTGCAGCGTTCGGCAAGAGCTCACCGCGAGGGGCTGCTACGGGCTGAGGTGGTCTGTGGGTGTCCGGCGTCCTCTTCTGTGCAGGTGGTGATGGCTTGGAGTGGCTGGTGTGGTGCGGTGTAGTTCAGTGGTCCAATGGGTGGGTCTTTGTTTCGGGAGGCCAAAAACAGGGGAAAAGTGGTTGAGTCTTCCGTGATAGGGGTGGCTCGCGGTGGTGGCTTTCGTGAGGTGGAAACACCACGCGGTGGAGCTCTCGGTGGAGGGTGTTTTCAGCGGCTGAAGGTGGCTGAAAAATGCTCTGTTTTTGGGCACCAAAACAAAGCAGTCCGATGCTTGCTGTAGAGGCTGCGGGACGCTAGGCGACAGCTTCGCGTGACTGGGCAGTGGGCACGGTGGTTTCGTGTGGGTTCACGGCGGCTTAAGCAGGTATAGACTAGGTTCGTCGGGAAGGCGGCTGCGGTGGCTTCCCGCGGTATGCAACTCGGTGCACGGTAGGCCGAAGGCAGTGGCTTTTCGGTTAACTGGCGTGGTGCTTTCCGAAAAGGTGAGGACAGGCTGCGGTGATGCTGGGACGGCGTGGGTCGTGACCGAGCTAGAGGGTGAGCGCGGTTTGCACAGAGGAGGAAGAAGAAGAAAAAAATATATATACTGGGCTAAGGTTTCGCGTAGGAGGGCAGCAGTGGAAGCATGATCGAAAAACATACGTATATTTAATTATATCAGTGGAGGAACAAGAAAATAAAACCCTAGAGAAGTAGACGTGTGAGCGGATAGAGATGAACGTGTGTGAGCATGCACGACGTGAATGAAAAGAGAAAAAAATAAACTTACGGGAAATAAGAGATAAAACCGAAAGAGAAGGAAAATAAAAATAAGAAACATGCGGGAAAACATAATGTGTGAAGAAAAATAAAATAAAATAAAATCACTACTCCAGTTTGTAAAATAAAAACTTAAAATACCAAGCTCCAATAAATAAAAAAATATATATATAAACAATCTAATGTCTAACTATACAAACTTTTGGTTCCGGGTGTTACATTCTCCCCCCTTAAAAAATTTCGTCCTCAAAATTATTTAGTACCACAAACAAGGCTTAAATATTTATCCGCTACAACCATGTCAAACCTAATTAATATTCTGCAATTGTCGAAACTTATATTTCAAATTCTTACCCTCCCATATTGTCGATCGTATTCTCCCATAATTTCTCTAGCCATACACATTCGTAAACACTGCATTTTAAAGTCTAGAATTTAAACCTCAATAACACAATTGAATACCCAAAAATAAATTTTTTTTAAAAAATCTCCACCCAATATAAAGCCTCAATAACTGACGAAAAACTCTCAAACTATCATAACACTCACCAAACCACGCTTCCGCTACTCACTCTATCAACGAATAGTCCTAAAAACATCGAATCACATACCTCGGAAAAGAACTAAACCCCGCATTTACAACTAATCTAGCAGAGAACTCTTAAAACAATATAGTATAATCAAAAGTTCCAAGCTTAAGTCCTGAATAACCTCGATTCACAAATTTCAAATCCTTAGAAAATCTACTCTCAACCAAACTTTAATATTCTAAGCTATCCTGAAAGAACAGTTCCATACAAGCATAACTAATCTTGACTAAATTAAAAAGAGTTCAAGGAGAAACTAGAGTGAGGTACCTGTGATCTCATTGTTGTCATTCTCAGCATCTTCAGATGTTAGTGCGAACACTCGGGCCGGTCCCATTCTGCGTTGATTATTACCTTGACTCGCTTGTTGGGAACCTGGACGTGGGTTTGGCTTCTTGTTGTCTGTCAGCAGCAAAGGGCATTCCCTGATAAGATGTCCGGTCTTACCGCATCGAAAACATGCCCCGATTTCCCTTCTGCACTTTCTAGTATGTGCACGATTACAAAACTTACAGAGGCTGTTCGATTGATTTACTTGCACTTGCTTTTGCCCCGAGCTGCTTCCGTCATTTCTCTTTTTCCATTACCCTTGATCCATTGCAGATTGAGACCCCTGTGGCGCAGTCCTCTTCCTCTGTTCCAGTAGTGTTGCGCTTCTTTGAAGGCTCCTCATGAATACTGTGGCCTTATTCACCAACTCTGAGAAGTTCCGAATTTGAAAGCCCACAATTCTTTCATAAATCTTTTCATCAGGGATCAAATATGCAGCAAAGCGTGATAACTCAATAAATCTAGCTGCGTACTGGTGTACTGTCATAGCTCCCTGTACCAAATTAGCGAACTCCATAGCCTTGTCGTCTCGAACTGAGGTTGGGAAAAAGTGTTCCAGAAATATCTGCTTGAAGTGTAGCCAACAGACTATTTCTGTCCCTTCCGCTTCTCTGATGGTTCTTTCAGAAATCCACCATCTCTTTGCTTCTCCAGTTAGTTTGAAGGCAAAGTATAGTACCTTCTATTCATCTGTGCAATTTATAACGCGGAGTATCTCCTCAACATCTTGAATCCAGTCTTCTGCTAAGGTTGCGTCACCCCGACCATCGAAGGTGGGAGGATGCATTCGATTAAACTGCTCAATGGTACATCCCCATTCGTCATTTGTCGCATTCAAACCCGATACACTTCTTTCTCGACGACGAGGTGGCATCCTGACAACTTGAATTATTAAAAAAATAAAAATAATAATAATATACAAGAATAAAGGGGTTTGTGCAAAATAAGCAAATGGTGATAATGGTAAAACAAACATAAATACATATAAAAATTTTATAAGCAACAGTAGTAAGTCTATATTACTCTAGACTCTAAACCTTCCATCCTGTAGAAAGCCTTATATACATACCCTAAATATCCATAAAAATCACTTCCTATAGCCCACAATTGTCTACACCACAACTCTGAAAAAATTATTTCCTCAACGTCATGACCCAGCGCCTACAAGAATTCTGAAACCTTAACTCTCATTAATCATCTTTCATTCATTTAAAAAAATTATAAACCTCAAATCTGAAATTTCTTCCTAATCCCACAGATATCTAAACCTCCAAGGTTTATAGTATGCAGAATTCAAACCTGTCTCTGATACCAACTGTAACGCCCCGTTCCCGGAGGTCCGGAGAGTTAGCTCTTAATACTTAAAACTAACTTAAATAACACAACTATAAACTCCAGAAAATCCCATAAAATATTAATACACTTAATCAAACCAAAAATCTAAATTCCACCATGGCGACGATAAAGAAATCCCCAATAACATAAATTAGAAATTCTCCAAAAAACTCGAAAACATCCTCAACTCATCAAATCAAATACCCGAAAAATAAATCAGTCTACTAACTACGACTCTCAAATAAGCATTTGTACCCTCAGGCACTTATTCCACTACGATCATCACACCTTGCTAAACTTTTTACTCTTATTCTCCAGCTGAGTCATCAAAATTATCTGAAAAATATATAGAGATAAGGGGTGAGTTATCAACAACTCATTAAGCAGAGGACATATACTAGTGTGTAAACATGAGCATTTACAGAAATCAGAATGTAGAACAAAATATTTTCTTTCAGAATGCAGAATCAGAATAATGTTTTCCAAATGCAGCGTCAGAACATGTTATCAAAAATGTCAGAGCGATAGTTCGAAAATATTCATAATCAAAATCCCTTTGGCATAGCATAAACTGAAACATCATATCTTATCTTATCAAATCAAAACAAATACCATGTTTAACCCCCGTGGTAGGGTTGTGCAAACCCCGGTAGCTAACCGAGCAGAAACAGAATATGAATATTCCCCTTATAAATTCTCGGAGCCTCGAGTGTGCACATAGGAAAGACCACGCAGAAAACCACTTTGTTTTCAAAGTGGGTGCACCAGAAACAGAAAAGTTGGTACCAACCCAAACAGAGGCCACAGTTTTACACCCGTGGTGAGGTCAGAACGGAACAGAAACAGAAACAGAATGTTATGCCAGAGGTTTTCAGAAATCACATCAGATCATATCAGAGTACAGAAAATCTTCAGACAGAACAAAAATCACATTACAACATAATTTATGCACAAATTTCATATTCGCTCTATTTTTCAGAGTTCAGAAACAGAATGTCAGAAATAAGCTCATGTCTACACCAGTCATGACAGAAAATAATTTCTTCTTAAACAGAATCTCATGAGTAATAAAGAACAAATAACTGAGACAGTTCAAATTTCTTTTCAACATCAAATATGCATATTTTCCAAAAATAACCTCAGCTCATTTTATTTTATATGCAAAGTCTAGCATAGGAACCCCGCTTACCTGAACTTCTTAGCTTTTTCGAAATTCCTCAAAAACGTCGAACAATAATTAATCGTCACCTATAAAATAATCACGTAATTCTCATAAATTTCCAATTAATCACGTATTTCGATATTTAATCTTAAGCTTATAAAATAACCTATTTAATTCCTCAAAACCTAAAATTACCAATCATCACTTTCTAAAATCGTCAATGCCAAATTAATACTATGACTAAAACATTTAAAATCTAGACCTATTTATTAATGAAAACAACCTATGAAGCTTAATACTAAGTAATATAATTATCCCAAAATATTTTAAAATAAACCATAACTATTATTAAAAAGACTAAAATATATCTAAAATGTAGAAATAACAATACAACAATATTATTTACTCTTAACAAAAATCTTCACTTAATAACATATTAAAAAAAAGTTTTCGGTAATCATAAATAAAAAAAATAGTTTACTAATACAGAATAAAAAATAAAAGCCCAAAATATAAGCAGTGAAGGGCATTACGGCAATTTGAAGACAAACCAAAATAAAACCAACGTAACTGAAAACACATGCACGGCGGAAACTACACAAGGGAAACCGAGGCGCGACGGGCTAGCTGGAGGGACTGCAGTGGTGCGGCAGTAGAGCAGGAGCGCGGCGAAGCTTCCGTCGAGCAGCACTGGGCACGAGACAAAGAGAGGGAGAGGTGAGCGAGAGAGGGCGGAGAGAAATGAGGGACACGGTGAGAAAGAAACCAAGAAAACGAGTAGTGCAGCGTTCGGCAAGAGCTCACCGCGAGGGGCTGCTACGGGCTGAGGTGGTCTGTGGGTGTCCGGCGTCCTCTTCTGTGCAGGTGGTGATGGCTTGGAGTGGCTGGTGTGGTGCGGTGTAGTTCAGTGGTCCAATGGGTGGGTCTTTGTTTCGGGAGGCCAAAAACAGGGGAAAAGTGGTTGAGTCTTCCGTGATAGGGGTGGCTCGCGGTGGTGGCTTTCGTGAGGTGGAAACACCACGCGGTGGAGCTCTCGGTGGAGGGTGTTTTCAGCGGCTGAAGGTGGCTGAAAAATGCTCTGTTTTTGGGCACCAAAACAAAGCAGTCCGATGCTTGCTGTAGAGGCTGCGGGACGCTAGGCGACAGCTTCGCGTGACTGGGCAGTGGGCACGGTGGTTTCGTGTGGGTTCACGGCGGCTTAAGCAGGTATAGACTAGGTTCGTCGGGAAGGCGGCTGCGGTGGCTTCCCGCGGTATGCAACTCGGTGCACGGTAGGCCGAAGGCAGTGGCTTTTCGGTTAACTGGCGTGGTGCTTTCCGAAAAGGTGAGGACAGGCTGCGGTGATGCTGGGACGGCGTGGGTCGTGACCGAGCTAGAGGGTGAGCGCGGTTTGCACAGAGGAGGAAGAAGAAGAAAAAAATATATATACTGGGCTAAGGTTTCGCGTAGGAGGGCAGCAGTGGAAGCATGATCGAAAAACATACGTATATTTAATTATATCAGTGGAGGAACAAGAAAATAAAACCCTAGAGAAGTAGACGTGTGAGCGGATAGAGATGAACGTGTGTGAGCATGCACGACGTGAATGAAAAGAGAAAAAAATAAACTTACGGGAAATAAGAGATAAAACCGAAAGAGAAGGAAAATAAAAATAAGAAACATGCGGGAAAACATAATGTGTGAAGAAAAATAAAATAAAATAAAATCACTACTCCAGTTTGTAAAATAAAAACTTAAAATACCAAGCTCCAATAAATAAAAAAATATATATATAAACAATCTAATGTCTAACTATACAAACTTTTGGTTCCGGGTGTTACATTCTCCCCCCTTAAAAAATTTCGTCCTCAAAATTATTTAGTACCACAAACAAGGCTTAAATATTTATCCGCTACAACCATGTCAAACCTAATTAATATTCTGCAATTGTCGAAACTTATATTTCAAATTCTTACCCTCCCATATTGTCGATCGTATTCTCCCATAATTTCTCTAGCCATACACATTCGTAAACACTGCATTTTAAAGTCTAGAATTTAAACCTCAATAACACAATTGAATACCCAAAAATAAATTTTTTTTAAAAAATCTCCACCCAATATAAAGCCTCAATAACTGACGAAAAACTCTCAAACTATCATAACACTCACCAAACCACGCTTCCGCTACTCACTCTATCAACGAATAGTCCTAAAAACATCGAATCACATACCTCGGAAAAGAACTAAACCCCGCATTTACAACTAATCTAGCAGAGAACTCTTAAAACAATATAGTATAATCAAAAGTTCCAAGCTTAAGTCCTGAATAACCTCGATTCACAAATTTCAAATCCTTAGAAAATCTACTCTCAACCAAACTTTAATATTCTAAGCTATCCTGAAAGAACAGTTCCATACAAGCATAACTAATCTTGACTAAATTAAAAAGAGTTCAAGGAGAAACTAGAGTGAGGTACCTGTGATCTCATTGTTGTCATTCTCAGCATCTTCAGATGTTAGTGCGAACACTCGGGCCGGTCCCATTCTGCGTTGATTATTACCTTGACTCGCTTGTTGGGAACCTGGACGTGGGTTTGGCTTCTTGTTGTCTGTCAGCAGCAAAGGGCATTCCCTGATAAGATGTCCGGTCTTACCGCATCGAAAACATGCCCCGATTTCCCTTCTGCACTTTCTAGTATGTGCACGATTACAAAACTTACAGAGGCTGTTCGATTGATTTACTTGCACTTGCTTTTGCCCCGAGCTGCTTCCGTCATTTCTCTTTTTCCATTACCCTTGATCCATTGCAGATTGAGACCCCTGTGGCGCAGTCCTCTTCCTCTGTTCCAGTAGTGTTGCGCTTCTTTGAAGGCTCCTCATGAATACTGTGGCCTTATTCACCAACTCTGAGAAGTTCCGAATTTGAAAGCCCACAATTCTTTCATAAATCTTTTCATCAGGGATCAAATATGCAGCAAAGCGTGATAACTCAATAAATCTAGCTGCGTACTGGTGTACTGTCATAGCTCCCTGTACCAAATTAGCGAACTCCATAGCCTTGTCGTCTCGAACTGAGGTTGGGAAAAAGTGTTCCAGAAATATCTGCTTGAAGTGTAGCCAACAGACTATTTCTGTCCCTTCCGCTTCTCTGATGGTTCTTTCAGAAATCCACCATCTCTTTGCTTCTCCAGTTAGTTTGAAGGCAAAGTATAGTACCTTCTATTCATCTGTGCAATTTATAACGCGGAGTATCTCCTCAACATCTTGAATCCAGTCTTCTGCTAAGGTTGCGTCACCCCGACCATCGAAGGTGGGAGGATGCATTCGATTAAACTGCTCAATGGTACATCCCCATTCGTCATTTGTCGCATTCAAACCCGATACACTTCTTTCTCGACGACGAGGTGGCATCCTGACAACTTGAATTATTAAAAAAATAAAAATAATAATAATATACAAGAATAAAGGGGTTTGTGCAAAATAAGCAAATGGTGATAATGGTAAAACAAACATAAATACATATAAAAATTTTATAAGCAACAGTAGTAAGTCTATATTACTCTAGACTCTAAACCTTCCATCCTGTAGAAAGCCTTATATACATACCCTAAATATCCATAAAAATCACTTCCTATAGCCCACAATTGTCTACACCACAACTCTGAAAAAATTATTTCCTCAACGTCATGACCCAGCGCCTACAAGAATTCTGAAACCTTAACTCTCATTAATCATCTTTCATTCATTTAAAAAAATTATAAACCTCAAATCTGAAATTTCTTCCTAATCCCACAGATATCTAAACCTCCAAGGTTTATAGTATGCAGAATTCAAACCTGTCTCTGATACCAACTGTAACGCCCCGTTCCCGGAGGTCCGGAGAGTTAGCTCTTAATACTTAAAACTAACTTAAATAACACAACTATAAACTCCAGAAAATCCCATAAAATATTAATACACTTAATCAAACCAAAAATCTAAATTCCACCATGGCGACGATAAAGAAATCCCCAATAACATAAATTAGAAATTCTCCAAAAAACTCGAAAACATCCTCAACTCATCAAATCAAATACCCGAAAAATAAATCAGTCTACTAACTACGACTCTCAAATAAGCATTTGTACCCTCAGGCACTTATTCCACTACGATCATCACACCTTGCTAAACTTTTTACTCTTATTCTCCAGCTGAGTCATCAAAATTATCTGAAAAATATATAGAGATAAGGGGTGAGTTATCAACAACTCATTAAGCAGAGGACATATACTAGTGTGTAAACATGAGCATTTACAGAAATCAGAATGTAGAACAAAATATTTTCTTTCAGAATGCAGAATCAGAATAATGTTTTCCAAATGCAGCGTCAGAACATGTTATCAAAAATGTCAGAGCGATAGTTCGAAAATATTCATAATCAAAATCCCTTTGGCATAGCATAAACTGAAACATCATATCTTATCTTATCAAATCAAAACAAATACCATGTTTAACCCCCGTGGTAGGGTTGTGCAAACCCCGGTAGCTAACCGAGCAGAAACAGAATATGAATATTCCCCTTATAAATTCTCGGAGCCTCGAGTGTGCACATAGGAAAGACCACGCAGAAAACCACTTTGTTTTCAAAGTGGGTGCACCAGAAACAGAAAAGTTGGTACCAACCCAAACAGAGGCCACAGTTTTACACCCGTGGTGAGGTCAGAACGGAACAGAAACAGAAACAGAATGTTATGCCAGAGGTTTTCAGAAATCACATCAGATCATATCAGAGTACAGAAAATCTTCAGACAGAACAAAAATCACATTACAACATAATTTATGCACAAATTTCATATTCGCTCTATTTTTCAGAGTTCAGAAACAGAATGTCAGAAATAAGCTCATGTCTACACCAGTCATGACAGAAAATAATTTCTTCTTAAACAGAATCTCATGAGTAATAAAGAACAAATAACTGAGACAGTTCAAATTTCTTTTCAACATCAAATATGCATATTTTCCAAAAATAACCTCAGCTCATTTTATTTTATATGCAAAGTCTAGCATAGGAACCCCGCTTACCTGAACTTCTTAGCTTTTTCGAAATTCCTCAAAAACGTCGAACAATAATTAATCGTCACCTATAAAATAATCACGTAATTCTCATAAATTTCCAATTAATCACGTATTTCGATATTTAATCTTAAGCTTATAAAATAACCTATTTAATTCCTCAAAACCTAAAATTACCAATCATCACTTTCTAAAATCGTCAATGCCAAATTAATACTATGACTAAAACATTTAAAATCTAGACCTATTTATTAATGAAAACAACCTATGAAGCTTAATACTAAGTAATATAATTATCCCAAAATATTTTAAAATAAACCATAACTATTATTAAAAAGACTAAAATATATCTAAAATGTAGAAATAACAATACAACAATATTATTTACTCTTAACAAAAATCTTCACTTAATAACATATTAAAAAAAAGTTTTCGGTAATCATAAATAAAAAAAATAGTTTACTAATACAGAATAAAAAATAAAAGCCCAAAATATAAGCAGTGAAGGGCATTACGGCAATTTGAAGACAAACCAAAATAAAACCAACGTAACTGAAAACACATGCACGGCGGAAACTACACAAGGGAAACCGAGGCGCGACGGGCTAGCTGGAGGGACTGCAGTGGTGCGGCAGTAGAGCAGGAGCGCGGCGAAGCTTCCGTCGAGCAGCACTGGGCACGAGACAAAGAGAGGGAGAGGTGAGCGAGAGAGGGCGGAGAGAAATGAGGGACACGGTGAGAAAGAAACCAAGAAAACGAGTAGTGCAGCGTTCGGCAAGAGCTCACCGCGAGGGGCTGCTACGGGCTGAGGTGGTCTGTGGGTGTCCGGCGTCCTCTTCTGTGCAGGTGGTGATGGCTTGGAGTGGCTGGTGTGGTGCGGTGTAGTTCAGTGGTCCAATGGGTGGGTCTTTGTTTCGGGAGGCCAAAAACAGGGGAAAAGTGGTTGAGTCTTCCGTGATAGGGGTGGCTCGCGGTGGTGGCTTTCGTGAGGTGGAAACACCACGCGGTGGAGCTCTCGGTGGAGGGTGTTTTCAGCGGCTGAAGGTGGCTGAAAAATGCTCTGTTTTTGGGCACCAAAACAAAGCAGTCCGATGCTTGCTGTAGAGGCTGCGGGACGCTAGGCGACAGCTTCGCGTGACTGGGCAGTGGGCACGGTGGTTTCGTGTGGGTTCACGGCGGCTTAAGCAGGTATAGACTAGGTTCGTCGGGAAGGCGGCTGCGGTGGCTTCCCGCGGTATGCAACTCGGTGCACGGTAGGCCGAAGGCAGTGGCTTTTCGGTTAACTGGCGTGGTGCTTTCCGAAAAGGTGAGGACAGGCTGCGGTGATGCTGGGACGGCGTGGGTCGTGACCGAGCTAGAGGGTGAGCGCGGTTTGCACAGAGGAGGAAGAAGAAGAAAAAAATATATATACTGGGCTAAGGTTTCGCGTAGGAGGGCAGCAGTGGAAGCATGATCGAAAAACATACGTATATTTAATTATATCAGTGGAGGAACAAGAAAATAAAACCCTAGAGAAGTAGACGTGTGAGCGGATAGAGATGAACGTGTGTGAGCATGCACGACGTGAATGAAAAGAGAAAAAAATAAACTTACGGGAAATAAGAGATAAAACCGAAAGAGAAGGAAAATAAAAATAAGAAACATGCGGGAAAACATAATGTGTGAAGAAAAATAAAATAAAATAAAATCACTACTCCAGTTTGTAAAATAAAAACTTAAAATACCAAGCTCCAATAAATAAAAAAATATATATATAAACAATCTAATGTCTAACTATACAAACTTTTGGTTCCGGGTGTTACATTCTCCCCCCTTAAAAAATTTCGTCCTCAAAATTATTTAGTACCACAAACAAGGCTTAAATATTTATCCGCTACAACCATGTCAAACCTAATTAATATTCTGCAATTGTCGAAACTTATATTTCAAATTCTTACCCTCCCATATTGTCGATCGTATTCTCCCATAATTTCTCTAGCCATACACATTCGTAAACACTGCATTTTAAAGTCTAGAATTTAAACCTCAATAACACAATTGAATACCCAAAAATAAATTTTTTTTAAAAAATCTCCACCCAATATAAAGCCTCAATAACTGACGAAAAACTCTCAAACTATCATAACACTCACCAAACCACGCTTCCGCTACTCACTCTATCAACGAATAGTCCTAAAAACATCGAATCACATACCTCGGAAAAGAACTAAACCCCGCATTTACAACTAATCTAGCAGAGAACTCTTAAAACAATATAGTATAATCAAAAGTTCCAAGCTTAAGTCCTGAATAACCTCGATTCACAAATTTCAAATCCTTAGAAAATCTACTCTCAACCAAACTTTAATATTCTAAGCTATCCTGAAAGAACAGTTCCATACAAGCATAACTAATCTTGACTAAATTAAAAAGAGTTCAAGGAGAAACTAGAGTGAGGTACCTGTGATCTCATTGTTGTCATTCTCAGCATCTTCAGATGTTAGTGCGAACACTCGGGCCGGTCCCATTCTGCGTTGATTATTACCTTGACTCGCTTGTTGGGAACCTGGACGTGGGTTTGGCTTCTTGTTGTCTGTCAGCAGCAAAGGGCATTCCCTGATAAGATGTCCGGTCTTACCGCATCGAAAACATGCCCCGATTTCCCTTCTGCACTTTCTAGTATGTGCACGATTACAAAACTTACAGAGGCTGTTCGATTGATTTACTTGCACTTGCTTTTGCCCCGAGCTGCTTCCGTCATTTCTCTTTTTCCATTACCCTTGATCCATTGCAGATTGAGACCCCTGTGGCGCAGTCCTCTTCCTCTGTTCCAGTAGTGTTGCGCTTCTTTGAAGGCTCCTCATGAATACTGTGGCCTTATTCACCAACTCTGAGAAGTTCCGAATTTGAAAGCCCACAATTCTTTCATAAATCTTTTCATCAGGGATCAAATATGCAGCAAAGCGTGATAACTCAATAAATCTAGCTGCGTACTGGTGTACTGTCATAGCTCCCTGTACCAAATTAGCGAACTCCATAGCCTTGTCGTCTCGAACTGAGGTTGGGAAAAAGTGTTCCAGAAATATCTGCTTGAAGTGTAGCCAACAGACTATTTCTGTCCCTTCCGCTTCTCTGATGGTTCTTTCAGAAATCCACCATCTCTTTGCTTCTCCAGTTAGTTTGAAGGCAAAGTATAGTACCTTCTATTCATCTGTGCAATTTATAACGCGGAGTATCTCCTCAACATCTTGAATCCAGTCTTCTGCTAAGGTTGCGTCACCCCGACCATCGAAGGTGGGAGGATGCATTCGATTAAACTGCTCAATGGTACATCCCCATTCGTCATTTGTCGCATTCAAACCCGATACACTTCTTTCTCGACGACGAGGTGGCATCCTGACAACTTGAATTATTAAAAAAATAAAAATAATAATAATATACAAGAATAAAGGGGTTTGTGCAAAATAAGCAAATGGTGATAATGGTAAAACAAACATAAATACATATAAAAATTTTATAAGCAACAGTAGTAAGTCTATATTACTCTAGACTCTAAACCTTCCATCCTGTAGAAAGCCTTATATACATACCCTAAATATCCATAAAAATCACTTCCTATAGCCCACAATTGTCTACACCACAACTCTGAAAAAATTATTTCCTCAACGTCATGACCCAGCGCCTACAAGAATTCTGAAACCTTAACTCTCATTAATCATCTTTCATTCATTTAAAAAAATTATAAACCTCAAATCTGAAATTTCTTCCTAATCCCACAGATATCTAAACCTCCAAGGTTTATAGTATGCAGAATTCAAACCTGTCTCTGATACCAACTGTAACGCCCCGTTCCCGGAGGTCCGGAGAGTTAGCTCTTAATACTTAAAACTAACTTAAATAACACAACTATAAACTCCAGAAAATCCCATAAAATATTAATACACTTAATCAAACCAAAAATCTAAATTCCACCATGGCGACGATAAAGAAATCCCCAATAACATAAATTAGAAATTCTCCAAAAAACTCGAAAACATCCTCAACTCATCAAATCAAATACCCGAAAAATAAATCAGTCTACTAACTACGACTCTCAAATAAGCATTTGTACCCTCAGGCACTTATTCCACTACGATCATCACACCTTGCTAAACTTTTTACTCTTATTCTCCAGCTGAGTCATCAAAATTATCTGAAAAATATATAGAGATAAGGGGTGAGTTATCAACAACTCATTAAGCAGAGGACATATACTAGTGTGTAAACATGAGCATTTACAGAAATCAGAATGTAGAACAAAATATTTTCTTTCAGAATGCAGAATCAGAATAATGTTTTCCAAATGCAGCGTCAGAACATGTTATCAAAAATGTCAGAGCGATAGTTCGAAAATATTCATAATCAAAATCCCTTTGGCATAGCATAAACTGAAACATCATATCTTATCTTATCAAATCAAAACAAATACCATGTTTAACCCCCGTGGTAGGGTTGTGCAAACCCCGGTAGCTAACCGAGCAGAAACAGAATATGAATATTCCCCTTATAAATTCTCGGAGCCTCGAGTGTGCACATAGGAAAGACCACGCAGAAAACCACTTTGTTTTCAAAGTGGGTGCACCAGAAACAGAAAAGTTGGTACCAACCCAAACAGAGGCCACAGTTTTACACCCGTGGTGAGGTCAGAACGGAACAGAAACAGAAACAGAATGTTATGCCAGAGGTTTTCAGAAATCACATCAGATCATATCAGAGTACAGAAAATCTTCAGACAGAACAAAAATCACATTACAACATAATTTATGCACAAATTTCATATTCGCTCTATTTTTCAGAGTTCAGAAACAGAATGTCAGAAATAAGCTCATGTCTACACCAGTCATGACAGAAAATAATTTCTTCTTAAACAGAATCTCATGAGTAATAAAGAACAAATAACTGAGACAGTTCAAATTTCTTTTCAACATCAAATATGCATATTTTCCAAAAATAACCTCAGCTCATTTTATTTTATATGCAAAGTCTAGCATAGGAACCCCGCTTACCTGAACTTCTTAGCTTTTTCGAAATTCCTCAAAAACGTCGAACAATAATTAATCGTCACCTATAAAATAATCACGTAATTCTCATAAATTTCCAATTAATCACGTATTTCGATATTTAATCTTAAGCTTATAAAATAACCTATTTAATTCCTCAAAACCTAAAATTACCAATCATCACTTTCTAAAATCGTCAATGCCAAATTAATACTATGACTAAAACATTTAAAATCTAGACCTATTTATTAATGAAAACAACCTATGAAGCTTAATACTAAGTAATATAATTATCCCAAAATATTTTAAAATAAACCATAACTATTATTAAAAAGACTAAAATATATCTAAAATGTAGAAATAACAATACAACAATATTATTTACTCTTAACAAAAATCTTCACTTAATAACATATTAAAAAAAAGTTTTCGGTAATCATAAATAAAAAAAATAGTTTACTAATACAGAATAAAAAATAAAAGCCCAAAATATAAGCAGTGAAGGGCATTACGGCAATTTGAAGACAAACCAAAATAAAACCAACGTAACTGAAAACACATGCACGGCGGAAACTACACAAGGGAAACCGAGGCGCGACGGGCTAGCTGGAGGGACTGCAGTGGTGCGGCAGTAGAGCAGGAGCGCGGCGAAGCTTCCGTCGAGCAGCACTGGGCACGAGACAAAGAGAGGGAGAGGTGAGCGAGAGAGGGCGGAGAGAAATGAGGGACACGGTGAGAAAGAAACCAAGAAAACGAGTAGTGCAGCGTTCGGCAAGAGCTCACCGCGAGGGGCTGCTACGGGCTGAGGTGGTCTGTGGGTGTCCGGCGTCCTCTTCTGTGCAGGTGGTGATGGCTTGGAGTGGCTGGTGTGGTGCGGTGTAGTTCAGTGGTCCAATGGGTGGGTCTTTGTTTCGGGAGGCCAAAAACAGGGGAAAAGTGGTTGAGTCTTCCGTGATAGGGGTGGCTCGCGGTGGTGGCTTTCGTGAGGTGGAAACACCACGCGGTGGAGCTCTCGGTGGAGGGTGTTTTCAGCGGCTGAAGGTGGCTGAAAAATGCTCTGTTTTTGGGCACCAAAACAGAGCAGTCCGATGCTTGTTGTAGAGGCTGCGGGACGCTAGGTGACAGCTTCGCGTGACTGGGCAGTGGGCACGGTGGTTTCGTGTGGGTTCACGGCGGCTGCGGTGGCTTCTCGCGGTATGCAACTCGGTGCACGGTAGGCCGAAGGCAGTGGCTTTTCGGCTAACTGGCATTGTGCCTTCCGAAAGGATGAGGACAGGCTGCGGTGATGCTGGGACGGCGTGGGTCATGACCGAGCTAGAGGGTGAGCGCGGTTTGCACAGAGGAGGAAGAAGAAGAAAAAATATATATATACTGGGCTAAGGTTTCACGTAGGAGGGCAGCGGCGGAAGCATCATCGAAAAACGTACGTATATTTAAATATATCAGTGGAGGAACAAGAAAATAAAACCCTAGAGAAGTAGACGTGTGAGCGGATGGAGATGAACGTGTGTGAGCATGCACGACGTGAACGAAAAGAGATAAAAATAAACTTACGGGAAATAAGAGATAAAACCGAAAGAGAAGAAAAATAAAAATAAGAAACATGCGGGAAAACATAACGTGTGAAGAAAAATAAAATAAAATAAAATCACTACTCCAGTTTGTAAAATAAAAACTTAAAATACCAAGCTCCAATAAATAAAAAATATATATATAAACAATCTAATGTCTAACTATACAAATTTTTGGTTCCGGGTGTTACACTTCTTCAAGAATTGCCCTTTTTAGTTCATCATCAGCAGGTACGCATACTCTACCTCTAAACCTCAAAACTCCATCCTCAGAAATGCTAAAATCAAGTTTGTCCCCGTTCCCAACTTCTTCCACTAGCAACACTAACCCTGAGTCCACTTTCTGAGCAGCTTTGCTTCTATCTATCATGGCAAGTTGAACTATTAAACTGGCCATCAAAGCATTTGTATCACTAGCGATGATCTCAATACCGGCTCTTTCTAGGTCCATTTACAACCTATGTTGAGTGGTAAGGGTTGCAACTATCGGTCCCATTGACTTCCTACTTAGGGCGTCGGCTACAACATTAGCTTTGCCTAGGTGATAATTAATGGTGCAATCATAATCCTTGATCAACTCAAGTCATCTCCTTTGCCTCATATTTAATTCCTTTTGGGTAAAGAAATATTTCAAACTCTTGTAATCTGTAAAAATTTATGCTATTTTTCCCATACAGATAGTGTCTCCAAATCTTAAGCACAAAAATGACTGCCGCGAGTTCCAGGTCATGTGTGGGATAATTCTGTTCATACCCTTTCAGTTGGCGTGAGGCGTAAGCTATAACCTTCCCGTGTTGTATCAGTACACACCCCAATCCAAGCCTAGATGCATCGCTATAGACAACAAATCCACCTCTAGCTGTGGGGATTGTTAACACCAAAGATGTCACTAATCTCTGTTTCAACTCCTGGAAGTTTTCTTCACACTTTGTTGTCCATTCAAACTTATTATTTTTCTTCGTGAGTGCTATGAGAGGAACTGCTATCCTAGAGAAACCATCAATCAATCGACAGTAATAACCAGCCAATCCCAAGAAACTTCTAACCTCATGAACATTCTTCGGCGCTGACCAATTAACCACCGCTTCCACTTTTCTTGGGTCCACTGAAATGCCATCTTTCGAAACTACATGCCCCAAAAACGTGATTGAATCAAGTCAAAATTCACAGTTCTTCAACTTAGCAAACAACCATTTATCTCTGAGTGTCCCAAGTACCAACTTTAAATGTTCTTCATGCTCAGTCTTGCTTTTGGAGTATATCAATATATTATCAAAAAAACAAGCACAAACTTATCTAAAAAGTCATGAAACACCCGGTTCATCAAATCCATGAATACTACTGGGGCATTAGTCAGGCCAAAAGGCATGACTAAAAACTCATAATGGTCATATCGGGTCTTAAAAGCCGTCTTAGCCACGTCTTCTGCCCTGATCTTCAATTGAGTGTAACCCGATCGAAGATCAATCTTTGAAAATACCAGAGCATCCTGAAGCTGATCAAATAAATCTTCTATACGGGGTAGCGGGTACTTATTCTTTATGGTCACCTAGATTAAGTTCCCTGTAATCGATACACATTCTTATCGATCCATCCTTCTTCTTCACAAAGAGAACTGGAGCTCCCCAAGGTGATACACTGGGCCTGATGAAACCCTTGTCCAACAAATCTTGCAACTACTCCTTAGTTCCACTAATTCAGACGGCGCCATTCGGTAAGGTGCTTTTGAAAGGGGTGTCGTGCCTGGGACTAACTCAATTGCAAACTCTATCTCTCGCTAGGGTGGAAGTCTAGATAAATCTTCTAGGAAAATCTCTGGATATTCACTCACAATAGGTATCTATTCCACCTTCAACTCCTCTTTTGGTGCTTCTACCATACAGAGAAGTTGGTACCAACCCAAACAGAGCAGAGCATAACAGAGCAGAGCAGAGATAGAGTCAGATACAAAATCAGTACACCATGCCAAAGGTTTTCAGAATTCATATCAAAACAGAACATAGTACCAAAACATAACCAGGTCATTCTTACATACTGAAAATAAAAGTCGAAGCATCTTTCTAAATAAATGCACAATTTTCCAGAATTCTCAAATATCGCTCTTTTTCAGATTTTAGAGACATCATAACAAAATTTTGCTCATGTCTACACAATGTATGCCAGAAAATATTTTTCCTTTTCCACACAGATTTCATGAGTATGCAAATAAACGGCTGAGGTTGGTTTTGTTTTCCCAAGTTCTCATTTCATCACAAAATATGCAAAGTTTTCAGAAAATCAACCTCAGTTTTAATAACTAATATAAAACCTAGCATAGGAAACCCGCTTACCTGACTCCTGCAGTGTATTACCTATGCCTTGAATTCGACCTCTAATGATCTCGTCACCTATTGATAGAAACAAAATATACACTTACTGTTAAAAGGTCATTTACACAACTTCGATCCAAAATAATTAAAACTCATGATTCCAACCCTCATTTTAGCAAAATAACACAACTCAAACAACCAAATACTAAACCGAACAGCTCACACTTCAGTCCAAAATACCGTATTTCAATTTCAACAATGACCAATACATCCACCAAACCAAAATCAAACACACCTCTTCACACGTAACCAGCCATAAGAACAATCTTGACTGTCAATATCAACTCAGACCGCAACTTATAACCCACGAGAAAATCACGTCAATTGAATTGTCTACATAAACACTCAGAACAGCCATCAACAACCCCGAACAGTTACAAAACTCCTCGCACACAACCATGTCAAACTCAACAGCCACCCTTTATAATTCTTCTTCAAAATCAACTCACCAACAATTTAACCAAAACAATATTACCCAATAGACGTCTCTTCCTGCTCACAACTCCACAAAAGAGAAACCAATACATATAAATATTAATCGGCACCCATCGAGATTCATTACTTTTTCTTATTTCTGAAGCATAAACCACAAACCACAATTCATTCTTCTTAGAGAGGGAAAGGGAAAAGAAAAAAAAAACTTACAGAAGTGAGGGACTCTCGGCAACAAGTCAAATTTTTGTTTTCCACCCAAAAATAGCACCAGGAATTAGCTGGAAAAATCGCAGGTGAGTGAGTGTGTGGACGAGGAAAAAAAGAGAACAAAATCATAATGTGTGTGTGGCGTTTGTGAAACCAAGAGAGGATCTTACCTTCGTTCAACAGGGCTCGGCGTCAACCCACTGAGGTTATCCACTTCATAGACGGGAGAGAACAAGAGAGAATCAAGCGTGGGTGAGCGTCTTAAAGCCAAACAACCAGTGTGACGTCCCCAAATTCCGCTTGGGATCGGACAGACATTTGAAGCGTCGAGACATGCAACACAAGGTTACCTGCCCCCGTTCATGACAAATAAGCTGCAATGTTCCTAACATGCATATAGCATTATGCAATATTCGCAGCGGATAATTTTTTTTTTCTTTAGCAATACTATGCACCAAATTAAAATATCCCAAATACTTAAAACATACTTCATACTTAACGACATACTAAACAACTAAGATCACAACAATAGTCCCTATTGTTGTGATCAAAAGAGTGCTGGAGATTGAACTCCACAAATACAAGTAGTAATCTGAGGTAACTACTATACTACCATCTACGTCACACCGTTGCTTAGCCGACCATTTCCAATTGGTCGATTCCCAATTCTCCTTCAGATCCTGTAACAAAATCTACCATTCGGGGGGAATGGTAGTTGGGACTATCACAGTGAGATTTGATTACAAATCTCAGCAAGTTAACAGAAAACTTCCACACAGGTTAATGATGCATGCATGGCAGTAAAAACATGAATGCATAATCAAATCATAAGTAATCATAGCATAACTTGACATACAACATAACATAACTGGCATAACTTAAATTGAAACTGAAGCTTAGAATGAACGTCACTTGAAACATAACATGAATGTGAACATGCATAATTTGAACTTGAACTTGAGCATGGCATAACATAAATGTGAACTTAGAACATAAAGTAAATGAGAACATAACATAACATAACATGAACTTGAAACATATTCTTGTCTCATGGGATTACCATGATTGCATGAACCTAAACTTGAACATAACATAACGTGACACATGACCTGAACGTGAAATGCATGAACTTGGAATCTTATTCAATAAACTTCATCATAAAGTGACCATATGGGTGCTACACAGGTCCCCTTGAGTCGTGTGTCCCTGCCGATTACCGCATTACATCACAGGTGTCTATACTAGTAGTGAGTGCGTTAATACGTACTCCACAGTTGTTGTGGCCCCACGTATTCTACGTGTCACAATTGCTGTGTCTCACGTAGTGTATGCTCCACAGTTGTTGTACTTCGCAACCTGTTGACTGTAATTCGTCAATCTAGGAAATTTCACACCTATTTAGACACTCCAGCGTGAACAAAGGAGTTCCACTAGGATATTACCCTATCCTAGTGCTTAGGGTCGTGATTGACATGAATAACTTAACTGGCATACATGACATTTCGTAACGTGACGTAACATGAACGTGACATAAAAGACAGAAGTCCTGATGTAGCATAACGTGACATGAATGTAAAACAACAGACATGACATACTTCTAGACATAAATGTAACAGAGAACATTTCATAACATAGCATACATGTAACATGCAACATTTCGTAACATAGCATACCATATAACAAACAACATTTCTTAACATGGCGTAACATGTGACAGTGAATATTACGTGACATGAAATACATGTAATAGATGGCATACTTACATGACATACTTGCAATGTATAGCGATACGTGACATAATATCTTGTGTAACAGATGAATAATTCATGACAGAATAAATTCTGTGTAATAGATAAATATGTAATGACTTGGCATGGCACATATGATAACATGCATACATACTCTTTAGTTCCCTTACTTATCACTCATACACATTAAACTGATAGTAAGTTAAAAGCTAACTTACCTCGATCGTCGCGTTCTACTAGAATAAAGCGCGAAACACGAGGAATTGTAAGAGGGTATTCTAAAAGTTAGATATTAATTACTAACAATTAGAAATGTGAAAAGATACAACTTAGAGTAAAATTACCATTTTACCCTCTACATGTGGGCAAATGACCATTTTACCCCTAACTTAAGGATTTGAAATCCTATTTCTAAAAATTTCCAAAATTTACATTCATCATGTAAATTTTGTCCCAAACTCAAATATCAATTCAGAAAAATTTAAAATCAATCACAACTATGAAAAACTCACTATGGCCGAAACATACATAGGCCATTTATCTTGATTTTAGTTGCAATTCTTTCAAGTTTCAAAACTCATGAATAAACCAAAATCTTGTAACAAAGATTTTCCTATCCTAAGTTTAAAAACACACTTAAAAAAATATCCATTAAGAAAAAGCTAATTATCAACACCAAACATTTTGTAAAAAGACCCAAACTTTTTAACAAAAAGTAAACCTTAAATCACAAGTTTTGACCTTAATAAAAACATCTCCAAGAGTTCCAAAAAATAAAATCTTACTTCTAACATATTCATAACATCATCCTAAGATCCAACATGCTTTAAATCATTAAACAAAACTCACCAAAAATCACAAAACAACACTTGGAGTTTTTGGTTTTAAACTTAGTCCAAAACAGAAACTTTTCTCTCCATTAACTTTGATCATTCTTTTGATCCATGGCTTATATACATGTGATCTTCAAACTAAAACATCTCATGGTTTAGGAAAGTGTCCTAAAGAAGATCCAGCCATCAAACTTAAAATCACATGGCTAAAATTTAATAAAACATGGATCTAACTAAAAAACATTAAATTTTAGGCCTAACCGAAATCCTCTTGCATAGAAAATCATATCTTTAAAACTAATACTAAATATCTTCGAAATAACATCCTAACATGTATATAAGAGGCTTAGAATCATCAAATAAAAATATCAAAGCCTTTGGAATAAGATTAAACCACGAAATATTCAAACTTTCACA
Organism: Juglans mandshurica; assembly: GCA_022457165.1. Taxonomy (NCBI): domain Eukaryota; kingdom Viridiplantae; phylum Streptophyta; class Magnoliopsida; order Fagales; family Juglandaceae; genus Juglans; species Juglans mandshurica. Next base: position 11,479,283 of record CM039626.1, read on the forward strand.
AAACAGAAACTATTTTTCCACTTCCAGTTTTCAAGTTTCTAACTTTAAGAAAATCTATCATCAAAAGCTTTATTCATGCAACAAAACCTCAATGAACATTCATAAACACATGTTAACAACACTCCATAAAATTTTCTGACCAAGATATGTCCATTAGCTTGGTCAAAACTTCCAAAACATAACATATTCTCCAGTTTCACGCCCAGAATGACCTTTCCATGCTTACAAATACTTTTTACCGATCAAATGAGCATGGAATGAGACTAATAAGATATCCACGGAAACTATACTCAAATATGAACACTTATCTGAATAAAACATCGTGCGAAAGTACTTAGAAAGGGTAAATAATGGCCACGCAAAAAGACCCAGAAATCTGCCCGAGAGAGCTCTTTTGGGTTTTCTCTCTAAGAACGGGGTGAAGAAGTGATAAAATCAAATGAACAGTGCCTTGCACGACTATAGACTCCTGGAGGGGGAAGTTGTGGGCTGGAATGACCCTTGATTGGAGGTGGCTATGTGACATAAAGTGGAGAATAGTGAGAGGAATGGACTGCCCGCAGCAGCTGTGAGAGATGGAGGTTGATGGAGTGGACTTCTCTTCACATCAAGGCACTAATGGGTTGCAGCCAATGGCAGTGGACGGTCTGCCATGTGGGGGAGGAAACTTCTTCAAGAAGCTTTGCCAAGGTGGCCAATTTCGTGGGCCTTGGTGGACCCAACCAAGTGGGCTTCAATTTGGGGTTTAAAGGGGGTTTGGTTAGGGTTTGAGATGCTATCAAGCCCAAAACTAATTTTTCTTGGCCCAATCAAATTTCCAAGGTTTAAAAGGTTGGATAATGATGTCATAGCAAGGATTTTATTAATTAATAGCATGTAGAAGTGATTTAATCAAGTGATTAAACACAATGCTAGAAATTGGGTTAAAAAGGGGTTTGGAGACCAACTTTAGGGTTTGGGGAAACCGTTTAGGATTTCGGTTTCAACCAAGCTTTTCGGGTTTCAATTGGATTCCAACCATTTAGGATTTTTCTAGGGTTGAAACCCTCTTTGGTCTAGCACAATTTAGTTGGTCAGATGAAACAAAGTTTTACTTAGGTGACATGATCTCACACCTTGACTTCCTTCACAAATCCATCTAATGGTTCCTCTTTGTACCAAGTCTCTAATATTATTCACTATGTGTGGCTAGGATCTTGCCATGTGTCCAAAAAAAACTCCTCCAACCTAATTTGGACATTTCACACTGTGATTTTGAAAACACTGCACTGGGTGCGCTTATCGAGGTTACTATTCACTCAAAAAAAATTCATAATAAACTTAGTACTGAAAAATTCTAAATATTCATATTAACCTATAGTGAAAATCGTTTAACGAAATTCAACCCCGAAGTGCCCCTAAAAATAATTTCATAATTTTCAACAAACGTTTCGTCCGGAATTATGAAAATAGGCTACTGCACCATAAAATCCTAAATAATCCACTGAGTCTATTGGCGTAGACCATAACGCATTATGACACTTCTAACTACCTCAAAGAATTAAACTCATATTTCTAGCACCATAATGAGTGATAACACTGACTATGTTGACAAACTAAAACCTGAGCGATTGGTTGATTCGTAAAAACTTATGGGGTTTTCATGAGATTCCTAAAGTTAATGGAAATTCCACCAATGAATTTCTAGCGGGCTGTTACATCCTCCCCGCCTAAAAAAAGATTTCGTCCTCGAAATCGATGCAAGTACAAACAGCAAACTCGCTCAAAAGAAGAGGTTGCTTACCAACCTACTGTCCAACACTGGATGCCTCATCACGCTCATGGGGCAGGTGAAATTCTTCTTGAGGTAACGTCTTCCTCTCGTAGTCAACATTATTCTTACCTATAATCATCACATGGTTACACAAAATGACTACGACCATAACATAAGGGTATAACACTCCCAAAGGTTATAGCCTAAACTTACTGACTTCTAGGCTACCCTTCTAGGATGCTGAGTCCTTGCTTAAGTGAAATCATTATTCTCCTTACTATTCAAAGAATTATCCACAACGTGTATATATATATATATATCTACCATTCTTAACTCTCTCTCTCAATTCATATCAATTAATACTGGAATCCTTCCACAAAGTAGGTCAAGTCGTACCAGCATACTCTCTAAATCTAAAACTTCAAGTATTCACGCAGTTCAATTTGGAAGAATTTAATCCATACATAACTGAATTCACTTTTTCTATTTCCTCAAGGAGTTCTAATCTGCCTAGGACTAGCTTACTCCTTCATAATCAAAATAAATCGTTCCTCCTCCTAGGTGGTACCTCAATAAATGATCAACTATTAACCTCAACTAAAGACTTTCTCTCTTATGATTAGCATAGCTCTTTTATCCATCATAAGCCGCCTCTTATTCTGACTCTAAATGAAAGGATCTGTTCTGACTGTTCACGTAAATCCTCAAAATCAAGATTTACTACCCATATAAAAGTCTCCAATATAATGGTGTTCTACGTTTTCCACAAACACAATGCTTTGCCAAAAGCACTTAATGGCAGTTGGACAAAACTACCATTATAAGTGAATCCTACTACGGCCAAAGCCTCTCCTAAGCACTTTACTCTTCTGGACACAAATTCCTTTGGATCCTCAAAATCAAGACAACTTCAAATATACAAAATACAAATTCATCAACCTTCCAATATCATTCTTCCAACTGCTAAAGGGTATTCTATATCTACACTGATATGAACAATAATACTCTTAATGAGAATTGTTACTCTTACCACCTGGGTAACAATTCATCTTCCGAACTAAACTCTCGTGTAATACCACAATCACTAAAGACAGGGACTCACTTGAATCAATAGCGTACAAGTTACAAACTTCAATGACTTGACATTCTCCAAAATAGCAATAACTTTTCTTTCATTTAACGGTCCTTTTGTGAGAAAACATTAATTTTGGTGAGAAAACATTGTTTCATGAGAAAATCATCGTTTTGGGGCACGAGCCCAAAAATTGTCTTTCTTGCCATGCGTTTTCATGGAAAGTACATACAATAGATATAGCGTATACTCATCCATTCGCATGCGTACAATTAATACTTTGGGTGCGTAAAAAGGAGCTGCCAAGGAGGGACCGTTGCATACGTATACTTTTGAATACATAGCATTTTCTTTCTTAAAGCCTCGTAAAGAGAAACGTTTCATTTTCATTTCATGTATTTTAGAAAACTCTAAAAGAGTATGAACACAATACTTACCTGGACTCCAAGCTACTTGCATATCATGCAGTCTATTCATGCGCGTGTCAGATGGCAACCTACATGCATACACATACCTTATCATCATTCTCTATCTAGTACATAAGCAACTTGAACTTAGAATAGAACTATGCTTCACTTGGGACACTCTCCTTCTATCCCGTGTTCTTACGTGTTTTTTTACTATGCTAAGACCTTTGGGGCCTACTTATGGTCACTAACTCTTCCAAACTCAACGTTCTACTTTGAGTGCTCATTCACTAAGGTGAACCCATAATTCACCTTAGGATTAAGACACTAAGTCCTCTGTCTCATTCTTCTCATTAACCACGTTCCGACGTATGACTCAGACCAACTAAGTCACGCATCCCATCCTTAGATAGTACATCCGTCACTATCTTCATGCACCTTAGCCCATACTAATCCTCATTCCCATCCATACAAGCCACACGGCTCTAAGCCAACTCTGAGAGGCTTAAGCACCGTGCAACTATACTCAGGACGGATTACCCATTACTTATGGTGAATCCGTCCGGCACTTGTGTCTAACCAGATTACACCTTACCCCTTTATCACCTGAGACTAACATATAACACGTTGATCACCTGCTTGTGTAAACAAGGGCCATACTCCGATACCAACCTTCTCTTAATCCGGCTAGCATGACTCTTCATGCTACACATCCCTTTTGACAGTTCATCACAACACTTAACGCATCAAGACTCCGTTCACAACTATGCCTTATGTCACGTTATGATATGAACCCGCGGGAATGAGATTCCCTTGAACCCACAGTCAATTTGAAAACTCCCCAAGAAAGCCAAAATCAAGTCAATGGATGGAGAACCTAGACCCGATGAGAACTCGTTTCAAGAACCTAGATTATATTAAAATCTAGACCCGTTGAAGAACCCGTCTCAAGAACCCAGATTACAAAGGAGGAACGCCACAAAGGTTGTGATTTACCTTTGATAAGTTCAAAAGTTCAATTAAGAACAAGAGGAGATAAACTCAACTCACAATGAATAAATTCATCAAATTTCATAAACTTCATAAACTGATTAGAATGAGGCTACATAGAGTATTTAAAGAAAGACCTAATGAAACCCTAGCTTAAAATAAACCCCCATCTTCCAAAAGTGCCCCTGGATGAACAGTGTCGCGGCTACAGTGCTGCGCTACAGTAACTCTCGGCTACAGTAACCCTAACCCTAGTTCAATAAAATAATAACTTTCCCAACATGCCCTTGCATAGGCCCCCTTAAGTGCTTCCCATAATAAACTCAATTATTCTAAACTAATAACATAAGTTCTTTAAATGAATTAAATAAGTTGAAACCCTTCAAGAGCTCAAAGCCTTTAAGTCTTGTAGTTGCCCTCTTCCGTAGCTAATCAAATGAATTAAAACTGGATCTTCATCCTTCAAGCCCCATCTTGAATTTTGGGCTCTTGCTAAACTTGTCCCAAGTAGATTGCATCAATCCTTGCATTGTCTCCTTGATCTTCTTGGCCCATCTGGAAGTTGCAAATGATCTTTAAGATTAGGCCCATCTTGGTTCCCATCACGTTAACTCCTAACTCATCGTGAGTATGATTCCTCACGTACTCCATCACATCGTGACATCTCGCCACGTTCCCGTTACGTCATTCCTACACTAACTCTTCACCCATCACAAGCATGATTGTCAATGGTCATGTCACTTCGTGACATTCCCCAGTCATGCTTCCGCTGCACTACTCTGATACTTGTTCTGCTACTTCACCCATACTCCCAGCCACGAGTCAACTTCACGGTGACACCTGTCACCTCAGACTATAGGCCACACCATAAATACTTCGGGACACTGTTCCACTGTTTTCGACACTAATCACCACGCTTTATGCCCATCATCACTATGGTGTACCCGCCATATAGTGCATCACTCCACCACATGGAGTACACTCCGCGCATACTCCCTTCCTATACACTACGCCACATCACCACTATGGCATACCCGCCATATGGTGCATCACTCTGCCCCCCTTCACACACGCTACGCCACACAGAGTACACTCAGCGTGTACTCTTCCCATTCCACACACGCCACGTCACCATTACAGCACATACCCCACCACCAACTTCACGACACAGTCCACAACACTTTACAGCACATGACACAGATATGCCCAACACTTCGCTACACATCACATCACAATACAGCGAACTCCACAAATACCAACAACACAGTCCACAACCTAACTAATCAACTAATAACATAAATAACAAGGGATAGAGGGTTATACCATTGACGGGATAACCCGTGCGTTGCTCGTTGATTGTCACAGTTGATGGCGTCGGAAGGGTCGTACATGGCGGCTAACCCACGTACAGTGGCTGTTTGGGCATTTGGATAGCTAGGTGTGGTCTTGGAAGGGCTCGTGGTGGCCTTGTGATGGTTGCAAAGAGCGTAACACAGCGGATCTAGTAGTGTACAATGGCGGTCAGCCACGTGCAGTGGCTGTCCATCACGTGCAGTGGCTACCCATCACATAAAGTGGTGGTTTGGACCTAAGGTTCGGCTAAGGGAGGTCAAGGGAGGCTGAGGGTGGTCTTTATGGCAGCTGGGGTGGCGGAGCCGTGTGTTTCCAAGGGAAACTCGTGTGCCTCAAAGCATGGAAATGGGAGAGGAAGGCTTGGCGGGTCATGGTTGGTCATGGAGGAGCTGAGGGGTTGCTGGTGGAGCTCATGGTGGCACTAGGGTGGCGCCACAGTGTGGCAGATCAGGGCTATGGGCGGTTGGAATGGGTAGGTGGTGGCTGGAGGATGCCGGAAAGGGTGGTCACAAGCCGTGGGTGGCGGCGCACGGTGGTGGAGGGAGGAGAACCCATGCGTGAGGGAGAGGAGAAGCCTGTGTGGTGGAGATAGGCTATGGGCCTCGGGTCAGGTGAAGGAGGACGGGGGAGGCTAGGTGATAGGAACCAAGGTGGGCCTACACTTAAAGATCCTTTGCAAGTTCCAGATGGGCCAATTACAAGATCAAGGGCCAAGGAGATCAAGGAAGCAATGCAAGGATTGGTGCAATCCACTTGGGATGAAGCCAGCAAGAGCCCAACACTCAAGATGGGTCTGAAAGAAGAAGAACCAGTTTTGATCCACTTGATTCAAGCTGTGGAAGACATGACTTAGAGATACGGCCTATTGTTATTGGAGGCTTCCAGTTTGGTTAAATGATTTATTTTATTAGTTTAGAATAAGTGGGCTTGAAGATACTTGGCTCACATGTCTTATTTCTTATGAACTATGTTTTTGGGAAGGCCTTGTATTTTGGCCAAGGGCTTATTGGGAAAGTAACTTTTTAAGAATTAGGGTTTCATCAATTTATTGTAGGGGTTACTGTAGCCGCGCGTACTGTAGCCGGCACTGTTCATCAAGGGTAATTTTGGATAAAAGGGGCTTTATTTTGGCTAGGGTTTTGATTAGGTTTGGGTTTAAAAACTCTTTGTAGCCTCATTTGACAAATTAGACAATATTGAATTTTATTTGTGAGTTGAGTTTTCTCCTCTTGTTCTTGATTGAACTCTTGAACTTATCAAAGGTAAATCACAACCTTTGTGGCGTTCCTCCTTTGTAATCTGGGTTCTTGAGACGGGTTCTTCAACGGGTCTAGATTTTAATATAATCTAGGTTCTTGAAACGGGTTCTCATTGGGTCTAGATTCTCCATCCTTGACTTGATTTTTGGCTTTCTTGGGGAGTTTTCAAATTGATTGTGGGTTCAAGGGAATTCATTTCCACGGGTTCATATCACTAGGAGGTGCCCATGGTGGTGTCCGGTGGCCAAGGTAGCCGTGCATGGCGGCGCTAGGGACGTGCACAGTGAACCCGTGCATGGGAAGGAAGGTGGCCGTGAGGTGGAGGTTGAGCTTGCTGGAGGATGATGGCCGGTGGGAAGGGAAGCTTCCATGGAGGTGGTGGTGTCGTTGGGAGGCGCACAGCAATGCAATGAGCACCAAACCATTCGGGCTATGCACTGCCGAGGGAGAGGAAGAGAGAGCGTGAGAGAGAGACCCCAGGATGGGGAGGCTCACCGGAGGGAGGTGGAGCTGGTGGTGGCGGCGGTGAGGCCAGGTGGCGCACGGCGGCGCCGGGCTGTGCAATGGAGGAATCGGGCGTGAGAGGCAGTCGTGCAGTGCAAGCTGAGAGGGAGAGGGAGGAGAGAGAGAGAGGGGAGGGAGAAGGAAGTGGGGGCTGGGGTTTTATTCTAAAACCCAACGTCTGGAGATCTACACAACGATCTAATTTTGGAGGATTAAAACACTGATTTGAAAATGCGTAAACATTAACTTAATTAAAAGTATTAAAAGTAATAAAGATAGAATATTATTTAAACTAACTTTAGTTTATAAAATAATATTCCTTCATCATTAATAAAATGATGAAGTCTTATTTAACATATCTAAGAGAATAAAACCATTAAATTAATTAAAGGTTTCAACATAATTTAGATCTCATAATATGTAAAATAGTTGAAATCATATTAAAATGATTTCCGACAATTATAATATTTTTGGAGCTCTTCAAGAATATTATAATTGTCGTATTTAAAATCAAGCTTAATTCAATAATACTAAAAATACTTCTTATAAATATTTCCAACATATTTAAAACACTGGGCGTGCCCTAGAAGTCACAAAATATCTTTTGAAATACACGTTCGAGGTTCGGCACGCATGACGAGGCTCGCAGTCGCTAGAGAGAAGGGCAAACAATTCACATAATCTCTGCCCTCAAAATTTGCTTAAGTCATAAAGAAGGAATGTACGTCAGAAAGAATAAGCGTACGTAAGAAGGAAGAAGCGTACGTAAGAAGGAAGGAGCGGGGTGTTACATGTTTGTATTTGAGTGATGTTTGAAAATTAAATTAAATTAGATGAGATGAGATATGATGAGATGGGATGAAAAACATTACCAAACATCCCCAAGTGGTCGCAAGTCTGCTTGTGGGTTTGCAGTCTTTGTGAGAGCTTGATTTCATCAAGTGCTATATAAGAAGTAGCATGCCGTTTCTCGATCACCTACAAAAGCCGAGTACCGATCACTAGCTGTTGTTACAGTTGAACTGTAACACCCGTTCCCGAAAAGACATTTTAGAATTTTTGAGGAGCCAGTGTGCTACTACTAAACTTGAACTTAAAACTTTTTCTCTTAAACAACGCACCAGATGCGAAAGATTTCCATAAAAATAACATACTTCAATAAATACTAAAAATCCAAAATAAAGTTTGCGGAAGCACTTATTAAAAAATACGAAAGTCTCATGTGCTTATCAAATAATTTATTTAAACTTTAAACCATAGAAATAATCATAGCATAATCTGTCTAGGCCTATGCCTCGCCTCCCTAGGTCAAGTCCTGTCCTACAGTCTCATCTTCATAAATGTCATCACCTGGGGTGGTTTAAAAACATAAAAAAATAAACTAAAATGAGTCGAATACTCAATAAGCAACACATCATACAGTAAACATAATAAACATAAGGTTTCTTAAAAAGTGTGCAAATTCATAAATACATGCATGAATAACATGAACATGAACATTAACTTATCTTTCACTTGTGATAGGTCGTTACCCACTGTTGACCCCCGTGAGTTAGGGTTAGCGAATCTAAATAGATTCCGATTCCGCCCGTGGCTGCGGGTTGTGGAATCCATACATAAGGAAGACATACTGGGTGCACTACCAGCATGCACGACCTGGCAATGCAATATGCCCATAACATAGGTACCGTTTTCATATCATAACATAGGCCGTTACATATCTTATCAAAATCATACTTGCATACTGGTCATTTCATAGATTTCAACAGAAATCGCATACATACTTGTCATATTGTATCATAGATTTTAAATGAAATCGCATTCTTTCATAACATCATGATACATGTTTCCTCACATAAATTCATGACTTTTCATAGAAAATTTTATGAAATAACTCTCACATAAAATCATGCATTTCATAAATAATTTTATGAATAATCTTTCACATAAAATCATGCATTTAATAAATAATTTCATGAATAATCTTTCACATAAAATCATGCATTTCATAAATAATTTCATGAATAATCCTTCACATGAAATCATGCATTTCATAAATAATTTCATGAATAATCTTTCACATAAAATCATGCAATTAATAAATAATTTTATGAATAATCTTTCACATAAAATCATGACTTTTTATAACTCATTTCATAAAACATGATTTGTCATAAATAACTTAATGCATAATACTTCACATAAAATCATATATTTTTCATAATTTTATCATTTGTTGGGTATGTAAAAAGGGGCTTCCAATGAAAGGCATACATGCATAATATCTTTTATAAGAAGACAAGCAGTTCACCGTACGTACGTTGTAACACCCCGACCCCGAGGGTCCGGAGAGTTAACTCATGTCGCCTAAAAATCATTTTTCCATTCACATAGTACATAATCAACTTTTTCTCGATCTCACAAAATACTCATTAATTCACATCAAATACTCCAATATAAATAATCCAAGACAATAAAAAGTCTTAATAAACGCCAACCTCCCAACAAATCATATCATCAGATCGCCACAAACTGCTGAACAAAAATCCTCAATACTCATGTAAACCTTTTATGTTTAAACCATCATTCTTAACTCCTCTTACCTATGCTCCATATTCTTGATCCTCAACTGGAATATTCAAATCATTTGAAAAATATTGTGGACATAAGAGGTGAGTTATCAACAACTCAGTAAGCAGAGAACATGTATAGTATGTAAATATGAGCATTTTCAGAAAGTTCAGTATGCAGAAACAAAAACATTTTATTTTTATATGCAGATCTCAAAAAAACGTGTTATCAGAAAATCAGAGCGACTTTTCAATCTTTTCATATTCAAAATCAACAATTCATATTTAAGGATCCATTTCATATTCAAAAACATTTTGGCATAACATAACTGAACATCTTCATCTTATCATATCATATCATATCATATACTATGTTTAACCCCCGTGGTAGGGTTGTGCTATCCCCAGTGACCAAACCAGGCAGTATCATGTGGTGAACTTCCCCTTTTTCAATCTCGGAGCCCCGAGTGTGCACACGGGAAAGAACACGTAAAAATACCACTTTGTTTATAAAGTGGGTGCACTCATATCATATCATATCATGGTGGTACCAACCATATCACGTGAACCAGTATCATCATCATATCAGAACCATATTCAGAATCAGAATCAAACAGATAAGTATGTCAAACAGATAAGTATGCCAAATGTTTTCATATCCATACCATATCAAAACACGTACTTAACATATTCACATCATTTCCATTTGATAAAAAATAGATCCAAATCATTTCATATCACATGTATAAAAAAATATCAATGATATCATATTCGCTCTTTTACATATTTCAGAAGCATGTCAAATATTACTCATGTCTACACAATGCATGTCAGAAAATATTCTCTTTTTTTCGTACAGATTATATGAGTGATGCAAATAAACGATCGAGGTTATTTTTCTCAAGTTTTCATTTCATCACAAAATATGCAGAGTTTTTAGAAAGTTTTCTCTTAGCATAGGAAACCTGCTTACCTGAACGACTTAGCATTTCAGAATTTTCCTCAACTGTCGAGTCGACTATAAATCGTCACCTATAAAAATATTCATGTAATTTCCGTAAGTTTTCAATCAATTATGGATTTCGATATTTAAGCCTAGGCTTCTAAAATAACTTATTTTAATTCCTCAAAACTTAAAACCCTCATAATCCCAAAATATATCATCACTTACTAAAATCACCAATATCCACCATAACCCACGTCAAACTCAAAACACCAATATTTTAACCCGAAACAGCCAACAAATCTGATTGCATAAACCAATCACACAAAGAACTCCATCATCCAATCCAACCGACCCTTTTACTCCTCGGACTCAGTTCGGCATAACCAACCAATTCACAGTAAATATGAGTTAGCGCTAAAATACATTTAAATCTCAAAAATTCTTTGGAAAAATACTTACAATGCTATAATATAATTTTTGAAAGATCATGGAGGTGCTAGATGCGGCAACGCAGCAACAAAACAGTGCCAAATGCACTGTGGCCGTGGGTCTCAAAAATCCACTTTTGAACGGGTGCAAACAAAGACCCGAGATTGATAGGGAAGGGCTTAGGGATGTCGGTGAAGCTAGTGGTGGTGGTGGTTGGCCTTGGGTGGCGGCGCAAATGGTGGTTGAAGTGAAAAATTACCTAAAACGAAAATGGAGTTGAATGTGCTTCACCGGTGACGGATCGGAGCTGGGGTTGGGTCCATTGGGTTGCTAGGAGGTCGAGGATGAAGTGGTGAAGAGATGGTGGCCGGAGGAGGCGCGACGGTGGCACTGGAGTGAAGATGACGCTGCGGCTTGGTGTGGTGCGTAGGGGCTAACGGCGGCGCAAGGAGGGCTGAGGTTGGTGGGGAGAAGTCGCCAGTGGCTAGGGGAGCTAGTGGGCTGGGCGGTGTCGATCACCGCTGGCGCACGGCAGCGGGCTGGGTGGAAGAAGGAAATGGACGGAGAGAGGGAGATAGGGTGGACGTGCGTGGGAAGAAACCAGGGAAAAAGGAAAGAAAAGAAAGAAAAGAAAAGAAGAAGAGAAAAAGGTAGAAAAGGAAAAGAGGAAAGAGAAAATGTAAGGAAAGAAATGAGATCCAATCCTCACATCTTGGGTCACAAAAATGATCCAACGGAAACGATTTCAAAACAACAAGTAAAATAAAATAATTCAAACGAAATTATTAAAATGAAAATAAATAATTAAATCCCACAATAAACTAATTTAAAATAAAGAGAAATTTAAATGTATAACAATTATTAATATTCAAGAAACATGTCAAATTAAATTTTCACAAATTAAAAATTCCTAAAAAATAAACCCACTAAAATCTGAAAATTTAAAACAAGAGAATTAATTTTTAAATTAATAACAAATAATCCTTCAATTAAAAATATACTAAAATACGGGGTATTACATCCTCCTCCCTTAAAAAAATTTCGTCCTCGAAATTTGTACGGTCAAACATCACGTTAACACAGGATACAAGATACAACTTAAAACACACTCGAAAAGACCATACAATCAACAACTCCCAACAAGCGTGAGTAATGTTCTCTCAAGTCTATTCCTATAGGCAATTCCATCATATTCGTATTAGTCCCCCAGTGGCACATCACATCCAGTATTCCTAGGGTGGCTATGATATCCAAAATCTCATTTTCCACAAGAGCCTTAATATAACACCCAAAGAATCCCAATGATTAATAGCTCTATTCGATAATCTATACTAACCTCAATCGACTCTTACGGTATAATTTCCAAACCTTCATTGTGTTCTACCCTTGGTAACCTAATGGCCACTTCCAAAATGAATCATCAATAATATAATTGGTACAACTGAGTGATTAAACTCCAACTACAAGTATCGTCTCAAGAATTCAAGTCATTACTAATTCCTCAAAATCAGCACAAAATTTGAACTCTTAATTACAACCAAAATATTATGCTCCTGTTGCGCCCTCTGATAATTTGCCACATGCATAAAATTTATGTCCTCATAAAAACAACATCATCGAGCACAAGATGGCTCCATAACTACTAACCAAAAAACTCTTATCACATTTTTGTAGAAAAAAAATGCTTGATCTCCCAAAACCATGAATTATTACACTCTTTCCTCAAAATCACTAAGAATTCCCTCCTGAATCTACACCAACTATCATCCTTAAATTTGGTATGGATCAAATCCCAAAACCTGCCATTATAACCCCGAACTAATAACAATCATTATCCAAACTAGATCAATGCCTTCAATCCCAAAAGAAATAATCTCCTTGAAAATCCCTATATCAATAACTCAACTCTGATCAATCTCATTTTAATGGTCACAGACTAATCAGCCTCCAAAATAAATCAAGCTAGCACACCAAGCCTGTGAAATTAAAAACTTAAATCTTATTACAAATCAGTCCTTCAAATCTGTAATTCTAAAACCTTAAAGTATAAAAGAATCACCTTCTGGAATCTGTAAAATTGACAAACTTATATCCAATAATAAAACAATCAACTCCTGAAGCTTTCAAAATCTAAAACATTAAATGATAACAAATCATTTCCTAAAGTCTGCAAAACCTTAAACCTTTGGTGAAATTCTCGTAAATCTACCCTTAAAAGTTTGTTGAACTTACAACTTCCTATTCTAAAGCCTCGTGTCATACATCCACGAAATCGAAAACCTCAAATATCTTACTCCCCAAATAGATCACCCAGACCATGCCGTTCCTTTCAAACCTTGATATTATTATAAAGGCAAACCAAGTCGATAAAAGTTCAAGCCTACTATGCTAAATATAACAATAGCGTTCTCAGTTGTATCATCTTTCTGCCATAACTTAATCCTTAACCTATTTTTCAGCTTCGAATGAAACGAACAAAATAAAATAAACTAAATAAATAAAATAACATAATTTCAATTCAAATAAAATAAAATCAAACAAAATGAAATAAATTCAATTTAAATAAAAATAATAATTTCAAATTAAAGCTTTAAACTTTTATGGTACTGCACATATGGTTTTACCCATTCTTAGCCATATCTTTAACTAACTCATATAGTCATTCCTACCATCTAATATTGTAAACCCAACATTGTTCTAAACTCCAGTACATCTTTAGAATCTAAACCACAAAAATCTAAACCTTAAATCTTAAAAAGATTATCTCTTATAGTCCACAAAGTAAGCTTGTCGGATCTAAAATCCCTAAATCTCAAAATCTCAAAACTCAATCATAAAGTGTGCAGTTCCATAAAATTAGCTCTTATTCTTTACAAACCCACATCTCAAATCTGAAGTTTCTTCCTAAACCCACGGGCATCCAAAACTCAAATGTTTTTAGTCAGCAGAACCTCAAGCTTATTCTACAATTGAACTTATGTGCACCTTCAAAAGATATAAACCTTACATCTTATAAAAAAAATCCTTACCTATAGTCAACAAAGTACGCCTACCTGATCTAAAACCCCAAGTGTAAAGAAAGTCATTTCTTAAAATCTGAAAAAAAAAATCGAAAGCCTTAATTCTCTTCAAAATCTTCTTTTTAAAACCCACACCATCTAAGACCTCAAGCATCCTAGAATATATTCCCAAAAGGTTGCCGGGTTCTAAAACTTTTAAAAACAAATAAAATCATCTCTTATAATCTACAAATTCCATACCTCCAATTTAAGTTAACTTCCAAGTCTACAGATATTCAAAACCTCAGATTTCGTAGGCCACCCAACATTTTTTTTTCTTATTATAGTATGCAAAACCTCATATGTTATCTTTCGAAAGTACATGCCCTAGAAACGCGATTGAATCAAGCCAAAATTCACACTTCTTCAATTTAGCAAACAATTTTTTATGTCTGAGTGTCCCAAGTATCAGCTTCAAATGTTCTTTATGCTCAGTCTTGCTTTTGGAATATACCAGTATATCATCAATAAAACAACTACAATCTTATCCAAAAATTCATGGAACACCCTGTTCATCAAATCCATGAATACTGTTGGGGCGTTAGTCAGGCCAAAAGGCATGACCAAAAACTCATAATGGCCATATCGGGTCCTAAAAGCTGTCTTAGCTACGTCTTTTGCCCTGATCTTCAATTAATGGTAACCCGATCGAAGATCAATCTTTGAAAATACTTGAGCACCCTGGAGCTGATCAAACAAATCCTCTATACGGGGTAGCGGGTACTTATTCTTTATGGTCACCCGATTAAGTTCCCTGTAATTAATACACATTCTCATCGATCTATCATTTCTCTTCACAAACAACTCAAATCTACAAAAA
Source organism: Juglans mandshurica (assembly GCA_022457165.1). NCBI lineage: Eukaryota > Viridiplantae > Streptophyta > Magnoliopsida > Fagales > Juglandaceae > Juglans > Juglans mandshurica. The sequence continues at coordinate 11,494,445 of CM039626.1, forward strand.
AAAAAAATGATTTCTTAAAGTCTATTTATACTCCAAAATTTCACACACTATAGATTGCAGAACCTCAAACCTGACTTTCGGTCAAACTTATGTAAACTTTAAAATCTAGACCTCCAAGTCATGTCCTACAACCTTTAAAATAAGCCCATCAAATCTGCATCCTTAAATTCCCAAAACCTCAATCCATAAAGTCTACAGAATCTCAAACCTGGCTCTGATACCACCTGTAACACCCCGTCCCCGAGGGTTCGGAGAGTTAACTCATGTCGCCTAAAAATCATTTTTCCATTCACATAGTACATAATCAAATTTTTCTCGATCTCACAAAATACTCATTAATTCACATCAAATACTCCAATATAATTAATCCAAGACAATACAGTCTTAATAAACACCAACCTCCCAACAAATCATATCATCAGATCGCAATAAACTACTGAACAAAAATTCTCAATACTCATGTAAACCTTCTATGTTTAAACCATCATTCTTAACTCCTCTTACCTATGCTCCATATTCTTCATCCTCAACAGAAATATTCAAATCATCTGAAAAATATTGTGGAGATAAGGGGTGAGTTATCAACAACTCAGTAAGCAGAGAACATATACTAGTATGTAAACATGAGCCTTTTCAGAAAGTTCAGTATGCAGAAACAAAAACATTTTATTTTTATATGCAGATCTCAGAAAAACGTGTTATCAGAAAATCAGAGCGACTTTTCAATCTTTTCATACTCAAAATCAACAATTCATATTTTTTTTTTTGATAGAAAAGAACTTCATTTCATAAAGGCATAACACCTTGAGATAGGTTACAATAGAGTTGATCAATGAAAATTACATTCTCAATGAAAAGAGGTACACTATTCCACCAAATAAACATATCTTCAATGGACGAAGCACGTCTTGCAAGTCGATGGGCAGCCTCATTTGTGAATCTACTGCAATGTTGAAGGCTGCACTGAGGAAAAGTTTGCATTAATCCTTTTACCTCTGCTACCACAGATCGTATAGCTGCATTTGACTCAGATGATCTATTAACCTCTTCAACTAGGAACAAACAGTCACTTTCAATTATCAGCTTAGTGATACCCAAGCTCATGCACAATTGAAGGCCTCTCAATAAAGTCACAGCTTCAACTTGTTCTAGTTCCAGAGAAACAGATTCCACTCTACTACATGCCATAAGAATTTCACCCATATGGTTCCTCAAAACGGAGCCCATACCAGCTTTTTTTAAATCAAAAAAGAGAGCCCCCATCAATGTTTAGCTTAAGAGAGTCTTCTGGATGGGGTGACCATCTGTACACCATGTTTTTAGAAATATGGTTCCCCAACTGCTGTCTAACCACAACACTATACAATTTCTTTGTAAAAGCAAATCCAATAACCTGTTGAGGTGGTAAAGCAATCTGTTCATGAACCATCTTGTTCCTTCTGAACCAAAAAGCCCAAACCATCAGGAAGAAATCTGTCAGATCCTCAGAATTGCCCTTGAATAAAATATCCATTGCAGTAGTGAGAAAAGAGCTGATTTGGTCACCATTTTGGAGAACAGAAAACCTACTCCTTAAAAATCCATAGGTGGAAGGGCATAATATCAGCACATGCCTCAAATCCTCGAAAGGATGTTGACAAAAGCAACATTTTCCTTCAATGTCCAGTTTTCTTTTGATCAGGTTTGCCTTTGTTGGTAAACTATCCTTACACACCCTCCAAACAAAAACCTTAACTTTATGAGGAACTTGTAACTTCCATAGAGCAGTCTAGAATTTTTTCATCAAAGCCCCATTAGAGGATTCCCCATGTTCTGATTCCAAGATAGTTTTAAAGAAGCTGTAAGCACTTTTGACAGAAAAAGAGCCTAACTTCTCAGGTTCCCACATCCAATGATCAGCAGCTCCAGTATGACTTGGATGCAATCTGAGAATAGCCTCCACCATGTTTGGATTGAAAAGAGCTCTAACCTTGGCAATGTCCCACCATTTAGTACTTTGATCAATAAGAGAGAACACTTTATTGTCCAGCTGGCTACTGTGTTCAATACTCTGCTCATTTCCCAGTGCTTGTCTCAAATTTCTAAATCCAGGGATCCAAACATCATTCAAAATATGGATTAAACTTCCATTTCCCACATTCCATATGCCACCTTGCACTAGTAGCCTCTTTGCTTCCCAAATACCCCTCCAAGCATAGGAAGGATTTCCTCCAAGAGAAGTTGTCAACAGATTCCCATCAGAAAAATATCTAGCAGCATACATTTTATGTAATAAACTATCCTGATTTTGCAATAATCTCCAAGCTTGTTTTGCCAACAATGCCATATTGAAAACCTCAAGCTCCTTGAACCCCATGCCTCCCACAAATTTTGAATTGCACATCTTCTTCCAGCTTAGCTAATGGATCTTTCTCTCCTCCTGCTTCTGACCCCACCAATACCTTGCCATCATACTCTCTATTTCATGGCATAAGATGGAATTGTCATAGCTACTGCTTTAAGGAGGATCTCCTTACCCCCTTGAGAGAACATATTCCCCTTCCAACCTTGCAACTTGAGCCAAACTTTGTGCTTAATGCCTGCAAATGCCCTCGATTCGGACCTGCCCACCACAAGTGGTAGCCCAAGGTACTTGTCATCGTGCTGCAATTGAGTTGAGCACCACAAATTCATAATAGCCTGCCTGTTATGCTGATTCACATTAGCACTAAAAACCATTGTTGTTTTCTCTCTATTCAACTGCTGACCTGAGGCAACTTCATACTGCTCTAATAGAGTTTGCAACCTTACATTTGTTACCACATCAGCATTACAGAAAATCAAGCTATCATCTGCAAAGAGCAGATGATTCAGTTTAGGAGCTCCACGACAAATCTTTAATGTTGCATTAGTTCTTTCAGTCTCTCTCAAAAGGCTAATCAACCCTTCAGTACACAAGAGGAATAGATAAGGAGAAATAGGATCTCCTTGCCTCAACCCTCGTGAAGGAACAATAAAACCAGTAGGAGAGCCATTAATCAGAATTGAAAAAGTAGGAGTCCTCACACACATCATCACAAGCTGAATTAACTTCTCATGGAATCCCAACTTGCTCATAACAGATTCAATAAAACTCCATTCGACTCTATCATAAGCTTTGCTCATATCAAGCTTGATAGACATAAAGCCTTTCTTTCCTTTCTTCTTTCTCTTCAAATAGTGTAACACTTCATAGGCCACTAGTACATTGTCCGTGATGAGTCTGCCAGGTATGAAAGAGGACTGAGTATCTGAGATGATCACAGGTAACACTTGCTTGAGTCTATTAGCAATGACCTTAGAAATTAGTTTATATGCAACATTACATAAACTAATTGGTCTAAGGTCATTTACTGTTTGAGGACTCTTCTTCTTAGGGACCAAAGTGATGAAAGTGTGATTGAGAACTTGAGGCATTTCTCTATGATTCAAAACTTGTAGAACAGCATTTGTAATGGAAGTACCAATGTCAGGCCAAAATTTCTGGAAAAAGAGAGGTGGCATACCATCAGGCCCTGGTGCTTTGTTGGGATGCATCTCTTTCAAAGCTTGAAGAACTTCAACAGCTGTGAAGGGTTTAATAAGTTCAACATTCATCTCATGAGAGACCCTCCTCTCCATTTTATCAAGAATCACTTCCTTATCTCTAGATCCTGCAGAAGTAAACAAAGAAGAAAAGTGATTAACAATTAGCCTGTCACAATGCTCTCCCTCCTGCCAACAACCACTTGCATCCATTAGTTTTGATAAGCCATTCTTTCTCTTTCTTTGAGATGCTTTAGCATGGAAAAACTTAGTATTCTGATCCCCTTCTGCTAACCATAAAGCTCTTGATCTCTGTTTCCACATTATCTCCTCCCTCTCCATCCATTTCTGAACTTCAACTAAAGCTTCATCAATCTCCTTTGTATTTAATGTTGTTGGAGCCTTACTTTGTTCCATGGAGAGTTTGTGCTTTGCTTCTTTCAGCTTGACCTGGACCTTACCAAACTTTGATTTGTTCCACCTTTGTAACTTACTGCTACAACTATAAATACAGTCCATAACACCCTTGCATTCCATTTGAGGAAACTGCAGCAAGCCACTCCTGCTGTATAATTCTTGAACATTCAGTTTCACCAATCCACATTGCCACAAACCTAAAAGGTTTAGCACCTCCTCATCTTGACTGGGGGCCCTCCAGCTCAATCCATAGTGGGAGGTGATCATAGTAAGAGATAGAACCATGAGTGACTGAGGCTCTATTGAATAGATTACACCAAGAGACATTTCCAAGGAATCTATCCAGTCTCTCATAAACTTGAGCCATATCTCGTCTACCATTGCACCAAGTATATTGTGGACCACAGAAACCAAGGTCCCTTAATTCACAATCGAAAATCATTTGTTGGAAATCAACCATTTGTTGTTGTGGTCGATCTTTTCCCCCCCATTTCTCCTGTACTGATAAGATTTCATTGAAGTCCCCAAATACAAGCCAAGCCTCCTCAGGATACCTCCTCAAACTTCTTATCAGATTCCAAGTTACCATCCGTCTTGCAGTATCAGGTTGACCATATAGACCTGTCATGTACCAGGTTTGTGTCATATCAGTTACCATAGCATCAATATGTGATGCTGAGTAACTCAGAATGGACAGAGGCACATCTTGCTTCCATAATAAAGCAAGGCCCCCACTTCTACCAGCCGCATCAACAGTTAAGCAACAATTAAACTTAAATCTAACTCTATAGAATTCCATTTTTGCAGCATTCAGTTTTGTCTCTTGCAAAAACAAAACATCGGTATCTTCTCTTCTGAGTAAGTCAGCAAGAGTACGAATACCACGAGGGTTCCCAAGCCCTCGTGTATTCCAACTAAGGATCTTCATTGAGCTCGGTGGGGCTGTTCCAGCCACCACCACATCTTGAGAAATGGAACCCTCCCTTCCATTATTACATGTAGCATTACTTTTACGTCTCTTAGAATTGCCAGTAATCTCCAACACATCCTCCGACCCATGATGCCATTTTGACCTCCCATAGGCACTTTCAGAAGGAGAATGGTGCACCTGAGACCTTAAAATTTCGCCTCCATGTACGAGTCCCTCCATAAGACTTCCTCAGCTCCACCTCTGCATTCAAAACTTCCTTCCTGTCAGAAATATTACCCATATTAGCCTTCACTGTTGAAATGTCACAAATACCCTTCTGTTGAGATGCAACTGCATGGCCCTTATCTTTCGCAGCAGTTACAAATTTCAACTTTTGTTGACGTTTCTTAGTTGCCATGCAACTCTCCATTACACCATCATCAGTTAAAAGTTTCATCTTATCGTGACTTTGATCAGTTGCCAAACTACTCGCCACCTTATCCGCATCAGTTACAAGACCCACCTTGCGAATCTCTTGTAACGGAACCTGACAAGTATCACAAGCTTGGCCTTTACCCAAACTTTCCTCCACAATATCCGCCGCTCCCATGTTAGCCTCAGAAGCAGTTATGTTTCGATCACTCGAAGATTCTCCAGTAGACTGATCTGGCCCATGCTCCATCGGAGAACTACTTCCATCATGGTTTATCTGCCTCCTGTGAACAGGTCCTCTATAATCACCAAAGTTCCCTGCACGCAACCATGGACCATATGGAAACTCAGAGACTGAAAACTTTTCCATCAATGGCCTCCACTAATTACACTCCTTATGATTATGACCAAGCATACACATATGTAGCAAAAATTTGGAAGTCGTTCATAAGAGAACTGAACCCAGAAGGGGTTAGAAGAACCCACACAAACCTTCTTACCACGTAATAAGGGCTTAGTGACATCCAACTTAACCCTGATACGCAGGTACTCCCCCCAAGCCAGTGCATCCTTCTCCAAGTCAACCTCCACCACACTACCAACTTCCTTCCCTACTATATGTCCCATCTTCCAGTTCCTAGCCATAATCGGGAGATCATGGATACGAACCCAGAAGATCGCCTCAGGGAAAGTAACCTGATGTACCTGCTGCAGCCCATCCACCTCATTTGTGAGAACCAAGTGCTTATCAAAAGCCCAAGGCCCCTCTCTGAAAATGCGTTCTTTATCCCATGGATCCTCAAATTCAGCAATAAATAGATTAGCACTAACATCTCGAATGGAGATAGACTTACCAGGATGGCATAGACGCTTCATAGTACTCTTAAACGCCTCTTTATTAAACTGTTTATCAGTGAACAGTTTAAACAGCAGACATTTTTCACTTCTACCTAGTGCACCATCCAGAGACTCTTCATCCACTTCCACAACTTCCTCTTCCTGTTCGGTCAGGGATAGTTTTCCACACATCTTCTCAAGATCTACTACCTCCATAGTTTCCACACACACTACCACACAAAATAGCTTAAAAAGTCAGTCCTGCACAGGGCAGGTAGGAAACCTCTACTCAGGGAGACCTCGAGAGGAATGTTAAAGTTAACTTAATTGAGATTCCATTCAACAATTCATATTTAAGGATCCATTTCATATTCAAAAACGCTTTGGCATAACATAACTGAACATCTTCATCTTATACCATGTTTAACCCCCGTGGTAGGGTTGTGCTATCCCCGGTGGCCAAACCAGGCAGTATCATGTGGTGAACTTCCCATTTTTCAATCTCGAAGCCTCGAGTGTGCACAAAGGAAAGAACACGTAAAAAGACCACTTTGTTTCCAAAGTGGGTGCACTCATATCATATCATATCATAGTGGTACCAACCATATCACGTGAACCAGTATCATCATATTAGAACCATATTCAGAATCAGAATCAAACAGATAAGTATGCCAAAGGTTTTCATATCCATATCATATCAAAACACATACTTAACATATTCACATCATTTCCATTTGATAAAAAATAGATCCAAATCATTTCATATCACATGTATAAAAAAATCTCAATGATATCATATTCGCTCTTTTACATATTTTAGAAGCATGTCAAATATTACTCATGTGTAGACAATGCATGTCAGAAAATATTCTCTTTTTTTCATACAGATTTCATGAGTGATGCAAATAAACGACCGAGGTTGATTTTTCTCAAGTTTTCATTTCATCACAAAATATGAAGAGTTTTTAGAAAGTCAACCTCAATCTCAATAATCCGTATAAAAACCTAGCATAAGAACCCGCTTACCTGGACGACTTAGCTTTTCAGAATTTTCCTCAACTGTCGAGTCAACTATAAATCGTCACTTATAAAAATATTCACGTAATTTTCGTAAGTTTTCAATCAATCATGGATTTCGATATTTAAGCCTAAGCTTCTAAAATAACTTATTTTAATTCCTCAAAACTTAAAACCCTCATAATCCAAAAATATATCATTACTTACTAAAATCACCAATATCCACCATAACCCATGTCAAACTCAAAACACCAATATTTAAACCCAAAATAACCAAGAAATCTGATTGCATAAACCAATCACACAAAGAACTCCATCATCCAATCCAACCGACCCCTTACTCCTCGGACTCAATCCGGCACAACCAACCAATTCACAATAAATATAAGTTAGTGCGAAAATACATTTAAATCTCAAAAATTCTTTGGAAAAATACTTACAATGCTATAATATAATTTTTAAAAGATCACGGAGGTGCTAGATGCGGCAACGCAGCAACAAAACAGTGCCAAATGCACTGTGGCCGTGGATCTCAAAAAATCACTTTTGAACGGGTGCAAACAAAGACCCGAGATTGATAGGGAAGGGCTTAGGGATGTCGGTGAATCTAGTGGTGGTGGTGGTTGGCCGTGGGTTGCGGCGCAAATGGTGGTTGAAGTGAAAAATTACCTAAAACGAAAATGGAGTTGAATGTGCTTCACCGGTGACGGATCGGAGCTGGGGTTGGGTCCATTGGGCTGCTAGGAGGTCGAGGATGAAGTGGTGAAGAGATGGTGGCCAGAGGAGGCGCGACAGCGGCACTGGAGTGAAGATGACGCCGCAGCTTGGTGTGGTGAGTAGGGGCTAACGGCGGCACGAGGAGGGCTGAGGTTGGTGGGGTGAAGTCGCCGGTGGCTGGGGGAGCTAGTGGGCTGGGGCGGTGTCGATCACCGCCGGCGCACTGCGACTGGCTGGGTGGATGAAGGAAACGGACGGAGAGAGGGAGAGAGGGTGGACGTGCGCGGGAAGAAACCAGGGAAAAAGGAAAGAAAAGAAAAGAAGAAGAGAAAAAGGAAGAAAAGAAAAGAGGAAAGAGAAAATGTAGGGAAAGAAATGAGATCCAATCCTCACATCTTGGGTCACAAAAATAATCCAACGGCAACGATTTCAAAACAACAAGTAAAATAAAATGATTCAAACGAAATGATTAAAATGAAAATAAATAATTAAATCTCACAATAAACTAATTTAAAATAAAGAGAAATTTGAATGTATAACAATTATTAATATTCAAGAAACATGTCAAATTAAATTTTCACAAATTAAAAATTCATAAAAAGTAAACCCACTAAAATCTAAAAATTTAAAACAAGAGAATTAATTTTTAAATTAATAATAAATAATCCTATAATTAAAAAATACACTAAAATACGGGGTGTTACATACGTGTAAGGATATGATCATGTAACTTACCTCGTAGTGTTTAATCCAATATTTCCAAAGCGCGATTGATTACCTATAAAATACACGTAACTGGCGTAAATTTCTAACTTAACATGTATTTCGTGATCAAAACCTGAATTTCCAATTTAACCTATATTTCCATAAATCTTGATCCTTCATAACTCTAAAATCACTTTGACTCTATGCTATTGACATCAATTCTGTATAATTAGAGTTTATCTGCCGAGCTTAAAATACAACTCTATCACGATGATACAAATCTAATTAACCTCAAGCCCAGCCCACAGCTGAGCCAAATCCAATTTAAAAATACAAGTTCATTTAAACATCATTATAATTTTGTAAAAGTCAAAATCTAGCCCATTATAATAATACTACATGAAACCATCTACATAAGCCCATCGTATGCACCAAAAGGGCCTAGGGCCCATCACGAAATTAAGGGTTCTTTCAAAACCCGAAACACGGCTAGATGAAAAGTAAGAAACAAAAGAGTTTGGGAGAGAGAGAGAGAGAGAGGGGTCTGCGATGGAGGAGCTCACCGAGAGAGGGTTGAGGGCGATGGCGACGCTGGGTGGCTGGGAGTGACCGGCGACGCGACTGGGGGTGTCCCTATGGTCGTGCGATACCGAGAGAGAGAAGAGAGAGAGAGTTTAGAGAGAGACTGCTAGATTGGAAACTACCGAAACAAGATGAGGCTGGCGGCAGTCGAGGTCTTACCGGAAAGGAACGGGTGCTTTGGGGCTGAGTTGGTCGGCAGTTTCTGGCTCCACCGGTGGTGCTCCGACGTCCTATGGTGGTCGGCGGCGGTTGGGCAGAACCTACGGCTCAACGAAAGTGTTGATACTCGGGTATTTCAGAAACAGGGGATTTTCGCGGGCTCACAAGTTTCTCCTCTCATGTACGGGTAAGCACATTTTATAATGGTAGATGATAGAGAAAAAATAAGAAACCCTAGAAGAGTAGAGACGTGCACATGCAAGAGAGTGGAGACGTGCATATGTAGAAAAATACTCGGCAACAGAGTTGGTTTTCCACTAGGATGTTAGCAAAATCACTGAGAAACATACGAGTTTTGAGGTTAGGGTTTCAAATTTGAACAATGAGGATGAAGTTTACGGGTTGGTGGTTTGAAGTGTTTAAATTTAGAGGCTAAGAAATCAGAGATGAGGTTCGGTGGGCTAGAGGGAAAATAAACTTTAAATTTCAAACCAAACGTAATCTGATACACTTTAGAAATCCCTAAAAATATAGGATTGGGTCGTTACATGAACTGTATTGGCTCCATATGCAATTCAAGGACCTTGGAATTAAACTTCCACTTCATCCTATCGTTTGGTGCAACAACGTTAGTGCTCTCGGTTAAGCTTCCAACCTCGGGTTCCATACAAGTACTAGGCATGCTGAAGTTGATTACCATTTCGTTAGAAAGTGATAAATAAAGATACCACGCCTAAGTACAACCCATCAATTGATCAAATTGCAGATGTTTTATCTTAAGGTCTTTCTTCAACTCTGCAAGTTTCATGTTCAATCCATTCCCCTTTGCTTGTTGGCTGTTAGCCGGATAATCTCCAAAGCATCTGCAGCAAACCAACGCCAGCTGTATTGACAACTTAAGCAGAGTTTAGATAACATTAGTTATTATCATCTTGTATTTCAAATGTAATAGATTAGTCTAAGACTCAAATTCTCTAATTTTATACTGAGATAGACTTGATGTAAAGCAAACACTGTACTGTACATCTATAAATGCTTTATGAATAAACACAGAAATGCATCTAGCCAAATTCCAAAACATTCCAAAGTCTTTCATTAAATAGGCTGCAGACCATAAAACGACCAACTCTTATCTATCATTTACAATATTGACTCTAAGCAGAAAACGACATATATACCTCCCTGTTGATTCGTAATTTTTTGAATATATAATAAATCACCTATCTAAGAGTTCATTGCTCAAAACAGACTTAAAAGTAAATGATGGTTTCATATCAAACTAATTCTGCATTATTTATTGATTGCTACATTCTACCCAGAAGGAGAGTCCAGCAATATGCCAAGATCATCTGTCTTAACTAACAAATCAGATCTCAGAGCCTGTTTGGTGCTGTCTTGAAATGTATGAGAGCGATGAAGGGCTGTGCTGGGTTTGCTAGCAAGATCCTATGCCTTCGGCATTGATTCCTTAATGTCAGCTTAATTGTTAATGTCCATATGAGACTCTTTGAAGCCTAAAGAGGATCATCAATTCTTAGGTCTTTGGAATCAAGATACACGTCTCTGATCTCTCTTCACTCATAATCTTTACATCTCTGGAATGCTTGCCTAAAATTGTTGTGTCACTGCTAGGGTAGCAATTGATAGAGGGGGATGGGGATAGGCAAACACTAGATCCAGTCATTGACACGCTCCCTGCTCCGGCAGGCCAAACTGGTGTACAACCCCAATATGATGCTGGTAGAAACTGTAACGGAATGCTTGGAGGGTGAAAACCTGGAACTGCAAACCTTGGTGTGGGGTAACACTGAACTGGATTTGGATCACCGCCATTTGGTATGGTGATGCACTCAGAAGCATGTTCTTCTGTTGCCACAGAGGCAGCATTATGCAAACCTGCAGTCCAAGGGAAACCCCATTGAGGAACAGGGTAACAATCCAAAGAATGCATTGTTCCATGATCCCATGAACCAACTCTCTCCATTTGTACAATATTTTCACTTGATTGATTTCCCTGATTACTGCAAGCTGTCATGGACAATCTGCATGAAGGACGCTCTTTATTTTCTCCAACATTTCCAGAACCCATCTCAACACATAGTTTCTGTTTTCTCAAGTGAGGAAAAGTCTTTATCGATTCAGAAAGAGGTGCTTCAGGACCAAATTTTAGAAATGTCCCATTTCCCATCTGATCCAGGGCTTCTGACCTCATCGTTGCTACTCCATTATAGGATACCATTACTTGACGGTGCTGAGAAGCTAAGTGCATGTTCTTTCGTCTCCCAGCACCCACCGGAACATTTCTCATTGTTCCACCAGCTGTCCAATATCTCTGGCAGTTCTTACAGAAATGCCTGGGTTGTTTGACATTGTAGTTGTTGAAGTAGCAAAATTTTGTGTCAAAACTATTGCATCTTGGACATTGAAGTAGCTTGTCTGGCTTCTTAAAAACTTTATCTTCTTCTGCAGTATTAGACTCCACCTGCAGTTCCTTGGGCCTATGATCTACTGGCGCCTCAACCGGTACAGGAGTATGGGGCTCTTCATTATTATCACCTGAAGCAGATGGCTTCTGTGCCTTCCATAAGTTGTCTGCATAAGAGTTATGTACTTCTACTTTTGTTGTATCACAGCAAGATTCCTGAAAATCCAAAACACCCTTTGTTTAACAGAGGTAATCGTCGAGTGAAAGACTCGGAAAAATGAACAAACTAACTCCTAACCTTTTTTAATTATTTTTGGGAGTTTTGTTTACAAATCATGAGCACACAGTTAATTAATGAGAATAAAGACAACTTTTGATTTTTATCGGTAATAAGAATAAAGACAACTAATTTAGTAAGCCAGGCTTTATTAATTGCCCTAAATAAGTAATTGATTTCTTTTGTTTTTCACAAATCCTCGACTTGTCATTTTTTATCTGTAACTTGTAGACTCTCAGTCAACTATCATTCGTTTGTATCCTCCCCCATATATAGCAATCATACTATCCATATTGTACTTGTATTTCTCTAGTACCAAAAAAAAGAAAGAGACGTGGTCATATGTCCAAGAGTGACCCCTTCCCAATTTTATTAAAATCCCTCACTTATGGCGGAGGAACACTGTGGGACACGTGGAATATATAAGACATCCCAAACAACAAGACAACTCCAACAAACAAGAAAAAACCTATGAATCACCTAAAACCAAAAAAGAAATAAAACCCAGCAAACCAAACTAACACCCCATCGAAAAGCTCCGTAGCAACACGAGCTCTCAACATCCAGACTTCCTTATTGACGGTAAACCCAGTGTATCCAATCTAAGAATACCCCTCTGCTCTCTTGGGAGACCAGCACTTGGACAGAAGCTCCAAGTAAGCCCGCCCCTCTTCACCTTTCCGTGCTAGGTACTCAGCCGCTTGATTCCCTTCTCTGAATTGATGAATCACCTGATAGTGCAAGCCATCTAATTCCTGGATAAGATCATCCCAGTAATCCCAAAGATACCACAAACTACAATATCTCTTTTTCAACCAATCGACCACGATCTTAGAGTCACATTCCATTATAACGTGTGTACAGGCCATAGATTTACACAATCTAACTCCTAGCAACAACGCTCGTAACTTAGCCTCATTGTTGGTTCCGAAACCATATGGTGCAGAGAAACAAGCCTTAATATCTCCCCTGTGATCCAGTAGCACTCCACCCCACCACAATTTCCTGGATTCCCATGACAACTACCGTCCACATTTAGTTTGCACCAACTACAAGGAGGTTTCAACCACACAACCGTCTGAATTTTCTGCACTGCACGAACATGAATCGGGATGTCCATTGCACTCAACACCTGGAAATCAACATGAGATATCTTTAAGTCAGTCAAGTCATTCTCCAAAGTGCCTAGCCAAAACCGAATGGACCTCCAAACACCTACGAGATTTTCTTGGACGCCTTCTCCATAAGCACCATGTAATTATACTGGGTAGAAGACCAATCAACACGCCCTGTTTGGTGCCTTTCTTTACACAATTAAACCATACCTCCACTCGGAACCACCAACTGTTAGCTTGCATAAAAGAGATTCCCAGCGCCAAAGAAGCAAGACGTCATACTTTCTCCGCAATCTGACCCGTCGCCAGCACATGATCCATCGTTTCCTTCTTAGGTGAAGAACAACAGTCACATTTGGATGCCATTTCAATTCCACGGGCCTGCACCTTGTCATCAACTGAAAGGCATTTCAATCGAGCTCACCATATACAAACTGAGATCCTCTTAGGCAGAAGGTTGTTCTAGATCTAGTCCATCCATGCAAAATGGTCCCCTTTCACACGAATAAAATGCCATGCAGTTGTTGTAGTGAACCTACCGTCTTGAGCAGGTTTCCACACCAGTACATCTTGCCCAGACCTACCAACAAAAACCGTTCAAGTCACTGCCTTTGTTAATTCCGCAATAACTAATTGTTCCAGCATCTCATAGTTCCAGCTATCACCAACCCACAAATCCTTGATTAACAGGGACGGCATCGGGACCCTATCTACCATGTGAGACAACAGTTCATTCGCAAACCATTGGTCAAACCAAAAGGAGGCTAAACCATTCTTTACTCTCATTTTAGACATCGCACACACATCAGGCAGGACAGACATAATGGACTTCCAAAGTCTTGAGCCCTTTGCACCTCCAACAGAGACACATGTTGCCCTCTATCATAATTTTATAGCAAAAAGCGAGACCACAAAGACTCCATTGACAGAAGACGCCAAGCTATCTTCATATGCACCGCTCGTTGAAGCTCCGAGAAATCTCTCAAAACCCAAACCGCCCTCTTGGGTAAGCTTACTAATCCAACCTTCTCAGGGCCTTCGGCAAGGGGATCCTTTATTGCTGTATCCGATTATATTGATGCAGGAAATTCTTTCGTCATTGGATTAGTAATCCAACCTTCTCAGGGCCAACAAAAACCAAAGCAACTAAGAACTTTCAGCAAGAACTCCCAATGGACCCTATCATAAGCTTTCGTCATGTCAATTTTCACCATAATGTTCCCTCCTAAAATTTTTTATTCATACCATGGACCATCTCCTGAGCAAGAGAAATATTCTAAAAAATACTACGGCCTGGGGATGAAGGCCCCTTGTTCCGAAGAAATCAATCTCTGCAAAATCGCAGTCAAACGGGACACTAAGATATTCGAAAAAATCTTACACGCCAATGAACAAAAGCTAATAGGCCTATATTTATCAAAGCTTTTCGGATCAGGGACTTTAGGAATAAGCACAATGTATGAAGAACCATAAAACTTGGGAAGCGAAACACCAGAAAAAAATCCCTAGCCGCCTCCACCACATCCTCTTTCACAATATGCCAAAAAGAAATATAGAACGAGGATCCGAAACCATCAGGGACCGGGCTGCTGTACTGCGGAATAGAGTACCTTATATTCCTCTTTCTCTAGTACCTTATATTGCTTATAACCCTTCTTGTAATGCACACAAACACATAACAAGTTAGTAAGAAAGAGGTAGCCCATTGGACTCTTTTAAGTTTCAGTTTTAGACTTCTAGGCCTAACTTAATTCCCAGTCTTCTCTCCCTTCTTTGTTCTTCCTTTGAACATATTATAAATTTTATGGTATCAAACCATGCGAGCTATCTTGGTGAAGTTAATTGTTTGTCTATTCCAGTGTATCCTTGAAAGTTGAAACTTTTATCAATCCCTTGTTCATGCCCATTACAAAGACTCCACTCTATTGTTCCATACTACATAAATCCAAATTCAGAATCAGAACTTCAGACAGGTTTTTTCCCAATCAATGAAACCATAGAAACTCGTTCGCAAACTTTCTGCAAAATTCAAAAAAGTATGCAAGCTATCATTCCTCATTTTCTATCTAAGAGCTAAGGTTAGTGTTGTCAGATTCTGATGATAGGATTCATCTCCTGAGAAAACTATCTATTTCGGTACGAATAGTGAGGTTTTGTCCAAACAACTATTTGTCACTCTCTTCTTCATTCATACCTACTATTCAGTTTATTCTTCGGCTTCTTTATTTTGAGTTCTACTCCTTCGAGCTATTGATATCTTGTGATTTACAGCGATGCCGGCAAGTTTCAAGATAGGGTGTGTACTGGAATATTGGTTTGATATGTGCTTAATTATTGGTTTAAACATGTTTGTGGCTTCCTTTGGATTGATATTATTTTGTGTTTGTTCTGTTGTTTGGTTTCCTTGGTTTATACTGATGCTTTGTTCTACATTCGTTGATTATGCTGCAACTTGCATGGTGTCAAATGAAAATAATTATATAAACTTTAATATATCGATTAAGCGCGGGTAGGAGGGTATATATGTGATACCCCATACTGAGTGATAAGGGGTAGATAGTGTATGAGATCTCACATTGTTTGAAAAGAAGAAGTATTATTGCTCTTTATAATGGTTCCAACGGGGTTCCACTTGTATCATTGACTAATAGTATAGGCCCAAATGTGGCTTGGGCCTTTGTTTGGGTATTACAAATGGTACCAGAGTCAATCTCAGCCAGAAATATAGGACTTGAACCGTGCCATAATGACAGACTAGCCCAACAAGGACGTCAGGATTATAATTCTTTTTACAAGTAAAAATATATTTTTCTTTTCATTTATTTTATGTTAGCGCATAACAAAATCTTATGAGATTTGAAGAAGAAGAAATATTAGGTTTGTCTGTAGATATATAAACAAACTGAATCGTTTATGAATAACTCAAATCCAGGCTAAATTAAGTTCACTTCTTGAATGAATAGAACTTCAAAAAAACATAGGCTGGTTTATTTAAGCAATTAAACTCCTATAAGCTTGACTTAGCATGTTTAAGCACATATAACTTCACTCCTATTAAGTTTTATAATATGATTGTGCGTTCGTGCATGTATACACAATCATGCATGTGCTTGTGTATCTATATGTTAATATGTTAATGGAAATGGTAAAAGTTAGACACAAACACCATATCAGATTGTCTAAAATTCTTGTAATGGTTAATATAATATAATTAATCAATTTCACAATAGTTGTTCAGTCATTCATCCTAATGTGACTTTTTTAACATTTCGTAAATGATTTATTACGTAATGCTTAAAATGATCAAAGTTGAAAGAATGTGAAGTAAAAGTTAAAAATTAATATTTCTTTTGCTAGGTATCAAAATTGAAATATACGGACCAATCTATACAAAAGGCAAGCCAAAAGAAACATTTTAGGACTTAATACAATCAACAATGCCATATTATATATATGTATATGATAGATATTGCTTATAACACATAAATATATAAGCATAAATACCAATACCTTATACATGCATAAGATTGAGTGTGCAAGTATTAACAAACTAATTATATAGTTAATATGCCAACACTAATGATTTAATTAAATTGAATGCTAGATAATATATCGTAATATTTTTCAATATGTATAAAAGTTTACTCCTTTCAAAAATTGAAGGTTTGTCAGTTGATTAGAGTTTATGTCTATTTCTTAAATAATAAGGTCCATTCATTATAATTTTGTAGTTTTATGAAAAACAAATTTTTATTTTTATTTGTAAATTCTGTATAATTTATTTTATATTTTGAAGAATCAATATTATTTAATTTTAACTTTTTTAATTTTATTTTGGTTTTCTCAAAATGTATTTTGGCCTTTTTTATTTCTAAAGAATTGGATATTAATTGGCTCAACTTTTTAGTCGAGTCACAAGCTATATTCCAGCTTGGTTCGAGTATAATCGAGTCAAACTCGAACAGTCACAACTTGTTTGAACTCGACTCGATTATAGCTTTATGCTCTTATAGCAATATAAATGAAAATGCTTTTCTCTTTTCTTTTTCTTTTTTTATTTCACGAAAATGCCTTCATTTCAACAAATAAAATAACTTCAGATAGCAGCAATAAGAACAAAAAAGCAAAAATAAACACAAAAGCAAAAGACATAGCACACCAAACAGGGGAAAACCCAGAAAATATGATTAGATGAAACAGAAATAGCAAAATGGCAAATATCATTTCAAGAGAAAGAACAAAAACAGAAAATAAAGAAAAGAACGTTTTACAACAACCAGTACCATGACATCCGGCCTGGCCGGAATCGAACATTCCGGCAAATGAATCTTTCTGCCAAAGAGCTTAATGCCAGGATCCTCAGTCGTCGCCTCAGAGGACGTGTCTCCAGAACTAGTCATTTTTTGTGTTCTGAAACTTTCAAAAGATTTGTTGCCAGTTGCAAAGTGCAAACAACTCTGAAGCCTCAACTCCCAACTCCAAAAACACATAAATACAGCATAAAAAGAGACCTTTTACCCTGGCACCACAAAAATCACTTTTCAGACTGTGCAAGACCCACAAAACCCTCTGCTCTCTAAAGTAAAAGTCCCAGAAAAAAAGACACAACTTGAAGCATCATCAAAGCAAGTACTTCTTTTCCAAACTCTTATCTTTTCTATTTATTTTTTGCAACCTTTTTCTTTCGAGTCGGGTCCCTCGTCTTGACCGTTGGTTGGTTTTATAATTTTATATTCTTTTTTCTTTTTTTTTTTAAATATTTTTAAGAATTAAAAAAGAATACATTAATATATTTAAAATTATTTTCTTAATTATTAAATAAAAATAAATAAATAAATTCTTGAACTATAAATTATAACGGCATAATTTGAAAGGTAAAATAATTTTTTTTTCTTCCTTTCTTTAGATTTTTTGAATAGTTTTTTTTTTTTTCAAAAATTTTTGCTTCGTGTACTAGAAATGCTTTCTTGCCAATTTTATTACCTATAAAAAAGCATAATAGGTTACGGGGAAGTGCCACGTGCCATTGGAGTCGGATGACGTAAGAAGGACGAAAGTAAAAAGGTTGCGCCTGAGTGGGGCCTTTCTGTTCGGAAAAACTAAAAAGGATAAAGAAAAGAGGGATGCCGACTACGGGAGGGGCCTGGCCTTGCTTTTCTCGCCGCCTTCAAACTTCAAAGTCTGTGCTACTTTGAAAAAAGAGCAATTCTACATATCTATCTACACTCCACACATTATGTACTAAATTTTTTTTTTTTTAAATTCAAATACACTAAGTGTGTGAAGTGTGTGATAAATAGTAGAGTGTGAAGAAAATTTTTTCTTGAAGAAAACAACAATTGGGAGCCGTGGTTTTCTAAAATTACTATTTCTTCTTTTTTCTTTTGAGAATCGGAAAAGTTCTTTTACCTTTTTCAAGTGTACTGCTTAAATATACTATTTGATTTTTTTTAATTGAAGTAATTTTAAATGTATTAATGACTTTTTTTATTTTTTAAAAATATTTAAATATATTAAAAAAATAAAAATAGAAAAATAAAAATAAAAAAAGTACAAAAGCAATTAGCGGTAAATCTGAGTAGTACTACTCAGGCGACAGAATAGCATCGTTCTTTGAGAATATATATTTTGAACCCGGTTTGATATCCCACACCATATACCAGTTTAATATGTGGTCAATCGGGTTTATTCATCTATTTGAAATGAAAAAGCGAAAAAAAGGGCTTTGAGACTCCCTCTCCAACACGGTTCTCTTTCCCCTACCCTTTTCCAACTCTATACTCTTTTGGTTCTGTCATCTGTTTCTCAATGGTGTTCTCTTCCAATCCCATTTAAACTCTATTCTCCTTGTTCTTTCATCCGTTTGCAAGCTTTCAGCCATTGGTCCTAGTTTAAAGTATTAAATATTTTAACATGAACAATAAGAATTGGATTTTCGATTTTCTATGATCTACGATAATAAAT
This sequence comes from Juglans mandshurica, assembly GCA_022457165.1. Taxonomy (NCBI): domain Eukaryota; kingdom Viridiplantae; phylum Streptophyta; class Magnoliopsida; order Fagales; family Juglandaceae; genus Juglans; species Juglans mandshurica. The sequence goes on from CM039626.1 coordinate 11,513,545, forward strand.
AATAACAGTTAGAAAACATATCTCCCTCTGTTACAGTTTGATAAAGAATTCGATCTGACCGTGAGAGAATGATCATCCTAACAACTTTACCTCTGAGTGTCTCCTAATGGCTAGAAGCACAATGATGTTGTTGGTGAGTACCCTTAATGTGATAACCGAGTTTGACTAAGCATTCTTCATAGATTTTCATTCTAAGTTGCCATAGTATTTTAAGAGCCTTAGTATTTTTTCTTAGTTAAAGGAAATGCCTTAGGATCTTTGATTGAGCAACTTGAGCCCAAGTAAGGATTAACCCTAGAATGCCTTGTGTGAATTTTGGCTCTATGGAGAAACCTAAGCCCAATGGCCCTAAGCTTATGACTCAAACCCTAGTCACTAGTGCCATGTGTCATACATGTGTTGCACTATGAATTTAGTCATGATAATGGACCAAGGGGGGAGAGAGAAGTGTGGGAAAGCCAAGGAATGTCTTGCATGCCTACTCTAGAGGAATTGCCACTTGTCAAATGTAACACCCCGCTTAATTAATCATTAATATTAACCCTTAAACACTTTAGATTAAGATTTTAATTTTTAGGTTATTACTTACATTAAGATTGATAGTGAGGTTAGCCTTAATTTTGGCACTAAGTACCATTATGCTAAGGATTAGAGAAGCAAGCCTATTAGTAATTTTGTGAGGCTTTTAGGACCTTATAGAATTCATGGGCTTAGCCCAAGACTCATAGAGAATTCAAGACTTGGTAGCTAGCTTTGGCCCAAGCTTAAAGAAGGCATAAGACCTTTGAGCCAAACTTCGTGTAGAATAGACCCATGGCCCAATTAGGTCAAGTCTTTCAAGCCCAGCTTAGTGGATCTTGAGGTTTATTTTCAACCCTAAAAATCTGGAAATGAGGCCATTCTCATTCAAGCCCAAGAGCCCATATGCTATGAATCCACACACTTGGCATTTTTAAAGCCCACAAGGCCCAAAGTCATGTTTGGGTTTATTCCACCATTTAAGACCAAAAGTCTAATATATCAATCATTGGTTTCCTTAAGCCCAAATCATACCCTAAGTACCCAAATTAAGTTTTGAATATTGGCTAAGACCATTAATCATCATAGTTGAGGTTAGTGAATTTTAAGTCATGCTTTGAAGCTTAATTTTCTTGAATTATTACTTCATTACATCATAATTAGATCTTGATAGTACCCTAACTAAACCTCCCCACATGTCATTTAGGAAAATAACATATCAAACCCAAACTGTAACATCCTGTTCCCGGAGGTCCAAAGAGTTAGCTCTTGTAACCTAAAACCATCTCTCCTAACATATTTGTATACTCCAAATTCTCCATCAAAATACAAACCAAGTATATATGTTCCTCCACCAGAACACCAAAAGAATACTTCAATGAAATAATTTAAAAACTCCATAAGGATTCAGAAATATCAATGACTCCAAATATTAAATAACATAAAATCATAAACCTATTAAATAAGACTCTCCAATAAAAACTTGTACCCTCAGGCACTTACTCCTTTCTGATCATCAAACCTTGTTAGCACTTCCTACTCTTGACTTCCAGCTGAGGCATCAAAATTATTTGAAACATATTGTGGAGATAAGGGGTGAGTTATCAACAACTTAGTAAGTAAAGAATATATATTAGTATGTAAACATGAGCATTTCAGAATTCATAATGCAGAACAAAATATTTATTTTTAGAATGCAGTATCAAAAACATTTGATTTCAGAATGCAAAATCAAAACATGTTATCAAAAATATTCAGAGCGAAACTTTTAGAAAAACATTCTTATTCAAAAATCATTTGGCATATCAAAATCTCAGACCTCATCTTCATCATATTAGAGCATCACATCGGGATAGATACCATGTTTAACCCCGAGGTAGGGTTATAAACAATAATTCTAACCCATGGAAGAGTCATATCTACTATTATAACCTGTGGTTGGGCCGTATCTACTATTATAACCCGTGGTTGAGCGGTATCCACTATTATAACCTGTGGTTGAGCTGTATGCCACTATTAGAATCAGACTTAATCAGAATATAGAATCAAAATCTCATGCCAAAGTTTTCAAATGCCACAATATATCGAAATAGAGTATTGAATAAATTCAGATCTTTTCACATATTCAAAAATAGTTTCAAGACATTTTCACATCATGTGCACAAGTTTTCATAAATTTCATTTCGCTCTTTTTGCAAAGTTTAGAAACAGAATGCATAAAATTAGCTCATGTCTTCACTAGTCATAACAGAAAATATTTTCTCTTATACAGCTTTCATGCATATGCAGAACATATATCTAATGTTGTTTTCAGATTTCATTTCAAAACAAACATGCATATTTTCAAAATCAACCTTGTTTCATTTTCTTTTTATGCAAAGTCTAGCATAGGAACCTTGCTTATCTGGACTTCTTACTTTTCTGAATTCTTTCACATAGTGTCAAACGAATATCAATCGTCACCAATAAAATAGTCATGTAGTCTTCGTAAATTTCCCGTCAAACACGTATATCAATACTTAACCTAAAATGCTAAAATAACCTATTTTAATTCCTCAAAACCTGAAATTATTATAACCCTAAAATACTATCACTTCCCAAATTCCTCAACATCCACTTAATTTCTCCATCTAATACCTTAAACTCTAAAATGACTTTCTTACAAAAATAAAATAAAAATAAAATAAAAATAAAATACATATCTAAAATATTTATTCAATTATACACTAAGATCCTTAGAAAAATGCATTTTCACTTAATAATCACTTAGCAAAAATTCCCACACAATAACAAGTCCATTTATCAATAACCCAACTTAAGATATATGTTCCATTTTAAAAACATTAAAAAATTCGAGGGAATTATGTCAAAACAAGTATTCTTCGAAGTTTACCTACTAAAGGCAATAATGTTAAAAACATTTAAACGTGTTTGAGGTACTTTACATATAGTCACACTAAAGGCTTGATGGCATTTTTTGTAAATAAAACTGCCTCTTTGATTATACTCAAAGACACCCATATTTGTGAAGAAACGGATGACTTATCAAAATCTGAAGCTGCGCAACATAGGATCTCACTCACCAAAAGAGTAAATGGCAACAGTCGATCGGAGTGGCACTGGGATGAAGATGGCTTTTAGTTGGTCGTGGCCTCCATTTTGTGGTGGTGGGGCTGTGAGGTGCGAGCGAGTGAGAGTTAACGTGAGGACAAAGAGGCAGAGAGAAAAAGAGTGGGGGAAAACGCTCGTCGTGGGCTTACCGAGAGGGACATGGCAGACCTGGGCGCACGACTGACATCTTTTGGTGGTTCACGCTTGAGGCTGAGCAGTTGGGTGGCTGTGTTGTGGTTCACTATGGAGGAAAGCAGGTGCTCTGCTTTCGGTGGTGCAAAACAGAGGCTTGCGTGTGGCGTTGCTACGTGTAGGAGTGGGGTGGCTCACGGTGGTGCTAACCATGGTGGGTTTGCAGTGGCTGGCTGAGATGCGGTGCATTCATGTAGTGGTGCTACAGTGGCATGGTTACAGCAATGTGGAAGGGGCGGCTTGATGGCTACTGGTGCAACGGGGCTGGAAAAACTAAGGGGCACGAGGAGGTTTGAAGCATTGGGCACTGTCCCATGGTGGTGCATGGTGGCAGAGGGAGGAGACGGCAGCAATGGGGTCGCTGAAGAGGGTAGCAGCGGCAACTTAGTCCAGGGTTGAAGATGAACAATAAATGCATGAGGGATGTGCGGGAACTGTGAAGTTAACGTGTGAATATATAGGTGATTGAAAAAAAAAAAAAAAACCCTAGAGCTGAGGAGAGGAGAGGCGTACGTGCATGGGAGTGCTAGAGTCGTGCATGGTGGGGGTTTTAAGAAATTTAACTGAACCGGTTCTCATGGGTTTGGTTTTAGGGTGATCGGGCAGGGCCATTTGAAGTATTTGGGCTCACATCTAATAGTGTATAACAGATAATAAATGGGTTTTTTCTCTGACTTTTGGGCCTTGATCCAAAACTTTATAATACTACGACTTGTCCTATAAATTTTCTCGGCCCATAAAAATATTTTTAAACCAATCCAAAAATATTCCAAGAATTTAACTACAATGGCAAGTCGATTAGAAAATTTGATATCCATTCAAAACCAATTTGGGCCCGTAAAATAGTACTTGAAAAATTCAACCGGGCTTTTCATATGCTTAACCCAAAAATATTTAGAAAGCAAGCTTGGTGTTGGGCTTGGGTGTTACACAAACCTTGCATCTATTGGTTTTGTGTATTGTCCTTTGAATGCTAGGATTGTTTTGCCCTTAGACCAAACATTTTTATGGTTTGTTCCAAAGGGTAATATGGTCCTTAAACACCTCATGAGACCCCTTCAAACCCGGCTTGAACCTTGGATGAAACTGGTTACACAAACAAACTCAAAAGACCAAACCAAGTGTACCTTGGTCTAGTTTGTGTAGGAACCGATTGGGTTGAAATTTAACCAACCATCTGTCATGGTTGAGCCACCACCGTCCAACCCAATCCCCAAGAGGTCCCATGACCATCATGAAGAAACTGACTCAGTTTTTCCCACCCAAAACCATCCAAAACTGAAGTCCAAAATCTGTCAAATAAAACCACCTGAATCCACTGGTTTGCAAGGGTGGTTTGAGTGATTTTCTGCCACCTAATTGATGCCCCACGACCTGAACACCTCTATAGGGCCAATGTAGCTATAGTGAATTGAGAATCATGGTGGTTTCAGGCTACTATTCCCCCTGCACAAGGTGACATAAGCCCATCGAAGCAATCTGGAAAATTTCCAGACTTACGCACCTCCCACTTCACTCAATCACCTTGCACCAAGGCCACCGTCTCCACCCCTCTTGAACCCTATAAATACCTCCCTCATCTCCTCATATCCTCCATGCCTCAGCTCCAAGCTTCCTCTCGAGCCTTGAGAGCACTTCTCCCTCTTAAAGATCAAAAGAGTGAAACCGAGTGAGTTCTTGGTGAGTTTTTTAGTGTTCTTATGTAAGGTTGTCTTGAGTACTTGGAAGGCCACGAAATTTGTAAGTTCTCTAGATCTTGATCTTAGTTAGCATGTCAAGCTTTGTTTACAAGTGTTGGTACGAAATTTGGTTGAGTTTTGAGAAGGTTATCATGGTTAATTCAAAACCGGGTCAATTAACAGATGGTTTGAATGATTAAATAATTTTAAGTGAGAATTTAGCTATAGCATGTCTTAAGCATGATTTTATAGGATTTATCATTGTTTTAACATGATTATGGAAGGTTTAAGTTGTGGTTAGAAGCATGCCATGGTAGGTTTTGAATCTATCTTGTTTTGATCATCAAGCATGTATCGGTTTTGAACATATTGGTGATTAAGGATTTTTTAGCCATGATTAAGTGTTGGGATGAACTTGATTATCTAAGAATTAGCCTTCATTATGTCATTAAATATGTTAGTGATCATTTGTATTAAATAAAATCTCATATGCATGCATTCATAGGGATCAATAGTTGAAAACACACTTAGGCATCGACTAGGATGCATGCCACGGCTTGGGACTGTTTGGTCAAGTTTCACTTTGATTTTTAAAAATCAAAGGGCATAGATGGTTTTATAATACCAAAAATATGAAATCCATGAAATTTGGTTAATTTTGGAGTTCGTATGCAATTTGTGAAAATTAAGGGCCTAAATGGCAATTTTTGAAAGCCTAGGGGTATTTTTATAAATATCTAGTTTTTGAAGCCTTTGTTTATGAACCTTATCCATAGAAATATTAATCTTAACTTAGTACGCACTTGACTTATGCAGCTATGGCATTATTTTCAAATTACTCAGGAAGTTTGTAAGTTGGCCTCTAACTTATGCATTGATAGATTATTTACGAATTATTGAGAAACGTTTCATTCATATTTTAATTATCATTTTGAGCATAAAATATCATGTTATATGATACATTGAGCGCATACTTATATGACATGTGAGATTTTCATAATTTTTAGCATATTGCATATAAATGTTATTTTCCATGAAAACTTGCTATATATGCACATGTCATGAAATACATTTCTCAAACATAGTATAAAAATAATTTTTGTCACGACCCAAAGGCTAGGATGAGAAATTATCTTAGCGGAACTCATCTGTCCACTCTGGAGTGTTTAATAATAGAGTGGTAACCCCTGGGTTGAAGAATAGTGAACAGGCTTCGAATGGGTTCTTTTTAAAGAACGCCGGAGCGAAATCAATATGTTATGACATCTAATGCTGGTAGGTGTACACGTTATGATGATGGCAAAAATATTTATTGAAAGAAAACTTGTCTCTTTTTTTTTTTTTTTTTTCTGAAATGTTGAGGAATATGGATGGAAGACATGCATACTTATCTTCTTTCTGCATTTCATGCATGTCATGAGGAGATCGAGCTAGATGGAGCATTGGATCCAACTAATTGAGGAGGAGTCAAACTTTGAGAGGAGCGTTGGAGCTAGATTGAGCGTTAGATCGCATGAAGAGAATGATTTGACTTTAACTCTTAGTTGGTATTTTGAACTTCATGATTTCTAATGAAGTTTGGATGTTTTTAGTTATTATGGTATATATTATACTTACACTTTTTATTTTCGTTGCAATTATTGCATACTGCTAGTTGCATACTAGGATTGTATTGCATATTAACTGTCATGTACGGGAGCAAGTAATCTTGTGTTGCATGTCTCGACGCTCCAAGTCTCTGTTCCATCCCAAGTGGAGGTTGGGGGCGTCACATCAAATATGCTATAAACCTTCTAGAAGAATCAAAAGACAAAATGGACCTAGGGAGAGTATAGGATTTTCGGCCAACTCTCTCCCACACCCCTAGACCCTTTTGTTTTGGCCCAAATTCGAGTTTCAAGGTAGATATTCTTGGAAAGGGGAGCCTAGGGAAGAGAAAGGCGGATTTTCTAGGAGATTTACATGGGAAACTGAAGGGGACACAAGGGGATTTCGAAATTTGTCAGATTTTGCCAAGTATCAACCATGCAATAAGCTTCTAGAAGAAAAGATAAAGAGACATTTGTAGCAAAGGATTAATCTACCCTTAGGAATTCGGCCACTACTATTCCAAGCCTAACCATTACTTGCCACTTGTCACTTAGGTTATAAAATAGATCAATGGTAAATGAAAGGTCACCTTGGGAAGGAACAAGAGGGAGATGAAGCAATAAAGTGCGAAGAAGGGAAAGGAGTGGAAGAGGTGTAAGACGAAACACTTGCCACTTATGGGCAAGGCACACCTATGCCACTTGTCAGTCATGCCGAATGTTGTTTGTTGGGAAAAGGAAGAGGCTTAAGATGTTTTACATAAGTACCCTTGAGGAAATATTCACTTGCTTAAGAAAGAGGAAGGGCATAAATGGAAAAAGGAGGGTTTGACCAAGAGAGTGGAAGCCCTACACGCCACCCTTGCATGTCCCTTCCCAATGCAATCCAAAGTGGGATTCTAAGAGCCTTTTTGGCAAAAGAGAGGGAGGAAGAAGAAATACTTGCCACTTGTCACTCATGCAAGGATTTTGGAGGCAACCAAAGAGGGAAGTGAAGAGACCACTATAAAAAGGAGGGAGTACACGCCTATGGGCTTTTCCCTTGCCATTTTTTGGAATTTTGCATGAACCCTCACCCTCTCCACACAACTCTCACATACTCACTTGAAGATTCCCACACTTTCACTCATTTTCTCTCCAACCAAATAAGGAAGATTACCTTCAAGAAAAGATTTTGCCATCTTCAAAGAGAGACCAAGGTAAGACTCGGTTTTCTCTTAATTGTTACACACACATATCACTTTTCCAACTCAAAATGAGATTCAAATCTCAAGGGAATTGGAAAGTGGTGAAACACTCGCATTTTCTACAAGTTTCCATGAAAAACACATTAGGGCTTTCAAGAAACCCTTGAAGCCGAATGATAGAAGGTGTTCATCCTTCATGTTGTCGACCACCATCAAATGTTCTTACCCTATCTTGAGTTCTGTATAAAAACACAAAGGAAATGAAAGGGGTTTTGACCTAAAAACCCTAAAGGCCGAACGATTTAAGATCAAGTGATGCCCTAGAAACCCTCACACACTCAAGAACACGAAATAAGGATTTTAGATACTTTTCCTAATATAATACACTTTGGATTACAGCTTGCTTATATTGCATTTCATGGATTTTTGTAAATATACACTTAACTTACACTTGTACATACTTGTGTAAATCTTTTTATTGTTTTGGTTGTTTTGTTTGTGATTTCTTGTTTGTTTGTTTGAATATGCTTACATGAACTTGGAATATGCTTACATGAAAATGGAAAGAATACCCTTTGCATGTTTCGGTTTTAAGGAAAACAATGTTGTTAACTTGTGATACTTGAAATTCGGCCATACCATGTTAACTTCATGTTTTGTACACCTTTAGGCCAAGCTTCAATAACTCGGGTCTTCAAAAACGAGCCCTGCACAAGGTAGAAAATATCGCGGCTTTGAGAGGGCAGTGAACCTCCGATGCCAAAGTTAGTAAATATTCTTGGAGTGTAGCAAATAAGTAAGAGAGTCTAAGTTCAGAGAGAGCATCCTCATACCTGCGCCAGCATTAGTGGAGCCAGCGAACCTTGTTCCTGCTGCCGTTGAGCCGGCCAACCTCGCTCCTGCTGCAGCTGAGCTGGCCACCCTTGCTCTTGGAGTCTAGACTTAAAGCTTTGTTTGTTTCGTTGTACTCTTTTTTTTTTTACATATGTATCCGCATTTTGTTGCTTAGCGGCTTGTACACACACACACACACACATATATATATATATACTGATTAATGCACATATATTTGCTCGCCATGCCTTAGTCTTCGCCTCTTTTTCTTTTCTTCTTTTGTTGTTGTGTGGCTAGCCTGGGAATCGGGGTAAAGGGGTCCGCAGAGCTCCTATCTACCCCGCTGGCTAGTCACGTTGCGCTTGTTTATCTTCTGTGGATAGTTGTTCTAGGAATGCGGCCGTTGTTTTAATCATTATTTGGGTGGTCGTGTCCGGCCGTACCTTTGAAGTTTCCCTACCTACCCCGCTGGCATCTGGTTTAATTTTTCTAACCCCGTTAGCTACTTTAGCCTTTGAAGTTTCTCAGTCTACCCCACTGGCTTCCTTTTTTTTTTGTTCAAATTCCTGGGTTCTAAAAGTGGCCACAGATTGTCAGGCTGACCTGCCTTGTTAACGTTGGCACCCTCGGGCCGGATAATGGTTAGAAACCCAACGGGTTCTAAGGGAGTAAATCCCTTGTAGTTACCCCACTTATTCTTTCTGGATGAGTCCGGGAAGAATTCTTCTTATCTCCTCCTTCATTTACGCCCTGTCAAGTTCCCCACCTTCCTGGTTGCATGTTGAGTGACCGTTTGCATTTTGTATATGTGGCAACAACATACAGTGCTAGTTAGGTTTCCGCATTAAATGGTGTCCCTTCGATTTCCGCATCGTGGCTACATTTTTTACTGGCATTAACTACACACATTGTATCACCAGATACGCTCTGCAACGGTTGTGATAATCAAGGGATTCTGGTTTTCTGGGGGGACACGTGGCGACTTATGGTGATTTGTGGAGTTATGAAGCCTTGGTAGGCCAAGCGTCGACCCCACCTATATAAGGACCCTTCTCCCAGTTAGAAATTCCATTATACTTACTTTTGCCTTTTTCTTCTATTGTAGGACTCTTGTTTTGCTGCTTGAGTTTCTAGTTCTTTTGCTTTCCTTTGCTTTTCTTCTGAAGTTCTTTTGTTTTTTATTCTATCTTTCGTGGTTCTGAGGGATCCCTCACACCCTAGTGGGCGATAGGTCCTCTGGTGGTGCTCAGGCCGCTACTGGTTATGGCAATCTGAGCGTTAGAAGGCAGAACTGCCCATCCTTAGTTGTTGGGGTCCCAGACCCTTCGTTCTCGTTCTTGCCCTTTTGCTTATTATGCTTCATCGTTCTCACCCTTTTGCTTACGGGCTCGGCTTCAAAACACTTCTCCTCACTTGCCGCCCGCACCGAACTCGCTGTCTGTTTGGTTGTAGTGGAGAAAGGCTTTTGTTGCTGTAGTGTTGTGGTGGTCGTCATGGTCTGACCCCGAACTCATTTATTTCACCCAGAAACGTGGTCTGTAGCTTATCTTTTGGTTTCCTTTGGTCCAAGAATAGTGAGGTCTTCTAGATCTTTTTAGATTATCCCCAACCGTTTTATGGTTTAGATCAGGCACTAGAACTCTTCACCTCCTTGTAGTTTGTACGGTCTTATGTGGCCTTGTGATGTAACTTGTTCCATGTAGCTTTTCAGCTTTATGATGTAACTTGTTCCTTGTAGATTTGCGGCATTATGATGTAACTTGTTCCTTGTAGCTTTGCGGCCTCATAATGTAATTTGTTCCTTGTAGTTTTGGCCTTACGATGTAATTTTTTCCTTGTAGCTTTGCGGCTTTATGATACAATTTGTTCCTTATAGCTTTTCGGCCTTATGATGTAATTTTTTCCTTATAATCCTACATAATTAATAAAATGATTTGCGTATCTAGTTGTATTGTCTCCGCATTTTCCTTGCTATATTGTTTCCGCATTTTCCTTGCTGTATTTCTTCTTGTACTTCCCGCCCCTTTTTTTTTCGCGCTTATTACCTTCCGTTGTGTGCCGTTGTTGCTCTTGCTTGTATCTTTTATCTGGTATTTTGAGAGTTTATAGCCTTGATCTGTTTCTTGCTTGCTGATGCTTTGTGAGACCCTTTTTGTGGTCCTTTGCTTCCTTTATGTAATTCTTCTTTCTTCGGGCAGTCATAAGACTTACCCGCACTCCATTGGGGAGGGGTCAAGCTACCTCAAGTTAGCTCACCCCTTTTTGGTTCCCCAATAAGGTAACTTCTTTCGGGCCACCATTGGGGAGGTCCGCTCTTTCACCGTGATAGGAGTCGGAGTAAGTTTTTTGGGCTGCTTCGAAGGCAGGACCCGCTCTTCTTTGTGGGAGGGATAAGGCCGCCCTTAGGTCGGCCTTTCCCCTTTGAGTTCCACAGGGAGGTAAGTTGTTCGGGCAGTCTGTTACTAGACCTGCTCCTGCTCATTGACATCATTGGGAAAGGTAACATTTTGGGCTAGGCCGGTGCTAGAACCACTCTTCGCTCGTAGTGGAGGTCAGGGTTAGTTTTCGAGTTGCCGCAAGGGTCAAACTCGCTCTCCTCCACTTAGAGGACAAGGTTACCTTTCAGGCCTACCTTTTACCCTTATATTCCGCGGAGAGGTAAGTTATTCGGGCAGTTTGTTACTGTACCCATTCTTGCCTGTTTGCACTCACAAGGAAGGTATATTTTCTGATTTAAGGTAGCTGAGGACTAACCTGCACTCTGTTGCAGGAGGGGCAAGTCAACCTTAAGGCCTACCTTTCCTTGCGGTATTCCGCGGGGAGGTAAGTTCGGACAACAATTTGGCTGACTGCTCTTCGCTGTGATAGGAGCCTAGGTAAGTTCTTCGTGCCTCCCTAAATGCAGGACTAGTTCTTCTCTGCGGGAGGAATAAGGTCACCTTGAGGTCGACCTTTCCCTGTTGAGTTCCATACGAAGGTAAGTTGTTCAGGCAGTCTGTTATTGGAACCGGTCCCACTCGTTGATATCACAGGAAATGTAAGTGTTGGGTCAGAATAGTGTGATTCCACTCTTTGTTGCAACAGAGGTCGGGGTAATTTATTCAAGAGGGCCGTGGGGCTGATCCCGCTCTCCTCTATGGGAGGGATAAGGCCACCGTTGGCCGACCTTTCCCTATAGTGTTCCCGTTGGGAGGTAAGTTTTTGGGCAGTTTGTAACTGGACTGGCACTCACCTGTTGATGTCCACAAGGAAGGTAAATTTTTTATCTTCGGGCTGCCATTGGCTAACCCGCACTCTGTTGCGGGAGGGATAAGGCAACCTTTAGGCCTAGCTCTCCCTCTGGTACCCCGGAGGGAGGTAAGTTGTTAATGACCATGTAGCCGTAGAATTCGTAAGCCGCGCTTTTTATTGTTGGTGCCTTACAGATAATATGAGAGCATGTAGCAGATGTTTTGCATTGTCTTGAAAAGTTGCATTTTATTAAATAAAAAGGAATGTACAAGACGGATAGCATGATGGTTCCCACTAGTTGGACAATGCTTTCGGAGAAACCTTTTAATGGCATGGGGGCGAGCAGTAGCTGGGAGGCCTCAATACTCATCTTGACGAAGGCTTCCCAAAACAGGATGTCAGCAGAGCTCCCAGTTGTCGATGAGGATTATGCAGGTGGTGAAATTGGCGATGAACATTGTGACCACTAGGGCATCATCGTGGGGGTACAAAACCCCTTCTTCATCAGCCTCCGTGGATGAGATTACCGGAGTGTGGTCACCCAATCGTTGTTTGGCAGGATGATACTCAGTCGAGTATACCTCGTAGTATCAGGCCCTCCTGACATGTGCTTTCCTTCATGACGAGGTGATGCCCCACATGCGAATCCTCTAGCTATGGTTCGAATCTCCCCCAGGGGGGCTGCTGCCTTGGTGGCAAATGGGGGCGACCTGGCGGTGGCCCCCTCCCTCGATCTTCCGCTTGGCTCTTGCTCTTATCTTCTGGCCGGGGAGCTGCGGTGGCTCTGCTATTCCACATATTCCTTCTTTTCCCCCGGGGAAAAACAATCTTCGGTGTTGTGTGGGGTGGACCGATGGTACGTGCAGTAGCGGCACATTACTCACCGATCATCCTCATTTTGAATGGTGAACGTGGGCTGGTCGTTCATTGGTCTGGGTCCCTTTGCCGAGACTTCCTCTCACTGCTTCTCCTGGGAGCCCTTTTCCCTTTTCTCATAAGGCTTGGCCTTGGTTGGGGCCTTCTCCTTCCTCTTCGTGCACTCCACTTCCTTCCTTCATAGCTCTGTCAATACTTGGAGAGTGTCTTCCGCATTGATGAAGTTGTCGGCCTTGTCCATCAATTCCCGCAACGTCGCAAGAGTCCATCTGGCTAGTTCTGCCATGAACTGGGAGCGCGGCCAGACCCTTCCCAGGAGCGTCGCCGAGGTTATCTTCTCTCGTCTTGGTTGTCAGTGGTCATGCGCTCTCTGTTGAACCGGGCCAAGTAGAACTTCAGGCTTTCGTCCTCCGTTTGTTTGATAGTGAGGAGGTACGCAGCCGAGCGCCGCCTCCTCCGACTGGACATGAATTAGGAATAGTCTGACTAGCTCGCCGAAACTGTCCATTGATTTAGGTGCTAGTGACCCAAACCATACACGTGCTGACCCTCTTCAGGGTTAGTGGGAATGTCCAAGCTATTTTCCCGGGGAAGCCATGCAGTGTCATATGAGCCATAAAAGTCTCCAGGTGCTTGAGAGGGTCCCTCCCTCCATCATACATTTCTCTAGCGAGAACTTTAACTTCGATGGCAAAGGAACCGCCATCACTTCCTTAGTATAGGGTAGACCCAGGCTCATGAGCAACTGTCACCGTTGACGATGTACCTACTTTTCGCGCTATTTCCTTATACTTCCCTTTGAGGCTGCATAGTTCGTCCTTAATGTGTTTCGGCTCCTCTTCCTTTTTGGGTCCCGCTTGCGTGTTTCGGGACCCCTGTGCTCATTGTCATTGGCCTCCCCACCATCTTGCTCCTGTTGGGGATTTCTGAGCTCCTCGTTTTCTTTGTGAAGTACTTTTACTTCACCAATTAGTTTCGTCACCCACTCCTCCATGATTTTTAGCCTTGTTTCCATGGCGTCTCTCATGTTTTTCCTGAGTTGTTTGGAACGGGTTATCATAGGCATGAGAAGGACACGCAAGATCTATTATGATCCCACAGACGGCACCACTATTAACGTCATGTTTTGCATACCTTTGAGCCAAGGTCCAACAACTTAGGCCTTCAGAAACTAGACCTGCACAAGGTAGAAAATACTGCAGCTTTGAGAGGGCGGCCTTGCTGTCGGGGAACCTCCGATGCCAAAGTTAGTAAATATTTTTGGTGATATGAACCCGTGGGAATGAATTCCCTTGAACCCACAATCAATTTGAAAACTCCCCAAGAAAGCCAAAAATCAAGTCAAGGATGGAGAATCTAGACCCGATGAGAACCTGTTTCAAGAACCTAGATTATATTAAAATCTAGACTCGTTGAAGAACCCGTCTCAAGAACCCAGATTACAAAGGAGGAACGCCACAAAGGTTGTGATTTACCTTTGATAAGTTCAAGAGTTCAATCAAGAATAAGAGGAGAAAACTCAACTCACAAATAAAATTCAATGTTGTCTACCTCTCAAATAAGGCTACAAAGAGTTTTTAAACCCAAACCTAATCAAAACCCTAACCAAAATAAAGCCCCTTTTATCCTAAATTACTCTTGATGAACAGTACCAGCTACAATACGCGCGGCTACAGTAACCCCTACAATAAATTAATGAAACCCTAGTTCCTAAAATGTAACTTTCCAAATAAGCCCTTAGCCAAAATACAAGGCCTTCCTAAAAACATAGTTCATAAGAAATAAGACTTGTGAGCCAAGCATCTTCAAGCCCACTTATTCTAAACTAATAAAACAAATCATTTAACCAAATTGGAAGCCTCCAATAACAATAGGCCGTATCTCTAAGTCATGTCTTCCACAGCTTGAATAAAGTGGATCAAAGCATGTTCTTCTTCTTTCAGACCCATATTCAGTGTTGGGCTCTTGCTGGCTTCATCGCAAGTGGATTGCACCAATTTTTGCATTGTTTCCTTGATCTTCTTAGCCCTTGATCTTGTAATTGGCCCATCTGGAACTTGCAAAGGATCTTTAAGAGTATGCCCACCTTGGTTCCTATCATTTGGGGTGTAGCAAATAAGTAAGAGAGTCTAGGGATCAAAGAGAGCATCCTCATACTTGGTGTGGCGCCCCCAGCCCCGCTTGGAATTTAGCGGAAACTGAAATGCCGGGATATGTACCAAAGGTTACATACCCCTCGTATATGACAGATAAGATGCAATGCACCTTATGATAGTAATATGCAGTATATTATAGCGAAAAGTCAACTTAAGTCAAACAATGGAACAATTGTCATGGTACCGAAGAACATAAAATCCCAAATTCATTCCATAATAGGCTTCAAAAGTATTTAAGTTTCCAAAAGAGACTCCCAAAACACGAGACCAAAACATCCAACTTAACAAAAGAGTTATTTCCCAAAATTGGAATGGGTCAGAACCAAGGTCCCATCCTCAAGCAAACTCAAAAACAGTCCCCCTAGACATTCGGGGGTCTATATCTAATCCCAACTCCGTGGCGGCTTCCTTAGCTTCTATAGCGGAGTTTTTGGCTTGCTTTTGATAACTCAACACAAACTTTATATCATGCTTAAATCTTAACATCCTTTGACGATCCAAGGATGAAACTCCCACATTGGACTCATTGAGATTTACCAAAATCTTCTTGAGTTGCTGAGTCGAAATCTTTAGCATTTCTAAGGTGAATTGATGACGAGCCTCCACTGTGAACGCATCCTCAATTATCTCACAAATCTCGTCCATAACTAACGGTCTTGCATACCTGGCATAGCTTCTACCATTCCGAATAGGGGAATGATAGTGAAAAATACAGTAGTAAGATTTCAAGAAATCTCAGTAAATAAACAAATAATATGTAATAGATATCATAGGTATATGAAAGCAAACTTAACAAGGAATGTATGGACATGAAACTTTACTTATGCATTTCCTTGACTTTCATGACTTTTTTTTTCATACACATTCTTTCTTCATTTCATACTTATTCATTAAACATACTTGTGCGCTTGGTTCTTGATCATATAGCATAGCTTTGAGCTTGAGGCCTTTCTTAACTTATGAATGGATACCTCACGGTTCCCCTATGCACTGTGTGTTCCCTGCTAGTTACCGCATCGACCATTGGCCACTTTGACCAAGGTGACTACGTCTTACTTAAACTTTCATAGTACGGCAGCTCGCTTTGCCTTCACCGTGGTGCACCTACTAGCTTTAGGTGCGATCCCGCTCCGGTATCATTTTCTTTTAGGAACATTAAAAATCCATCGACCGTACTTCGTCGACCTAGGAGTTAACACTCCATTTTAAACACTCCTGAGTGGACAGAGGAGTTCCACTAGCCTTTAGGGTAGTGATACAAACTTTTAAAAAGACTCTTTTCTTTCAAAAGATTTTCACAATCGCAATGCATGTGACATGACAATGAAAACTTAGACTTTCATAAGACACATGCAATGCCGAATACTTCATCATGATCATATAACATTCAAACATGCAATTTCAATACATTTCGCGTTACGGCTTGAAAATATTAGAACATGCGAACATGTTCTTTTATAACAATTTTAGGGCATTGAACATCAATACTTTCCATGTAAGGGCCGAAATATGCAAACCCTAGCATATCCAAGAACCATTCTTAGCTCATTAAACTTCCACCACAAAATGACCATACTTCATATATGGCAATAGCCGACACCTTTAAGCTTGAAAACAATCATTCCAATCAATATTTCATGAACTTAGAATCTTCTAATGTATTAAACAAAGTTTAACAAGAATACTCGGGGGTGGCCGAAACATTCTAATGGTCATAGACATTTTCTTGAACTTAGTCACATACAAGATTTTCTTGAACTTAGTCCCGTACAAGATTCGTTCAAGTAACAATCATTCACATACAAATACATATTGTGCAATCCAAACCCTAGATGGCTTCCTTTTCCATTTTTATAACATGAATATTTTCCATAGACCCTTCTATTTATACATTAGATAATCATGCTAAGAAGATATAATATCATATGGAAGAAACATAAATATCATGGACAATCACATTAACTAAGCAACCCTTAAGTTCACAAGATATATGCATAAATATCCAAGTACAAGTTAGAAGTGTACTTAAAAAATTCGAAATATAAGCAAGCTGAAAAATTACATATAATACTTGTTAGGTTCATCATTCAAGAAAAACCCTAACCCGTGTGATTAAGTATTGTGCTGACATCTTTTTCCAAGAAAAATACTCCAACATTTGGACCCTCCTCCCTTGAGTCTGAAACTTAACTACAAAAAAAAAAAAAAAAAAAAAAACATCAAAAACATCATGCATTGTTGCTTCTATCTTCCTTGATGAAAAATCCTAATCTAACCATGTGCATAAAAATGTAGGTTAATATGGATAAACCTCTCAAAATATGAGCTAACTCCTCTAGCCCAAGTGTGTGTATGTGATATAAACCCGCGGGAATGAATTCCCTTGAACCCACAATCAATTTGAAAACTCCCCAAGAAAGCCAAAATCAAGTCAATGGATGGAGAACCTAGACCCGATGATAACTCGTTTCAAGAACCTAGATTATATTAAAATCTAGACCCGTTGAAGAACCCGTCTCAAGAACCCAGATTACAAAGGAGGAACGCCACAAAGGTTGTGATTTACCTTTGATAAGTTCAAAAGTTCAATTAAGAACAAGAGAAGTAAAACTCAACTCACAATGAATAAATTCATCAAATTTCATAAATTTCATAAACTGATTAGAATGAGGCTACATAGAGTATTTAAAGAAAAACCTAATGAAACCCTAGCTTAAAATAAACCCCCATCTTCCAAAAGTGCCCCTGCATGAATAGTATCGCGGCTACAGTGCCGCGCTACAGTAGCTCGGCTACAGTAACTCCTAACACTAGTTCAATAAAATAATAACTTTCCCAACATGCCCTTGCATAGCCCCCTTAAGTGCTTCCCATAATAAACTCAATTATTCTAAACTAATAACATAAGTTCTTTAAATGAATTAAATAAGTTGAAACCCTTCAAGAGCTCAAAGCCTTTAAGTCTTGTCGTTGCCCTCTTCCGTAGCTAATAAAATGAATTAAAACTGGATCTTCATCCTTCAAGCCCCATCTTGAATGTTGGGCTCTTGCTAAACTTGTCCCAAGTGGATTGCATCAATCCTTGCATTGTCTCCTTGATCTTCTTGGTCCATTTGGAAGTTGCAAATGATCTTTAAGACTAGGCTCATCTTGGTTCCCATCATTCCCCCTCTCCTCAAAAGGATTCGACCTCGAATCTCCACCTGGATCAAAGGGAAAGTGGTTAGTAACATTGAAAATAGTAGAAACAGGATACTTACCTGGAAGATCCATTATGATATGAACCAGCGGGAACGAGATTCCCTTGAACCCACAGTCAATTTGAAAACTCCCCAAGAAAGCCAAAATCAAGTCAATGGATGGAGAACCTAGACCCGATGAGAACTCGTTTCAAGAACCTAGATTATATCAAAATCTAGACCCATTGAAGAACCCGTCTCAAGAACCCAGATTACAAAGGAGGAACGCCACAAAGGTTGTGATTTACCTTTGATAAGTTCAAAAGTTCAATTAAGAACAAGAGGAGATAAACTCAACTCACAATGAATAAATTCATCAAATTTCATAAACTTCATAATCTGATTAGAATGAGGCTACATAGAGTATTTAAAGAAAAACCTAAAGAAACCCTAGCTTAAAATAAACCCCCATCTTCCAAAAGTGCCCCTGGATGAACAGTGTCACGGCTACAGTGCCGCGCTACAGTAACTCGGCTACAGTAACCCTAACCCTAGTTCAATAAAATAATAACTTTCCCAACATGCCCTTGCATAGGCCCCCTTAAGTGCTTCTCATAAGAAACTCAATTATTCTAAACTTATAACATAAGTTCTTTAAATAAATTAAATAAGTTGAAAGCCTTCAAGTATCCAAAGCCTATAAGTCATGTTGTTGTCCTTTCCATAGCTTATGAAATGAATCAAAGCATAATCTTCATCGTTTAAGCCCTTGAACTTGTATTTGGCCCATCTGGAACTTGCAACATATCTTTAAGACTAGGCTCACCTTGGTTCCCATCACATTAGATATGCATTTTCATTAATTTGTTCAAGAATTTGGAATAGTCCATCCAAGCTACCCATATCATCAACTGATGAAGACTTTAAATCTAAATGAGGAAATTGATTAAGTCTATAAACAATTTCAATTGGTGAAAATTTAGTAGTGGCATGAACACTCCAATCATATGTAAACTCAATGAATTGCCAACAATACTCCCACAAATGTTCATGAAGCACGTCGAAAGTCTTCCTCGAACCAAAATGACCACTCCAATAAGCAAACTCAATGAATGGCAAATGATACTCCCGCAAACGTCATAAACGTTCATGCAACATGTCTGAAATCTTATTTTTACCAGAATGACCACTCCAATTATATGCAAACTCAATGAAATACAGATGATACTCCCGCAAACGTTCATGCAACACATCAATGTATGGCAAATGATACTCCCACAAACGTTCGTGCAATACATGAATGAATGACAAATGATACTTCCACAAACGTTCGTGTAACACGTCTTTGAATGGCAAATGATATCCCCACAAACATTCATGCAACACAACAAAAGTCTTTCTTACACCAAGGTTACCCAACAAACCACCATGTTCATCACACACAAGCAACTTAAGCATAAAACTAGTAGGCACACAAAATCTATTCTTTCTAAACAAGTACCAATCTAGTTTGTAGAACTTACCAAAAGATGCTTTCTCACATGTTCCATACATACTAGCAAAGTCATCATCATTAGCATGCAATTCCTTATCATATTCAAGTCTCAACAATTTTGCATCTAAAATGAAGACAATGACATACCTTCTTGCTAAAGCATCAACCACAAAATTTATCATGCATTGTGTGTATTTGAATACATGAGGAAAAGTCTCAATACAATCCTCCCGCTTAGCATGCATTCTAGTCAACAACTTACCTTGTCCCTTTAAGTGTGTCATTGACTCATGTTTTTCCAAGAAAGGTCGGTTAGGAATTGTCGCACCTAGCACAAAATCAATATAGTGCTCTATTTCTCTAATAGGTGGCAATCCACTAAACACACCGCTAGGAATCATGACCTTATATGCCTGCAACAAAGAAACAACAACACAATACAAAGAGTCATTAAATTCATTAGTATAAAAGCTTGCCTTAGCATAAAAACTCAATTTTGTCTTTTTATTTCTCTCTACAATCTCTCTTTCTTTTTCCTCTTGTGGCTCCACTCTTTTTTCTTGACTCTCAACCACCTCTCTATTTTCTTTTTCTCTCTCTCTTTCTTTTGATGTTTCGGCTTCATTCTCTTTTTTCCTCTCACTCTCTTTGTTCTTTCCACTCTCTGTTTTTCTTTCAGTGTCCTCTTTTTTTGAACTTTCGGCCTCACAATTGTTTTTCAACTCATTCTCTATTTTTCTTGAGATTTCAACCTCACCCAAATCTTTTCCCTTTGGTGGTTCGGTCTTCCCCTTTGCTACAGCTTGATCATTTTTGTCCCACTTTGGTTTCCAAGGAGTACTAGAAACCGAAGTATACCTTGATGTACCCCTTCCTTTTAGCCGTCTCTCCACCTTTTTGCCTTTTACCTCAATAGTTTTCCCGCTCAAGTTCTTTAAGAATTAGTTGAACTAAATCAAAACAATACAACTTTGTATTATTCCAACCAGCAATATAGATCAAAGAAATAAGGAATGAATAAAATGACACGAGACTCAAGGAATTTATATGAGGGAAAGAGTAAATATAAAAGAAGATACCAACTAGAAAGATGTAATCGGCTCCTATGATGATAAAAGCTCAATCAACAAATACTTTCTTTCTCTTTGTTGAAACTATGTTGCAACTTTGAATATGCTACCTTCTCTTTTCTTCTTCTTCTTCCTCTTCTTTTTCTTTTTTTTTTTTTTCGAATTTTTTTTTCGAATTTTTTCTTTTCCTTTCTTTTCCTTTCTTTTCTTTTCTTTTCTTTTCTTTTCCTTTCTTTTCTTTTCTTTTCTTTTCTTTTCCTTTCCTTTCTTTTCTTTTCTTTTCTCTAATTCAATCACAAATAGCAATATTCAATTGTGAAAATCAAGCAATTGAATTCAAGTACGACAATGATGTAGAAGAGAATCAATGGAACAACACTCCAAGCAACAGATAAACTTAGAGACGCAGGAAACCCTAGAATTTTGAAACCCTAGGTGATGCAAATTTCAGCCAAACCCAAAACCATAACAATTTCGGCAGCCTACTTTTTGTTTCTATTTTTTTTTTTTTTTTGGAAACCCTAGAACAATGAAGTCCTAGAATTAATTTAAGGATGCAAGAATTAAAAGATAGAATCAGACCTGATTGGAAACCTTGCTCTGAATACCAAATGATATGAACCCGTGGGAACGAGATTCACTTGAACCCACAGTCAATTTGAAAACTCCCCAAGAAAGCCAAAATCAAGTCAATGGATGGAGAACCTAGACCCGATGATAACTCGTTTCAAGAACCTAGATTATATTAAAATCTAGACCCATTGAAGAACCCGTCTCAAGAACCCAGATTACAAAGGAGGAACGCCACAAAGGTTGTGATTTACCTTTGATAAGTTCAAAAGTTCAATTAAGAACAAGAGGAGTAAAACTTAACTCACAATGAATAAATTCATCAAATTTCATAAATTTCATAAACTGATTAGAATGAGGCTACATAGAGTATTTAAAGAAAAACCTAATGAAACCCTAGCTTAAAATAAACCCCCATCTTCCAAAAGTGCCCCTGGATGAATAGTATCGCGGCTACAGTGCCGCGCTACAGTAGCTCGGCTACAGTAACCCCTAACCCTAGTTCAATAAAATAATAACTTTCCCAACATGCCCTTGCATAGCCCCCTTAAGTGCTTCCCATAATAAACTCAATTTTTCTAAACTGATAACATAAGTTTTTTAAATGAATTTAATAAGTTGAAACCCTTCAAGAGCTCAAAGCCTTTAAGTCTTGTCGTTGCCCTCTTCCGTAGCTAATCAAATGAATTAAAACTGGATCTTCATCCTTCAAGCCCCATCTTGAATGTTGGGCTCTTGCTAAACTTGTCACAAGTGGATTGCATCAATCCTTGCATTGTCTCCTTGATCTTCTTGGTCCATCTGGAAGTTGCAAATGATCTTTAAGACTAGGCTCATCTTGGTTCCCATCAGTATGTGTAAGCATGAGTTCTAGATGAACTTGCTAAAATTGAAACTTCATCCCTCTTGAAACTGTGTGCGTGTGTGTAGCGAAGGAAATGTTGGCTTCATACCTTCTAGACTCTCCTCTTGGAAAAATCTTCTAACTTTGCTTACTCTCCAAATGATGTTTAGATGAGAAGAAAATATTGTGGAGAGTGTTTGGATGGTGAGAAAGTGCTAGAAAGTTAGGGAGAATGGTATTGGTTGAACACCTCAAGAGCAATTCACAAAGTGACTAAGGGCAGGTTTGGGGGGTGGGATGAGATACAAAATTCTCATCTCATCTCATCTCATCATTACGCATTTTTCAAATCTCCATATAAAATATAATAAATAATTCAACTTTTTCAAATCTCAGTTCAACTTTTTCAAATCTCAAAACAATAATAATACTAAAACATAATATTTTAAACACTAAAACAAAACACAAAACACAAAATTCTCATCTCACCCCCCAAACCTGCCCTAAAGGTCTTAGGATTTTTGGCTCCTCACCCTTTTATAGACACAAAAAACTTCTTGCATGAGCCAAGCTCATTTGCATGGCTGCCAAGTGGCGTCTCACCCTAAGACTTCTTCCTATCTCATCATTTGACTATGTTGGAAACACAATGAGATTTCCTTTTTGGACAAGTGGCACCTCCATCCTCAAAACCGAAGCCTTCTTCCTTTTTTGCCCTTGATTTCATGTCTTGGTCCAATGAATCTTGTGGCTATATGGTAATTGTCAAGTTAAAAATATTCCTTAATCTCCTACATGTGTGCATGAGTGCCAAGTGCCAAGTGCCAAGTGGCATGTGGGGAGTGTGTGTGTGAATGGGCTGCCGAACCCTCTTTCTTCTCCCTAGAAGATCTTTCACCACACTTTTGGACAAGCATGTGAATGGTCCAATTTTGCACAAAAACCTTTGCCCTAGCCGTCCATCTCAAGGTGTCGTACACAAGATTTTCTTCTTGAACCCTAGGCGTGTAAGGCCTTTCTTCCCAATCTTGATTTTGCCCTTTCCCAAGACAAACTTTTTACCTACCTTTTTGCATGTATGACACATGGCAAGAAAAAAAAGCAAACCTTCTTTCTCCATGGTTGCCGTGCATGGCCTCTTGGCCTTCCCTAGGCTCCACTTTTTCATAACCTAATCATTCCCTTCTAGAATCTCTTTCCCATAATGGCAAGTGTTACAAAGCTTCTTCCTACAAGCAAAACCTCCATGCATGCGTGACACATGGCAAAAAAAAATAGTTGATCCCCTATGGTAGGGGTGTAAGCCAACCCTAGATCCTTCTTACCTCTCTTCCCTTATTTCTATCTAGATTCATCAAGTCCTAGACATAGTAGCTCTATTGGATGACAAGTGGCATGCATGATCTTGAGTTGGGCGTGAGCCCTAGTTCCATTGGGCTTCAAAACCCTATATTCCTATGAAGGATGAAACTCTCATGGGCTTATGATAAAAAAATCAATTACACAAAAAGCCTAAAAAGTCTTGGTCATCACACCTGGGATCAACTATTTATACTTCAGGTCTGAAGAGTAGATCATGCCTACTTTCATAAAGTCTGGGTTCCCGGTTCTGTTCCTTTTGTCAGGGTCTTTAAATGCGGCGTGGCTCTCCGATAGCATCATTAATGTGGTGTGGCTCTACGATAGCGTCATTAATGTGGCGTGTTGGTCGGGTACCGGAACCACAAATGCGGCATGGTTCTCCAACCTTCTCCTCTTAGTCTGCATTCCTCCTTATCTGTTCATGCCTTCTCTGTTAGTAGATCAACAGTTCTCCGTGTATCTCGCCTACCGTGTGGGCGGGCACTTGATAACTACACACTCCCCGAGGGGACCTCAGATCGATGACCCATCCTCTGGAGGACCATCTCTCATACAAGTCATGTACAGAGGATTCTCCTAGTGGGCCGAGTTCATGACCTTCGACTCCAGGCTGGCTTGACTAGGCCTCTTGGGCATTGAGGGGAAAATTCCCTTACACCATGTATTCGAAGTTTTGGATCTTAGCCAAATACCATGATTTTATGTTTTATTTCGTTATGCTTTGATTTCTAAGCAATATGTTTGAAGTTGGAAGCATGTTCAAGTGATGATTCTTCAAGTTTTTGCAATTATATGTTTCGGCCAAGGCCCTTTTTCATAATTCCATGTATGTGTTTTGAT
Organism: Juglans mandshurica; assembly: GCA_022457165.1. NCBI lineage: Eukaryota > Viridiplantae > Streptophyta > Magnoliopsida > Fagales > Juglandaceae > Juglans > Juglans mandshurica. The sequence continues at coordinate 11,537,778 of CM039626.1, forward strand.
AGTTTATGTGATCTATATCATGCCATGAATTGAACATGTTATGCTTGGTTATTTCATGCACACCATTTCATATATCATATGTCAAGTACACAAATGTAAATCTTAAGTCTCATGTCACATGCATTTGAGAGAAGTGTTTTCAAAAATGTTTTCAAAGAAAAGAGTCTATAAGTTTTATCATGAACCCAAGTGCTAGGGCGGGAGATTGTCCTAGTAGAACTCCTATGTCCACTCTAGAGTGCTTAAGAATGTAGTGGTAACCCCTATGTCAACAAAGAACTGTTGACGAGCCTCAAATGGATTCTTTTTAAATAATGCTGAAACGAGGAAGTGTCTAACGCTAGTGGGTGAATAAGGGAGGTAACCAACGAAGTACTGTCGAGTTAGTATGAAATGACTCTATTTATGACGTATTCATCATGGTACACGGACTGTGGATGGTGCGGTAACTAGCAGGAACACGCAGTGCAAAGGGGAACCGTGATGTGTCCACTCTCTGAACAAGAATAAGAGCTCATATGTTATGGATCACTTTATGCAAATTCGTGATATTCTCTGATAAGGCAAGTTCTAATTAAGATCAATGCAAAAAGGAAAGTTAAAGATGTTTTCTGAAAATGTCAAAGTCTCTGTTACAAGTTTTTTTGAAAATGGCCAAGTGCATAAGTTAAGTTTCGGTCAAGTCCTATGTCAAGTACATGTCCATGCATGCATTTCATGATTATTCCTTTTGTATGCTTGTGTTAACTATTGTATGTTGCGTGTTTACTTGCTGAGATTTCTCGAAATCTCATTGTGATAGTTTCTATTACCATTCCCCACCCGGAATGGTAGAAGTTGTAACAGGATTATAAGATGAATTCCATGGCCAAGCGGAAGAGAACAACACCTCCTTCGAAGAGGATCATGCCTAAAATGGGTATAAGTCGACCTGAGCCCTCCATCCTGGAGTGACTCAAGGACATCGACCAGGAGATTACTGGAATACTCCATTTTATTGAAGAATTCAGACAGCGCAACAATCCAGATAAGAATCGGGCTTTAGAGAAGCGCATGAAGGCCTAGCCCTCTTGAAAAAGGTCCCCTTTTTTGGGAGTTTAACAATACACTCTATGCTTTTGGGATACTATATCTTTTAAGGTGCATGCTTATGGAAATTGATAATGTTTGCGGTATTTTGTTAGTAACAGTACCATGTGCTTTGCAATGGCTTATCACATTTCTTAGATTATTTGACTTATTTTTTTTTTTCGCTGCTATTTTATTGCATATTGCTAGTTTACTCTTAGGTGCATTGCATTTTATCTGTAATGTACGAGGGGTGTGTAGCCTTGCGTTTCAGTCATCGTCCAATCCCAAGCGGGGGTTGGGGGCGCCACAAAGCATGGTATCAAAGCAATTACATCTCCAGGTAAACCCACACATTGTCCTAGGAATGCATGGTACCTCTAACTAGGTTTGAGATCTGTAGTTATAGATTGGATCTTATAGTTATAGGGTTGAATCTGGAGGAAGAAGGAATAAAAGAAGATACACACATAGGATCTCAAGTACAAGTGAAGAAAGGGTTATCTTTTCTCAAAGGAGACTAACCCACACTGGTTTTATGCGTTTTCAGGAGAAGGAATTATGGTACGAAACCAACGTGAGGATACTTCTACGAGATGTAGGGGTCAGGAAGCTAGAAATCCTCCACTGGAAGGGGGACGGCTATAGCAGAAGCCATTTGCCAGATGACTGAGGTAGTACGCAATCAGGTGGAACAAGGCCATAATGCTAGACAAGTACCGCCCAAAGGAGAGAACAAGGATATTCTTACGAGAAATTCTTGGTGTATAGATATCCAAAAATTATGGGGACGGAAGGAACTCTAAGGGCTAATAAGTGGCTCATGGACTTAAAGAGAACTTTCAAAATCAGTGGATGCATTGAGGAGCAAAAGGTCCAATATGCGGGACATATGCTCCAAGGAGAAGCTGCATATGGTGGGATACCAAACAACAATTGTTGGCTCGCGAATTGGGGAATTTAATTACACTCACATGGGATTGGTTTAAGATGGAGTTCGATAATCATTTCTTTTCGAAAACAGCTAAGCAACAAAAGGCCTTGGAGTTTGCAAGCTTGACTCAATGAAATATGACAGTCGATCAGTATGCTGCTCGTTTTATCGATTAGTATGCTGTTCGTTTGATAGGAACCAAGGTGGGCTTACACTTAAAGATCCTTTGCAAGTTCCAGATGGGCCAATTACAAGATCAAGGGCCAAGAAGATCAAGGAAGCAATGCAAGGATTGGTGCAATCTACTTGGGATGAAGCCAGCAAGAGCCCAACACTCAAGATGGGTCTGAAAGAAGAAGAACCAGTTTTGATCCACTTGATTCAAGCTGTGGAAGACATAACTTAGAAATACGGCCTATTGTTATTGGAGGCTTCCAGTTTGGTTAAATGATTTATTTTATTAGTTTAGAATAAGTGGGCTAGAAGATGCTTGGGTCACATGTCTTATTTCTTATGAACTATGTTTTTGGGAAGGCCTTGTATTTGGCCAAGGGCTTATTGGGAAAGTTACTTTTTAAGAATTAGGGTTTCATCAATTTATTGTAGGGGTTACTGTAGCCGCGCGTACTATAGCCGGCACTGTTCATCAAGGGTAATTTTGGGTAAAAGGGGCTTTATTTTGGCTAGGGTTTTGATTAGGTTTGAGTTTAAAAACTCTTTGTAGCCTCATTTGACAGATTAGACAATATTGAATTTTATTTATGAGTTGAGTTTTCTCCTCTTGTTCTTGATTGAACTCTTGAACTTTATCAAAGGTAAATCACAACCTTTGTGGCGTTCCTCCTTTGTAATCTGGGTTCTTGAGACGGGTTCTTCAACGGGTCTAGATTTTAATATAATCTAGGTTCTTGAAATGGGTTCTCATTGGGTCTAGATTCTCCATCCTTGACTTGATTTTTGGCTTTCTTGGGGAGTTTTCAAATTGATTGTGGGTTCAAGGGAATTCATTCCCACGGGTTCATATCATCGTTTTATGGAGATGGGGAGGTTTGCACATCATCTGATCAGTACGGAGAAAATGCTAGCAAGGGAGTTTCATGATGGTTTGCAACCTCATATACTAAACCAAGTAGCATGTCTACGGATAGAAAATTTCCAAGAATTGGTCAATGTAGCTTCAATAGCAAAGGCAGAGCAACGGAGACTAATTGCACAAGCTCAAGCAGATAGGAAGAGAGGATTGCCTTACTCACCAGGAGGTAGTGCGAGAAAGCGGAAGGCCTATATAACCCCGAACAAAGGAAAAGGCGTGGTAGTCAAAATTGTAGCACCCGTCACACCACCATTATGTCATCGATGAGGGAAAAGGCACAATGGAGAAATGTCGTTTAGCCATGGGAGCGTGTTTCAGGTGTGGTCAAACTGGCCATATGATCCGGGAGTGTCCACAAAATACGCCTAGAGGAGCATCAACGCCAAGCAACAGACCAAAGACCGCTACGGTCTACGTTATTATGCCAGGAGAGATAAACCTGGAAGCTGAAAAGACGACAGATGCATGAGTGATTACAGGTAACATTTCCAACTTTGCCTTAACTCGTAGATAATTTGTGTTTGAGAATCCTTGAGTAATCATAGCTACCCTATTTGGTAAGGTTAAATTGAAGTAGTTCATGGTGTGTGCTCTGTTTGACTCCAGAGCATCGAGATACTTTATCTCTAGTAGTTGTGTGCGACGATGTGAAATTGAGACATAGCCAATGTCTTGAAAATTATTATTGGATATTCTAGACTGGAACATAATCGGATGCATAAGCATAGTTCAGGATTGCGCATTGGAGATCATGAACCTGGTTTTGACCGCAGATCGTATCGTCTTTCATTTGATGGAATTTGATCTAATCTTAGGAATGGACTGGTTGTCAAGGCATTATGCCAAGATAGACTATCGAAGGCGGGAAGTAGTCTTTGATCTACCTGCTAAAGAAAGGATCTGTTATATGGGTGAGATTGTTCGGCTGGATCCATCTATGGTTATATAGTTAGACAAGTCTAGAAGGATTGATGAACGGGGATATCGCTTATCTAGTGATGATGATGGATGAAACAAAAGAACCTAAGGGAATCCAAGGAATCCCAGTGATTGAAGATTTTCCTAGGGTTTTTGCCGATGATTTACTTGTATTACCCCTAAATCGAGAGACAAAATTTGCAATTGAGCTCGAACCGGCCACAACCCTAGTACATAAGGAACCTTACCGAATGGCCCCAACAAAATTAAAAGAGCTTAAGGTTCAAATGGAAGAACTTCTAGCAAAGAGTTTTATTCGACCTAGCTCATCACCGTGGGGAGCACTTGTCTTGTTTGTCAAAAAGAAGGATGAAACTCTCAGGATGTGTATCGACTATAGAGATTTGAACAAGGTGACTGTCAAGAATAAGTACCCTTTACCAAGGATAGATGATCTGTTAGATTAATTGCAAGCAGTTGCTATTTTCTCGAAGATTGATCTATGATCTGGATATGACCAGCTCAAAATCAGGGAACAAGATGTATCTAAGATTGCCTTTTGCACTCGTTATGAACATTTCGAGTTCTTGGTTATGCCTTTCGGATTAACAAATGCCCCAGCAGCATTTATGGAACTGATGAATCGAATTTTCAGGCAATGCTTAGTTATTTTTGTAGTGGTGCTTATAGATGACATATTGATCTATTCCTGTGATGAAGAGGAACATAAGAAGCATCTAAGGATTGTGCTGTAGACACTGCAGGAACATCAGTTATATGCCAAACTTAGAAAGTGTGAGTTTTGGTTCCGAGAAGTGAAATTTTTAGGACATGTCATTTCTAGCAAGGGAGTGGCAGTAGACCCTACTAAGATTGATGCTGTAACAGAGTGCCAAAGGCCAACTAATGCCCATGAAGTACGTAGTTTACTAGGATTAGCAGGATACCAGCGAAGGTTTGTAGAAGGATTTTCTAGACTTTCCAATCCTTTAAAGGCACTCACCACGAAGAATGCCAAGTATGTTTGGACTGAAGATTGTGAGAAGAGTTTCCAAGAGCTGAAGAAGAGGCTAATCTCAGCATTAGTATTGGCATTACAGGATCCCCATAAGCCTTATATAGTCTATAATGACGCTTCTAAGATGGATTAGGATGTGTACTAATGCAAGAAGGAAGGATCGTCGTTTATGCTTCACGACAGCTCAAGGACCATGAATAGAATTATCCTACCCATGATTTAGAATAGGCTGCAATAGTTTTCGCGCTGAAGATTTGGAGGCGTTATCTATATGGAGAAAAATATGACGTGTATACTGATGCAAACTCAAATTGATATGGGATATTTAAGTCCAGATTCTACGTTGATTGCATTGAAATACTACCTTAAGAAGATGAATCTGTACAAATATGGAAGGAAAAGCTTAATATATCTTCCTTGGACTAAGGGCAATATTAGTTATTTTCCTTCAAATCATATATTTATGCTCATTCTTTCTTTGTTAGTAAATATTTAGTTTCAAGTTTGGAAATAATTTTGATTTTGATTTTGCCAAATCTTCGGTAGGATTCTTGTTTATTTATGTATTAATTTCTCATACAATAATTTAGATTTTTTTTCATTTTTTGCAAATTTCTTCATAATTTTGAATTTTGCAGCTATTTAAGTCTGGCTTGTGGGCTTCATAAAAATAATTTTTGAATTTTACTATTAATCAATATTATTCAGAGTTTTCTCTATATTTTGGGCAAATCTCTTATCTTCTTTCATGTGAATTATCTATTGAAACTAGCAGATAAAATTAATCTAAATTATGTCCAGTGTCAGTTGGCATTAGAGCTTTAGCATATTTCCCAGGGTGATATATCATCAGTTTCCATGGTCGGTGGCCGTGGTCGTCGTGGGTAGGTTCCGAATGAGGAAGTCCCGCACAGTGATCGTAGCGTTCAGGATGTGATGATTGAAGATTTGCGTAGGTAAGTTGCAGAGTTAACCCAGCGTCTAACGATGCAAGATATCGATGATCGTGAGATGGAAGATCACGATTTTGATTCTAGTTGTGAAAACCTGTATAACAAGCGTGCTCTATTTTGGGAGTACAGTGGTAGGGAGGAGCATCATAGGGACCTCAGTTTCAGAGTTGATTTACCAGAATTTCCTGGTACTCTTCCAGCTGAATTCAGGTTTTGTTAATTTATTGCAAGAGGTTAAGTGGATTTACTACTCTGAGGAAGAAGAGTTATAGGATGGAGATTCATCCATAGGGTGTAACTCTATACCAATCTACGATACCTATATTGATGAAGATAACCTAGTGGATGCGGTAACTATTTTTATTGAAAACATAGAAAATTTGGAATAAGAAAATGGTGGCGAAGTTTTAAAATTTGAAGATCTTGAAACAACTTATGAGACAATTAACTTTGTTGATTTTCTTGGAGTTGAAGATTTTTTTTCAAATTCTCCTATGATTTTTTTTTTTTTTTTGGATTTGAGATGTTGGAAAGAAACTTAATTTTAGAGTATAAGGTGCTCAATATAATTTTATTTCGAGCCAATCAAATCAATTTTAATTTTTTCATGATCATTGAGATGATACAACAAAGGGAGAGAAATATTGGTCTAATTGGACATCCAAAAGATCGAGGCAAGAAAGTTTAGAATTCGAGGACGAATTCTCTTGAACCCAGTGAGAATGATGCAAACTCAAATTGATATCAAATATCTAAGTCCAGATTCTATGTTGATTACATTGAAGTAGTACTTTAAGAAGATGAATATGTACAAATATGAAAGGAAAAGCTTAATATATCTTCCTTGGACTAAGGGCAATATTAGTTATGTTCCTTCAAATCATATATTTATGCTCACTCTTGCTTTATTAATAAATATTTGGTTTCAAGTTTGGAAATGATTCTGATTTTGACTTTGACCAAATATTAGGTAGGATTCTTGTTTATTTATGTATTAATTTCTCATACAATAATTTAGATATTTTTATTTTTTAGGAAAATCTTCATAATATTGAATTTTGCAGCTATTTAAGTCCAACTTGTGGGTTTCATAAAATATTTTTTGATTTTTACTATTAATCAATATTATTCAACGTTTTCTCTGTGTTTTGGAAAAATCTCTTATCTTCTTTCTTGTGAATCATCTGTTGAAACTGGTAGACAGAATTAATCTAAATTCTGTCCGGCATCATATACGGACCACAAAAGTCTCAAGTACTTGTTTAGTCAGAAAAATTTGAGAATGAGGTAGTCGAGATTGGTTGAAAACCATTAGTAAGTATCACCCCGGCAAGACTAACGTTGTGGCTGACGCTCTTAGCCACAAAGCTCAGGCTGACTTGCCATTCATATTAGCTAAGTTGAGGAGTTTGATGATTGGAGATCCGCCGCGAGATGCTAAATTAGCAGTGGTTCAGGAGATTATACCCGTGATTGAAGAAGAAATTTTGAAGGGTCAACGCAAGGATGACAAATTAGAGAAGCTACGACAAAAGATTCTAAAATTAGAAGAACCACAACATTTCACCATTGGAAAGAATGAGATGTTGTATTATAAGGAGAAAAAATTAATTCCTAACATCGCTGAGCCGAAGGAGAAGATACTAAAGGAAGCACATTGCACCCTTTACACAGCACATCCTTGCAGTACAAAAATGTATCCAGATTTGAAAGGTCAGTTTTGGTGGGATGGAATTAAGAAGGAAGTGGCTGAATTCATGACAAAATGTTTTGTCTACCAATTGATAAAAGCTGAGCATAAAAGGCTGGCAGGCGAACTACAACCATTGCCTATCCCAAAGTGCAAATGGGAAGTCGTGTCAATGGACTTCGTAATAGGTCTACCAAGGATGTCTTCAGGTAAGAATTCGTTATGGGTCACAGTCAATAGATAAACTAAGAGTGCACATTTTCTACACATAGCTAACACAGACTCTATGGATAAACTCTCCCGAATTTATGTTAAGGAAATCATCCGATTGCATGGATTACCTAAGACCATAGTATCTGATAGAGACACCCGTTTTACTTCCAAACTTTGGAAGACATGAAGCGAGCATGCATTTTGGAGCTAAGTGGTGATTGGTAAAGTCACCTACCATATAGATGGCACTTTACGAGGGCATTATATGGAAGAAAGTACAGATCCCTGTTGTATTGGGTTAACGTGGGAGAAAAGAGGATGCTAGGACCTGAGTACTTAGAAGAAGTTCGGAAGCAAGTAACCATGATTCATGAAAGAATAAAGGCGGCCCAGAATAGGCAGAAAAGCTATGCCGACAACCGACGAAGGAATCTAAAATTTGCAGTAGGAGACTGGGTGTATAAAAAGGTATTGCCCATGAAATGAGTCATACATTGTAAAAAGGAAAAGTTGAATCCCTGATACGTAGGACCCTATGAAATAATAGAAAGAGTTGGTCCAATAGCTTACCGATTGGATTTACCATTAGAGATGCAGGGAATACATGATGTACTTCACATGTCAACCTTAAACAAAAGCTTCGGAGAAAGATGGGCAGTGGTAATGGAGCCAAGTAAGGATTAACCCTAGAATGCCTTGTGTAAATTTCAGCCCTATGGAGAAACCCAAGCCCAATGGCCCTAAGCCCATGACCAAAACCCTAGTCACTAGTGCCATGTGTTATACATGTGTTGCACTATGAATCTAGTCATGATAATGGACCAAGGGGGGCAAGAGAAGTGTAGGAAAGCCAAGGGATGTCTTGCACGCCTACCCTAGAGGAATTGTCACTTGTCAAACATGTTAGAAACCTTCAAGAAGAATCAAGGACAAAATGGACCTAGGGGGACTAAAGGATTTTCGGCCTACCCTCTCCCACACGCCTAGACCGTTTGTTTTAGCCCAAATTCAACTTCAAAGGTAGATATTCTTGGAAATGGTAGCCAAGGGAAGAGAAAGGTGAATTTTCTAGGAGATTTACTTGGGAAACTGAAGGGGAATTCAAAAGCTTTCAAATTTTGCCAAGTGTCAACCATGCAATAAGTTTCTAGAAGAAAAGATGAAGAGACATTTGCAACAAATGACTAATCTACCCTTAGGATTTTGGCCACTACTATTCCAAGCCTAACCATTACTTGCCACTTGTCACTTAGGCTACAAAGTAGACCAATGGTACATGAAAGGTATCCTTGGGAAGGAACAAAAGGGAGATGATGCAACAAAGTGGGAAGAAGGGAAAGGAGTTGACGACAATGGGCAAGGCACACACCTATGCCACTTGTCACTTATGCCAAACGTTGTTTGTTGGGAAAAGGAAGAGGCATAAGACATTTTACATAAGTACCCTTGAGGAAATATTCACTTGCTTAAGAAAGAGGAAGGGCATAAACGGAAAAGGAGGGTTTCGGCCAAGAGAGAGGAAGCTCTACACACCACCCATGCATGTCCCTTCCCAATGCAATCCAAAGTGGGATTCTAAGAGTCTTTTTGGCAAAATAGAGGGATGAAGAAGAAACATTTGCCATTTGTCACTCATGCGAGGGTTTTGGAAGCAACCAAAAAGGGAAATGAAGAAACCACTATAAAAAGGAGAGAGTACACGCCTATGGGCTTTTCCTTTGCCAATTTTTGGAATTTTGCATGAACCTTCACCCTCTCCAAACAACTCTCACATACTCACTTGAAGATTCCCACACTTTCTCACATTTTCTCTCCAACCAAACAAAGAAGATTACCTTCAAGAGAAGATTTCGCCTTCTTCAAAGAGAGACCAATGTAAGACTCGGTTTTCCCTTAATTCTTACACACACTTATCACTTGTCCAACACAAAATGAGGTTTAAATCTCAAGGGAAGTGGAAAGTGGTGAAACACACGTTTTCTACAAGTTTCAATGAAAAACGCATTAGGGTTTCCATTTGGAGCCGAATGATGGAAGGTGTTCATCCTTCATGTTTTCGACCACCATCTTGTGTTCTTACCCTATCTTGAGTTTTGTATAAAAACGCAAAGTGTAAGGGGCTTTAACCTAAAAAGCCTAAAGGCCAATCGGTTTAAGATCAATTGATGCACTAGAAACCCTCAGACACTCAAGAACACGAAATAAGATTTTTAGATACTTTTTCTAATGTAATACATTTCAGATTACAACTTGCTTATATTGCATTTCGTGGATTTTTGTAAGTATACACTTACTTACACTTGGCTAATACTTGTGTAAATCCTTTTATTGTTTTGGTTGTTTTGTTTGTGATTTCTTGTTTGTTTGCTTGAATATGCTTACATGAACTTGGAATATGAACATGGGATGAATGATGTGTTTAAGATGAAAATGGCAAGAATTTCCTTTGCATGTTTTGGTTTTAAGGAAAACAATGTTGTTAATTTGTGATACTTGATGATTCGGCTATACCATGTATTAGAAGCTTCGGATCTTAGCCAAACACCATTATTTTATGTTTTATTTCCTTATGCTTTGATTTCTATGCAATATGTTTGATGTTGAAAGCTTGTTCAAGTGATGATTCTTCAAGTTGTTGCACTTATATGTCTCGGCCAAGGCCCTTTTCATATTTCCATGTATGTGTTTTGATAGTTCATGTGATCTATATTATCATGCCATGAATTGAACTTGTTATGCTTGGTTATTTCATGCACGACATTTTATAAATCACATGTCAAGTATACGAATGTAAATCTTAAGTCTCATGTCACATGCATTTGGGAGAAGTGTTTTAAAAAATGCTTTCCAAGAAAAGTGTCTATAAGTTTTATCATGACCCCAAGTGCTAGGACGGTGGAATGTTCTAGTGGAACTCCTCTATCCACTCTGGAATGCTTAAGAATGGAGTGGTAACCCCTGTCAACAAAGAACCGTCGATGAGCCACGAATGGATTTTTGTTAAAGAATGCTGCAGCGAGGAAGTGCCAAACGCTAGTGGGTGCATAAGGCATGTAACCCGATGAAGTACCGTCGAGTTAGTATGAAATGACACTGTTTATGACGATTCATCATGGTGCATGGACCGTTGATGGTGAGGTATCTAGCAGGAACTTGTGGTGCAAAGGGGAATCGTGATGTGTCCACTCTCTAAACAATAATCAAAGGTCATATCTTATGGATAACTTGATGCAAATCTTGTGATATTCTCTGATAAGGCAAGTTCTTATTAAGATCAACGCAAAAAGGAAAGTTAAAGATGTTTTCTGAATATCTCAAAGTCTCTATTATACAAGTTTTTATTGAAAATGGTCAAGTGCATGAGTTAAGTTTTGGCCAAGTCCTATGTCAAGTATAGGTCTATGCATGCATTTCATGATGTACCTTTTGCATGTTTGTGTTAACTATTGTATGTTGCATATTAACTTGCATATTTATCAAAATATCATTGTGGTAGTTTCCACTACCATTCCACTACCATGGCCAAACGGAAGAGAACAGCCCTCCGAAGAAGATCGTGCCTAAAATGGATATAAGTTGACTTGAGCCCTCCATCCTGGAGCGACTCGAGGCCACCGACCAGGAGATTACTGGAATACTCTAGTTTATTGAAGAATTCAGATGGCACAACAATCGGGATAAGAATTTGGCCTTAGAGAAGCACGTGAAGCCCGAGCTTTCTTGAAAAAAAATAACTAAGAGAGAAAAAGGACGGGGACCTCACTTAAGATATTTTGTGGAAAAATTAAACTTATGACTTTAGGTCTCAACCTTTTTAGGAACTATATTTTGGAAAGGTCCCTTGTTTTGGGAGTTTAACAATACACCCTATGCTTTTGGGATACTATATCTTTTAAGATGGAAGCTTATGGAAATTGACAATGTTTGGGGTATTTGTTAGTAATGGTACTATGTGCTTTTGCAATTGTTTATCACATTGCTTAGATTATCCGACTTTTATTTTTTATTTTTGCTGCTATTTTATTACATACTTCTAGTATACTTAGGTGCATTGCATATTATCTATCATGTATGAGGGGTGTGTAGCCTTATGTTACATGTCCCGGCGTTTTAGTCACCATCCAATCCCAAGCAGGGGTTGGGGGTGCCACACTTAACATCTTGGTGCTATGTATAGACTTCTAGCCATCAAGAAATCTAGAAACTTTGTGTCTCACTATGATTTGATATAGAGTTAATCTTATCTCATTGGAGTTAATTTTATCTCATTTGACTCATGAATTAAGTGATAAGTATTGAGCTATTCTAAACCCATCAAGATATGGGTGTGTCGGACATTGAGTTTAAATAAAACTCTTACATTCTCCCACTTTTACCATACGCCCATAAAATTATATTTTATTTTCATGGGTTTATTACAGGAAATTAACCTTACTACGCAAACTCATTTGCAAAAACCTGTCATAGCTCAGAATACATTACATGAGTTCCGTAATATCAATATCAAACCAGCTACCACTGCGAGTCATGCCGGTCCCCTGTTATAAGACCATCGATTCCCTTCCATGTACCACAACACTAGTAACTTAATTCAATATGATCTTTAATTGGAACAATTAAGGTTAATACTATAATCCCTTGGGTGCTAATTCATGTCTATTGTAGACATTATCTTGTCATCATTCATCTACACTTTCTAATGTACAAATAAAGTGAAAAGACAAGAAAATAGAAACAACCATAATAGATATCTTTCAATGTCCAGTAACAAATGACTCAGCATATCAATGATCTCTTTAACATGTTCACATCATGGGTATAAGCATATGACCCATCTTGTCAACATGTCCTTTAAAGTATAATCATTAATACACTATTATTATGGACATAGTTTGTCTCTGTATTTTCTCTTTAACACTTAGGTATTTAAAATTTCATTAAATACTTATCATTCGGAGAAAAATATTCTGATGAATTCTTGCAATGCTTTCTTAGTCGCATGGCTATAAGTCAACAATTCCAAATCCTAAAATAAATTTCCTCAGTAAGATACCATACATTGTGATCTCAAAGTATACCATAAAGTCAATCCCTATTGCACATGAAGCAGTAAGAGATTTGCCTCATACCTTTCCATAAAATAACTCTACTAGATAGTAAAATACATAACCATAAATGTATTTTTCATCATTAGAGTAATCCCATAAAATAGGGTCTGAATATCGAGTTACTTTAAGAGTATCAGCTTTTCTTAAAACAACAATATAGTCTTTAATTTCTTGCAAATAACCTTGCACGCTTTTCACAACGTTTGGGTCAAACATCCTTAGGTTATTTTGGCAACAACCAAGAATGCCAACTGAAAAACTGACATTCAACCTTATACAAGTTCGTGCAATCATCAGATTTATTATAACAATCCTATACAAAATTTTCTTAACAATCTAATCAATTCGAGGACACTGTAAAATACTGAGCATGTCACATTTTATTTTTAAAGCATTTATTGAACAACAATTCTTCATGTAAAATCTTCTAGAACTCTATTCAACTATACTAAGACAATCTTAACAGTCATCGTCTTGGTATTAAAATTCAATCTCAATTACGAATGATGTGTCATTCATAAATTTCATTTTTAGAGTTATTTAGAGACATACCTTTAGTGTCATACTACAAACCACGGTTCATACTAGCCAAAAAGTCATATACATGCATGACCATAAATACAAATATACTCTCATTGATCTTAGGGTATATACATTAACAATAATTATTTTTTTTAAATACAAAAACATTATTGGTATTATCAAATTTCAGATGCCAATTTAAAAAATCTGTTAACTTTTCTTAGTAATCATTTTATTCGTTTATTGTAGACTTCATACTTTCATTCTATAATTGTTTTCACATCTATTTGATGTAATTATATACCATAATGAGCTACTAATGCCATAGTGATTCTTAATGAGTTCTTTCGGGTTTAATAGAAATCTATTTCTAATCAATGCTCATTTATGAGTGAAATCCTTAATTACAAGTCTAACTTTATATCGTTTAACATTGCCTTTAAAGTCAAGGTTTTGTCTCCAACACCCTTTTACATTTGACTTTTTATACATTTTAGACAATTTATTTATACATTTTAGGTCTTTTATAAAATCACTTATTTATATAACTTGTTAAAACATATGCGAACCTTTATTTATTTTTATGTCAAATTCAAATTTTGAAAATACACCACGAAACCTAACCAAAATCAAATCAAGAAGATCACATGAGGTTACTTGTTCTGATGTCTCCTTGGCCAATTCTTTAGCAGTGTTTCTCTAATGAGGTAGATGATCATTTTCTTATGTTTCCAAATTATCATTAAGATAATCATAAAATGAACTGTAAGTATTTTCAAAGTACAAGAATGCACTTCACAACAATCACATCTGTAGTTTCTATAGTCCCACTGATTTTGCCAACCATAAGGAATTTGACATTTCAATTTCCTCAAAATATAAAACTGTGAATAGAGACAATACAACCTAAATCATTTGGATCTCCCTGAATAATCAATAATGTATAACAACTATACGATCCAACTTTCTTTCATTTGGATTGTAATGTCCTACTTTAGATTGCCTATTCATACATGTATATGCCCTAAATTAAGTATCCTATCACTCCACAACTCAAATAAGTCTTTAAAACTACTTACTAGGAATACAATTTAAGATATATACCAATATCTTTAATAATTTTACCACACATCTTTTCAAGAAGTTAACAAAATAGGTCAGGTTTATGACCTGACTCATAATACTTTCCTGGCACTCACTACTTCAATCCAATTCGATATTTTTCACATTTCTATCTAGCTGCATTTCCTCCCCATGAGAAGAACCTCAAGAATTACTAATGGCTTGAGAGTTCTTGTAAGGCCCAGTTTTATTTTATTTTTTTAATCCCGGATCGTGCACGAGGGCCTAGCCCCTTTCCTTGGAGGTGTGCAAACGGCACCATTTTGCGGGTAAGTTCTCTTCTTCCTCAACTTTTCTTTTCCCCCCGATTCGGTTTCTCTTTTCTGGTTTTCCCCCGTGTCCCTCTCTCTCCCGTAACCCACTCCCCTTCCCAGGTTCCTCTCTTCTCTTCGTTGGGTCTGTTTGTGAGTTCGAAATTCATGCCCTAATTTTCCTACACATTTTTCCTTCCGGTTTTTCCCTCTTAATCAGTTTCTCTCTCGCGCCCTCCATTCTTCTGCAAATTGGGATTTTCTCTCTCGCGTTCCTCCACATCTGCAGATTTGGTGTGTTTTTTGTTTTTCTCTCACGCGTCCTTGCAATTCTACGGTTCGGTGCGTCTCTCCCCCTTGCGTTTTGAGCAAGAAAAAATATTTCCAGCCTTGGTTGCTGAGAGCTTCTCTATGCAGCCCGTGAATTGGGGGTGTTCGTTCTGTGCACCTTGTGTTTGTTGTAGTGCTGTGAGTTCGAAGTTCTACTCAGTTTCACATAAACATTGAGCCTTCGCCGTAAGTTTTTCACTTCGTTGAGTATTTTATAAATTTTGGTTTGTTGGTTTGGTGTTTTAGAAATAAATAGAAGGAAGTTTTGTTGGGTGTCGATTAACATCTAGAAGTGTTGGGATTTTTCTTTTGTGGAGTTGTGAACGGAGAGAAACGTGCAATGTGTAGTGTTGTTTTGGTAAAATTGTTGGTGATTACTTGGGATTATGAGCTACCGAAATAAGTGTGGTTTATTGATGATTTGAGTTGACATTGGTTTTGATGGTTGTATTGGACAATACTGAGATTGGTATAGAGTATTTTGAGTTGAAGTGTGGGTTGTCCAAATTGTTATTTGGCTGTTTGAGTTGGACTAAATTGCTGAAATATGGTCTAGAAATTGGGTCTTAAATTGTTTAGACCAAAATTGTGTTGTTGGACTTTAATACTTAGTTTATATATATTACTTTTATGAATAGGTGACGAGACTGATAGAGGCCGTATTCAAGGCATAGATAATACGCTGTAGGAGTCAGGTAAGCGGGGTTCCTATGCTAGATTTGCATAAAAAGAAATGAACTGAGGTTGGTTTGTAAGAATGTGCATGTTATTTTTAAAGAAAAAAGATGAAAAACAACCTCAGTAGATGTTTTGCATTCACTCATGAGATAGGTACGAAGGAGAAAAGAAGTACTTTTGGCATGAATAGTGTAGACATGAGCAATATTTGACATGTTTCTTAAATGTGCAAAAGAGTGAATATGTATCTGTGAATTTTTGTATATTTGATATGAAAATGATTTGGATATATTTTTGATCAAATAGAAATGATATGAATGTGTTCAACACGTGGTTTGATATCATATGGATATGAAAAACCTTTGGCATACCTATTTGTTTTGATTCTGATTCTGAATATGGTTATGATATGATGATACTAGTTCACGTGATATGGTTGGTACCAACATGATATGATATGAGTGCACCCACTTTGGAAACAAAGTGGTCTTTTATGTGTTCTTTCCTGTGTGCACACTCGGGGCTCCGAGATTGAAAAAGGGGAAGTTTCACAATATGATACTGCCTCGTTTGGCCACTGGGGATAGCACAATCCTACCACGGGGGTTAAATATGGTATATGATATGATACGATAAGATATGATAAGATGAAGATGTTCAGTTATATTATGCCAAAGTGTTCTTGAATATGAAAATGGTTTATGAATATGAAAATATTGAAATGTCGCTCTGATTTTTCTGATAATACGTATTGAGATATGCATTTGAAAATAAAATATTTTGCTTCTGCATACCAAACTTTCTGAAAAGGGCTCATGTTTACATACTAGTATAGGTTTTCTGTTTACTGAGTTGTTGATAACTCACCCCTTATCTTCATTATTTTTCAGATGATATTAATAACCCAGCTGGGGGTCAGGAATAGAAATTGGAGCTTGACTAGATATGGATAGAAGGTCGAGTACCTAAGGGTACCATTGTTAGAAGAAGAGTTTGAAGTTCTTTTTGATATTTAGATTTATTGAGACTTAAGATGTATCAGTTTATTACGTTAAGAGTTAATTATGTTTTAGTTTAGTAAGACTTAGGGTTTTATCAGTTTGGTACATTATCACTATCGGAAGATTGTGGACCCCTTGATTTATTATTATTGCAGTAAATACTATGTGGAGTTTGTAATGTGTTTATTTAGAAGATATGAGACTAATTTTGCTTATGAAGTCTTTGGAGATTTTTAGATGTGTTGGGAGACATGTTTATAAGTGACATGTAGTAATTCTCCAACCCACCCGGGTATGGGGCATTACAATTGGTATCAGTGCCATGTTAGAGGTTCTGCAGACTATAGTATGTGAGATTTCGGAGTATAGATAGTCTTTGAGAAATCATTTTCAGATTTGATGTAGTAGTGGAGCGGACTATAAGGTTGAGTATTGTGGGTATTGGAGGTCTTAGAATTTGTAGACTTTAGGAATAATTTTGATGTGTAGGGTTTTACAGGTCTATGAGCCAAGTTCAGGTTGATTGAGGTTTGTTTTGATTCTGGAGACTTCTGATATAGTTAGATGGGGTTAAAGTTTTAGATTTTGGAGATTGACTATTACTATCACTGTGCGTACTTCTTTTCTCTCTATTATAGGTACCTTTATAATTTCGAAGTATTATAAGTGGTTTTTTTTAGACCCCCAAAGGAAAGTGAATTTCGGTTCACAGGGTCGAAAGTGAGGTTGGAAAATTGTTGCGTGATGGTTGTCAGGGATTCTTAGCCTGTGTGGTAGAAGCACCAAAAGAGGAGTTGATGTTGGAACAGATACCTATTGTGAGAGATTATCCAGAGGTCTTCCTAGAAGATTTATCTGAACTTCCACCCGAGCGGGAGGTAGAGTTTGCATTGAACTAGTCCCAGGCACGACACCTCTTTTGAAAGCACCTTACCAAATGGCGCTATCTAAATTAGTGGAATTCAAGGAACAATTGCAAGATTTGTTGGACAAGGGTTTCATCAGGCCCAGTGTATCACCTTGGGAAGCTCCAGTTCTCTTTGTGTAGAAGAAGGATGGATCGATGAGAATGTATATCGATTACAGGGAACTTAATCGGGTGACCATAAAGAATAAGTACCCACTACCCCGTATAGAAGATTTGTTTGATCAGCTTCAGGGTGCTCAGGTATTTTCACAGATTGATCTTTGATCGGGTTACCATCAATTGAAGATCAAGGTAGAATACGTGGCTAAGACGGCGTTTAGGACTCGATATGGCCATTATGAGTTTTTGGTCATGCCTTTTGGCCTGACTAACGCCCCAGCAGTATTCATGGATTTGATGAACAAGGTATTCCATGAGTGTTTGGATAAGTTTGTGGTTGTCTTTATTGATGACATACTGATATACTCCAAAAGCAAGACTGAGCATGAAGAACATTTGAAGTTGGTACTGGGGACACTCAGAGATAAACAATTGTTTGCTAAGTTGAAGAAGTGTGAATTTTGGCTAAATTCAATCACGTTTCTGGGGCATGTAGTTTCAAATGACGACATTTCAATGGACCGAGGAAAAGTGGAAGCCATGGTTAATTGGTTGGCGCCAAAGAATGTTCATGAGGTTAGAAGCTTCTTGGGATTGGAGGGTTATTACCGTCGATTCATTGATGGGTTTTCCAGGATAGTAGTTCCTCTCATTGCACTTACCAGGAAAAATAATAAGTTTGAATAGACAGCAAAGTGTGAAAAAAGCTTCTAGGAGTTAAAACAGAGATTGGTGACAGCTCCGGTGTTAACAATCCCCACAGCTAGAGGTGGATTTGTAGTCTATAGCGATGCATCCAAGCTTGGATTGGGGTGCGTATTGATGCAACATGGAAAGTTTATAGCTTACACCTCACGCCAACTGAAAGTGTATGAGCAGAATTATCCCACACATGATCTAGAACTCGCGGCAGTCATTTTTGCACTTAAGATTTGGAGACACTATCTGTACCAGGAAAAGTGCAAAATTTTTACGGATCACAAGAGTTTGAAATATTTCTTTACCCAAAAGGAATTAAACATGAGGCAAAGGAGATGGCTTGAGTTGATCAAGGATTATGATTGCACCATTCATTATCAGCCAGGCAAAGCTAATGTTGCAGCCGACGCCCTAAGTAGGAAGTCAATGGGACTGACAGTTGCAGCCATTACCACTCAGCATAGGTTGTCAATGGACTTAGAAGAGCTGGTATTGCAGTCATTGCTAGTGATACAAATGCTTTCTGATATGAACCCGCGGGAATGGAATCCCTTGAACCCACAGTCAATTTGAAAACTCCCCAAGAAAGCCAAAATCAAGTCAATGGATGGAGAACCTAGACCCGATGAGAACTCGTTTCAAGAACCTAGATTATATTAAAATCTAGACCCGTTGAAGAACCCGTCTCAAGAACCCAGATTACAAAGGAGGAACGCCACAAAGGTTGTGATTTACCTTTGATAAGTTCAAAAGTTCAATTAAGAACAAGAGGAGCAAAACTCAACTCACAATGAATAAATTCATCAAATTTTATAAAATTCATTAAACTGATTAGAATGAGGCTACATAGAGTATTTAAAGCAAAACCTAATGAAACCCTAGCCAAAATAAACCCCCACCTTCCAAAAGTGCCCCTGGATGAACAGTGTCGCGGCTACAGTGCCGTGCTACAGTAACTTTCGGCTACAGTAACCCTAACCCTAGTTCAATAAAATAATAACTTTCCCAACATGCCCTTGCATAGGCCCCCCTCAATACTTCCCATAATAAACTCAATTATTCTAAACTAATAACATAAGTTCTTTAAATGAATTAAATAAGTTGAAACCCTTCAAGAGCTCAAAGTCTTTAAGTCTTGTCGTTGCCCTCTTCCGAAGCTAATCAAATGAATAAAAACTGGATCTTCATCCTTCAAGCCCCATCTTGAATGTTGGGCTCTTGCTAAACTTGTCCCAAGTGGATTGCATCAATCCTTGCATTGTCTCCTTGATCTTCTTGGTCCATCTGGAAGTTGCAAATGATCTTGAAGACTAGGCCCATCTTGGTTCCCATCATTCCCCCTCTCCTCAAAAGGATTCGACCTCGAATCTCCACCTTGGATCAAAGGGAAAGTGGTTAGTAACATTGAAAATAGTAGAAACAGGATACTTACCTGGAAGATCCATTAGATATGCATTTTCATTAATTTGTTCAAGAATTTGGAATAGTCCATCCAAGCTACCCATATCATCAACTGATGAAGACTTTAATTCTAAAGGAGGAAATTGATTAAGTCTATAAACAATTTCAATTGGTGAAAATTTAGTAGTGGCATGAACACTCCAATCATATGTAAACTCAATGAATGGCAAACAATACTCCCACAAATGTTCATGAAGTACATCTAAAGTCTTCCTCGAACCAAAATGACCACTCCAATATGCAAACTCAATGAATGGCAAATGATACTCCCGCAAACGTTCATGCAACATGTCAATGAATGGCAAATGATACTCCCATAAACGTTCATGCAACATGTCTGAAATCTTATTTTTACCAGAATGATCACTCCAATTATATGCAAACTCAATGAAATACAAATGATACTCCCGCAAACGTTCATGCAACACATCAATGTATGGCAAATGATACTCCCACAAACGTTCGTGCAATACATGAATGAATGACAAATGATACTTCCACAAACGTTCGTGTAACACGTCTTTGAATGGCAAATGATATTCCCACAAACATTCATGCAACACAACAAAAGTCTTCCTTACACCAAGGTTACCCAACAAACCACCATGTTCATCACACACAAGCAACTTAAGCATAAAACTAGTAGGCACACAAAATCTATTCTTTCTAAACAAGTACCAATCTAGTTTGTAGAACTTACCAAAAGATGCTTTCTCACATGTTCCATACATACTAGCAAAGTCATCATCATTAGCATGAAATTCCTTATCATATTCAAGTCTCAACAATTTTGCATCTAAAATGAAGACAATGACATACCTTCTTGCTAAAGCATCAACCACAAAATTTATCATGCCTTGTGTATTTGAATACATGAGGAAAAGTCTCAATACAATCCTCCCGCTTAGCATGCATTCTAGTCAACAACTTACCTTGTCCCTTTAAGTGTGTCATTGACTCATGTTTTTCCAAGAAAGGTCGGTTAGGAATTGTCGCACCTAGCACAAAATCAATGTAGTGCTCTATTTCTCTAATAGGTGGCAATCCACTAAACACACCGCTAGGAATCATGACCTTATATGCCTGCAACAAAGAAACAACAACACAAGACAAAGAGTTATTAAATTCATTAGTATAAAAGCTTGCCTTAGCATAAAAACTCACTTTTGTCTTTTTATTTCTCTCTACAATCTCTCTTTCTTTTTCCTCTTGTGGCTCCACTTTTTTTTCTTGACTCTCAACCACCTCTCTATTTTCTTTTTCTCTCTCTCTTTCTTTTGATGTTTCGGCTTCATTCTCTTTTTTTCCTCTCACTCTCTTTGTTCTTTTCACTCTCTGTTTTTCTTTCAGTCTCCTCTTTTTTTGAACTTTCGGCCTCACAATTGTTTTTCAACTCATTCTCTATTTTTCTTGAGATTTCAACCTCACCCAAATCTTTTCCCTTTGGTGGTTCGGTCTTCCCCTTTGCTACAGCTTGATCATTTTTGTCCCACTTTGGTTTCCAAGGAGTACTAGAAACCGAAGTATACCTTGATGTACCCCTTCCTTTTAGCCGTCTCTCCACCTTCATAGCCATGTGTACCATATCTTCTACCTCCTTATAATGTTGCAACTCAACTACATTGGCTATCTCCCTATTCAACCCACTCAAAAATCTTGTCATCGTGGCCTCCCGATCCTCCACTACATTGGCCCGAATCATAGCCACCTTCATCTCCTTATGGTAATCCTCTACACTCCTAGACCCCTGTATAAGATTTTGTAGTTTTTGGTAGAGGTCTCTATAGTAGTGGCTAGGTACAAATCTCCGCCTCATGATAGCTTTCAACTCTCTCCATGTTTCTACAGGCCTCTCAAGATTCTTCCTCCTATTGGATACTAATTGATCCCACCAAATAATCGCATAATCAGTGAACTCAATTACAGCCAACTTCACCTTCTTCTCCTCAGAATAATTATGACAATCAAACACCAACTCGATTCTTTTCTCCCACTCTAAATAAACTTCAGGGTCAGTTCTACCTTGGAATTATTGTATTTTCATTTTGATGCTCCCAAGGTTCCTATCTACTCTATCTCGACCCCCTGAGTTTGCCCTAAGGCCTCCTCCATGCCTTCTATCTCTCTCACCTTGCAAATTTCTAATCACTGCTTCTTGATTATCCATACTTTCCCTCACTTCACCTAACACCAAATTCAATCGCTCAAACTGTTGTTGCATGGCTTGCAACACAAAGGATGAGTTATCTGCCATCCCCTTTGGTGAAAAGTCACTTCTATGAGACATCATAATATGCTGCATAAAAACAATGTTAGTGGAAAACCTTACACACTCCCTTACGTGTTTACACTCGAATAATGGCACTCCATTCGTGTTTCACTCTTAATTGGCTTTTTCCCGATAATAGTCTCACACTCTCTTGCCTTTTACCTCAAAAGTTTTCTCACTCAAGTTCTTTCAGAACTAGTTGAACTAAATCAAGATAACCTTGTATTATTCCAACCAGTAGTATTGATGAAAGAAACAAGGAATGAATAAAATGACACGAGACTCAAGGAATTTATACGAGGGAAAGAGTAATTATAAAACAAGATACCAACTAGAAAGATGTAATCTGCTCTTATGATGATAAAAGCACAATCAACAAATATTTTATTTCTCTTTGTTGAAACTATGTAGCAACTTTGAATTACCTTCTCTTTTCTTCTTCTTCTTCCTCTTCTTCCTCTTATTCTTCTTCTTTTTTTTTTTTTTTTTTTTTTTTCGAATTTTCTTTTCTTTTCTTTTTTTTTTCCTTTCCTTTTTTTTCTTTTTTTTTTCCGTTCTTTTCTTTTCTCTAATTCAATCACAAATAGCAATATTCATTTGTGAAGATCAAGCAATTGAATTCAAGCACGACAATGAAGTAGAAGAGAATCAATCGAACGGCACTCCAAGCAACAGATAAACTTAGAGATGCAGAAAACACTAGAATTTTGAAACCCTAGGTGATGCAAATTTCAGCCAAACCCAAAATCCTAAGAATTTTGGAAGCCTACTTTTTGTTTCTATTTTTTTTTTTTTTGGCAACCCTAGAACAATGAAGCCCTAGAATGAAATTAAAGGATGCTAAAATTAAAAGATAGAATCAGACCTGATTGGAAACCTTGCTCTGAATACCAAATGATATGAACCCGCGGGAATGGAATCCCTTGAACCCACAGTCAATTTGAAAACTCCCCAAGAAAGCCAAAATCAAGTCAATGGATGGAGAACCTAGACCCGATGATAACTTGTTTCAAGAACCTAGATTATATTAAAATCTAGACCCGTTGAAGAACCCGTCTCAAGAACCCAGATTACAAAGGAGGAACGCCACAAAGGTTCTGATTTACCTTTGATAAGTTCAAAAGTTCAATTAAGAACAAGAGCAAAACTCAACTCACAATGAATAAATTCATCAAATTTCATAAACTTCATTAAACTGATTAGAATGAGGCTACATAGAGTATTTAAAGCAAAACCTAATGAAACCCTAGCCAAAATAAACCCCCACCTTCCAAAAGTGCCCCTGGATGAACAGTGTCGCGGCTACAGTGCCGTGCTACAGTGACTCTCGGCTACAGTAACCCTAACCCTAACCCATCTTGGTTCCCATCATTGCTTTCATGGCCAGTTTAGTAGTTCAACCTACCTTGATAGATAGAATCAAAGTTGCTCAGAAAGTGGACTCAGGGTTGGTGAAGCTGGTGGAAGAAGTCGGGAACGGGGACAAACCTGATTTTAGCATTTCCGAGGATGGAGTTTTGAGGTTTAGGGGTAGAGTATGCATACCTGCTGATGATGAACTAAAAAGGGTAATTCTTGAAGAGGCACACCGTTCTTTGTACACTGTTCACCCAGGGAGTACCAAGATGTATCGGGACTTGAGAGAGTCTTTTGGTGGAATGGTATGAAAAGAGAAATTGCTAAATTTGTGGAACAATGCCTAACTTGCGAACAGGTGAAGGCGGAGCATCAGAGACCTGCAGGATTACTATAGCCACTCCAGATTCCAGAGTGGAAGTGAGAGCATATCTCCATGGACTTCGTGACAGGTCTACCAAGGACTTTAAGCGGACAAGATGCGATATGGGTGATCGTGGATCGCTTAACGAAGACCACCCGTTTTGTGCCCATTAGAGTTTCTTATAAACTGGAGAAACTAGCTGAGCTGTATGTGCGGGAGATAGTGAGGTTGCATGGAGTACCGGTATCCATTGTGTCGGATAGAGATCCCCGTTTTAATTCGAAGTTCTGGCAAAACTTACAAGAGGTAATGGGTACTAAGTTAAGTTTCAGTACTGCTTTTCACCCTCAGACAGATGGACAGTTAGAAAGGACTATTCAGATTTTAGGAGACATGTTGCGGGTGTGTGTGATGGGGACGGTTAGAAAGGACTATTCAGATTTTAGGAGACATGTTGAGGGTGTGTGTGATGGATTTTAAGGGAACTTGGATGCGACTTTTACCATTGGTTGAGTTCGCTTATAATAATAGTTTCCAGGTTAGCATTGGGATGGCACCCTATGAGGTTTTGTATAGCAGAAGATGCAGATCTCCATTGTATTGGGATGAAGTAGGTGAAAGGAAACTTATAGGGCCAGAGATTATTCAACAGACCACTGAGAAGATTGATACCATTCAGGCTAGAATGAAAGCAGCTCAAAGCTGACAAAAGAGTTATGCAGATAAACGCCGCCGCCAATTAGAGTTTGAGGTTGGAGATAAGGTATTTTTGAGGATTGCACCGATGAAAGGAGTTTTGAGATTCGGAAAGAAGCGTAAGTTGAGCCCTAGATATATTGGACCGTTTGAGATTCTTGATCAGATTGGACCAGTGGCGTACAGGGTGACTCTACCACCGGCATTCTCGGGAGTGCATAACGTGTTTCATGTGTCTATGTTGAGAAAGTACATCCATGACCCCACCTATGTTATAGATCATGAACCCCTTCAGATTCACGAGGATATGACCTACGCCGAGGAACTAGTGCAGATTTTGGATAGGAAAGAGCAAGTGTTATGAACTCGAACTATCCCTTTGGTTAAAGTATTGTGGAATAATCATGCTATCAGCGAAACATCTTGGGAATTCGAGGAAGTGATGCGAGTTAAGTATCCTCACCTGCTTGAAGATAATTTTTATAGCTTGTAGCAAATTCCTACACATTTTTCCTTTCGGTTTTTCCCTCTTAATCAGTTTCTCTCTCGCGCCCCCTCCATTCTTCTGTAGATTGGGTTTTTCTCTCTCCCGTTCCTCCACATCTGCAGATTTGGGTTTTTTTTTTGTTTTCCTCTCACGCATCCTTCCAATTCTATGGTTTGGTGCCTCTCTCCCTCGCATTTTCCTCTAGTGCTCGGTAGTGGCAGAACTGTAGTTTTGCGCAAGAAACAATATTTCCAGCCTTTGTTGCCGAGAGCTTTTCTATGCAGCCCGTGAATTAGGGGTGTTCGTTCTGTGCATCTTGTGTTTGTTGTAGTGCTGTGAGTTGGAAGTTCTACTCGGTTTCACATAAACATTGAGCCTTCGCCGTAAGTTTTTCACTTCGTTGAGTATTTTATAAATTTTGGTTTGTTGGTTTGGTGTTTTAGAAATAAATAGAAGGGAGTTTTGTTGGGTGCCGATTAACTTCTAGAAGTGTTGGGATTTTTCTTTTGTAGAGTTGTGAACGGAGAGAAACGTGCAATGTGTAGTGTTGTTTTGGTAAAATTTTTGGTGATTGCTTGGGATTATGAGCTGCTAAAATAAGTGTGATTTATTGATGATTTGAGTTGACATTGGTTTTGATGGTTATATTGGACAATACTGAGATTGGTATAGAGTATTTTGGGTTGAAGTGTGGGTTGTCTAGATTGTTATTTGGCTGTTTGAGTTGGACTAAATTGCTGAAATATGGTCTAAAAATTGGGTCTTAAATTGTTTAGACCAAAATTGTGTTGTTGGACTTTAATACTTAGTTTATATATATTACTTTTATGAATAGGTGACGAGACTGATAGAGACCGTATTCAAGGCATAGATAATACGCTGTAGGAGTCAGGTAAGCGGGGTTCCTATGTTAGATTTGCATAAAAAGAAATGAACTGAGGTTGGTTTGTAAGAATGTGCATGTTGTTTTTAAAGAAAACAGATGAAAAACAACCTCAGTAGATGTTTTGCATTCACTCATGAGACAGGTACGAAGGAGAAAAGAAGTGCTTTTGACATGAATAGTGTAGACATGAGCAATATTTGACATGTTTCTTAAATGTGCAAAAGAGTGAATATGATATCTGCGAATTTTTGTATATATGAATTGAAAATAATTTGGTTCTATTTTTTATCAAAAGAAATGATATGAATGTGTTTTAGCACGTGGTTTGATATGATATGGATATGAAAAACCTTTGACATACTTATCTGTTTTGATTCTGATTTTGAATATGGTTATGATATGATGATACTGGTTCACGTGATATGGTTGGTACCAACTTGATATGATATGAGTGCACTCACTTTGGAAATAAAGTGGTCTTTTATGTGTTCTTTCCTGTGTGCACACTCTGGGCTCCAAGATTGAAAAATGAGAAGTTTCACAATATGATACTGTTTGGTTTGGCCACCGGGGATAGCACAACCCTACCATGGGGGTTAAACATGGTATATGATATGATACGATAAGATATGATAAGATGAAGATGTTCAGTTATATTACGCCAAAGTGTTCTTGAATATGAAAATGGTTTATGAATATGAAAAGATTGAAATGTCGCTCTGATTTTTCTGATAATACATATTGAGATATATGCATATGAAAATAAAATGTTTTGCTTCTGCATACCAAACTTTCTAAAAAGGGCTTAGGTTTACTGAGTTGTTGATTACTCACCCCTTATCTTCATTATTTTTTAGATGATATTGATGACCCAGCTGGGGGTCAGGAATAGAAATTGGAGCTTGACTAAATATGGATAGAAGGTCGAGTACCTAAGGGTACCATTGTTAGAAGAAGAGTTTGAAGTTCTTTTTGATATTTAGATTTATTGAGACTTAAGATATATCAGTTTATTACGTTAAGAGTTAATTATGTTTTGGTTTAGTAGGACTTATGGTTTTATCAGTTTGGTATGTTATCACTACCGAAAGATTGTGGACCCCTTGATTTATTATTATTGCAGTAAAGACTATGTGGAGTTTGTAATGTGTTTATTTAGAAGATATGAGATTGATTTTGCTTATGAAGTCTTTGGAGATTTTTAGATGTGTTGGGAGACATGTTTATAAGTGACATGTAGTAATTCTCCAACCCACTCGGGTATGGGGCGTTACAGTTCTCATGTAGCAGATAGATACATCCATACCATGAAAATCATCTGTAAAAGTAATGGAATACTTATATCTATCAAATATTATAGAGAAAATATTTATATGCATCTATACGCATTATCTCAACAAACTCTCTATTCCTTGTACCATCTTTTCTTGATATGTTTGATTTGTTTTCCTTTTATACAAATCAACGCACATGTGAAATTAGAAAATCTAAATGCGGAAAATATTTTATTTACTAACCTCTACAACTTTTCTTGGAGATATTATCCAAACTTTTATGTCACAAATTATGTTTCAAATTCTATGCCACAAATTGTAAAACATTTTTATAAATAATTTTTCATTTGGTTCCAATACATGCCTGATGAGTGAAAAGGAAAATTTTTTAACAAAAACACTAATAGGAAAGCATGACAAATAAAAATTTTATTGGAAGGAAAAATGGAACAAACATAAATGGCATTTTGAAACAATTTGAACATTTGTGCTCGAGTTCAACCACTAAAATACGTATAAATATTTATAGAGTTTGATTTGAAACTTATAGAGAGAAAATAAATATGAACATTTGCACTCGAGTTTAATCTAAAAAGAATGTATAAACAAATATAAGATCTTATTCAGAACTTATACAGAAAAAGGTTTACCCTTCTCTTAGAATCATGTCTTATGCGTAGGGCACCTAAACCTTCATGTGTCATTATTTCTTTCAAAATTCAATTGATTTAGTTCTTACATTTTCATGACCATCAATTCATTTCTTTCCCAAAATATACAATTGCTTTTCAATACAAATTACAAAAATCAATCTAACAACCATGCTACCAGCTCGTTCATATCTCATTACTTGAATGAAATAATAATGCATCTAGAGTAAACCATTATGTACAAAACAAGAAGATTTCATCATTTCCATTCCTAAAGTTCAAAGTTTGATATGTAATAAGTAATTTGTGATCTTCTTAAACATTATGCCTTTCTAACGCTTACCAATATTCTCAATAATAATTAATTTTAGACTGAAAATAAGTAAAAGATAGTCTAAAACTATAGTCATTTCCAAATGAGACCTAAGTGAAAATTTGACATGCTCATATTTCTCTAAACTAGAGTCCATTCTATACAGAAAACCTTGTAAAGATATTTGTATACTTACAGTAAGAAATGCATTTGAATCACATTAATGCTTTAAGTTTGACACTCATAAACAATAACAGAACTTAAACCATTATAGATGAACTAATAGTGTCATCAAGATCTCTCCTTTAGGAGTGAACCCAATACACAAAATGTTCTCTCCAACTTTAAATTATGTGGATGAACTAGTTATATCATCATAATTCTTCTTTGGGAGTAAATTCTGACGTACAAAGTGTTCCCTCTCACCTCAAGTTATGTGGATGAACTAGCTGTATCACCAAAATTCTCCTTTGGGAGTAAACTCTGGCATACAAATTGTTCACTCCAACTTTATTTTAATGGATGAACTAGTAGTATCACCAAGACCCTCCTTTGAGAAAGGTCTTGACACACAAAATGTTCATTCCAACTTTACTTTAATGGATAACCAAGTAGTGCCCTCAAAATCCTCATTTTGATAGATGAACTAGTAGTGTCATCAAAATCCTCCTTTGGGTATAGTTTTTGACATGCAAAAATGTTCACTCCACCATATCCACCTTATTATGGAGTTTAATGATTTTTCACCAAAATTTAAGAAAATCTTGTACCTTTGGGCAACCAATCTTTTCTTTAATTTTGATATAAATCATTTGCCCTATATCGGATAAACAAATATATATGACATGATAATAAGAACCAAAATAAACAATTCATACATGTATTTAATAATAATAACATGTACATAAGATTTAATACATGTATTTAACAATAATAACATGCATATGATTTAAAACAATTTAGTACATGTATTTAACAATAATAACATGCATATAAAATTTTAAAAAAATTTAATTAATTTATTTTTTTATATATAAATAAAATAGTAATAATTATTTTAATCTGTTTGGTCTGAATCGGACCGGTTCAGTATCCCGAGCCGAGACCCGGTTCATTTCAATGGTCAGACATGAGTGTTGAACAGGGTCGGGCCTATTGTTCAATCCTGATACCTTCCTTATTTTATTTTATTTTATTTTTTCTTCTTCTTTTATTGGGCTGGGCCACAACAGTGGCCCATTTGACTCGTTTGGCTTTCCTTTCTTCTTGTACCGGGCCAGAGCCCATGGCCCAGCCCAGCAGCGCACAACTTATGTGCTAAAATGAAAACTGTAGATTTTCCTTCTTCAACCTTCAGCCACCACACCCTTTTCTTCAAGCCTTGACTTGCCGCAGCTACAGGTGTTGCCGACAAGGAGGGGATGGCAAGGTGTCTTGATCCTCCTTCCGCCGTTGACCACCAAATCACTTTCCCCTTATTATTATTTTTTTTTTGGTTTCGGTTTCTGTCTTACCAGAAAATCGCTATGGCTAGTGGGCCGTAAAGCCCTCTATCGCCGTTACATAGACGCTGGCGAGGAGGTTCTTAGCCTCCTCGGGGCACCAAAGAGTGTGCTAGAGAGGATCAGACCGAGAATATGGGTGGTTTTGTATCAACAGAAACCCACTGCAAAAGCCCCTTTACGCCGCCTTTTATGGCCACCATACGTCCCATCGGTAAGGGAATTCAGCCACTACATGCAGCGGCTACACAATATGTGATGCCCTCAGCTCCCACTTGGGATTTGACACCTGTGTTGTGATACGGTAATCAGTAGGGACACACGGCTCAAGGGGACCCGTGTAGCTCCCATATGGTCACTTTTATTAATTAAGTCTATTGAATAAGATTCCAAGTTCATGTATTTCACATTCAAGTCATGTTTCACGTTATATTATGTTCAAGTTTACGTTCATGTCAAGTTTCAAGTTCATGTCAATCATGGTAACCCCATGAGATAAGAATATACAATCATGGTAACCTCATGAGATAAGATTACTCAATCATGGTGATCCCATGAGACAAGAATATGTTTCAAGTTCATGTTTATGTCATGTTATGTTAATGTTCAAGTTCAAGTTCACGTTCACGTTCGCGTTCACGTTATGTTTTAAGTTCATGTTTATGTTATATTGTGCTCAGGTTCATGTCATGTTCAAGTTCATGTTCAAATTATGTATGTTCACATTCATGCTATGTTTCAAGTCCATGTTATGTTTCAAGTTCACGTTCATGCTATGTTGCTAGTCCATGCTATGTTTTAAGTTCACGTACATGCCATGTCACGTCAAGCTAAGCTTCAGTTTCAGTTCAAGTTATGTCATTTATACTATGCTATATGTCTAGTTATGCTATGCTTACTTATGACTTTAATTATGCATTCATGCTTTTACTGACATGCATGCATCATTAACCTGTGTGAAAGTTTCCTGTTAACTTGCTAAGATTTGTAATAAAATCTCACCATGGTAGTCCCAACTACCATTCCCCCCGAATGGTAAGCGATGTGTCAGGATCAGAGTAGGGAGCAGACACTGGTAGCCTGGAGGAGGTTGACTAGACGCCGTAGACGCAATACGGAGCTTGCAATCTCCATAGTTAGGTCTTTGGATAGTATTTCGGCATCTTTAGTCGAGTTACGCAAGTTACTCAACGAACTAGCCCAATAGTATATTTTGGCAATCTAATTATAGAGCCAGGTTTCCGTTGTTTTGTGATTACAGTCTTCTGAGACCTGTGCTGCAATTGTGGATGTTTTAAGTATGCATGGTTTATGTTTTAACTATTTGGGATATTATAAGTTTGGCGCATAGTATTGCTAAAAAAAAAAATATATCCGCTGCGAATATTGCATAATGCTAGATCTATGTTAGGAACATTGCATCGTATATGTCATGAATGAGGGCATGTAACCTTGTGTTGTATGTCCCGACGCTTCGGATGCCCATCCGATCCCAAGCGGAATCTGGGGGCGTCAAATGGATACCTCACGGCTCCCCTACGCACCGTGTATTCCCTGCTAGTTACCGCATCAACCATTGGCCACTTTGACCAAGGTGACTACGTCTTACTTTTAACCTTCATTTTACGGCAATTTGCTTTTCGCCTTCACTGTAGGGCACCCACTAACTTTAGGTCCAACCCCTCTCCAGTATCCTTTTCTTTTTGGAACCATTCGATGTCCGTCGACTGTACTTTGTCAACCTAGGGGTTACCACTACATTTTAGACACTTTGAGTGGATAGGAGAGTTTCACTAAGACATTTCCCCATCCTAGCCATTGAGGTCGTGACAAAACTTTTAAAAAGACATTTTTTCATTTATGAAGATTTTCACAATCCCAATGCATGTGACATGAACTATGGAAACTTAGAATTGTCATGAGACACATGCAATGCCGAATGCTTCATCATAATCATATGATATACAAACATGCAAATCCTTGTACATTTTGCGTTACGGCTTGAAAATATTAGAACATGCGACCATGTTCCTTTATAAAAACTCTAAGACATTGAATATAAAACAAGAAACAAACATTCAATACTTTCCATGTAGTGGCCGAAACATACAAACCCTAGCACATCCAAGAATCGGTCTTAACTCATTAAACTTCAATCACAAAATGATCATACCTCATTTATTGCAATAACCGAGACCTTTAAGTTTGAAAACAAACATTCCTATCGACTTTTCCTGAACTTTGAATCTTATAATGTGTTAAATAAAATTTTAACAATGAACATTCATGGGTGGCTGAAACATGCTAGTGATCATACTTATAAAAGGCAATTATTTTCATGAACTAAGTTCCATAAGCAATTCGGTCAAGTGGCAAGTAATCATTTACAAATAAAATATTGTACAATCCGAACCCTAAGGTGGCTTTTTATTCCATTTATATAACATAAATTAATCCCATAGGCCATTCTAATCATATGTTAGATAGTCATGCAAAGAACGATCATAACGCTTGGAAGAAACATTAATATCACAAACATTCACATAAAACCAAACAACCAACAAGTTCACATGACATATACATAAAATATCCAAGTATAAGTTAGAAGTTTACTTACAAAAATCCACAATAGATAACAAGCAAGCTGAAAATGTATACACAAGATAATTAGGTTCGGTTATTCAAAACCCTAACCCATGTGAGTGACTGTTGTGCTCTTGACATTTTTTTCCAAGAAAAAGACTCCCAATATTCGGACCTATATTTCCTCAAGTCCAAATCTTGCATAAACTAAAAACCCTATTTAAAATAAACACCGAGGCCGTGGCCCCGTTTTCAAAATATCATGCTTATAAGAAAAACCCTAATCTAGCCGTGTGTGTGTATAGGTGTGGGTTCATGTGGAAAAACTTCTCAAAACATGAGCTAACTTCTTCTAGCTCCAAAGTGTGTGTGTGAGCATGAGTTCTTGATGAACTCACTAAAAACTGGAACTTCATCCCGTAATGCCGTGTGTGTGTGTGTTGGAAGGGTGATTTTGGCCTCATACCTTCTATGACTCTCCTCTTGGAAGTATCTTCTAGCTTTGCTTACCCTCAAAATGATGTTTGGATGAGAAAAGAATAATGTGGAGAGTGTTTGGATGATGTGAAAATGGTGGAAAGTTGGAGAGAAAGGTGGTGGCCGAACACTTCAAGAGAAATTCACAGAATGACTAAAAGACTTAGGGTTTTCAGCTCCTCTCCCTTTTATAAACACAAAAGCTTCTTGCACAAGCCAATATTCATTGCATGGATGCGAAGTGGCATCCCATCTTAAGGCTTCTTCCCTCTTTCTCATCACTTGATTGTGTTGGAAAGACAATGGGATCTTTTTGGACAAGTGGCGCCTCCTTCCTCAAAATCGAAACCTCCTTCCCATTTTGCCCCTTCACCTCATGTATTGGTTCTATGAACCTTGTGGCTAAATGGTCTTTGTCAAGCTAAAAAGCTTCCTCAATCTCTTACATGTGTGCATGTGTGCCAAGTGGCATGTGAGGAGTGTGTGTGTGCATGATGGCTGCCGAAACCTCCATCTTTTCCCAAGAAGATCTTCTTTCACCAAACTTTTGGACAACCATGTGATTATACACAAACTCCCTTGCCCTAACCGTCTATCTCAAGTGTGTCTTACATAAGATTCTTCTAGAATCCTCCTAGGCATATAGGCCTTCTTTTCCTAAGCATGATTTTGCCCTTTCCCAAGACAAAACTCTTTACCTACCTTTTTCATGTGTGACACATGGCAAAAAGTAAATCTCTTTTTTCCCATGGGTGCCATGCATGCCCCTTTGGGCTTCCCTCCAATTTTCCAACTTTTCATGTCTCTTCATCTTCCTTCTAGAAGCTCTCCCTCATGGTGACAAGTGTCATAAAGCTTCTTCCTACAAGCAAGCCTTCTTGCAAGCATGACACATGGCAAGAGGGTGGGTGATCTTCTATGGTAGGTGTGCAAGGCCAAAACCCAAGATTTTCTCGCACCTCTCTTCCTTCCACTCCATCTAGATTCATCAAATCCTAGACTTAAACTCCATTGGGTGACATATGGCATTCAAAAACTAAAATTGGGCGTGAGCCCTAGATCCATTGGGCCTCAAACCCCTAATTTCATATGAAGGCAGAAACTCTCATGGACTTATCTAATAATTTAAATAAAATACACAAAAGCCTAGAAAAATCTTGGTCGTCACACAAATACAAAGCGGCTACACATGGTTTTTCTACACCTCGACTTCCTTTCTCTCTTTCTCCAACACAGACACAATACAACAATGGAGAATTCAGAAAACTCAAACCCAAAAACATATGCACTGTGTGGGTCTTCACAAAAAAAAAAAAAGAAGCACTGAATAGATATAAAAAAAGAACACCATAAATTTCTTTGTCAGATCGAAAAGATAGTATTTTAAGTCTTTCGCAAATAGTTATTTGTTCACTGTATATTTTATTGAGATCATAAGAAAAAAATCTATAACCTGAAGCTCTAATACCACATGTTAAATATTTTAACATGAACATTAATAATTGGATCTTCAATTTTCTATGATCCATAATAATAAATAATAATTGTTAGAAAACATACCTCCCTCCATTACAGTTTGATAAAGAATCTGACCTAACTTTGAGAGAAGGATCTCCCTAACAACTTTACCTCTGAGTGTCTCTTGATGGCTAGAGGCACAATGATGTTGTAGGTGAGAACCCTTAACTTCTCAATACTATTTAAAGACTTCTGACCATAAAGAAATCTAGAGACTTTGTGTCCCACTATGATTAGATATAGAGTTAATCTTATCTCATTGGAATTAATTTTATCTCATTGTGACTCATCAATTAAGTGATAAGTATTGAACTATTCTAAACACATCAGGATATGGGTGTGTGGGACATAGAGTTTAAATAAAACTCTTACATAAAGCTCTCTATCCTTGCATGTTCCAAGCTCCATTTTTGCGACGTTAATCTCTCACTTTTACCTAAATCTCATTCGAGTAACACGACAATTTCGCTTTTGGTCAAGTAATAACTCAAGATTTGAGAGAGACTCATGAGGCTGATGTTCTTGAATGAATTCCGTGTTGAGATCAAGAAGAAAGCTTTGCTGAGTTGTGGAGTTGCTCATTAGGTTGTATATGGTTGTGGATGCCCATAGTGAAGTTGAGTGAGATGGTGGTTGCCAACAATGAGATTGAGTGAGATAGATAGGAGAAAAGGAGTTGGAGAAATAGTTGGAAGAATGGAGATTGCATTTGGGGGAGGTTGGGATTTTGGGACGACGACTTTGGATTTTGGGGGAGATCGGAATTTAAGGCAGGGA
Organism: Juglans mandshurica; assembly: GCA_022457165.1. NCBI lineage: Eukaryota > Viridiplantae > Streptophyta > Magnoliopsida > Fagales > Juglandaceae > Juglans > Juglans mandshurica. Next base: position 11,573,016 of record CM039626.1, read on the forward strand.
ATCAGATATAATTTTGATTATTCCACATTTTGTATATTAAAAACATGACCTAGCATCTGCCTTGTCAGTTGGTAGGGTTGAAAACCATATTGGTGGGGTTTTGGACCGAAACCACACCAACATTTTTTTCAGGGGGTGATACCGATCGAACCGGCCAATGAAGGGGGTAAAACCGGCCGGCGTAGTTTCAGCCGGTTACCCTCGGTTCATCGGTCTCCTCGTTGATTTCACTCCCATAAAAAAATTTCACAAATCTGAGATCTCACAACAAATATCAGCAAATCTCACAACAAATAATCAAGTATCACAACAAAAAATAGGAAAATGAATCGGAGAGGGAAGTAGCCCTTCATAGGCCTTCTGTGCGTGTGTCATCCTATCAGAGCTAAGAGGGAGATGAGAGATCTGAGAGGGAGATGAGAGATCTGAGAGGGAGATAAGAGAGCTGAGAGCCTGAGAGGGAGATGAGAAGGAAATTGCATCGGAGAGAGAGAGATCTGAGAGGGAGATGAGAGATTTGAGAGGGAGATGAGAGGTTTGAAAAGGAGATGAGTGATTTGAGAGGGAGATGAGAGAGCTGAGAGCCTGAGAGGGAGATTGCATTGGAGAGAGAGAGGGAGAGAGAGAGATATATATATGAGAGGGAGAGAGAGCTTGGAGTGAGAGATGAGAGGGAAACGACGTGAAAATGATAGAAGGGAAGGGGGTTGGGGTTAGGGTTGAAGTCCTAACTCAAAACGGCGTCGTTTGGTGTATTAAACCAAACAGTGTTGTTTCATATATTTTTTCCAAAATCCTGGGTTTCAGCTTCGTTCTATACATGTATAATATATATATATATATAATCGGCTGGTTCGCTGATTTGAACCTGGTTCAAACCAGAACCAAACCGGCCAACATTAGTTGCAACCTATATCTACTGCTGGCCAACCAATTATTTGTCGATGTCGGCTAGTTCCATACTCCGGTGGCCGTTTTTATCGGTTTTTGTACACCCCTATCAGTTGGAGTGTGGTGTGCAGACAAAAAGAGGCTGCAGTATATAAGAACTCTTTTCCATTTATTTTTTTTAACGTGGCAAAAACAACGGACTATATGTTCGGTACGACTTGGGCTGGTTTGAATACTGAGATGAAAGGAGATGATTTTAGATGAAAGTTGAAAAAAATATTGTTAGAATATTATCTTTTAATATTATTATTGTTTTGAGATTTGAAAAAGTTGAATTGTTTATTATATTTTGTGTGAAAATTTGATAAAGTTATAATTATGAGATGAAATGAGATAAAACACTTTCCAAATCCAAACGGGGCCTTCAAGGGCAACGATATCTTTACTATCCATTACTACCTCTCCACTACCTACAGTCCATGTGGTTGTTTTTTTGTTTTTATTTATCTTCCTCCGCCTTTTTTCAAAAAGTCTGTCAGAAGCTTCTCAAACATGCTCCTCCCCTTTGCACCCACGTCATCCACTCTCGAAAACTCAAAATGAAGCCGCTGTTATGGGTTGAGAAGGTGCTGGAGTGGAAGGGTTTCAGTCTTGGTATGGCGAGATGGAGCCTTTTGTGTTGTGTTCATAAATTAGAAATGGAAAGGTGGTTGATGACAGTTAGTTGTGAAGGAGAAGTCGAGAACGGCGTCGCGTTGTGCATAATTAGTTTCATTACTTTCATGGAACGTTGTCGTTTAATGTCTTTTTCTTCTTATTAATTGTAAACACAGTCGTTTTACTTACTGAAACTACAATAAGTGTTTGTTAAAATGTGACGCCCCCAATCCCCACTTGGGATGGAATGGAGACTTAAAGCGTCGGGATATGCAATACAATGTTACATACTCCCCCATTGGGGTCGTGATAAAATAATTTTCATGCAATGTTTTGAAAAATGTTTTTTCATTACAAGTGCATATGTAGTAAGTTTCATGTGCATATGTAGCAAGTTTCATGAATAATGATCACTAACATCTTTAGGAAAAAATTATGAAGTATAATCCTTGAGTAGTCAAGTTCATCCCAACACTTAATTAAAGCTAATAAATCCTTAATCACCAATATGTTTAAAACTGATTGATGCTTGATAATCAAAACAAGATATATTTAAAACCTATCATGGCATGCTTCTAATAAAAAATGTAACCTACCATAATCATGTTAGGACAATTTTAGATCATATAAAATCATGCTTCGGACATGCCATAGCTAAATTTCCAATTAAAAACATTCAATCATTCAAACCTTCATTTAATTGACCCGATTTTGCATTAAACATCATAACCTTCTCAAAACTCAACCAAATTTCGTACCAACACTTGGAAACAAAGCTTGAAATAATAGGTAAGATCAAAAGGAAGAAAACTTACAAATTTCGTGGTCTTCCAAGCTCTCTAGACTGCCTGACACAAGAATACTCAAGAACTTATCAAAACTCACTCAATTTGCACTCTTTTGATCTCTAAGAGGGGGGAAATGCTCTCAAGGCTCAAGATGATGCTTGGAGCTGTGGTGTGGGTGAAATGAGAAGAGGAGGGAAGTATTTATAGGTGGCCAAGGGGTGAGAGGCGTTGGCTTGGGTGCTTCGTGATTGGGTGAAGTGGGAGGTGTTCAAATCTAGAAAATTTCCAGATTTGCTTCCATGAGCTTAGGTCAGTTGTGCATAATGAAATTGTAACGCCCGTCCTTGTTGTGAGACTTTTTATAAAATGATTTTAGAAAGTATCTCAAGAATTACCGTCCGATTTAAAACTTTTTACTTCCATATCTAGGGTGCAAGACTCTACGTTATAAAATAAAATGTGCTTTGAGAATAAAAGAGGTTTATAGCGAAAAACATTAATCTTTAAAATAAAAAGGCCTCTCATACAATTAAAACTCAAGCCTAGACTTTCATGGCGTCGTTCGGTGGTCGTGGGTGCCACGTACGACGGCGCTAGAGGCTGCGCACGTCTCCTTGTGCGTGTGTGTGTGCGACAGAGGGAAGGTGGCTGCATGGGAGGTGCTGAGTTCACAAGGGAGTGGTGGCCGGTAGCAGAGGAAGCTGCCGAGGGAGCGGTGGTGCCGGAGGACGGCGGCGCTAAGGACACTATGCCCATTCGGGCTTCGCACTTCCAGCGGAGAGAGACGTGAGGGGAGAGGCTGGGCTAGGGAGGCTCGCCGGCGTGAGGAGCAGCCGGTGGTGAGAGCTGTCGACGCACGGCGGCGGCGGGCTGAGGTGTGGAGCTGTTCGGCGTGGAGATGGCAGCGTACTGCGTACGCTTGAGGGAGAGGGAGGAGAGAGAAGGTTAAGGGGAAATGAGGGAGAAAGGCAGCGGGTCTGGGTATTTAACCGAGTCCCTTCATCCGGGGATCCACGTAATGATCTAACGATGAATCTCAAACACTGATTTAAAATGCATTAACTAATAACCTAGTTAAAAGCACTTGGAGGAATTAAGGTAGAATATTATTTTAAACTAACTTTAGTTTACAAAATAATATTCGTCATCATTAATAAAATGATGAAGTCTCACTTAACATATTTAAGAGAATAAAACCATTTAATTAATAAAAGCTCTCAACATAATTTAAATCCCATAATATCTTAAATAGTTGAAATCATTTTAATATCATTATTAAAATGATTTCTAGCAATAATAATATTTTTGGAGCTTTTCAAGAATATTATAATTGTCGTATTTAAAATCAAGTTTAGTTCAACAACACTGGAAATACTCTTTATAAATATTTTCAGTACATTTAAAACACTGGGCGTGCCCTAGAAGTCGTACAATATCCTTCGAATACACCATCATGGTTCGGCACGCCTGACAAGGCTCGCAGTCGCCAGTGAGAAGGGGCGGACGGAATGAAGGAATGAACCTTACGTGAGAAGGATTGAACCTTACGTCAGAAAGAGAGAAGCGTACGTAAGAAGGAAGGAGCAGGGTATCACAGCTAGGATGTGGAGTTTCTGGAGAATTTGGTAGGGGAGGAGAAGGTGGATGAGATTTTAGTCTCTTTATAGATGCCTAATTTCGGAAAAGACGTCCTAGTTTGGACTCCTATGTAGACAAGTATGTTTTCTACTAAATCTGCTTGGCATTGTATTCGTATTAGAGGTTCTCCTCTTGACTGGCATATTTGGATTTGGCATAATAGTCTTCCTTTAAAAATGTCTATTCATTTTTTGAGGGCTTGGCATATGGCTTTGAGAGTGGATGAACGCTTGTGCCGTTTTGGTATCCCCCTTGTTTCTAAATGCGACTGTTGTAATGTTGGTCATATTGAAAATATTAACCATGTACTCTTTGAGGGTGAGTTTCCTCAGAAAGTATGGTCTTTTTTTGGTACTCTGTTTGGTATTCCTCTTTGCAGATCTTGGAAGCAAAATACTGGAATTTGGTTTAGGCGTGCTAGCTCCTCTTCTTAGGTGGGTTTTATAGTTGGAATTATTCCCATAGTTGTTATTACTTGGCACTTATGGAGGAGAAGATGCCTTTCTCAAATGGAAGGTATTTGGGAATCTTATGAGGTTGTTATTCATTCTATTTGTGTGTGGCTTGGTTCCCTTTGTCATGTGGTAAAGAATCCTAAGTGGTTGTCTCATCGGGATGGTAAGATTTTAGAGGCCTTGCGGATTAAACCAATTGTGCCTAAAGCTCCTTCTTGCAAATTGGTTAAGTGGTTTAAGCCTCTGTCGGGATGGTATAAATTGAACATGGATGGTAGTAGTCTCGAAAATCCGAGATCTTGTGGCACTGGTGGGGTTAATCGTAGTGCTTCAGGAGGTCTTGTCCAGGCTTATGCCTCTCCTATTGGGGTCGGTTCCAACAATAAAGCGGAACTTTTGGCGCTTCTCCATGGTTTGAAATTTTGTAAGGCTTTAAATATTTCTAACGTCATAATAGAAATGGATTCGATGGTGGTGTTATCGTGGTCGTTGAGAGGGCGTTGTGGTGTGTGGTACCTAGAGGATTTTTGGGAAGAAATTATTGTTTTGACTCGTTCTCTTCATTGTTGGTTTCAACATGTTTTCCGTGAAGGTAATATGGTGGCAGATTGGTTAGCCAAGGCAGGAGCCTCAGGCGCTGACTTGGCTTTTCCTCATAACTGTGTTTTGCCGCAGACTCTTCGAGGATTGCTCCATTTGGATATCTTAGGCCTTCCATCTTTAAGAGTTTAATTTTTATTATCGGTTTTGTGGTTATTGTTTATAGTCAATTTATAAGTTTGTCTTTGTTTTGCTTTTCTTTGTTGTGGGCCTGATGGGTTTTCTCATGGTCCTTTCTTGTCACTACGGTATTCCTCCGCCATAAGTGAGGGTATTATTAATAAATTTGGGAGGGGTCACTATTGGACATGTGACTTCCTGCTCTTTAAAAAATAAAAAATAAAAATAAAAAAGAATACTGCATCTTCAGTGCAAAAAGTAAATAATTTTTTTTTTTCTACTTTTTTCCCCTTTGGAATCACCTTAATAGAATATTTTTGACAAGTAAAACAAGAAAACATACAATCAACAATGAACAAGAAAATAGAATATTAAGAACCTTAAATTGGTCATGAGTCAACCTTAAATTGCAGTTTTAAAAAAGATAAGGGTGAATAGTCTATTACCAATGCCTTTATTATGAACGTGTTTCACGGCCACTGCCGCATGATCACCTGCAACCAAAGAGTAAGGTGGCTTGGGAGTTCGAGGGAATGCCTCCGATGCCTATGTCAATGACCAAAGATAACTCTCTAATACCAAAGAATCAGATGCCTTTTACGTAATTGGGTTCTCCTCTTATATAGAGCTTCTGAACCGTTCTGTTACTTAAATGATAACAGACATATCTATTATTCAAATTAAAACCTGGAAATGAGGGTTCATCCTTTAATGAATTTGAGTTAGGGTTACTGTAGCCAAGCTACTGTAGCGCGGCACTGTAGCCGCGATACTGTTCATCTAGGGGCACTTTTGGAAGATGGGGGTTTATTTTAAGCTAGGGTTTAATTAGGTTTTTCTTTAAATACTCTATGTAGCCTCATTCTAATCAGCTTATGAAGTTTATGAAATTATTCATTGTGAGTTGAGTTTTACTCCTCTTATTCTTAATTGAACTTTTGAACTTATCAAAGGTAAATCACACAACCTTTGTGGCGTTCCTCCTTTATAATCTAGGTTCTTGAGACGGGTTCCTCAACGGGTCTAGATTTTAATATAATCTAGGTTCTTGAAACGAGTTCTCATCGGGTCTAGGTTCTCCATCCATTGACTTGATTTTGGCTTTCTTGGGGAGTTTTCAAATTGATTGTGGGTTCAAGGGAATTTCTTTCCCGCGGGTTCATATCATTTGGTATTCAGAGCAAGGTTTCCAATCAGGTCTGATTCTATCTTTTAATTTTAGCATCCTTTAATTTAATTCTAGGGCTTTATTGTTCTAGGGTTGCCAAAAAAAAAAAAAATAGAAACAAAAAGTAGGCTGCCGAAATTCTTAGGATTTTGGGTTTGGCTGAAATTTGCATCACCTAGGGTTTCAAAATTCTAGGGTTTCCTGCATCTCTAAATTTGTCAATTACTTGGAGTGTGGTTCCATTGATTCTCTTCTACTTCATTATCCATGCTTGTGTGTTTGAATTCAATTGTTTGGTTTTCACAATTGAATATTTCTGTTTGTGGTTGAATTAGAGAAAAGAAAAGAAAAGAAAAGAAAGGAAAAGAAAAGAAAAGAAAAGAAAATTCGAAAAAAAAAAACAGAAGAAGAAAAGAGAAGGTAGGATATTCAAAGTTGCTACATAGTTACAACAAAGAGAAAGAAAGTATTTGTTGATTGAGTTATTATCATCATAGGAGCTGAATACAACTTGCTAGTTGGTGTCTTGTTTTATAATTACTCTTTCCCTCGTATAAATTCCTTGAGTCTCGTGTCATTTTATTCATTCCTTGTTTCTTTCATCTATACTACTGGTTGGAATAATACAAGGTTGTATTATTTTGATTTAGTTTAATTAGTTCTGAAAGAAGTTGAGTGAGAAAACTTTTGAGGTAAAAGGCAAGAGAGTGTGAGACTATTATCGGGAAAAAGCAAATTAAGAGTGAAACACGAGTGGAGTGCCATTATTCGAGTGTAATGACACGTAAGGGAGTGTGTAAGGTTTTCCACTAACATTGTTTTTATGCAGCATATTATGATGTCTCACAGAAGTGACTTTCACCAAAGGGGATGGCAGATAACTCATCCTTTGTGTTGCAAGCCATGCAACAACAGTTTGAGCGATTGAACTTGGTGTTAGGTGAAGTGAGGGAAAGTATGGATAATTAAGAAGCAGTGATTAGAAATTTGCAAGGTGAGAGAGATAGAAGGCATGGAGGAGGCCTTAGGGCAAACTCAGGGGGTCGAGATAGAGTAGATAGGAACCTTGGGAGCATCAAAATGAAAATACCATCATTCCAAGGTAGAACTAACCCTGAAGTTTATTTAGAGTGGGAGAAAAGAATAGAGTTGGTGTTTGATTGTCATAATTATTCTGAGGAGAAGAAGGTGAAGTTGGCTGTAATTGAGTTCACTGATTATGCGATTATTTGGTGGGATCAATTAGTATCCAAATAGGAGGAAGAATCTTGAGAGGCTTGTAGAAACATGGAAAGAGTTGAAAGCTATAATGAGGCGGAGATTTGTACCTAGCCACTACTATAGAGACCTCTACCAAAAACTACAAAATCTTATACAGGGGTCTAGGAGTGTAGAGGATTACCATAAGGAGATGGAGGTGGCTATGATTCGGGCCAATGTAGTGGAGGATCGGGAATCCACGATGACAAGATTTTTGAGTGGGTTGAATAGGGAGATAGCCAATGTAGTTGAGTTGCAACATCATAAGGAGGTAGAAGATATGGTACACATGGCTATGAAGGTGGAGAGACGGCTAAAAGGAAGGGGTACATCAAGGTATACTTCGGTTTCTAGTACTCCTTGGAAACCAAAGTGGGACAAAAATGATCAAGTTGTAGCAAAGGGGAAGACCGAACCACCAAAGGGAAAAGATTTGGGTGAGGCTGAAATCTCAAGAAAAATAGAGAATGAGTTGAAAAACAATTGTGAGGCCGAAAGTTCAAAAAAAGAGGAGACTGAAAGAAAAACAGAGAGTGAAAAGAACAAAGAGAGGGAGAGGAAAAAAGAGAATGAAGCCGAAACATCAAAAGAAAGAGAGAGAGAAAAAGAAAATAGAGAGGTGGTTGAGAGTCAAGAAAAAAGAGTGGAGCCACAAGAGGAAAAAGAAAGAGAGATTGTAGAGAGAAATAAAAAGACAAAAGTGAGTTTTTATGCTAAGGCAAGCTTTTATACTAATGAATTTAAAGACTCTTTGTCTTGTGTTGTTGTTTCTTTGTTGCAGGCATATAAGGTTATGATTCCTAGTGGTGTGTTTAGTGGATTGCCACCTATTAGAGAAATAGAGCACTACATTGATTTTGTGCTAGGTGCGACAATTCCTAACCGACCTTTCTTGGAAAAACATGAGTCAATGACACACTTAAAGGGACAAGGTAAGTTGTTGACTAGAATGCATGCTAAGCGGGAGGATTGTATTGAGACATTTCCTCATGTATTCAAATACACACAAGGCATGATAAATTTTGTGGTTGATGCTTTAGCAAGAAGGTATGTCATTGTCTTCATTTTAGATGCAAAATTGTTGAGACTTGAATATGATAAGGAATTGCATGCTAATGATGATGACTTTGCTAGTATGCATGGAACATGTGAGAAAGCATCTTTTGGTAAGTTCTACAAACTAGATTGGTACTTGTTTAGAAAGAATAGATTTTGTGTGCCTACTAGTTTTATGCTTAAGTTGCTTGTGTGTGATGAACATGGTGGTTTGTTGGGTAACCTTGGTGTAAGGAAGACTTTTGTTGTGTTGCATAAATGTTTGTGGGAATATCATTTGCCATTCAAAGACGTGTTACACGAACGTTTGTGGAAGTATCATTTGTCATTCATTCATGTATTGCACGAACGTTTGTGGGAGTATCATTTGCCATACATTGATGTGTTGCATGAACGTTTGCGGGAGTATCATCTGTATTTCATTGAGTTTGCATATAATTGGAGTGGTCATTCTGGTAAAAATAAGATTTCAGACATGTTGCATGAATGTTTATGGGAGTATCATTTGCCATTCATTGACATGTTGCATGAACGTTTGCGGGAGTATCATTTGCCATTCATTGAGTTTGCATATTGGAGTGGTCATTTTGGTTCGAGGAAGACTTTAGATGTGCTTCATGAACATTTGTGGGAGTATTGTTTGCCATTCATTGAGTTTACATATGATTGGAGTGTTCATGCCACTACTAAATTTTCACCAATTGAAATTGTTTATAGACTTAATCAATTTCCTCCTTTAGATTTAAAGTCTTCATCAGTTGATGATATGGGTAGCTTGGATGGACTATTCCAAATTCTTGAACAAATTAATGAAAATGCATATCTAATGGATCTTCCAGGTAAGTATCCTGTTTCTACTATTTTCAATGTTACTAACCACTTTCCCTTTGATCCAGGTGGAGATTCGAGGTCGAATCCTTTTGAAGAGAGGGGAAATGATGGGAACCAAGATGGGCCTAGTCTTAAAGATCATTTGGGGCTTGAAGGATGAAGATCCAGTTTTAATTCATTTGATTAGCTACGGAAGAGGGCAACGACAAGACTTAAAGGCTTTGAGCTCTTGAAGGGTTTCAACTTATTTAATTCATTTAAAGAACTTATGTTATTAGTTTAGAATAATTGAGTTTATTATGGGAAGCACTTAAGGGGGCCTATGCAAGGGCATGTTGGGAAAGTTATTATTTTATTGAACTAGGGTTAGGGTTACTGTAGCCGAGCTACTGTAGCGCGGCACTGTAGCCGCGATACTGTTCATCCAGGGGCACTTTTGGAAGATGGGGGTTTATTTTAAGCTAGGGTTTAATTAGGTTTTTCTTTAAATACTCTATGTAGCCTCATTCTAATCAGTTTATGAAGTTTATGAAATTTGATGAATTTATTCATTGTGAGTTGAGTTTTACTCCTCTTGTTCTTAATTGAACTTTTGAACTTATCAAAGGTAAATCACAACCTTTGTGGCGTTCCTCCTTTGTAATCTAGGTTCTTGAGACGGGTTCTTCAACGGGTCTAAATTTTAATATAATCTAGGTTCTTGAAACGAGTTCTCATCGGGTATAGGTTCTCCATCCATTGACTTGATTTTGGCTTTCTTGGGGAGTTTTCAAATTGATTGTGGGTTCAAGGGAATTTCTTTCCCGCGGGTTCATATCAAGAATGCTCGAAACAACTTCAACATTCCCAATTCTGTTGGTTTGAAGGTACTCACTCCAAACCAGAAAGCTATTGATGCAAAAGGTATGTCTATTTTTTTTGCCCTTTACTTTGCCATGTTTACTATGGGGCTTCGATTTTCCTTTGAGCGACCTATTCGCAACGTGTTAGACATCCTAGGGCTCGCCCCTACTTAGTTGGTGTCTAACGCCTGGAGAATCTTGATGGCTTGTTATGTTTTGTGGCCAAGGGTACTAGAACCCATGGGCGATGAGCACCCAGACCTAACAGCCCGTGAATGTTTGTCCCTACATGGGTTTAGGCGTTTGGAGGGGAGCCTTTGTAGTTTTAGATCTTGTAGCAAACTGGTTGAATTAGAGTGCAAGTATTCACATGCAAAGATTCAACCAACAAAATTCTTCTTGCTCACTGGCATGGGTTGGGAATTTCCCGCTGATGAAGCTCCTAGTCGGGAATTTCCTATTTGGGCATGCTGGTCTCCTATTCTCGATGGGGATGATTTCGAGATTATTCATTCTCCATGTGAGGAGGCCCATGCGAAGTTAGTAGATGCTTGGGCCCAGGCTCATTCCAACTTATGGTTTTCGTATGTACTTTTGACCCCTAGCAACATTGAGAAGTTCTTGATGGTTCCTAGTCAGGCTCATATATCAGGACGTGACTTTTTGGGTGCCCCTCGGCATCAAGTGATTTGAGTTGTAAAGACAAATATTTTGTTTCAATCCTGTCAAGTTTCCTAGTTCCTTCAGAAGGTAAGGTAAGGTCTTAAACACAATGTTCTTTATTAGACGAAGTTTGCTGATATTACAAGCTGCCAATATCTACCTCCTCCTCATCCATCTTGCACAAAAATCTCTTTCCATGCCAAATCTTCATGCAAGTAAAACCTTTCTTTTGGCATTTCTCCCATGGAATATTTGGAGTTTGGCAGAACATTAATGCCCATCTAAAGCAATATGCATATACAGGATGGAATTTACATGTTTTATTCATAGGCTAAAAACTACATTGCAGCCCCAAACTAGTTAGCAAAGCAAAGCAAATCAAGAGCAGCAGTGCCAGGCTACATACCACAAACAATGGACCCTTAAGACCTTCATGAATTTCCATCTTATACATGTTCCCATTATGACCTCTTATGACTTGATACCCAACAGGATAAGGATACCGATCTTTACCCTACAAAATAATAAGATAAAAGGAACAAAAAGGAGTGACATGGCATGAGCTATAGGGAAGGGGACACATTGCAGGGAACTAACATGGCTTTGTTCCTTATTCTCAATGCACCAAATGACGAATATAGTAAACCTTTGTTAGTACCAATTTAACACTTCATAGAGAAGCATTTGGAAACTTTTTATTAAGTAAGAAAATTTATTGATCCTCATAATTAGGCATAGCCCAAGTACACAGAAAGTATACAAGAGAGAAATATTATATTTCCATTGAAACATTTGAATGATATTTCCATTGAAACTATTTTGATTCAAATTAAAATTGAATCTATACAATGAAGTTATACTTAAAATCAGTTCATTTATACACATTTATATACTTGAATGGCATTGTATTTGCTTTTTATAATTTTTATGGAAAAAATACACAAACACTGCTTCAATGGACTATCAAAAAATTACGACCTCTCTCAATAAAATGTCAACACAAATATCCTCAATAAAAAATAAAAATTAAAAAAACAAATATATATAAACACAACAAATAGAGAGCAATTTTTTTTAAAATTTTTTTTAATTTAAATTCTTTGAATATTTAAATCTTTATTTTTGTAAGGAAAAAAGGGTCATATTATAATTGCTTGCTAGTTTGAGGATTTTTTGACACAATTATAAGTTAGGAGGATATTGCAAATTGCAGGATAATTTAATGGGAGTTTTTCTCCCTTTTCTTTTATTAAAAATTAAAATGTGGGATTCAAACTTATCCTAATTCAATAAATTAGTCCATAACTAATTCTAAATTCTTTTTGAGCATTAGCACGTTTGGATAGTGAAAGTATTTTATCTCATCTCATTAATATAATTTTTTTTTAAATTACCAAACAAAATATAATAAACAATTCAACTTTTTGAAATTTTAAAATAATAATAATATTAAAAAATAATATTTTAACAATATTTTATTTAACTTTTAATTTTCATCTCAACTCACTATCCAAATCACACTTTTAGACTCGACAAAATACAAGTATACAACCTGAACCCAAATCATTGGCCCGATCGAATTCAATTGGTATAACCCGAAAAGCCAGGCGAAAATTAAAATTTGGGAACAAAAAGAAAATCTTCGACTCCGAAAACTAATCCGGTGAGATCTCCATCTAGGTTTAGACTTCTTAGAGCAATGACATTGGATTAGCGAAATGCTAGCGAATCTATAAATTTAGCTAATATCATCACTATTTGAGCCACATTGAATTAGTCAAACTAAATTCATCCATCATATGAACTACAATAACTCTATCTCAAAAGTCAAATATGGATAGCACGGTAGTAGAGTCAAACTTTGTTTTTTATTATTTCCTCAAATACCCTACTTCATCTGTTTCTTTCCCACGGCTACTTCGTGTTCCACTCTCTTCCAGTTCTCCTTCTTCTTATTTTTGTCTCCCTGTAATGAGCCCTTGTAATCTAACTATTTCGAGGAAGTCAATCTCCAGAAAACGAGACCTAGAGAAGGAAAAGAGAGAAGAACTCGAGAAGGGAAAGGAAGAGAATAGGAGGGAAAGTTAATTGAATTTGAGAGAGTTGGTACTGTCCAGCTCCTATGTTTCCTTTTATATCAATGCATTAAACGCACCGTATCATCTTTGAATACAAACACTCATAATATATAACACAGCATATAACGACAACATTTTAGTAAATTCTCTACTAACTCAAACGACACCGTATTGTTTTATTCTTTTCTTCACTAACCCAAACTATACTCCCAACGACAACGTTTTACCCATATTCAACTAATAGTCTAATTTTACACTTAACAAAATAACAACTCTTCTTCATTTTCCCTTTTCTGCATATACTTCCTTCACTGCTACCAGCTTGCCCTTCCATTCCTTTTGATTTCCATTTCTTTATGCACGTAACATACCCCTCCCCTTCAGAGCACCTTGCCCACAAGGTGTGGAAACTTCTCTCTCAACTTCCAATACGATTCCCAAGTTGCATCTTATGTGGAAGCCCCTTGCCATTGAACAAGTACCTCCACCAGAGGTCTGTTGTTATTGTTTGCGTTCCTTCTTTGTAAAATAAGCTTAAGCTCTGGTAGTAATTCACCATGTATATCAACTGGAGGAAGTGTACAAAGAGGTGAAATGTGCTGACCCACTTTTTTATTCAAACAAAAAACATGAAAAACTGGGTGAATTGTAGTTTGCCGGGGAAGATCAAACTTGTAAGCATATGAGCCAAACCTTTGATGTACCTGAAAAGGGCCAAAAAACTTGGGAGACAATTTGAAATTTTGCCTATCAGCAAAAGACTGCTATCTATAAGGCTGCAATCTCAAATACACCCAATCTCGAACTGAGAATTCCCTTTCAGCATGTGCCTTATCATATGAGCCTTCATTGTGTCTTGAGCTTCAACTAGATTCTGCCAGAGAATCAATAGAATCTGATCTCTGGACTTCAAAAGTCCTCAACTGCCTGGAATGTAATGTTGGAGTTTTGAAGGGGGTCTGCCATACACTACTTCATAAGGGGTCAATTTAGTTGAAGCATGAAAGGTAGTATTATACCATCATTCAGCAAGAGTCAGCCACTCTACCCACTGTCTAGGCTTGTCACTAGATAAAATCCTCAAAAAATGCTCAAGACACTTATTGACAGCTTCAGTTTGTCCATTGCTTTGATGATGGTGAGTAGATGAATAGAAAAGTGTGACCCCTTGCAATATGAAGAGTTCTCTCCAAAAAGATCTAGTAAATGTAGCACCTCTATCAGACACTATGGTCTGTGGCATTCCATGAAGTTTAAAGATATTGTCAAAAGAACAATGAAGCTACCTTAATAGCTGTAAAAGGGTGTTTCAAAGGTATAAAATGGGAGTATTTTGATAATCTATCAACCACCGTCCCTTAGAATGGTAACCCCTCTATGAAATTCATAGACAAATCAGACCATATATGCTGAGGAATAGGCAAAGGTTGAAGGAGACCAGCAGGATAAACATTTTCTACTTTATTCCTCTGACAAGTATCACATTCACGAATGTAATGTTTAACTTCTGTCTTCAAAGCAAGCCAATAAAAATCATGCCTAGCACGTTGGAGAGACTTCTGAAAGCCTGAGTGTCCAGCACTAGGAGAAGCATGGATGAAATCTAAAATCTTAGCCTTAAGTCAGGGCTATTAGGAACATATATCCTACCCTTCTTAAACAAGAGACCATGTCTAAGAGAGAATGTAGAAGTAGAAGGCAATCCATCCTTCAATGATTGTAGCTACTGCTGAGCTACATCATCAAACATGTAGGCTTGCTTTATTTCTTCCAACCAAGTTGGAGTAGGAAAAGAAATAACAGCTAGGAGCCACATTCATCAGAAACTGCCACCCTGGATAATGCATCAACAACTCTATTATCCACTCCTTTCTTAAATTCAATGGAAAACTCATAACCAAGCAACTTTGAGATCCAATTCTATTGAGCTGCAATTCCTATTTTTTGTATTTTTTCGAACCACAAATGAAATTCCAAGCAAATAAGGCCTCCACTTTCTTACAGTCATAACCAAAGCCAATAACTCCTTTTCATATGTAGAAAGGAGTAGGTCAGTGAGAGAAAGCAAGTGAGAGAAAGTCTGGGGCGATTTTTGTTTTGCTCTGTTTTTGGAAAGTCCGAGGATCTCGGGTTTCCTGTTCGGGACGTTTACGCTCCTAGGGTTGTTTGTAGACGGCGTGCACTGCCCCTCTGATGGCCTTGCCATCAGCAGGGAACGCCGTTCCTGAAGGTTCTCGAAATAACTCTTATGCACAAGCGGTCTCAAAACATGTAGAAAATACATCATTCAAGTTACCTATGCGATTTCCGATAGACATTGATGGGGACTGGGTTTTATTTTGTTGGAACCAGAGATCATAAAGGCTGCGGAAGATTTTAAGTTTGCTTTGGTGATGAAATTCACGCGAGTTAGACCGTCCATCGAAAACATACGTCTGCATGTGGTGAAAAAATGGGGCCTTTCAGAGATTCCTCATATCCGTTTCATGGACGACTACCATGTTTTCATTCACATGAAAAATGAACGCAATTTTGTTCATGGTTGGGCACGTGAAGGAAGAACTTTGGAGGGGATCTCTTTTCGGTTATTCAAATGGTCCAGAGATTTTGATCTTAGGAAAGAGTCCTCCTTGGCTCCCCAATGGATTTTCCTGCCAGGATTACCATTGCACTTATATAGAAGGGACTGTCTTCAAATCCTTGCAACTAGATTTGGCCGCTTTCTAGGAACTGACAATGCGACATTGAATAAAACAAGGCCTTCGGGTGCATGTGTGTTGAAGTGGATCTAAAGGAGGAACCAATCAAAGGATTTTCGATTGTAGTGTCAGCAAACAAGATTATATGGCAGGAAGTTCGATATGAAAAACTTGATTTTTACTGCACCAAGTGTTGTAGACAAGGGCACATGAATGTGGTTTGTCATATGGGGGAGTATCTGATATGAACCCGCGGGAACGAGATTCCCTTGAACCCACAGTCAATTTGAAAACTCCCCAAGAAAGCCAAAATCAAGTCAATGGATGGAGAACCTATACCCGATGAGAACTCGTTTCAAGAACCTAGATTATATCAAAATCTAGACCCGTTGAAGAACCCATCTCAAGAACCCAGATTACAAAGGAGGAACGCTACAAAGGTTGTGATTTACCTTTGATAAGTTCAAAAGTTCAATTAAGAACAAGAGGAGATAAACTCAACTCACAATGAATAAATTCATCAAATTTCATAAACTTCATAATCTGATTAGAATGAGGCTACATAGAGTATTTAAAGCAAAACCTAATGAAACCCTAGCCAAAATAAACCCCCCACCTTCCAAAAGTGCCCCTGGATGAACAGTGTCGCGGCTACAGTGCCGCGCTACAGTAACTCTCGGCTACAGTAACCCTAACCCTAGTTCAATAAAATAATAACTTTCCCAACATGCCCTTGCATAGGCCCCCTTAAGTGCTTCCCATAATAAACTCAATTATTCTAAACTAATAACATAAGTTCTTTAAATGAATTAAATAAGTTGAAACCCTTCAAGAGCTCAAGCCTTTAAGTCTTGTCGTTGCCCTCTTCCGTAGCTAATCAAATGAATTAAAACTGGATCTTCATCCTTCAAGCCCCATCTTGAATGTTGGGCTCTTGCTAAACTTGTCCCAAGTGGATTGCATCAATCCGCATTGTCTC
This sequence comes from Juglans mandshurica, assembly GCA_022457165.1. Taxonomy (NCBI): domain Eukaryota; kingdom Viridiplantae; phylum Streptophyta; class Magnoliopsida; order Fagales; family Juglandaceae; genus Juglans; species Juglans mandshurica. The sequence continues at coordinate 11,589,741 of CM039626.1, forward strand.
CTTGATCTTCTTGGTCCATCTGGAAGTTGCAAATGATCTTTAAGACTAGGCCCATCTTGGTTCCCATCATTTCCCCTCTCTTCAAAAGGATTCGACCTCGAATCTCCACCTGGATCAAAGGGAAAGTGGTTAGTAACATTGAAAATAGTAGAAACATTATACTTACATTGAAGATCCATTAGATATGCATTTTCATTAATTTGTTCAAGAATTTGGAATAGTCCATCCAAGCTACCCTTATCATCATCTGGTGAAGACTTTAAATCTAAAGGAGGAAATTGATTAAGTCTATAAACAATTTCAATTGGTGAAAATTTAGTAGTGGCATGAACACTCCAATCATATGTAAACTCAATGAATGGCAAACAATACTCCCACAAATGTTCATGAAGCACATCTAAAGTCTTCCTCGAACCAAAATGACCACTCCAATATGCAAACTCAATGAATGACAAATGATACTCCCATAAACGTTCATGCAACAAGTCAATGAATGGCAAATGATACTCCCATAAACGTTTATGCAACATGTCTGAAATCTTATTTTCACCAGAATGACCACTCCAATTATATGCAAACTCAATGAAATACAAATGATACTCCCGCAAACGATCGTGCAACACGTCAATGTATGGCAAATGATACTCCCACAAGCGTTCGTGCAATACATCAATGAATGACAAATTATACTTCCACAAACGTTCATGTAACACTTCAATGAATGACAATTGATACTTCCACAAACGTTCATGCAACACGTCATTGAAAGGCAAATGATATTCCCACAAATGTTCATGCAACACAACAAAAGTCTTCCTTACACCATGGTTACCCAACAAACCACCATGTCCATCACACACAAGCAAGTTACGCATAAAACTAGTAGGTATACAAAATCTATTATTTCTATACAAGTACCAATCTAGTTTATAGAACTTACCAAACGATACTTTCTCACATGTTCCATACACACTAGCAAAGTCATAATCATTAGCATGCAATTCCTTAGCATGCAAACCCAGAAGATGAAGATGCTCCTGGCGCACTGGCTCGACAAAATACATACAATTCAGACCCTGAGCATGATCAGCCGAGTTGCACTGCTGAATCAAAGAAACACTCTGTGAGACAATCCCTATGGCTTTTATCCCGATCTTCTAAGCTCAATTTATGATTGATAAAATTTTAGTTTGGAACTTAAGAGGGTTAGGTAGTTCCCGTAATCGCTTAAAAAGTTTAATACAGAAGAATTGTGTGCATATTGTCAGAATCTTGGAACCTTTTGCTGAAGTTGATAAAATGACAAGGTTGGCTTGTACGTTGGGGTTACCGAATTTTTGTAGTAATGCAGAAGTTGGCAGTAAAATTTGGATGTTCTGGAGTGACGATTGTGAGTGGGAGGCTTTATCTATGACTAATCAAGTAATTTCTGGGTGGTTTCAGTTTGGTGAAGAGAAGCTTTTAATTTCTTTTATTTACGCTAAGTGCAATAGCATAGAGCATCGTGAATTATGGCAAAGTTTAGATGTGATTGACGACAATGAGATTTCTTGGCTTGTGGTAGGGGATTTCAATATTATCCGGAAAGATAGTGAAAGAGTTGGTGGTCATCCTAGACCAATTGCGTCAATGGAGGATTTCAATAATTGTATTGATCATTGTGGTTTATGGGACCTCCAGGTGGTGGGTCGCCGCCTTTCGTGGTGTGCCATGAGGGGCTTTCTCTTAGCTGGGCTCGTCTTGATAGAGTGTTGATTAATATCCATTTTGCTAATAGATTTCCTCAAGCTTTCTTTGAATACCTTAATCGGAAAACTTCGGATCATTGTCCAATGCTCATTAGTTTTCAAAAAAAAGTGGTTAGCTACGGCCCTCATCCTTTTCGGTTCCAAAATATGTGGGTCTCGCATGGAGATTTTAAGAGATGTGTTGAAGAAGTTTGGAAGTATCCTAGTAGTTCTGTGGGTCTGATTCGACTGGCAGAAAAATTGATGAAAACGAAACTTGCGTTATGAGCTTGGAATAATCAGGTCTTTGGGCATGTTGGACAGAATATCAAAGATTTAGAAGAAAGATTGGAGGTTCTTGAGAGTTGCTTACAAGATGGTTATGATCAGGAAGTCGAATGTGATTTCTTGGTCACTAAACTTGAACTGGATACTTGGGAACAACGTAAAGAACTCAAGCTTTCGCAATTGGCAAAGAAGAAATGGATTTCAAAAGGCGATCAGAATACTAAATTTTTCCATGCAGTTGTCAACCAAAGAAGGAAAACTAAAGTTATCTCTAATATGCGGCTAGAGAATGGAGATTTTTTGAATTCACCTGAACAGATTCATCAAGGTGCTTTAAATTATTTTCAAAATTATCTCACTAATCCTTCTATTGTTGAACAGGTGGAACTTGCTCCTCTAATTCAGTGCTCTATTACTGCGGAGAATAATTTGGCTCTTACTATAGCCCCATTTGAGACCGAGGTTTTGGCTGCATTGAAATCCATCCCTAAAGGAAGCTCACCTGGACCTGATGGTTTTGGATCGGGTTTCTATCTAAGCTATTGGGATTTGATCAAAGAGGATGTCATTCAGGCAGCCAATGATTTTTTTTTGGGTTCTATTTTACCACGATTTTATACAGCATCTTATCTGGTGCTGATTCCGAACGTGGAGGACCCCAAGAGTTTTGACAAGTTTCATCCTATCAGCCTATGTTCTGTCACTTACAAAAATTTTTCAAAGGTCCTAGTACAAAGGATGACCTCTATTTTATCTCAGTTGATTTCTCATGAACAAGGAGCTTTTATTCCTGGCCGTAGAATTTTCAAAAATATCACTCTGGCTCAGCAAATGGTTCATTCTTTGAATAAGAAAACGAAGGGATGCAACATTATGGTGAAGATTGATATGGCCAAAGCCTATGATCTAGTTGACTGGCAATTTTTGCTAAATGTGTTGAAGTCATTTGGCTTTTCTTCTCAGGTTTGTAATCAGACCCCTTGGTTCTCTATTATGATGAATGGGACTTACCAGGGTTTTTTCCAACCGGCTCGGGGTCTTAGACAAGGTGACCCGTTATCCCCTTATCTTTTTATTATTATGGAGGAAGTGCTTTCAAGATTATTGTGTAAAAATTTTGAAGAGGGTCGTATTGGATGTTTTTCGCATCCGGTGGGTGCGCCTCTTCTCTCGCATTTACTTTATTCTGATGATCTAGTTGTTTTTGTGAATGGTGGAAAACGTTTGGTTCTTAAGTTAATGAACACATTGGAAGTTTATGAAAAGTGGTCTGGGCAGCTAATCAATAAGGAAAAATCGGCTTTCTTTTTTTCAAATTCTATTTCTTCGGCCCGGCGTCAAAATCTCATGAGAGCTACAGGTTTCGTGGAAGGCAATTTCCCGGTCACCTACTTGGGTGTCCCTTTGGTGTCAGGACGTCTTACATCTAGAGACTTGGAACCCCTCATTGAGAAGATTAGGAGAAAAATAGCTAGATGGAAATTAAATTTACTGTCGCAAGGAGGTAGGCTTACGTTGATGAAACATGTTTTAGCATGTATTACAACTCACATGCTGGCTGTCTTAAACGTGCCTTTGAGAGTGTTTAAAAAGCTCAATTCGTTACTCTCTACATTTTTTTGGGGAGAGTTAAATGGGAGACCAAGGATGAATGGGTTTCTTGGGATAGGATATGCAAGACGTACAAGGAAGGGGGACTTGGCATGAGAAATTTTGATGAAGTTCAGTGGTCTCTACACATGAAGTTTGCTTGGAGATTGTTAACTGTTGATAATCTTTGGACTAAGTTTTTCCATGCTAAATACGTGAAACATGGACACATTTTCATGGCTGAGACTAGAAGGAATGCTTCCCGTTTCTGGAAGTCTATTATGAATGTGTTTCCTAAGGTGACAAAAAATGTTATAGTGAAAGTGAGGGAGGGCAGGTCCTCCTTTTGGTTTGATCGATGGCTGGCAAGTGGGCCTCTATGTGCCAATAGGAACTTCGGGCATTCTGAGATCAGAATTAAAGATGTTTGGGTTGATGGTTCATGGGATGAGAATTATTTGTTAGAACTGGTTGGTTTAGAGAAATCAGAGGAAATTATGAATGATATTATGGCTGGTAAGGTGGGTAGTGATATCACCATTTGGAAACCTGAAGTTAAGGGGGAATTTACGTCGGCTTCAGCTTGGGACATAATCCGTGTAAAAGGAACTGAATATCTGGGCATGGATTGGATTTGGCATCACCTCCTCCCGAAGAAGATTTCTGTGTGCATGTGGAAAGCTAGATTTAATGGTCTGGCGTTGGATTCTCGAGTGCAAACACTAGGAATTTCATTGGCTTCTCGGTGTAACTGTTGCTCTAAAGGTCACACAGAAAGTTTAAATCATGTGCTCTGTAATGGTAGTATTGCTTCGGCAGTTGGGAGGTGGGCAGCCATTACGCTGGGTATTAATCATGTGGATGGTATGCCTTGGTGGACGACGGTTATGCAGTGGTTCTCAGTTGCGAAGAAGTCGTCTCATAGAGGGATTCTTATAGGTATCATACCGTCTATTATAACCTGGAGGCTTTGGTTGCGGCGCTATAAGGCCATAATGGAAAATTCTTTTGAATCGGCATTAGATGTCTGTTTGGCAGTGAAAGTTGGATTCGGAAGATTTCGTCTCTGATGGTGAAACATTGGACTATCTCGGCTAGGGATGAAGCTATTCTTCGCGCGCTTGATGTTCATTACGTTGATCAGGCAAAGCCTATTCCGAAACTGGTTTTTTGGAGGAAACCGAATGCTGGGTGGATTAAATTGAATATAGACGGGTGTTGTCGTGGCAACCCGGGCAGCTGTGGTGGAGGAGGAGTCATTCGAGATGAGAAAGGTATTTTCGAAGGTGCTTTCTCTTCTTTTTTTGGTCATGGTACGAATAATGAGGTTGAATTGAGAGCTCTTATTTCTGGGCTAGCTTTATGTAAATAATTGGGTTTTACACAAATTATTATTGAAAGCGACTCTAGTTTGATTGTCTCTTGGCTGAGTAGTCGCCATTGTACGGCTTGGTATTTATGGGATTATTGGGATGAACTTTTGATGTTATTAAGAGACATGAATTTCTCCATTGGTCATTAGTTTTGCGAGGGGAATAATGCAGCAGATTTCCTTGCTAGACGGGGCGAGGAAGGTTTTAATAACATTTTTTATGATTTTATTTCGTTGCCTCGAAAGTTGAAAGGCATGCTTCGGTTGGATAAGGCGGGTTTGCCCTATGTTAGACTTTAAGTGGTTTTGTGGGCATTTTACTTAGGCCTGTTTAGTTTGTTTATGGTAGCGTTTTTTTATTATGGTCGTTGTTTTTGAGATTTGGGATGTTTTTCATTCTTATTTTTGTAAATCTCAAATATCCTACTTGTTACCACGATTTTCCTCCGCTATAAGTGAGGGCTATTAATAAAATTTGGGAGGGGTCCTTCATAGATAGGTGACCTTCGTCTCTTTTTAAAAAAAAAAATGTAGAAAGGAGTAGGTTCTTTCCCTTCAAGGCCTGACTTAAAAAAGCTATAGGTTGTTGGTTTTTCATCAACACTGCACCCACACCCACTCCATAAGAATCACACTCAATGACAAATTTCTGTGTAAAGCCAAGTAGAGCCAATACTGGTGGACTTGTTATAGCCTTCTTCAACTGTTCAAATGCTTCTATTGCTGCTGCAGACCAATGGAAAGCTTCTTTCTTCAACAAAGAAGTCAAAGGGGTTGCTATTTGGCCATAACTTCTGATAATTTTCCTGTAGTATCCAGTTAACCCCAAAAATCCCCTCAAAGACTTCACAGTTTTTGGAATAGGCCAAGTTAACATAGCTGACAGCTTCTTAGGATTAGCCTTAACTCCATCCTTAGAAATCAAATGGCCTAAGTATTCAATTTCAGTGCAAGCAAAATGACATTTTGACTGCTTAGCAAACAACTGGTTCTTCTCCAAAGTTCCCAAAACAGTTGCTAAATGAGACAGATGAGACTGCCAATCTCTACTATATACCAGAATTTCATTGAAGAAAACAATGACAAAGTGTCTAAAAAATGGTCTGAACACACCATTCATGAGTGACTGAAATGTGGAGGGTGCATTAGTAAGTCAAAATGGCATCACAAGGAACTCATAATAGCCCTCATGTGTTCTAAAAGTTGTTTTATGAACATCTGCAGCCTTCATTCTAATTTGATGGTAGCCTGATCTGAGGTCTAGCTTGGAAAAGACAGTAGAACGAAACAACTCATCTAGAAGTTCATCCACAACTGGAATGGGGTATTTATCCTTGATGGCTGCATCATTTAGAACCCTGTAATCGATGCACATTCTCCATGACCCATCAGACTTTCTTACCAACAAAACTGGAGATGAAAATGGGGACTGACTAAGTCTAATCACTCTAGACTGCAACAACTCAGCAATTATTCTTTCAATTTCAGTCTTTTGAAAGTAGGGATATCTATAAGGTCGAACACTGATTAGCATTGACTCTTCCTTAAGGACAATTTGATGATCCTTAGATCTTAGTGGGGGCAGTCCTTTAGGCTCCTCAAAAACCTTGTTATACCTCTTTAAAAGTTTAGAGACTTCCTCTTCCATAATAGGTTGAGGTAAACTGCTTTCAGAGGCTAACAACTGTAACCAGACCCCTTTAGTAATGCTTGAAAGCTCCTTATTATCCACCAAATCAGTAGCACACATAACACCCTGGAGACACATTTGTTTCCCATCATAAGAAAAATTCATTTTCAATGCCACAAAATCCCAAAGCACAGGACTTAAGGAAAGTAGCCAGTGGATGCCCAACACTACATCACATCCTCCCAATTCCAAGGTAAAGAAATCAACTGAAAATACAATGCCTTGTATTGTAACTCCAACTCCTAAAATTGTGCCCTTACTAGTCAACAATTCTTCATTGGTGACTCTCACATGAATAGGTTTATCTGTGACCACAGACAAATTACAAAGAGGTGCTATATCCACAAAATTGTGAGTACTGCGAGTGTCAATCAAAATTACCACTCTTCTATTATTGATATGCACCACCACTCGCATGGTTTTAGGATTTGGTGCACCAATCATTGCTTGTAAGGATATAGAAGTAATATCAGCTACAACCTCCTCCACGTTATCATCCAAATTAACTACATCCTCCACTTCTTCATTTTCCCTTTTCTGCATATACTTCCTTCACTGCTACCAGCTTGCCCTTCCATTCCTTTTGCTTTCCATTTCTTTATGCAGATAGTGTACCTTTCTCATGGCACACTGACAACTGATACCAACTATAATGAGCCCTTGTAATCTGACTATTTCGAGAAAGTCGACCTCCAGAAAAAGGGAAAAGAGAGAAGGAGAAGAGAGAAGAACTCGAGAAGAGAAAGGAAGAGAATATGAAGGAAAGTTAAACTGAATTTCAGAGTTGGTACTATCCAGCTCCTACGTTTCCTTTTATATCAATGCATTAAATGCACCATATCATCTTTGAATACAAACACTACTAACATATAACGCAGCATATATTGACAACGTTTTAGTAAATCCTCTACTAACTCAAACGACACCGTATTGTTTTATTCTTTTCTTCACTAACCCAAACTACTCCCAGCGATAACGTTTCACCCATATTCAACTAAAAGTCTAATTTTACACCTGACAAATAACTACTCTTCTTCATTTTCTCTTTTCTGCATATACTTCCTTCAGTACTACCAACTTGCCCTTCCATTCCTTTTGCTTTCCATTTCTTTATGCAAGTAACACTCCCCCCTTTTCGGTTTCTCTCCATCTCTCTTATTTTCTTATTTTTTTTCTTATTCTATCTTGGTTCTACTTCCACCATCGCCAGCTGCTCTTCCATCGCTAGCTCCTCTATCGGTTGCAAAATAAACTCCAAACCGGAGCCCCTTCGATGACCTGGTATTTTCTCTTCCCTAGTGGTATTTCCTTTCCCGCGTGTTCTCTCCCTCTCTTTCTCAAATGTTTCGTGCTCTAACTCTAGCTACTTTTCTCTTGCAAATCCGGCTTCCATAGTCCCTTTCTCGCATCTCTCACAGATTATTGCAAGGTTTGTTATAGTCATCCTTCATAGATTATTGCAAGGGTTTTCTCTTCCTTTCTTTCTTTCCATTCTTTCTTGTTCTGGTTTTCACCATTCTTTCCATTGTTGATCTCTTGAGGTTTGAGGTAATACTCATGGATGCTCTGTTCCATAATGTTGATGTTTTCAATTTCTAGTTTTGATTATTTCAGTTTCATAATTGAAGATTTTTCTCCTCCCGTGTTTGGTCTGTTTCAACACTCATGGATGCTCTATTTCATAATTTTGTATTTTTATTGCAGTTTCATAATTTTTTAAATTTGGTCTGTTTCTTGCATAGCATTGTGTTGAATGACCCATTGTTTTGATTATAATTATCTGAAATGTCTATTAGTATGTCAGTTTTCTATGTAATAATTCATCATTTTTGGCAAAAAGTCTTGTTCCATTAGAAGATGATGAATCCACCTACTCTGATTCCACGACATATTACATTACCTAAAACTTCAAAAAGTCTTTAGAGAACTTCCAGTACTGGCAAAAAGTCTTGTTGCATAGCTCGACGCCTTCTCCAGGTAAGGAGAAAACTTCAAAATCTTTGTATATGTAAACATTATTAAGTTGCATGATTTTTGTTTGATCATTGTAGCAATTAAGTCCAATTTAGAGACAGTAAAAGAAGATATGAAGTTTTAGTTCTATTTTACTGTATCAACTTACAATGAAGAAGCATTATTTGATTTTGATCATATTGCAGGAAGCAAAATATTGCGCAACATAGAAAGTCTCTTCCGATCACTTCCGGTATTTGTTAAGATTGGTTCTGGTTGTTTTTTCTGTTTTGTTTTTTTATTCTTTTCCTTGAAATTTGCTAATCAATGTGATATGAACTCGTGGGAATGGAATCCCTTGAACCCACAATCAATTTGGAAACTCACCTAAGAAAACTAAAAATCAAGTCAATGGAAAATTTAGACCCGTTGAGGAACTCGTTTCAAGAACCTAGATTATATGAAAATCTAGACCCGTTGTGATTTGCCTTTGATAAGTTCAAAAGTTCATTCAAGAACAAGAGAAGATAAACTCAACTCATAATGAATAAATTCATCAAATTCATAAACTCTTAAAAAGAGGGTACAAAGTGTATTTAAACCAAAACCCAATTAAAACCCTATTCTTCCAAAAACACCCCTAGATGAATAGTGTCGCGGTTACAGTACCATGGCTACAGTACCTCTTTAAAACCTAATTCCTAAAAACTAACTTTCCAAATAAGCCATTGGCCAAAATAGAAGGCCTTCCAAAAAATCCTAATTCATAAGAAATAAGACATATGTGGTGGTCCAAGCATCCTCAAGCCAACTTATTCTAAACTACTAAAACAAATCCTTTAACAAATTGAAAGCCTTCAATAACAATAGGCCCAAACAATAACTATAAGTCATGTCTTCGATAGCTTGTATCAAGTGGATCAAAACTGGTTCTCCTTCTTTCAAGCCCATCTTGAGTGTTGGGCTCTTACTAGCTTAATCCCAAGTGGATTGCACCAATCCTTGTATTGCCTCCTTGATCTTCTTGGCTCTTGACCTTGTAATTGGCCAATCTGAAACTTGCAAAGGATCTTTAAGACTAGGTCCAGCATTCCCCCTCCCCTCAAAAGGATTCAACCTCGAATCTTCCCTTCATCAAAGGGGAAAAGGTTAGCAACATTGAGAATAGCAGAAACAAGATACTTACCTGGAAGATCCACTTGATATGCATTATCATTAATTTGTTCAATTTGGAAAAGTTCATCCAAGCTACTACTGTCATTAACAGGTATAGGCATTAAATCTAAATGAGTCAATAGATTAAGTCTATAAACAATTTCAAAATGTGAAAATTTAGTAGCACAATGAGCACTCCAATTATATGTAAACTCAATGAATGACAAACAATACTCCCACAAATATTCATGAAACACATCTAAAGTCTTGCTTACACCAAAATGATCACTCTAATTATATGCAAACTCAATGAAAGGCAAATGATACTCTCGCAAATGTTCATGCGACAAGTCAATGGATGGAAAATGATACTCCCACAAACGTTCATGCAACACGTCTAAAATTTTCTTTACACCAAAATGAGCACTCCAATCATATGCAAACTCAATGAAAAGCAAATGATACTCCTACAAACGTTCTTGCAACAAGTCAATGAATGGCAAATGAAACTCGCACAAACATTCATGCAACACGTCAAAAATCTTCTTTGTATCAAAATGATCCATCAAACCAAATCCATGCACAAGCAACCCACGCATAAGACTAGTAGGCTCACAAAGTCTATTCTCTTTAAACAAATACCAATCTGGTCTATAGAACTGACCAAATGATACTTTCTCACGTACTCCATACACACTAGCCAAGCCATCATCATTAACATATAATTTCTTACTATATTCAAGTCTCAATAAGTTTGCATCTAAAATGATGACAATGACATACATTATTGCTAAAGCATCAACTACAAAATTTTTCCTACCTTGTGTGTACTTGATTACATGAGGAAAGGTCTCAATGAATTGCACCCACTTGGCATGCATTCTATTCAACTTACCTTGTCACTTGAAGTGCGTCAAGGACTCATGTTCTTCAAGAAAAGGTCGGTTAGGGATTGTCGCACTTGGCAGAAAATCAATATAATGCTCTATCTTTCAAATAGGTGGCAATTGACTAAACACACCGCTAGGAATCATGACTTCATATCCCTGCAACAAACAAACAACAACACTAGGCAAAAAGTTGTTAAATTCGATAGTATAAAAGTTTGCCTTAACATAAAAACTCACTTTGGTTTTTCTGTTTCTCTCTGCAATCTCTCTTTCTTTTTCTTCTCGTGGCTCAACTCTTTTTTCTTGACTCTCAACCACCTCTCTATTTTCTTTTTCACTCTCTATTTTTTGATGTTTCAGTCTCATTCTCTTTTACAGAATCTGCCATTCACCACTAGCTTTATACACTTGCTCTCATCCAAGTTCATCTAAATACTTATTGAGATAAGGAAAAAGGAACACAGCAGTAGATGGCGCGCAACTAAGATGGCTAAAGTTAAAATAGAGACCAGAAGTAGTGTTTAAGCACAGAAAATATTTAGATTGCTCTTAACAAAACACCCACCACGTTCTCTCCCTTCATCCCGCAACAGACCCAAAGTCCCAAACACATCCCTAGCCCCACCATTCCCTCTTCGACCCACAGATCTACCCAAGAGCAGAAAACCTAAATCTTACCGAGAGAGAGAGAGAGAGAGCACCTCTGCAATGACAGAAGACGATGATGGAGAACGGCGAGTCTTCGTTTTTGAGTCTAAGGTGTTTTCGTTTTGAGTCTTTGACAGGTTTTTCTTCGGTTTCGACGGATTCGAAGAGTTGTTGATATAAAACCCATAACTAACTTTTCACCCGATGAACCCGTGTTTGTTCGGGTTGAAAAACGTGGGTCTTGCGGACGGATCGGTTTATGGCCTTTTATGCACAAGCCTAGCCACCACTACTGATAAAATTTATTTTTTCTTTTTTTCTCGCCCACCACGATTCTGTTGCAATGACATAACAACACACTCCATTTGCACCATCATCTCCCATTTAAAGAATTACTTGACCCAAGTCGATGATGTTACGAGAGCTGATGTCTTCATCCATCTTATATAGATTGAAATTGAATAGGGAATAACAGGAGGGGTAGGGGAGAGAAGAAATATAATGAACACTAGAAGAAATAAGGCTTTTTGCGGCGATTTTAGGTCTGTTGAAAATAAAATCGCCGTAAAAAGCTATTATTTGCACTTTTTCACGTCGTCGCGGGTTTTTTACATCACATTGGAAAATGGTCTTTTGCGACGATTTTTATACTTTTTACGATGGACAAAATCGCCGCAAATGCAAAATTGGTCTTTTACAACGACTTTTCAATTTTTGCGATGAAAAATTCGGCGAAATATTTAAATTGTTTTTGCAACGCTTAGTTAATCGCTGCGATTGTAAAAGTGGTTATTTACATCGATTTTTAGTTTTTTCCCGGTGACTTTTAGTCACCACAAATGTGTATTTGGAGTGATATTGTTTTCATTTATAATGACTTTTTCATATTTCTAGCGAGGTTTAGGCATTTGCGGCGATATGGAGACGCCGCAAAAAGCTAATAAAATTGAAATGCCCGCTACTTCTCCTGTCATTTCCCACCAGCCCTAATTCCCCCGCCCCCTGCTCCCTCCCCTTCTCTCTCCCCAGCTCTTCCTTCTCGAGCACAACCCACGCCGGGAAAGGCCCTGTTTCTTGTAGTGCCCTCTCCGTCTCTCCTTCCACTAATCTCCGTGACATATTCAAACTTCCCCAAGGTAAGATTTCCAAACCCTTATTTCCAAATCATCTTCTTCTTGCCATTTTATGGTATTCTAAGTCTTCCTCTTCTATTTCATTCGCTGCTCTTCAAGCATCTAGACCCATGATGATGTGGCCAGACAGCTTCCACCCCCGAGTACCGATATAGTGCTTTTGTATTAATCTTGCCAAGGTTATTCTAGATGCAGTTTTATTTTTTATCTGGGTTTTAATTTGTTGATGTTGTTCCAAAGGGAGTAGCGGTGGTGGTCGTGGGTCTCTAATCAACCCCTAATAAAGCCCTTTCCTATGTAAATTCAATTTAGTTACATCTATCATTTTGTGACATGCTAGAGTACTGAAAAATCAAGACATACATAATAAACTTCTTGTCAAAATCAGTTTTCATCAAGCCATTTGTATATAACTATCTGAAGTGTAAATACTAGGTAAACTTAGTTTTGGTTTTACCTGTGTTCCCTTAGATTTTCCCTATTTTTCTTCATCTGAATAGTCTTCATTCATGGTTCTACTTTACTTTTAATGTAGGAAATGTGGTGGACAAGCATTAGACCACAATTCATGCTTTGACACCATGAAACCTCACCAAGAAGCTTAGCCTCTCTTGAAATGAACCTATTATTGAGACTTCCAAGTGACTCATGGGCCTTATCTTGATTCTAAACCAAGATTACATAGCTATTGTGTGAAGTGTAAAATGTGGTTGAGTTTACAATTGTGTGATTGGGTTGAATGGTGAAGTCGTTGGGTTGTGATTGGGCAGTTGCAAGATAGGTACCTATCTTGCAACTGCCTTTTGTTTAATCGAGACAGCTTGATTTCGTAAAGCATTTATCTGTGTTTCAGGTTGGTGAGATCATTAGCAGATTTGAGAAGAAAGGTTTCTATTTGAAAGGTAAGATCTTTTCGATCATTCATCGTAGAATATGAGCTGTGAAGTACTTATGGGTTAGCAGTAATATGTGCCTGTAATTAAGCTTTACATATGACGATTTCCAATATGTGCATCTATAATTAGATGTAGACCCTGATTGCATAATTTGCATGAGAGTCTGAAATGACAGTTATGCCATAGGTGGTCTACTCTTAGAGGGTTCAATCTGAAATGCTCATGTTTTTGGTTGAAAGATTATTGGAGCTACAAATCCTTCGGATTCCGCCCCTGGAACCATCCGTGGTGACTTTGCATTTGAAATTGGGAGGTAATTTCATCTTCCTTTAACTGAATACTTTTCAAAATACCAAGGTTTGTTTCTTTCTCTTGCAAAATGTGTGTGATACCCCATATGATATGGATAAGGGTAAGTGGTGTATTGGATCCCACATTGCTTGGGAAGGAGAAGTTCTTGCTCTTTATAAGGTTCCAATAGGGCTCCAATTGTATCATTGACTAGTCCTTTTGGAGTATAGGCCAAGTGGTTTGGGCCTTCCATTGGGGCGTTACAAATGGTATCAGAGCCAGGTTTGAGGTTCTGCAGACTATAGTATGTAAGATTTCAGAGTATAGATAGTGTTTAAGAAATCATTTTCAGATTTATTATGATAGTGAAACGAACTATAGGGTTGAATATTGTAGTGTGGGAAGTCTTAGAATTCGCAGGCCTTTGGAATGGTTGTGAGGTGTGGTATTTCACTGGTCTATGAACTAAGTTCATGTTGATTAAGGTTTAGTTTAATTACGGAGTCTTATTAAATAGTTAGATGGGGTAAAGTATTAGATTTTGGGAAATTGTTTATTACTACAGTTATGTGTACTTCTTTCCTCTCTTTTTATGGGTATTCTTATAATTTTGAAATATAATATATATGTTTTGTTTTTACGTATACCACTAATTAGTTATGTTCATATAAACTCTAATTTTGAATCGATTATTAAAGATCCAAGTTATTTTGTCAGGATGCCACCCCGTCGTCGTGAACAAAGCATGTCGGACCTGAATGCAAATGAGAATGAAAGGGAAGCAAACCTGAGTGCTTCCGAGGTACTACGAGCAGCTGCACATCAATTAATTGATGACCTCGTGTAGAATCCCTCGGGTCGCCAGTGTAACTATAATGAAGGGGGCTGTACTGTAGAACAATTCAATCGAATGCACCCCCTCTTTATTTGATAGGAGAGGCGATCCAACTCTGGCGAAGGATTGGATTCAGGACAGTGAGGAGATTTTGCAAGTCCTAACCTGTACATATGAGCAAAAGGTGGCGTACGCCACATTCAAGCTTACTGGGGAAGCGAAGAGGTGGTGGATCTCTGAAAGAACGTTAAGACAAGCAGAGGGGACAGAGATAGTCAGTTGGCAGCACTTCAAACAGATCTTTCTTGAGCGCTTCTTCCCTAGCATGTTCCGTGAGGACAAGGCTATGGAATTTGCCACCTTGGTTCAGGGAACAATGACGGTACATCAGTATGCAGCTAGGTTTACTGAGTTATCCCGTTTTGCTACTTATCTGATTCCCGATGAGGAAAAGAAGGCGCGCAAATTTGAGCAAGGACTGAATAAAAAACTGTATGAGCGTGTGGTGGGTTTTCAGATTCGGAACTTCTCAGAAATGGTGAATAAGGCCACAGTTTTTGAAAGAACCCTTCGAAGAAGCGCTGCATTGCATGAACAAAGGAAAATGACTACTCCTACTGGGTACCATTCTAGCGTGGACCAGGGACTGTGGAAAAAGAGGAGTGAAGGTAGTAGCTCAGGAAAAAGGCCGGTTCAGGGTAACCAACAGCCCTATCAGTGTAGGACATGCAATCAAGTGCACTCTGGAGAGTGCAGAAAAGGGGCAGGATTGTGTTTTCGTTGCGGCAAATCAGAACACTACATCAGAGACTATCCCAACCAGAAATGTAGGACTTGAGCCTTGCCACCTATAATGGACAAGCCCGACGAGGACATCAAGAATTTAAGGGGGTTAGATTGTGATACCCCATATGATATGGATAAAGGTAGATGGTGTAAGGTTCCAATGGGGATCTAATTGTATCATTGACTAGTCCTTTTAGAGTATAGGCCAAGTGGTTTGGGCCTTCCATTGGGGCGTTACAATTTGGTCATGGTCTTATATGATTTCTAGTACGCATTTTGTTGATAAAGAATGGTCATCTCATGTAGGCATTGATGGTCTTAAAGTATTGTATTGTTTTGTTGATAGAGAATGGCTTCTACCTGTTCACTTGGCTTCTACTTATCAAGAAAAAAAATTGTACTTGGTTTGTTTCCCAATGTGGGTTGTGATCATGTAAATGTGTTCAATACCCTGTAATCTTTTAATCTGGTTGAAAACTTTTTTTTTTTTTTATAATTTTCCTTTACGGATCAAGAAAATTATGGTCCCAGCAAATTATATGCTTTGTATTCCTCTTACTTCAGAACATCTTCTGATGGAATTTTTTGAAGCTAGGAAAATTAATGCAGAAATGGAAAATGAATTTTGAGTAATTCTACTTTGAAATTGGATTAGTGATACCTAAGGATTGGAAAACGTCTAATGCTTAAGTTACTTTATGCAGGAACGTTATTCATGGAAGTGATTCAGTTGAGAGTGGAAGGAAAGAAATTGCTCTGTGGTTCCCTGAAGGCCCTATTAGCTGGGAGAGCAGTCTTCACCCTTGGATCTACGAGTGAATGCTATCCTCACTCCTTTATATTCATGACTACCACTACAACACAATTACTTTTTAGTGACGGTTGAGAAATTGTGACAGTCCCTAAACCGTCACTAAACGGCATTTTCTGTGACAGTTTCTTGAAACCGTCACTAAAGATAGATGATATTTTTTTTACTTTCCAACGTATGGGAAATATACGTTCGAACGTCACATATACGTTTGAACGTTATGTCTGTTTACGTTCGAACGTAAAATGTTTTGGCGCAACTGTTCGAATGTTATTAATTAACGTTCAAACGTAAAATGTTTGCGCCAATGTTCGAACGTTCATTGTAAATTTAAATTAAATGACTTTAATTTAAAAATTATGTATTTTTTATTGTCCATAATTTGTGAACAAGTCTAAAAAATTGAATTGTATATATTTATATATACACAATTTGTAATATATAAATATATATTTATGTTTATATATATTTGAAATGCAGTGATTTAGTATTAAAGTTAGAAAATATAACATCAAAGAAGATTAAAAATGGAAATTAAAAAACGATAGAAATATTCAATAATATTTTTCTTTACAAATATTAAAAATAAAATACAAAATTTGATAGAATGTAGTAAACAACAGTCAGATGATAACATTATCCGTAAAAGTCGAACTCCGTACCTCCTCAGTCAAGGTATCAACCTTGTCGTTGAGAATAGTTACACAATGGGTGAGTTCGGCAACAGAAGCCGATATAGCCTCGAGTGATCGATCGATCTTATGATCAATATGCGCAGTCAGCCGTGACATGACCGCATCAACCCAAGCAGGCCGCACATCTCCTGCAGATGTACTCGGCGTATGCTGACTACTACTCCCAACATGACCTGGCTCAGGTTGCGTCAGAGGAACTAGATCCTCTACTGGGGTGGTTGACGTCTCCTTGCCTGCCCAATGCTACGTCGATGCGTGGTCATGTCGAGGGGGCCCATCTGATCTTTGACCCGCTCCTCTGGCTGGGTCGGCACTCCCCGTGCAAGTAATAGTTGGCTGATTAGGACCTCGTATGGGAGATTATCCGTGGAGACGACGCTCGCCTCGTAACGAATCCTCTCAAAGATGTGCAATGGCAAATCTATAGGAACTCCACGTGCTACTCGTATAAAAAATTGTGCCCAAAGCCGACTAAATGTGGTTTTATGTGCCACGTGATCGACATTTGTTGCAACAATAAGGTGCAACAAGCAGAAGAAATGCAGCAGATGGTTCTGGTTGAAGGCGTTCTTCCACTCGATCTGCATGCGGTCCCTCCCGGTGAGGATGTAGAAATCCTCGTCTCGGTCATTATCCCGAGCCTCGATGCCAGTATCCCCAGCCTCTGACTGGCCTGCATCTCTGGCTGATGCTGGCTCAAATGGGCGGCCAGTAAATGATGTAGAAGTGCCTACATCCTCACGGGGTGTTGAGTGTGCAAATGTCTCAACTCCTCAACGAATCCCGAGGTGCTCGCCGATGACATCTGGTGATACCTCAATGGAAACACCACGTACAGTCACAGTGTGAGAGGATGCATCCTGAGGCATGTCACACATTCCCATATAGAATCCTGAACCATTGAAGGGTATACCTTCCCCCTCAATGTGCAGATATTTCCCCAGTCTCTAATGACAAAAACATCTCTCAGGTTCGTCTATTGCCAACAGAGTTCGTCGAACTCATTAATCAAAACCTCGCTATCATAACAGTACGAGCTCCGATATGAGCAGTGTCCGACGTGGCTCCTTCCCTCCCTCGTTTCCTAGTATGCAGTGGAAGAGCCATATCCTGAAAATAGAAAAGGAAAAAAAATATTTACATTAATGCATTTTTTGTGTAAATTTTAAGCAGCTATGCATTAACGTTCGAAAATAGCAAAATAAACGTTCGAACGTTAAAGATAAAACGTTCGGACGTTTATTTATATGTTTGCACGTAAAATAATGTAAATAAATTTACGTTCGAACGTAAAACATATACGTTCGAATGTATTTGTTTTACGTGTGAAGGTAAATATGAACGTCCGAACGTCGAAGCATGAATAAAGTAGAAAATCACTACGTTCGGACGTTATAATTAAACGTCCGACCGTATGTGATTTACGTGCGAAAGTAAAATACTCACGTTCGAACGTATGTCTAATAATATTTAAAAAGTAGTACGTCCGGACGTATACATTAAATGTTTAGACGTAAAATTGATGAAAATGATGTCCGAATGTAAGACAATGAACGTTCGAACGTAGAAGCCGTAACGACTTTGTAATTTAAACGTCGTACGTTCGAACGTCTTGGTGAAACGTTCGAACGTTACGATGCAGAATGGCTGAGTTGACTCAGCCATTATTGAAATCTCGAAAATTTCTCTACAAGGTTCTAAATGCGGAAATATCACCGTAGAAATGAAGTTTTTACACTTCAAGAAACATTTATACGGTGACTATTTGGCCTATGGCTGGCCGTGGTGGCCGGAAAATAGAGTTGAAAATCCGGCCACCACTTATCCGGTTTTAAACAAAACTCAATCCAAATCTCAATAAAATACATGTTATTTGAATAAAAGATGAATGCCTACCTTTTAGTGACGGTTGTGGCAGAGTTGACGGTGGCGTTGACGGAGGCGTGTTGGCGTGCAATGGAGTAGACGATGGATTGGAAATGTCGTTTCGACGTTCGGTTTTGGCCTTATATACACATAATGTTCGAACGTAATTATTATTACGTTCGAACGTTTGTCAATTTAATTTCCAAAATATTATCTATAATATATTATATTATAATTGTTTATGTTATATATTAGGATGTTATATCATATTGTTGACAGTTAGATTAATTGATTTTTTTGAATTTGTGAGTGCTTGTTATATTTCTAAAGTTTAGCAATATGTTTATACATGTTGTGATTTTATGCTTACTCTTGAAATAATTGTGATTATTGTTTGTGAATTTTGTGAATAGTTTGTAAGTTTATGGTGTTTATTGATGAATTAATGTGTATAAATATTGTTGTGAGAATATTGTGAATATTCTGTGATATGGATTTAAAATATTGTGATTATTGTTTTTGAATTTTTATTGAATATGTTTAACAAGAAAATTATAAGTTTATGATCTTAATTTTAAGTAAAGATTAAAAACATTTAATATACAGATAATATGAAGTTTAATATATAACATAGAGTAAGTATATATAATATATTCATACTAATTTAGTTAGAATATAATTATTATTCAAATTATAAGTATAATATAAATTATGTCTTAAGAAAAAAAAATGCAGGATCGATTAGCTAGCTAGCTTGGTGATCACGTTGTAGTTGCATACCTTCATTTGTTGCGTTTATGGCTATGAAGTGGGCCGTACGTATCTTCAGACATCAAGATAGGTGTCCAAAATACACATTCTGATTGTCTATATATATATATACAATGTAGTATATAGTTATAGATATATAAAATGTGGTATATATATTATATTATAAGTTAGTATGTAATAAAGAATTTAATAAGTAACAATTTAATATATATTATTAATTTATATATATGGTATAATTTATATACTATATTATTATATTCTCATTTAAAGTATTATGCTATGATACTATACAATGTAGTATATATATTATATTATAAGTTAGTATAAAATAAAGAATTTAATAAGTAACAAGTTAATTTATATTATTGATTTATATATATGGTATAGTTTATATGCTATATTATTATGTTCTCATTTAAAGTATTATGCTATCATATAATACAATGTAGTATATCGTTATAGATATATAAAATGTAGTATATATATTATATTATAAGTTAGTATAGTAGGAATCGTACGTTCGAACGTTTTAAGTTAACGTTCGAACGTTAAACTAAGAGGCGGGAATTTTAAGGTATCTGTGTGATTATTCAGACGTTCGGACTTTTATACTATACGTTCAAACGTTATTTGATGAAAATCACTAGAAAATTATGAATGTCCGAACGCCAAATCTGTTAACGTCCGAACGAGCGGAAAATTAGTGCGGGAAATTTCCCGCTCAAGTATGGTAACACTTTGATGAAATGTACATTCGGACGTTTAAGTTAAATGTTGGAACGTTAATCTGTAAATTTACGAACGTTTGAATGAAAAATTGTGATACGTTCGAACATATATGAGGAAAGTGCGGGAACTTTCCCGCTAGATTTTATGTTATATCATAAGAAGGATATGTTCGAATGTGTATTGAAAACGTCTGAACGTTCTGGGCGGGACTAATTTTTGTTTTTCATTACGTTCGAACGTTAACTTAAAATATAACGTTCGGACGTACAATTTAAACGTTCGAACATTTAAACTAGTAATTTTAGAACTTAATCAGTACGCACGGGAGGAAGCACATCATTTCTTCTTCTCCCTTGATCGCAACAGAGAGAGAGAGAGTTGAGACTTGTTTCGGCCCGAGGCTCCTGCAGGAGAGAGAGAGAGGGTTAGAGTGAGTGAGAGTTGAGTTAGAGAGTGATGTGAGTTAGGTAATACAAGATTTAGAGTGAGAGAGAGTTGAGTTTTGGCAAGAAAAAATTTTGATTTCTTTTCTTTTTTTGAATTTTATGATATTTATATTGTGTTTTTGTTATAGAATATTTCTAATAAATTAGTGTTGTATTTTTTTGAAGGATTGGTTGTTTTGGAAAGTTGAAAGATTTTGACTTGTAAGAGGATATTGTGAGTGCTAGGTATATTTCTAAACTTTATCAATATGTTGTTGTGATTTTATGCTTACTCTTGAAATATTGTGATTATTATTTGTATAGTTTGTAAATAGTTTGTGAGTTATTGTAAATATGTTGTGATATGGATTTGAAATATTGTGTTTATTATTTGTGAATGACGTTTTGAAGAAACATTATTAGAAATATATTGTCATTAGGCTTTGTTAATACATGTTTATTGCTTACTCAAGTTTAGGAATATGTTAATACATGTGGCATATTATTTTGTGAATATATTGTGAGTTATTGTGAATATATTGTTATATGGACTTGAAATATTTAAATTATTATTTGTGAATGGCGTTTGAATATGTTTACATTGTTACAAATATATTGTCCTTAAGCTTTGTTAATACATGTTTAATGCTTACTCAAGCTTAGGAATATGTTAATACATATGGCATATTATTTTGTGAATATATTGTGAGTTATTGTGAATATATTGTTATATGGACTTGAAATATTTAAATTATTATTTGTGAATGGCGTTTGAATATGTTTACATTGTTACAAATATATTGTCCTTAAGCTTTGTTAATACATGTTTAATGCTTACTCAAGCTTAGGAATATGTTAATACATGCGGCATATTATTTTGTGAATATATATTGTGATATATGAACTTGAAATATTTAAATTATTATTTGTGAATGACGTTTGAATATTTTATATTGTCCTTAAGCTTTGTTAATACATGTTTATTGCTTACTCAACTTATAGAATATGTTAATACATGTGGCATGTTATTTTATGCTTACAATTGAAATATTGTGATTATTTTTTGTATAGTTTGTAAATAATTTGTGAATTATTGTGAATATGTTGTGATATGGATTTGAAATATTGTGATAATAATATTTGAAATTAAGTAATAACAAATAAAAGTAACTCTTTAAGAATTATAATAATTTTAATTATTATAATTCTTAAAGAGTTACACGGCGTGAGAATGAGTATATGAGGTCGAGACAGCAAGAGTTAGAGTCTCTCTTAGAACGACAGTCTCATTTGGAGACGCGTTTGCTGACTAACAGAGAGACCAGGAGGAAAGAATACGCAGTGAAGTGCAAGAGCAAGTGCAACTGGAGATGATGGTGCAAATGGAGCGTGTTTTGTCGTTGCAGCAGAATCGTGGTGGGCGAGGGAAAAAGAAGAAATAAATTTTATCAGCATTTCTGGCTAGTTTTAATATCTGATTTTGTGCTTTTATAAGACATTGTTACTTGTTACTTGATGGTATGTAATATGATACAATTGGTATTATGTTTTTAAATTTTATGAAATTAGTATTTCTGATCTGTACGTTCGAATGTAAATAAAAATCGTTCGAACGTTGGTTCACATTCTAACAAACGTTCGAACGTAAATACAATTGGATCGTTCGAACGTCAAACTCTACGTTCGAACGTCCTCACGCTAAAACGAACAAACCGTTCGAACGATAAATCGATTAACATTCGAACAAAGAACTTGCATTCGAACGCTCCTTCGTTTACATTCAAAATAACGTCCGAACGTTAAACGCGTTACGTTTGAACATTAATGTTTACGTTCGAACAAATATTCGAACGTTTATTGTAATTAGCGTTCGGACGCATTAACATTCGAACGTAAATATGATACGTTCGAACGATAATCAACGAACGTCAAATTCTCTCATTCGAACGCCAATCGGTCGGGTTAACGTCCGAACGTAAATATGATACGTTCGAACGATAATCAACGAACGTCAAATTCTCTCATTCGAATGCCAATCGGTCGGGTTAACGTCTGAACGTTTAATTTTACGTCCGAACGTGATATTCTGTGACAGTTTTCAACCGTCACAAAAAAAGGAAAGTTCGAACGTTGTACCGAACGGAACACTTCCGACCGTGACTAAAAATATTTTTTTGTGAAGGTTGAACAGTAAACTGTCACTAAATGTTTTCTGTAACGCACTTTAGGTGAATGTCGTGGTGACGGCTTCAAACTGTCACCAAATATGTTTAGTGACGGTTTACCATTTTTTTGTGACTGTTTCCTTTGTCACAAAAGACACATTCTGTTGTAGTGTACTGTTTTGATGAGCTTGTTATTTAGTTTTGACTTGACTTGGTTATGTCTGCTTCCTTGGAACTTTACTTTATACATGCTTATTAAATCAACACAAAGTAATTTAAGTTATTTGATTGTGGGCTAGCATGAGTATTTTTTATTTATTTTTAAATGGTCTGCTTCTGATGACCATTGCAATGGAAGCCTTTTTGAATGAAAACATTAGCGGGAATTGTTTTCTTGATTTCTCTCCCCAAAGGCTGTGTATGTGCATTTTTTTTTTAATTTTCTGAAACATCATTTCCGGCGAACTTTACTCGCTGGAAATAATTTTTTCATCAAACAAAACTCTTTGCGGCGCATAAGTATCGCCGCAAATAATCTTTTGCAACGACAATTACTTACGGCGATTTTAACCGCTGCAAAAATTTTATTCACGATGATTTTTGAACACGCTGCAAATAATATGAAGATATTTGCGGTGATATTTTGTATATTCGCGAAGAAATAAAACGCTGCAAATACTTTTTCACAGCGATAAAGAGTTGAAATATGAACGTTATTTACGGCGTAATTTACAATATTAGCAACAAAAAAAATCGCTGTAAATAAACATTTTTCGCAACGATTTTCAAGTTTTGCTGGTTTAACTTTTAAGTAAGTCAACAATAGCGACGAATGATCGGCACAGCATAAATCGTTGTGAAAAGTTATTTGCAGTGATTTTGAGGGTTATTTGCGACGATTTTTGACGCCGCAAAAGGCCCTATTCCTTGTAGTGAAAGAAACAAAACATTAGGAGGCCAGAAAGAAATTCAATGATTATAGCAGCAGACATATGGCCTACGGCTACCGCACTGACAAATTGATAATCACGTAACTTAAAATGGCCCAATCCTAATGCTCCATTAGTTAATGTTGATCAAGATCATGATCCTAATTGGATTGGACCAGGCGGCCAGGTCTCTTGCAAATGGCAATTGAATTTATCCTATAAAAATCATTCATCTATACTTTTTATTATTTCCAACTCTGTACAACTTAATTGAAAAGAGATATATATTCATTCTTGGTACTCCAATATCATACTAAGAGTAATTTTATATATAATTGTGAAATACATAAATTGTTTATTATTAAAAAATTAATTTTTTTCATGTGGATCCCATATATTAAAATGACAGGTAGATAGATGTGGCCAGCGTACATATGCTGTAATAATATTATCTTCTTTATTTTTATGAATACATATATAATGATTCTTTGTTCTTCTCATCTGTTGTTAGTACTATAATTCGCCCAAAAGAAAAGCTCTTGTGCTGTTTTATACACTAGTTCAGTACTGTGGGGTGCTCTATAATTTAGGAAGTTCGGAAGCTTTGAGAAATAGTACTGCTGATAATTTAGGTTCCAGGCTGGTACACTTGTCATGATATATGTGATAAAAAATAGAAGTATTTTGTATCCGTACTTGGTAAATTAACTTAAAAGGTTATAATTTTGTAATAGGGAAATGAAACCAGAAAGCTTTTTTGTTGCACTCCCAAACAGTAGGTTGGTGGGTGGGAGTCCAGCAACCATTAGTGCGTCAAGAACTTCAAACACTGGAACGAACTGTTCCCCACAAAGGCAGCGAGTCCACCTGCAAGCTGTCGCTCGTAGATTAATTAAGACCAGCACATGTTCGAAATCATAGGTTTTTGGTGCATGATTGAGAGGAATAAATTCTCAAAATATTTACGTAACTATAATGATTTGTGGTTTGGCAACCTTCTAAATAAATTTAATTTTCAGAGACAATAATTGGAACCAGTATAAGAATTAAAACAAGCATTTATGACAGATTATTTGAGACGATAATGACTAATTTTTATGAAAACAGACTCATTTTAATAGGAAATAATCATTTTTGTAAGAAATAATTGACCACAAATAAGTAATTTTATTATAGTGAACGAACTCTTTTGTCTCGTAGAACTTGTTCATGATATATATATATATATATATGTAATATGGACTGCATGCAAAAGGTTTCAAATAGATTTCAAACTTCAATCTGTCCATTTTTTTTTGTTTTGAAACATTTGGAATAGGGGTTTCGAACTCCAAACGTTTATTTTGGAGGTTGGGATTATGTCAATCAAGCCACATACCTTTGGCTTCAAACTTCTGTCCATTTGATGTAGCTTGCAATTGCCACCTATGTGAGACAATTATGGAAATTGTTGGACAGTGTTCACAATCTTAATTAGTTACATATATAGTTACATATATAATACAATCATGTCGAAAGAAATAAAAACTTCCAACAGGAACGCTTAACTAATTTTTGGGTCTTCGTGGGTGCAGATATAGAGGAGAAACATCATGTATACCATCTCCAAGTACGATCCTTAAACCTTATACGATGGTGCATGGATGTTGCGTTGTGACCTATGAAGATTATTGTAACGCCCCGTTCCCGGAGGTTCGGAGAGTTAACTCTTAATACCTAAAATCAACTTAAATAATACAACTATAAAGTCCATAAAATTCCATAAAACATTAATCCAGTTAATTAAACCAAATATCTAAGTTCCTCCATGGGGACAATAAAGAAAACCTCAATAACATAAATTAAAAACTCTCCAAAACTCGAAATTATCCTTAACTCATCAGATAAAAAAATAACCGAAAAATAAAATCAGTTTACTAACAACGACTCTCAAATAAGCACTTGTACCCTCAGGTACTTATTCCACTTCGATCATCACACCTTGCTAAAACTTCCTACTCTTGTTCTCCAACTGAACCATCAAAATTATCTGAAAAATATATGGAGATAAGGGGTGAGTTATCAACAACTCAGTAAGCAGAGAACATATACCAGTGTATAAACATGAGCATTTACAGAAATCAGAATGCAGAACAAAATATTTTCATTTTCAGAGTGCGGAAGCAGAACATGTTATCAAAATATCAGAGCGAAGATTTGGAAATAATTTCATTCAAAATATTCTTTGGCATAGCATAAATGATCATCATCATCATCACAACATCATATCATAATAGAGGCCATGTATAACCCCCGTGGTAGGGTTGTGCATCTGCGGATAGCAAGCAGAACATAAAACACTCTGTCACCAAGGTGTGCACTCAAAACAGAGACCACTACTATAACCCGTGGCAGGGCCGTATCCACTATTATTACCCGTGGTTGGGCCGTATCCACTATTGTAACCCGTGGTTGGGCCGTATGCCATTATTATCACCCGTGGCAGGGCCATAACTGAATAGAGCGGAAACATAATCAAATTCAGAATCAGAGAGTCATGCCAAAAGTTTTTAGAAATCACGTCTTATCTAAACAGAGTACTGAACAAAATCATATCACAACATAATTTATGCACAAAATTTAATATTCGTTCTCTTTTTCAAAGTTCAGAAACAGAATGTTAAAAATAAGCTCATGTCTACATCAGTCATGACAGAAAATACGTTCTTCTTAAATAGAATCTCATGAGTAATGCAGAACAAATATCTTAGGGTGTTTTCAAATTCCTTTTCATAGCAGAACATCCACATTTTCCAAAAAGGACCTAAGTTCATTTTATTTAATGCAAATTCTAGCATAGGAACTCCGCTTACCTGGACTTCTTAGCTTTTCAGAATTTTTCTCAAAATGTCGATAATTAACAATCTTCACCTATCAAATAATCAAGTAATTCCCATAAATTTTCAATTAATCACGTATTTCGGTATTTAAGCCTAAGCTTATAAAATAACTTATTTTAATTCCTCAAAACATAAAACCCTCAAAAGCCCAAAATATAACATCCCTTTCTAAAATTGGCAATGTCCATTTAATAACTTCTGCTAAAAACATTTAAAAGTCTAACTTGTTTACTATTGACGTGTAATTATAAAATCTAATACTAGCTAATATAATTACACCAAAATATTTTAAATTACACAACGATTATATAATAAACTAGGTCATTGTAAAAATACAACATTACCGATTATTCCTTTGAAAGAAATAACAATTTAAAGCATTTAAGAAACATTTTTGACTAACATAATAAAAGACTTATCTGCCATCATAAAACGCTTCGTAAAAGTCAACCCAACCCAACCGAAAAATATAAACTCAAACCACCTAATGTGGCTTGTAACTCAAGGGGTAAAATCGTAATACCCTAGATCTAAGCTTCCCTAACCTTACGTAAAGAGCAAAATACCTCAAAATGTAGGGCAACAAGTTACTGGAACCACAAATGCATGCAACGGACGGTCACTAAAACCGGAAATAGTTTTCAAGTGTGAAAAGAAAGAGGTAGCGACAAGGCTCACCAAGGAAGGAGGCTACACCAGGGATCCGATCGGAGCTGAGTGGCTTCGGTGGATATGCTGGTAGTTGGGTGGCGTGCTGATGAAGAACGCTCGGCTGAACAGGGCTGACGAAGAGTATTTAGCCGGCGGTTTGAGGTTGGCTGAGTGGTTTCGGCAACGTGATAAGTAGAGCTAAGTAATGACAGAGAGAGAGCAACCACGAGGGAGAGAGGGAGTAAACTGAGAGATACGGAGAGGGGGGTTTACGTATCATGCAACGTCGGCGGTGAAAGGTGGTGCTAGGTGACAACTGGACGACTTCCGACTGTGGAGACTTATTCTTTGGCGTACACTACTGCCGCTGGCGGCGGCGCTCAGCTGGTTTGCGTTGAACAGCAGCAAACAGAAAAGGAAAAAAAAATGCTTTGTTTTCGAAGACAAAAACAGAGGTATCTTCAATGGCTTGAACGATGGCTTAGGGCAGGACGCGACGGTAGCGTTGAGTCTGATTCATGGGTTGCTGCTACGGGAAAGACGCT
Source organism: Juglans mandshurica (assembly GCA_022457165.1). NCBI lineage: Eukaryota > Viridiplantae > Streptophyta > Magnoliopsida > Fagales > Juglandaceae > Juglans > Juglans mandshurica. The sequence goes on from CM039626.1 coordinate 11,617,461, forward strand.
GGTGGCAGCGACTGGATTGTGTTGTGGAAGAGTTTGGCAGTGAGACTACCCTTCGGTGGTGGTTGTGCGGTTTCTCGTGGGGCTCGGGCAGTGGCTATTACCAGGTGGTAAGCATGGCTGTGTGCGTGAAATAAAGGTTGGGCGCAGCAGGGTCGTGAACGTGGGGTTGAGGAGCCTTGGGGAAGATGAAAACAACGACAAGAGGGGCTGGGCTGGCTTGCGATTCAAAGTGGTGCGGCGGCTTGTGTTTTGGGCAATAGTTTTACTAGCAAGGAGAAACATGCAACTATAAATATACTGCGAAAACCCTAGATGAAAACCAAACGGATGAGGGATGTGCATGAGGGACGTGCATGCGGCTGGGAAGAGAGTCGTGCGAGTGAGGGAATAAACTGAAAGGTTTATTCAAAAACTGAAAGGTTTTCTAAGGTTTAGTCAAATGGGTGCTGCCTTGTTCCGCAACTGATGGGCCAAACGCTAAACAAAAAAATAAAAATAAAAACTACTCGATCCTTAACCTAAAAACCAAAAATAAATAAATAAATAAAAACATGGTCCAACCATACAAATTCTGAGTCCGGGTGTTACAATCATAATATAGGGCAAAGGGATAATGAAATTTTATTTTTCCTTGAAACATCAGAAATTAAATAAGCATATATAATATTTTGGCAATATATATAAGAGAGTATGGATTGGTGAAAAATGAAGTAATTCATTCCTTATAGGATTATTTCCCTATGATTGTTTGAACTCGGCCCTGTACATGATTTTGATCAGCAAAAAATGGGGAAGGAAAAGGAGTGAAATGCACTAACAGATCGAAGAATTCCTTCCTTTACCTTCTAATTAACTTTTTTTTTTCAAGACTTCCATTTTGAAAGTTCGGGTATTTTTCCATTAGGTTATATATATGCTTTTGACAAAAGGGCAAAAACAGAAAAAAAAAAAAAAAAAAAAAAAAAAAAAAAAAAAAACAACAACAACAACAACGAAGGATGCAACATGAGGACTTCAGGTTTTTAATCAAGCAATGGAAATAATTTTTACATCCTTTTAATTCAGTTTGTTTTATCGAGAAAATAATAAGCCAGACTTTAGTGAAATACCCACCGATTATATATTTTTGCACAAACTCTGTAATTCAATTTTCTGTTATTTCTTGGAAATGCATGCAATATTGTAAGTTTTGTTATGAAACTGCAATCTCTCGTTGCTTCTAAAATCCCAACTTCTTTTCTATTCGTAATTTCCTTGCTAAATGAAAAACAAGTATTTGTGACATTGATCTTTTGCAATGAAAATGACTATTTGTTATGAAAATAAACTTATTTTAACTGGAAATGGTCATTTAGCTAAAAATAACTAGTCACAAATAAGCAGTTTTCTTGTAATGCATTTAACGGATCCCTTGCATGGTTTGTAATTATTCTCTGATCTCTCCTCACTCTCTTTCTAGATCTGTCCACCATTTGATCTCGCCAACGTCTTCTTTGATCATGTATGTGTTTTTTAGGCTTTTCTTCTTTGCTATTTGTTTTACACGTTGTATGTGTTGAAAACCCATATATAGAAGTTAATCATATAACCTTGAATGAAGTAATAATGAATGTGAATATAAAAACAAAACCACTGAGCGTCATAGAAGAGATCACTAGATATTGTCAAAGCCTAACTTTCAGCTGGGTTGAGTTTTGGTCAGGGATGGGCATTCTCTTTTGTATACCCTAGGTTTCGGCAGTTAGGCAACGGGAGTGTAAGATTCTAACGTCCCAGAACTGAACCAAGTTCTCAGTGGAATTGGTCGATCGAGACCACATCTAGATTAAGATCTAACATTGCGCTCGTCGACGCTTTCCAGATTTCAACTTTGAATTTAGCTTTATATATAAAAACAACAGAAAAAGTGCAGCCACTTACTTGCTTAATTTGGAATGGCTACCAAGCTATAAGCACGGATTAATGACTTTTTCAAACAAAGGTAATCGAACTTTGGAGATGGATCTGATCAGAAACTTTGTACGTACGAAACGGCTTGTAAGATGTAATGGACCCAAACCAACTGCTTCGAGAGAGTCACTCTCCAAGAATATGAAAAGAAGAGAGGAAGAATAGAGTTGCTGAATGTACTTTTCGGTTGAGGTTCTTTCCCTCCAACCATCTTTATTTATACTAAGTATTCATATGAAACGACAGTGTTTAACAACGTTCTTTACACTTTTAGTAAGTAAGAAACGACTGCTTACAATCAATAAGAATGAAAAATGCTAAACGACAACGTTCTACTAATCAAACACCCATTAACTAATTGAATACAATACGAAATCGTTTCAGCTCTTATTCTTCAAATACAACTAACACCTTCCTTTTCTGTCTTCAACACACAGAAGCACCCTCATGCCCACTGCCACAAACGCTACGCAGGCTGCAACTCTTCCACTCCAGCACCTTGCCCATAACACACCCTCCCCCTTTAAAGCACCTTGCCTACAAGGTGGGGAAATTGTTGCCGAAGCTTCCAGTAAGGTTCCCCAGGTGGAGTCTTCCACTCCAGCACCTTCCCATTGGATGAGAACTTCTACCACAGCTCTGTTATCCCTCTTAACACTCCTGCGCTCCAATATTTTCTCAGGTTGAGGCCTTAACTCACCTTGCACGTCAACTGGAGGTAGCGAAGAGAAATGTGTGAGTTGGTCTCCAATTTTTTTCTTCAACATAGAAACATGAAAAACAGGATGCAAGAGAGAATCTGAGGGCAAACATAATCGATATGCCACTTTGCCAATTCTGTGAGTAATCTGAAATGGCCCAAAATAGCGAGATGAAAGCTTAAGATTCCTCCTAATTGCCACAGATTGCTGCCTATAGGGTTGAAGTTTAAGATAAACCCAATCCCCCACTAAGAATTCTCTATCAGTCCTGCACTTGTCATAATAATACTTCATTTGATCTTGAGCAAGAGATAAATTGGACTTAAGTGTTGCCAGAATTTGCTCTCGAGTCTGCAACAATTGGCCCACAGACTGATTTGCAGTTAAACCAGGAATGTAGGTGTAATACCCTACTCCATCTTCTTACGTACGGTTCTTTCTTTTTACGTACCCTTCTCTCTTTCTGACTTAAGATTTCCTTCCTTCTTACGTAAGCAAGTGATGAGGACGGAAATTATGTAAACCGTCTGCCCCTTCTCTCTAGCGACTGCAAGACTCGTCATGCGTGCCGAACCACAATGGCGCGTGTCTTCGAAGGATATCGTACCACTTCTAGGGCACGCCCAGTGTTTTAAATGTACTGAAAATATTTATAAAGAGTATTTCCAGTGTTGTTGAGCTAAGCTTGATTTTAAATACGACAATTATAATATTCTTGAAGAGCTCCAAAAATATTATAATTGTCAGAAATCATTTTAATATCATTATTAAAATGATTTAACTATTTAACATATTATGAGATTTAAATTATGTTGAAAGCTTTTATTAATTAAATGGTTTTATTCTCTTTAATATGTTAAGTGAGACTTCATCATTTTATTAATGATGAAGAATATTATTTTATAAACTAAAATTAGTTTAAAATAATATTCTACCTTAATTCTTCTAAACGCTTTTAATTAAGTTCATATGTACGCATTTTCAAATCAGTATTTGAGACCCACCGTTAGATCGTTACGTGGATCCCAGACGAAAGGACTGGGTTAAATACCCAGACCCCCTCTCTTTCTCCCTCATTTCCCCATAGCTCTCTCTCTCTCCTCCCTCTCCCTCGCGGCTTACACTGCACGCTGCTTCTCCCCCACGCCGAGTCTTCCATAGCTCAGCCGGCACCACCGTGCGTCGCCAGCTCTCACCGCCGGCACCATCGGTGAGCTCAATCAACCCAGCCTCTGTCTCTCACGCTCCCTCTCTCTCTCCACTGGCCATGCACAGCCCGAATGGGCTTGGTGCGCGTAGCGTCGCCATGCGCCGTCCTCCGGCGCCACCACTCCTTCAACTGCTTCCTCTTCCACCAGCCAACCTCCTCCAGCAAGCTCGGCCTCCACCGTGCAGTCCTTCCTCTCCCCTCACGGCAAGTAGCCGAAATGGGTCTTTGACCAATTTCCCCACCGTGTATCGCCGTACGCGGCCACCCACGACCACCAAGCGCCACCATGGACTTCTCCTTTTCTCCCCCTTCCTCCTCCACGTGACCCATGGCCAGAAGCCCTTCTCCACTGCACAGGCTTCCTCTCTTCACATGCACGGCTTTTACACTTTCCACCGTCGTGCACTACCACCCACGACATAGGACCACCACCTCCAGCCTCCTCAGGCCACCACCTAGCTAACCGAACCACCTAGAGCCCCGATTTGCCACCCACGCACGCACACTCTCTCTCACTCTCCCACAGCTTCTCTCCTCCACCGTGAGCCAGATCCGTCGCCGTGAGCCAACGTGGCGCCACCCCCGTGCTACCAGGAGCTCCACCAACAACCCCTCAGCCCAACCCTAGGTCCAAACCACCACTTTGAGTTGTGGGTAGTCACTGCACATGGTGGACAGCCACTGCGCGTGGCTGGCCGCCGCTATACATGGCTAGATCCGCCGTGTTAGGCTCCTTGCCATCATCACAAGGCCTTCACGAGCCCTTCCAAGACCACACCTAGCTATCCAAACACCTAAACGGTTCCCGTACGTGGGTTAGCCACAAAGTACGACCCTTCCAACGTCATCGACCTTCAACGGGCAACGCACGGGTTATCCCGTCGATGGTATAACTTTCTATCCCTTTTAATTATGTTAGATATTGATTAGTTGACTAGGTTGTGGACTATGCTGTTGGTTTTGTGGAGTTGTGGTATTGTGATGTGGTGCTGTGTAACGAAGTGTTGAGCACTCTGTGTAATGAAGTGTTGGGCTTGTCTGTGTTGTATGGAGGTGTATTGTGCCGTGTAGTGTGTTGTGAAGTTGATGGGAACCAAGATGGACCTAGTCTTAAAGATCATTTGCAACTTCCAGATGGGCCAAGAAGATCAAGGAGACAATGCAATGATTGATGCAATCCACTTGAGACATGTTTTGCAAGAGCCCAACATTCAAGATGGGGCTTGAAGGATGAAGATCCAGTTTTAATTCATTTGATTAGCTACGGAAGAGGGCAACGACAAGACTTAAAGGCTTTGAGGTCTTGAAGGGTTTCAACTTATTTAATTCATTTAAAGAACTTATGTTATTAGTTTAGAATAATTGAGTTTATTATGGGAAGTATTGAAGGGGGCCTATGCAAGGGCATGTTGGGAAAGTTATTATTTTATTGAACTAGGATTAGGGTTACTGTAGCCGAGAGTTACTGTAGCGCGGCACTGTAGCCGCGACACTGATCATCCAGGGGCACTTTTGGAAGGTGGGGGTTTATTTGGGCTAGGGTTTCATTAGGTTTTGCTTTAAATACTCTATGTAGCCTCATTCTAATCAGTTTATGAAGTTTATGAAATTTGATGAATTTATTCATTGTGAGTTGAGTTTATCTCCTCTTGTTCTTAATTGAACTTTTGAACTTATCAAAGGTAAATCACAACCTTTGTGGCGTTCCTCCTTTGTAATCTGGGTTCTTGAGACGGGTTCTTCAACGGGTCTAGATTTTAATATAATCTAGGTTCTTGAAACGAGTTCTCATCGGGTCTAGGTTCTCCATCCATTGACTTGATTTTGGCTTTCTTGGGTAGTTTTCAAATTGATTGTGGGTTCAAGGGAATTCATTCCCACGGGTTCATATCAGAAGTGTTGGGCGTATTTGGGAAGTGTGTTGTGTAGTGTTGAGGACTGTGTGGTAATGTGGCGTGGTTTATATGGAATGGGAAGAGTACACGCTGTGTGTACTCTGTGTGTGGCGTAGTGTGAGATAAGGAGAGTATATGTAAAATACCCTCCTGGCATATTGTGGAACGGGATGAGTACAAGTGGAGTGTACTCTGTGGTGTAGTACGTGTATGAAGGGAGTGTACATGGAATGTACTTCATGTGGCGAAGTGATGCACCATAGGGCGGATATGCCATAATGGTGATGTGGTGTGATATGTATGAAGGGAGTCCATGTGGAATGTACTCTGTATGATGGAGTGATATACTATATGGCGGGTTTGCCATAATGGTAATGTGGCGTAGCGTGTTTGGAGGGAGTACACGCAGAGTGTACTCTATGTAGTGGAGTGACGCATCATATGACGAGTATGCCATAGTGATGATGTGGCGTAGCGTCTGTGAATGGAGTATATGTGGAGTATACTCCATGTGATGGGGCAATGCACCAAATGGCGTGTACGCCATAATGGTGATGTGGCATAGCGTATGTGAAGGGAGTACACGAGAAGTGTACTCCATGTAGAGGAGCAATGTACCATATGGCTGTATGCCATAATGGTGATGTGTATGTGGAATGGGACGAGTACAAGATGCGTGTACTCTGTGTGGTGAAGTGATGTACTATATGGCGGGTACGCCATAGTGATGATGTGGCGTAGCATGTGAGAAGAGAGTACGCATGGGATGTATTCCATGAGGTGCAGCGATATGCCATGTGGTGTGTCGCAGTGATAAGGATGGTTGTGTGAGTTATGGGCGTGGAACGTGATGAGTGGTGTCGGGAACTATGGAACAGTGTCTTGGAGTAATTAAGGTGAAGCCTGTTGTCTAAGGTGACAAGTGTCACCGTGTTGGACTTACGACTGGGAATAAGGATGAAGTAGCAGAATAAGTGTAAGAGTACGCAGCAGAAGCATGACTAGACAACGTTACCCCTTGACGTGGTTACCGACAGTCGTGCTTGCCATGTGGTGAAGCGATAGGGTACAAATGGCGTAATGGGAACGTGACCAGATGTCACGATGTGACGGGAGTACGTGAGGAACTGTACTCGTGATAAGTTAGGAATTTATGTACCAGAGTGTTGGGTAGCTCGAGAATAGTCTTAAGTTATATGACGTGACATGAGACGTAGTTATGAATGGAGTCTTGTCGTGTTAAGTGTTGGGATGAACTGTCAAAGAGGGACTGGTAGCATGAAGTGCCATGCTAGCCGGGTTAAGAGAAAGTTGGTATTGGAGTATGGCCCTTGTCCCTCGAAGCTGGTGATCAATGTGTTATATATGTTGATCTTAGGTGATAAGGGGTAGAGTACATGTGTAATCTGGTTAGACACATGTGCCGGACGGATTCACCATATGTAATGGGTAATTTGTCATTAGTACACGGTGCTTAAGCCTCAGAGCTGGCTTAGAGCCGTGTGGCTTGTCTGGATGGGAATGAGGATTAGTATGGGCTAAGATGCATGAAGAAAGTGATGAGTGTACTGTCCAAGGAAGGGATGCGTGACTTAGTTGATCTGAGTCATGCGTCGGAATGAGATTAATGAGAAGAATGAGACAGAGGCCCTAGTGTCTTAATGATAAGGTGAATCATGAGTTCACTTTAGTGGATGAGCACTCGAGGCAAGACATGTGTTGGAAGATGGGGTGACTGTAATGGGTCCCCGAAGGTTTTAACTTAATAAGGAACACGTAAGAACACGGGATAGAAGGAGAGTGTTCCAAGTGAAGTGTAGCTTGTACTTTCTAAGTTTAAGTTGTTTATGTACTAGATAGAGAATGACGTTAAGGTATGTGTATGCATGTAGGTTGCCATCTGACAAGCACATGAATGGACTGCATGACATGCAAATAGCATGGAGTCCAGGTAAGTGTTACGTTCATACTCTTCTAGAGTTTTCCAAGATACAAGAAATGGTTTTCCTTTAAGATGCTTACGAAAAGAAATGAAAGACGCTTTAAGGAAGAAAATGCTAAGTGTTCAAATGTATAAGTATGTCGGCCCCTCCTTGGCGGCCCCTTTTTACACAACCAAAGTATTAATTGTACGCATGTGAATGGATGACTATACGCTGTATCTATTGTATGTATTTTCTAAGAAAATCCATAAACTGATAAAAAAGCATGAAAGGCATGACAACGGATGCTTTTAGGGATCCTATGAACCGACGCTTTCATGTGAGCAACGAGGTGACGCTCGTGGATGCCATGATTGATGACGTTCAAGGTGACGCTTATGGATGTCATGAAAGATGACGTTTAAGCCCATGTATGTTCTTAAATTGAGTTTTCCACAAATGAACTGTTAAAGAAAGGATAGGACTGAAACGAACTGAAAAAGGAAAAGATGATTTTCGGGCTTACGACCCAAATGCCCATGAAAATAAATGATTTCTCATGAAATGACTGTTAAAGGGAAGAATGAACTGAATGAAAGCTCCAGCTCTTTCGAGCTAACATGAACGAACGAATGAAAAGCAAGAAAGAAAGAAATGAAAGCATGAAATGTATGAAGATACGTAACGGCCACATGAATGAATGAGAAGGGTACCAATGAATGGGCAGATTACAATGCTAGGTAAGTCGTACTGGAAGTGCACCCAGTGCTACCCCCTATGAAAGGGATTCCTAACCCATGGCCACAGACGGAATCCGGGTCCAAAGGAAGACCGCTAACCCCAACACACGGGGCGTAACAGTGTGTACTGGCCTAAGAAAGTGATAAGAACGAATGGATGTATGCATGCATGTACGAACACACGAATGCACGAACTCTTTAAGAAATGAAGGCACTGACGGGGGAAATGTTTGACGACAAGAAAGCCTTTTAAAAGCAAAACCCCGTCTAGTGACGTTTTCAAATGAACGCACGTATGACACGTATGCATGCACGTAATAGTATGTACAAATGGTGAATGCATGAATGAAAACCTATATTGTTATATTTTAACTGTATGAAGTAATGCTTACGAGTCTTCGACTCATTTTAGTTTTTATGCATGTCCCTCCCCCACAGGAACTGCATGATCAGGATGGACACGGCATATTTTAATTTATAAACGTGGGAGTCTTGCACCCTAGGTATGCAAGTGAAAAGTTTTAAATCGGACGGTAATTCCCGTCATCCTTTCCAAAAATATTTAAAAAAAGTCATACCATAAGAATGGGCATTACAGTAGGCTTGAAGCCCAATTGGAGGAGTCCCATAAACAGCTTCGAAGGGAGTCATCTTTGTGGATGTATGAAAGGTGGAATTATACCACCAGTCAGCTAAAGAAAGCCAATCTGCCCATAATCTTTGTTTATCACTAGTAAAAGACCTCAGAAAGTGTTAAAGGCACTTGTTGACAGCTTCTGTTTGGCCATCATTTTGAGGGTGATAGGCTGAAAAGTAAGAAAGATTAACCCCTTGCAATCTGAAAAGTTCCTTACAAAATGAACTGGTAAATGTCGAACCACGATCAGAAACAATGGTTTTAGGTAAACCATGCAGTTTAAAAACATTGTTGAAAAATAGTAAGGCCACCTGAGCAGCTGTGAATGGATGTTTCAAGGGCATAAAATGAGCATATTTTGACAAGCTGTGTCCACCACAACCATAATGATAGAATACCCCTTAGAAATGGGCAAACCCTCAACAAAATCCATTGAGAGGTCAGTCCATATTTGCTCAGGAATAGGTAAGGGCTGTAAAAACCCAGCTGGAAGGAGATTTTGGATCTTATTTCTTTGGCAAGTTTCACATTCATGAATAAATTGTTTGACATCATGCTTGAGACCAAGCCAATAAAAATCCACTCTAGCTCTGTGCAAACATTTGTGAAAACCAGAATGACCAGCAGTAGGACTACTAGAGTGCAAGTAATTCAAAATCTGTTGCTTCAATGGAAGAGAGTCAGGTACATAAATTCTGTCCTTTTTAAACAAAATGCCATGTCTTAGCTAACTACAATGCAGTAATTAGGTTGTGCACATTCTGATCTGCATCATAAGCTGCTTTCAACTCTGAGAGCCATCAACCTGATCTCTACGAGACAAGGCATCAGCCACCTTGTTCTCCACACCTTGCTTATACTCAATAGTAAACTCGTAACCAAGGAGCTTAGAAAGCCATATTTGTTGAGCAATAGTGCCAATCTTCTACTCAAGCAAATATTTAAGGCTTAGGTGATCAGTTTTGATCACAAAAGCACTTCCTAAAAGATATGGCCTCCACTTCTTAACAGCTAGCACTAAGGCTAGAAACTCTTTTTCATAAGTGGAAAGAGTTAAATTTTTTCCTTTCAAAGCTTGACTGAAAAATGCTAAGGGCCTTTGGTCTTGCATCAAAACTGCTCCTATACCAGTTGCACAAGCATCACATTCAATGACAAATGCTTTGGTGAAGTCAGGCAAAGCAAGAACAGGAGGGCTAGTGACAGCAATTTTCAACTCATTAAAAGACTTAGTAGCCGAATCTGTCCTAACAAAAGCATCCTTTTTTAGCAAAGAAGTCAAAGGGGCAGCAATCTGACCATAGCCCCTAATAAATTTCCTATAGTAACCTGTCAAACCTAAAAAACCCCTTAATGACTTTTGGTTTTTAGGTATTGGCCAAGTAACCATAGACTCCAACTTTTTTGGATCTGCCCTCACTCTTTCCTTTGAAATCAAATGGCCCAAATATTCAATTTCTTGACATGCAAATATACACTTCGACTGTTTAGCATAAAGTTGATGGCGCTGTAAAGTTTGCAAAACAGTAGAGAGTTGATCCAAATGAGATGACATGTATTTGCTATAAACTAGTATGTCATCAAAGAAAACAATGACAAACGGCCTACTAGTATGTCATGAAAGAAAACAATGACAAACTGCCTAAGGAATGGCCTGAAAGCTTCATTCATGAGACATTGAAATGTTGAAGGGGCATTAGTGAGACCAAAGGGCATTACAAGAAATTCATAATGCCCTTCATGAGTTCTGAATGCAGTCTTATGAATATCCTCATCCCTCATACGTATCTGATGATAACCTGCCCTAAGATCCAATTTAGAAAAAATGGTAGAACTAGAAAGTTCATCCAAGAGGTCATCCACAACAAGAATGGGGTATTTGTCCTTAATAGTGGCTTCATTTAAGGCCCTATAATCGATGCACATTCTCCATGTGCTATCAGACTTCATGACTAGCAAAACAGGAGAGGAGAAAGGTGACTGACTTGGCCTTATAACCCCAGAATTCAAGAGCTCCTTTACAATTTTTTCAATTTCTGTTTTCTGATAAAATGGATATCTGTAAGGCCTAACACTGATAGCAGAATTTTCCTTTTTCAAAATAATCTTATGGTCATGAGACCTATTGGGTGGCAATCCAGTAGGTTCATTAAAAACTTCCTTATACTGCTGCAAAAGGTGTTGCACTTGTTCATCATGCAATGATGAAAGTTCAATGGAGCTACAAGCAACTATCTGTAGAAAAATTCCCTTACTTCCACAACCAAAAGTCTCAAAGGACTCATCATCATCAATAAGATTTGACTGATATATTGTTAAACCTTTTAAGGAAAGCTGCTGGCCATCACACTGAAACTGCATACTCATATTGACAAAGTCCCAGAGAATAGGACTCAATGTAGTAACCATTGAATGCCAAGGACTGCATCGCATCCTCCCAAAGGAAGTGTAAAAAAATCAACTGTGAAAGGTATGCCCTGGATCAACAAAGGCACAGCCACACATTTCCCAATACTATCAATAAGCTGACCATTAGCCACTTTAACACTCATAGCCTGGCCAAGTTGCACAAGTAATTTACATCGAGCAGCAACCACAGTGTCCACAAAATTATGTGTACTGCGAGTGTCAATTAAAACTACCAACTTCTTCTTGCCAATAGAAGCAATAAGTCTCATGGTCTTAGGTCGACCTCGACCTACCATAGACTATAATGAAATGGAAGCCAACTCAGCTTCAACTTCCACAGGTTCAACAACCACCTCACCAATAACATCAGTATTTTCTTCGCCACTTGACTCACCAAATTCCATACCTTCTAGTAAGAATAGCTTTGGCCTTGCACATTTATGACCTGGTTGCCATTTATCCTCACAGAAATAACAAAGGCCTTTCTTAGGCCTTTCCACCATTTGAGACTCAGAAACCTTATGATAAGGAAGTCTAGTTAAAGGTGAAACTCTCGGTGCTCCTAAAATTGATGGAGTTTGTCCAGATTTTAACAGATTCGGCTCTGGACTAAACTTACTCAAATCAGTAAGTGAATTTCTCCAAGGTTTCCTTATACTCACCACATATTGTTCTTGAATTTTGGCTAAGCCAAAAGCATCATTCAAAGATGAAGGATTCGACATCCTAACAGGTAATCTAAACTCATCACGTAGGCCGCTCAAAAAACAGCTCAATTTGTTTTTCTCAGACAGGCCTTTAATATGATTGGAAAGAATCTCAAATTCATCTTTGTAATCATTAACTGTACTAACCTGCTTGAGTCGAGTAAGTGACTCCATCGGATCATCGTATGGAGTAGATCCAAAACGAATCTGAACTGCCTTGGTGAAGTCCTCCCAAGAATGGAAGGTTCCTGCCTCACTAGCATTTTGAAACCAGACCAAAGCTTCATCATCCATGTAGAAAGAAGCAATGAAATTACGTTGGCCAAGAGGGACCTGGTGGTACACAAAATACTGATTTGCACGATAAATCCTTGGTGATGGATTACCACCACGAAACCTAGGAAAATCTAGTTTAATTCCTCTTACAAAACCTCTGTCCACTAATTCTCTATGGTGTAGTTCCCCTGTGTCATCCTCCACATCTTCATTTCTGTGCAGCGTTTGTTGATCATGATTATCTCGACGCCTATTACCAGGATCCTCAAAACCTTGACAAGAAAGCTTTGAGATTTGCTGTAAAACCTCCTGAAACTTTTTATCTTGTGTTTCCCTTTCTAATCGTGCCGCCTCTTGCTGCTTTAACAATAAACAAATCGCATCTTCGATTTGTTTTTGTTGTCGTTCCTATTGCTACCGCAAGTGATTCATTGAATCAACTATTTGAGCATACGAACGCGTTCCTTCTGCCATAGCTGATACCAACTGTAATGGACCCAAACCGACTGCTTCGAGAGAGTCACTCTCCAAGAATATGAGAAGAAGATAGGATAGAAGAAAAGAGAGGGAGAATCGAGTTGTTGAATATACTTTTTGGTTGAGGTTCTTTCCCTCCAACCATCTTTATTTATACTAAGTATTCGTATGAAACGACAATGTTTAACAACGTTCTGTACACTTTTAGTAAGTAAGAAATGATTGCTTAAAATCAATAAGAATGGAAAATGCTAAACGACAATGTTCTACTAATCAAACCCATTAACTAATCGAATACAGTACGACATCGTTTCAAATCTTATTCCTCAAATACAACTAACAACTAACACCTTCCTTTTCTGTCTTCAACACACAGAAGCACCTTCATGCCCACTGCCACAAACGCTATGCAGGCTGCAACTCTTCCACTCCAGCACCTTGCCCATAACATAAGAACATGATTGGAGCTCAAAGTTCGAAGGAAAATCAGAGAGAACTTGCTAGGAGAGATCTATAGTTCAAGCTCGAGTTTTAGACTGAGAGAGAGATCAAAGTTAACACACCGTACTGATCTCTCCTTTTCTCTCGTTAGGGTTTGTTCTTTTGCCTTTTTTGGTGTTGTCAGTTGGAAGGGGTAAAACAATTCCGAGTGATATTAGTTCACTTTAATAGGTTGGAAGATAAAAATCCTTGTAGTTTTAAGACAAAAATTTCCAGAAATCTGATTCGACCTAGAAGTGATCTTAAGCAGTATAATTTTTTATGTCACGTAAATTATTTTCTATTTCAGTTATACAGGATTTTACTTTTTGTCCAGTGGCCATGCTAGATCCACAAAACATAAACTATGAATTGTAAAGAAAAACCTAAGGAGATAATAGAAAAAGAGACAACAAAGAGAAGAAATTATAAAAACCAAACCATAGATAATCTTGGAAACAAACAGGGTAGACCTGTTAGGTCACAAACTATATCGTACAAGCCACACTTTCAAGATCCAGTTCAAGGAGATCGAAGGCAACACAAATTTAAGAACACAGATAGAGAGCACACTCATCAATAGCAAGAGAAGATAACCAAGTCCAAGATGTAACGCCCCGGTGCCAGATGGGTCGGAGAGTTACCTCTTAACACTTAAAATCATATCTCATTGTACAAATGTAACCTCCAATTCCTCATTTACTCATAGCCCTCATTGCTTTAAACCATCTACTCCAAAATAAATAACTAAGATTACGACGAAATCTCAACATAAAAGTCAACTTCCCAAAGTACTAAGTCAATAGAGCAAAACGAAACTATTCAATGAAATTCTCCAATAATAAGTACCCTCTCTGTATTTAATAGACCATGCTCACAAAGCCTTACCCATGCTTCCTATTCTTGAACCTTCGCTAAAGTATCCAACACATCTGAAAAATGTTGTGGAGATAAGGGGTGAGTTATCAACAACTCAGTAAGCAGAGGGCATATGCTAGCGTGCAAACATGAGCATTTACAAAATACAGTATGCAGAACAAAATATTTTACAGAGTTATCATGCACAATAAAATATGTTTTTAAAAGTAACAGAGCGATGGTTTTAAGACAAATAAAACCTAAAGTACTTTGGCATAACATAACCTGAGCATCATCATCACATCAAAACAGAGCATCTCAGAGAGCAGAGACCATGTTTCACCCCCGTGGTAAGGTTGTGCTAACCCCAGTGGCCAAACCGGACAGAGACAGAGGTGAAATCTTTACTTTATTCTTCTCGAAGCCCCGAGTGTGCACACAGGAAAGACCACAATAAAACCACTTTATTTCCAAAGTGGGTGCACTTAGAGACAGAGAAGTTGGTACCAACCCAAACAGAGCAGAGTATAACAAAGCAGAGCAGAGCAGAGCAGAGCAGAGACAGAGTTAGATACAAAATCAGTACACCATGCCAAAGGTTTTCAGATGCCATATCAAAATAAAACAGACTGCCAAAACATAATTAGATCATTCTCTCTATACTGAAAACAAAAGTCGGAGCCTCTTTCTAAATAAATGCACAATTTTTCAGAATCCTCAAATATTGATCTTTTTCAGATTTCAGAGACATCATAACAAAATTTAGCTCATGTCTAAACAATGCATGTCAGAAAATAATTTTTCCTTTTCCACACAGATTTCATGAGTATGCAAATAAACAACCAAGGTTGGTTTTGTTTTTCCCAAGTTCTCATTTCATCACAAAATATGCAAAGGTTTCAGAAAATCAACCTCAATCTCAATAATTTGTGTAAAGCCCTAGCATTGGAACCCCGCTTACCTAGACTTCTTAGCTTTTCAAAAATTTCCTCAAAACCGCCGAACAAATATTAATCTTCACCTATAAGATAATCACATAAATTTACATAAATTTTCAATTAATCTCGTATTTCGATATTCAAGCCTAAAACTTTTAAAATAATCCATTTTTAATTCCTCAAACCTGAAATTCTCATTATTCCTGAAATACCAACATCACTTTCTAACTCATCAATATCCAACTTAATAGCTTTGACTAAAAACATTTAATTCTAACTTATTTACGATAGAGATCTTACTATAATTATAATACTAAATAATATAACTATATTGAAATCATGATAAGTAGAAAATCATACTTGTTTTCTATCATACTTGTATTTAAATAAAAATATTCTTTTGAACGGATTAAAAATAAGATTTTGCACTTACTGCTCACTTCAAAAATTCATCAGTATTTACATAATAAATATTCCATTAAAATATCAACCTCTTATAAAAAAATCAACTTAACAATATAAATCCACACGTCTACATCCAAATAAAAACATACTCTACAACCCACGTAAGATACTCGTGATTTCAAACCCAAAGTACCTAATATAAACTCATTAAACTACACACCC
The DNA here is from genome assembly GCA_022457165.1 of Juglans mandshurica. Classification (NCBI taxonomy): domain Eukaryota; kingdom Viridiplantae; phylum Streptophyta; class Magnoliopsida; order Fagales; family Juglandaceae; genus Juglans; species Juglans mandshurica. The sequence continues at coordinate 11,633,288 of CM039626.1, forward strand.
GAAACAAGAAATCTGGAAGGAAATACTATAAGGGGTAGAAAGGGTAATAATACTTCCTACTATTCGATTAACATAAGTTACATATATATAAGTATGTGTATACACCAGAAAAAAAAAAAAAAAAAACAAACTCAACACAAACAGTCGAAGCACTTATGGAAAGATGGGGGGCACGACGACGTGGTGCTGACAGTTGGCTAAGGAGGATGGGGGGCACTTGGTCACTGGCTGCGAGAGAAAGAGAGAGAGATGACTGAGAGAGGCACACGGAGAGAGAATGAGAGAGAGACCGAAAGAAAAGGGCCATCAACCGGAAGTGGCGTGAACTTACCGAGGGAAAAACTGAGGCGGCGTGCGGTGGACCTGGGTGATGGGGAGTCCTCACCGGCAATTTATGTGGAGTCACCGCAAGGAGGGACTTCCGGTGGAGGAGATAGCAGCGGCTTAAGGGGCTGAACTGCTCTGTTTTCGGCTACCAAAACAGAGGAAGGCAAGGCTTGGCCACGGGCAGACTAGGTGGCGGCTTCGTATGGCTGAGCATGACGATGGAACACTTAGAGAGGGGGAGAGAGTGAGAGAGAGAGAGAGAGAGATGAGCGAGAGAGAATTGGGGGGGGGGGGAAATGTGATCACTGCATGAGGAGAAGTGGGACATTATCGAGGGTTGGCAGTGGTTTGGGGTGGCGTAAAGTGCCCAACGGAAATTTTTATGCAGGTGGTGACATACGGGTGGAGCGGGCGGCGTGCGGAGGCTCACCCGAGATGTAGTGGTGGCGGTTTCCAGTTGTGGGAGTACTCTGTTTTGGAGCAGCAGAATAGGGTGTTACCTTGGTGATTTTCCATGGCTGGGCGACAGTGGCATAGGGCGGCTTGTGGAGGATCTTGACGTTGTGGCTAAAACGATTTGGCATGCGTGGTGAGTTACTGTGGGGAGGTAGTCTCGGTGGCTAGTGGTGGTGCAAGGCAGATCCGCGTGTATGGCAAGGAAAAAAAGTGATGGTTGATCTGGGTTGTCTTGTGGTGACTGTGTGGAGGTGTTTCAACTTGCTGTTTTGCAGAAAGTAGGTATAAATATATAAAGGTGATTGAACATAAAAAGAAAACCCTAGAGCCGTAGGAGACATGCAAGTGCAAGGGAGTGAAAAAACAATTACATTAGATACGTGCATGCTTATGAGTAACGGAAAGAGACGTGTAGAGGTGGGGAGTTTTAAAAATTAAATGAAGAGAAAGTCGGGCTTGATTGGGTCCGGGTATTACATTGACCATATGGCCTATACTCTAAAAGGACTAGTCAATAATACAATTGGAGCCCCATTGGAACCTTATAAAGAGCAGTAATCTCTCCTTCCCAAGCAATGTAGGATCACATACACTACTTACAGTTATCCATATCATATGGGATATCACAATCTACCCCCCTTAAATTCCCGACGTCCTCGTCGGGCCTGTCCATTGTAGGTGGCATGGCTCAAGTTCCACATTTCTGGTTGGGATAGTCTCTGATACCATTTGTAACGCCTCAATGGAAAGCCCAAACCACAGGGCCTATACTCCAAAAGGACTAGTCAATGATACAATTGGAGCCCCATTGGAACCTTATAAAGAGCAAGAATCTCTCCTTCCCAAGCAATGTGGGATCCCATACACCACCTACACTTATCCATATCATTTGGGGTATCACACAAGATCCAAACCCCTGGGTTTCGGTCGACTTGTCTTTAATTAAGCTCTTCCAGGGGTTTTCGGGTCATGGTCGGTATTATGTCCTGGAGGCTTGTAGTCCGCGGTTTCAAAATCAAAACCCTTGATGATCATTTTCATCCTTAAAGAAGACTAGTGCATCCTGTAAATTGAATGATACTTGATCATGAACATGACATGGTTGGAGTATCAGATTTAACAATCAAAACATAGAGAGAGAGAGAGAGACCGGAACCAGAAGATCTTGAGCAGATGGGTCTTCCTTATTTGGCTTTATCTTTCCTATTAATCAAGCGAAATAAATAAATCCATCAATGTTAATACAAATGAAAAAGATCTACACCAAAGCGAGAATGAATAGCAGCACTTGAGACAAGGTACGATACAGCAATTAGGAAGAGAAAAAACAATCTAAGGGAAGCTTTGTGCGCCATATCTCTCAAACAGATTGAAAAAGAAGCAAAGTTTGTTGATGACAAGAGAGAGCATGTGGGATAACACTTATATAGAGGAGCAGACTAAGCAGTAGAATTATTAAGTTCGATATAAAAATGAATGCCAAGTCAACTTCCATTTTTCTATTCTATTTTACTTTTATGGATGAGTTCCCACTTGCCAAACTGGAGTTTCTACAAAGATGCTCTCAAGATTATATGCGTACAGTATTATTTCATCCAGGAACGTACAAGAACACTACAATTAATGCCAATTTTCTGAAAATATCTCCAAGAAGATCAAAACATTTCAGTATGTGCCTGTACATATTCACACATATATATTTGTACATGTATATATATATATATATATTTCTCATGTAACCGGAAGGAGAAATAAACGAGAAATATGTGTTGATGTAGTGATAAACACACGGTTTAACTACAAGAAAACCATTTGTTTGTAACCAGCTATTTCCAACGAAAATGATTATTTCCTGCCAAAATGAGTCTTGTTTGTCATAAATAGTCATTATCGTCGCAAATAATTCGTCACAAATGCTTGGTTTTCTTGTAATAATTGTTTACAAAATCAAGTTTTAAAATGATTAGTGTTTTTATAATATTATGATACTTAAATTACTTTATAAAAATGACCTTCACTTAAAGCATAATTGTGTAAAAATTGTAGAAAAGAGTTTTTTTTTTTTATAAGAAACTGATCTCATTAATCAACTTCAAACACATACAAGCAAACCAGTATTACAAAGGAAAATAGACAGGATCATTGACTCATTTCCTTAGAAACCACATGAAGAATACAAGAGGGGCATATCTTGATATTATACATGTCTTCGGTACACTCGAAAGCCGCTTGAGCAAGCCTGTGAGCTGCCATGTTAGCCTCCCGGTATACATGTGAAATTGACCAAACAACAGCTGAGATTAGAACATATTTGGCATCTGATATGAGACAACCACCTAAGCTCCAGTTAGAACTATCTTGGTTCATTTGGTCCACTACCTGCTTTGAGTCCCCCTCCAAACAAAAGTGCCTTATTCCAATTCCCTTGCAAAAAACACAAGCCAAAAGTAACCCATATGCTTCAGCATCAAAAACACTGCCTCTCAAGGATCTGTTAGCACGAAGGGCACCAATCACAAGACCTTGATGATCTCTGATAATTACCCCAATGCCAATCCTTCCCATCCTCGTTTGCACAGCTGCATCCCAATTCACTTTTAGACTTCCTATTGCAGGCTTAGGCCATCTGTGAACCCTTGCCATATTCTCAGAGTTAGCACCAACTTCCTTCTGTAGAGCCTCATTATGAAGAGACAATTCTGTCCTGGCCTGTGCAATGATTTCCTGAGGGTGTTTAAAAGCTTTTCCATGTAAGACATCATTTCTTCTCGCCCATATCACCCTCATTGTAACAACAACCTCATTTAACTCCTCTGGTTCAAGTTTGCCAATCAATTCTGCCCAAATATTAAAAAACAAATCACTATGAGAAGAAAAATTTTGCACTTCTTTGGACCTTGACACCAAATATCTTGAGCACCACCACTACATCCCCCATAAGGCATGCCCAGAAGTCTCATGTTCCCTCTTGCATATTAAACAGATGCTATCCTTTACCACCTTTCTTCTTTTCAAGTTAGCCATAGTGGGTAAGACTTCACTGCATGCCTCCAAACAAACATTTTGGTGGCAGGAGGTACCTTGAGCTTCCAAATGGACCTCTCCACACTTGGCAGTCCTTTGCTCTGCCTGAAGACTCTCCTACTTGCTCTCTTTCCAATTCTTTGCCAAGATAGTATCCACTTTTAACTGTGTAGATGCCATTAGGAGTAAATTGCCAAGTAAGTTTGTCTTCTCTTCCTCATAAGCTGATGGGTATTGCTTTTATGCCCTCTATTTCCTGATGAGTAAATAGTTCAGATAGGAGAGATTCCTGCCATATCTTCAGTTGAGGATCAATGATGTCATTGACTTTATCACACCAGTAGTCAGCATCTCGAGGAGTCAAAATTTTTTGTGCAGGTAAAGAGGGTATCCATCTGTCTTGCCAGATGTTAATATTCTGTCCATTTCCAACCCTCCAAATGAGGCCTTTTTTCAACAGTGTTAAGCCAGCATGTATTCCTTTCCATGCAAATGAAGGCCCAATTCCCAGCTTTGCATCAAGCAAATTTACTTGGTTGAAATACTTTTGCTTTAGAATTTGTGCCACTAGGGATGTAGGATTTTGAAGGATCCTCCATCCCTGTTTGGAGAGTAAGGCAATGTTAAAGCATCTTAGATCTCGAAATCCAAGCCCTCCCATATCCTTCTTGCCACTAAGTTGCTCCCAGTTGACTCACTGAAATTTTGAAGAGTCTTCATTGAATCCCCACCAAAACCTCCTTAGAATCTGGTTCAGTTTCCTTATTATAGATCCTGGTAAAAGGAACATCCCCATTGCATAGGTGGGAATAGCTTGAAGCACAGCTTTGAGCAATATTTCCTTTCCTGCTGCATAGAAAAATTTAGTCCTCCAATTAGTAACCCAAGACCAAGTTCTATCAATTAAAGAGTGGAAAGAGGCTATCTTCTTTCTACCCACCAAAGTAGGTAAACCCAGGTATTTCTCAAAATTGGATGTGGATTGTAGAGGTGTTCATCCGGATCCGGATAACCGGCCATAACCGGATCCGGATGTTAAAATCCGGGCAGTTATCCGCCCGGATTAATCCGGATTTAATCTAGGCGGATAACCGGATTCAATCCGGATGTCCGGATTATATCCGGATTTAATCCGGATCCAGATTATAACCGGATTTTAATCCGGGTCATAACCACATTTTAATCCGGTTTTAATTTTTTTTTTAAAAAAAAGACTTTAAAACTTGAAAAAATGTTTTTATTGCACTTAGTTTTTTTTAAAAAAATTCTGATAATAAATTAACAAACAAAATAAATAAAAAAGCAAAATAAATAAAAATGTAAAATAAATAATATTGTTGTTTCGTCACAATGCAAGACGTAAATTTACAAAAAATAAAAGAAATAATAATACATCACAACTAATTAAACTAAAGCATATAAATTTACAAAGAACAAAAGAAATAAATTTACAAAGATAAAAATTTATTAATCTTCACATCTTGTATTCAACTCATATTCCCTTGCAAAGGCAAATGGTGCAATCCCTTGTGGAAGAGCTGCCTGTGATTCAGCAATAACATGATTATAAATCCAACAGATGGAAAGTTTTACAATCATAATTAAAATCCATCAATCTCTCTCTCTAGGTAGTCTAGCATATATGTATATAAAAAAGAAATGCACCAACATTGATGATGAATATTGATCCCTACACCAATTTCGGATGTCACTCGTTTGATTGATTGAACATGGGCGTTCTTCTACGATGCACAAAGTCCAAATTTCACAAGCATAGCAAGCAACAGATTTTATTGGACATTGCATGTACATTCTAAAAAGCTAAAGAGACAAGGAATCCAGGACCTACATGTGATAGAAACTTTCTCCATCCAGGTTTCTGGAACATCAAAAATTATTGCCTTTCCCTAAAAGTAAATATAAAGCGTCAATTCTCACAAACATAAAAGCCAAAGTGCAAAACATTAAACTACATGTTTCCGACAGCTAATATTACACTAGGCCACCAATCATTTTTTTTAAAAAAAAAAATACTGTCTACTATAGGACCCTGTGCACTATATGACTATATATCATGGATAGGCCCCCCGTTCTCAAGTTTATTATTATTATTATTTCATATTATATTATATTATATCAGCAGCTCAACAATTTTCCTCCTTGTACCAACCAAAATAGCGCACTGCCACCAAGTGATATGAGAATATGCATTTGTGTCTATAAACACATGCCTTTTTAATAGCTCGTTTTGAGATAGAAACTTGTCAACAAAGAAGGGATTACTGCACTAAAGACAAGGATATAGCGAGAGTAGCTTTGAATACGGTTTCCACTGAAACTACATGAATGTTATTCGTCAACTTACAAGTAGAAAAGAGTAGTGAAGTCCAGCCTTTTATCATGAATACATCTTAAAATGATTCATTCTAAGAACATCTTGTCTATGGAAAGCCACCGACAATACAATGTGATTCCCAAATAAAGTCATAGCCCAATGAAGTGACCACAAAAAGTGGTCTTCAATTTTATTTTCAAATAAATTTAGCAGAACTTAGGAGTGGGCTATCGACATGGTCAAATATTTCAGATTTACCATGGCAGTTTCTGCATAATGAAGAGATCATCATAGCCATCAAGATCTTGAGAAACAAAACAGTTCAAAGAAAGGCTATCTAGGAAGGTAAGAAAAAGAAAAAAAAAAAAAACAGTATTGGAGATATCAATCTCATACCAGCTATTATCTTCCAGGAGGCTCCGAGTCTGCTGATTAAGTCTTGAGAGACTCGATCACTACGAATCTACGACAATGGCAACATCAAACACAAAATACACCTTCCATACCCTTTAAACTTTTTTTTAATGTCTAAAATCTGTAAGCCTCCTAAGATTTCAGGGCATGGCACATTACCCTAAAGTTCTAAAGTCAAGTGGCAAGATGCAAACTATTATGTAGAGGCCATGGTTAGCCTTAACCACATAAAAGTATACACACTGTAAAAATGAATCAAATTGCTCTGCAGAAAAAATATCACAAGGTGGTAAGATAATTATTATCATGGTGAGATTCATTTTGGAATTCACAAGGTGGCTTAATAATTTTGAGTTACTTCCAAATGGTTTGATAAGTACTAGGTAGTGGGCTCGAATTTTGATAGAGATTTGTCTTAACTAATGATAGACTTACAACTTTTTTTTAATATCTTTAATCATCAAGAAAAAAATATTTCTTCTATGGTCCAATATGCAAAACCAGAACCTCACTTGTTTCATTACTGCAAGTAGATGGCTTTTAGTTTTAGGAGGAGAAACTCTTTTTACAGATCTATAGCCACAAGTATCTTATTGTTGACACTCATCTTATATAACTCCAAAGCCGTAGGCTAAACAACATATTTCCCCCAAACTTTTTGTCACCACTAATGATCATATGATCATGTGAATGTGGATAGATAAATTAGTATCACTACAATACAATCAAACCATATTCACAGAAGAAAAATATCACCTAACATGAACTCACGGTGGAAAGATTTTTTCTGTATAAGAAGATCAGCTTATGGAGTAGTTTTGTTGTCTCTTCTTGGATACCCATTTTCATGGAAAAATAGAGATATTAACCCTTACATGTAAACCCACTGTAATGGCAATAAAACTATAAATTCCATGTGAAAAACAGAGCAAAGGAAAAATAATATAAACTAAACAAACCGAGTATTACATAAAACAGTGATTAAAACTTAAACAGAGCAAATGAAAAAATCCACTAATAAAGTGTCGAAATAAGCTTACAAAGCAAAGGAAAATACCGAGAGAGACGACGGATTGAAGCAGATTCGAGACTGAGAGTGACGACGGATAGCGACGAGCAAACCCTAACTATTCGAGAAGACTGAGAGTGAGAGTGACAGAGAGAGACCGAGAGAGACGACGGATTGAAGACGAGGCAGATTCGAGACTGAGTGACGACGGATTGCGACGAGCAAACCCTAACTTTTCGTGAAGATTGAGAGTGACGGACGAATTGAAGGCGGGTTTTTTTCGCCTTTAAATGACCCGGTTACGGATAACCGGGTCATATGACCGGATCCGTAACCGGATCCGGAGTTTTTTAACCGCCCGGGTGTAATCCGGGTGTAATCCGGGCGGTTATCCGCCCGGATGCACCCGGATTTCCGGGTTTCGGACCGGATCCGGAAAAAATCCGGTCCGATTCAACACCCTTAGTGGATTGGACACCTGCTAGATATGCATGATCTGCTGTTGGGTCATCAAGGTAGTGTTGATATGAACCCGCGGGAATGAATTCCCTTGAACCCACAATCAATTCGAAAACTCCCCAAGAAAGCCAAAATCAAGTCAATGGATGGAGAACCTAGACCCGATGAGAACTCGTTTCAAGAACCTAGATTATATTAAAATCTAGACCCGTTGAAGAACTCGTCTCAAGAACCCAGATTACAAAGGAGGAACGCCACAAAGGTTGTGATTTACCTTTGATAAGTTCAAAAGTTCAATTAAGAACAAGAGGAGTAAAACTCAACTCAAAATGAATAAATTCATCAAAATTCATAAACTTCATTAAACTCATTAGAATGAGGCTACATAGAGTATTTAAAGCAAAACCTAATGAAACCCTAGCCAAAATAAACCCCCACCTTCCAAAAGTGCCCCTGGATGAACAGTGTCGCGGCTACAGTGCAGCGCTACAGTAACTCTCGGCTACAGTAACCCTAACCCTAGTTCAATAAAATAATAACTTTCCCAACATGCCCTTGCATAGGCCCCGTTCAATACTTCCCATAATAAACTCAATTATTCTAAACTAATAACATAAGTTTTTTTAAATGAATTAAATAAGTTGAAACCCTTCAAGAGCTCAAATGAATTAAAACTGGATCTTCATCCTTCAAGCCCCATCTTGAATGTTGGGCTCTTGCTAAACTTGTCCCAAGTAGATTGCATCAATCCTTGAATTGTCTCCTTGATCATCTTGGCCCATCTGGAAGTTGCAAATGATCTTTAAGACTAGTCTCATCTTGGTTCCCATCATTCCCCCTCTCCTCAAAAGGATTCGACCTCGAATCTCCACCTGGATCAAAGGGAAAGTGGTTAGTAACATTGAAAATAGTAGAAACATGATACTTATCTTGAAGATCCATTAGATATGCATTTTCATTAATTTGTTCAAGAATTTGAGAACATCCATCCAAGCTACTCCTGTTGTCAACAGATAAAGACATTAAATCTAAAGGAGTAAAATAGATTAAGTCTATAAATAATTTCAAAAGGAGAATATAAAGTGGTAGTATGCATGGTCCTGTTATATGCAAACTCTATAAATCCATCCATAACCACAAAAATAGAATTTCTACTCCTTTCTTTCCTAGGCAGCCCCAAAACAAAGTCCATATATATGTCTACACATGACTCACTAGGAATAGGTAAGGGCATATGCAACCCATGTGGCAAAAGTATAAATTTGGCCTTTCTGCATGTAATGCACCTGCCATAAATACAATTGACATCTCTCTTCATCTTAGACCAACATAAATGTTCATGCAAAATGTCTAATATTTTCTTGACACCAAAATGACTACTCCAAATATATGCAATCTCAATGAAGGGCAAATGATAGTCCCACAAACGTTCATGCAACAGGTCAATGTATGGCAAATGATACTCCCACAAACGTTCCTGAAACAAACCTAAATCTTTCCTTATACCAAAATGACCACTCCAATCAATGTGAGAACTCCCCAAGAAAGCCAAAATCAAGTCAATGAATGGCAAATGATACTCCCATAAACGTTCATGCAACATGTCTGAAATCTTATTTTCACCGGAATGACCACTCCAATTATATGCAAACTCAATGAAATACAAATGATACTCCCGCAAACGATCGTGCAACACGTCAATGTATGGCAAATGATACTCCCACAAGCGTTCTTGCAATACATCAATGAATAACAAATGATACTTCCACAAACGTTCATGTAACACTTCAATGAAAGGCAAAAGATACTCCCACAAACATTCATGCAACACATCAATGAATGACAATTGATACTTCCACAAACGTTCATGCAACACGTCATTGAAAGGCAAATGATATTCCCACAAACGTTCATGCAACACAACAAAAGTCTTCCTTACACCATGGTTACCCAACGAACCACCATGTCCATCACACACAAGCAAGTTACGCATAAAACTAGTAGGTATACAAAATCTATTCTTTCTATACAAGTACCAATCTAGTTTATAGAACTTACCAAACGATACTTTCTCACATGTTCCATACACACTAGCAAAGTTATAATCATTAGCATGCAATTCCTTATCATATTCAAGTTTCAACAATTTTGCATCTAAAATGAAGATAAGTACATACCTTCTTGCTAAAGCATCAACCACAAAAGTTTCCATACCTTGTGTGTATTTGAATACATGAGGAAAAGTCTCAATACAATCCTCCCGCTTAGCACGCATTATAGTTAACAACTTACCTTGTCATTTCAAGTGTGTCAAGGACTCATGTTCTTCAAAGAAAAGTTGGGTAGGGATTGTCACACCTAGCACAAAATCCATGTAGTGCTCTATCTCCCTAATAGGTGGTAATCCACTAAACACACCGCTAGGAAACACGACCTCATATCCCTGCAACAAAGAGACAATAATACTAGGCAAACATACGTCAAGTTCGTTAGGATTAAGACTTTCCTTAGCATAAAAACTCACTTTTCTCTTTTTCTTCATCTTTTTTTGTACTCCCGACCTCACAATTATTTTTCAACTCATTCTCTCTTGTGCTTGAGGTCTTATTCTCACCCTCTTCTTTTTTCTCTCTCATTTTTCTCTTTTTCTCCATTTCGGTCTCACTATTTCTTTTCTTCTCAATCTCATCTTCACTCTTGCTTTTCAGCTCAATCTCACTTTCACTCTCACCTTCACTCTTCATTTTCAGCTCATTCTCACTTTCACTCTTGCTTGTTTGCTCAATCTCCTTTTCACTTTTTCTTTTTTGATCACTCTCATTTTCACTCTTTCTTTTTTGAGCAACCTCACTTTTCAATTTCGATTGGTCCCCATGGACATGTGTTGGAGTTAAAGGAGCAAGTTTGATTGTTTTTCCAATTTTCTTTTCTTTTCTTTTCCTTTCTTTTCTTTTCTTTTCTTTTCCTTTCCTTTCCTTTCCTTTCTTTTTCTTTTCTCTAATTCAACCACAAACAGCAATATTCAATTGTGAAAACCAAACAATTGAATTCAAACACACAAGCATGGACAATGAAGTAGAAGAGAATCAATGGAACCACACTCCAAGCAATTGACAAACTTAGAGATGCAGGAAACCCTAGAATTTTGAAACCCTAGGTGACGCAAATTTCAGCCAAACCCAAAACCCTAAGAATTTCGGCAGCCTACTTTTTGTTTCTATTTTTTTTTTTGTTTGGCAACCCTAGAACAATGATGCCCTAGAATTAAATATGCAAGAAATAAAAGATAGAATCAGACCTGATTGGAAACCTTGCTCTGAATACCAAATGATATGAACCCGCAGGAATGAATTCCCTTGAACCCACAATCAATTCGAAAACTCCCCAAGAAAGCCAAAATCAAGTCAATGGATGGAGAACTTAGACCCGATGAGAACTCGTTTCAAGAACCTAGATTATATTAAAATCTAGACTCGTTGAAGAACCCGTCTCAAGAACCCAGATTACAAAGGAGGAACGCCACAAAGGTTGTGATTTACCTTTGATAAGTTCAAAAGTTCAATTAAGAACAAGAGGAGTAAAACTCAACTCAAAATGAATAAATTCATCAAAATTCATAAACTTCATTAAACTCATTAGAATGAGGCTACATAGAGTATTTAAAGCAAAACCTAATGAAACCCTAGCCAAAATAAACCCCCACCTTCCAAAAGTGCCCCTGGATGAACAGTGTCGCGGCTACAGTGCAGCGCTACAGTAACTCTCGGCTACTGTAACCCTAACCCTAGTTCAATAAAATAATAACTTTCCCAACATGCCCTTGCATAGGCCCCCTTCAATACTTCCCATAATAAACTCAATTATTCTAAACTAATAACATAAGTTTTTTTAAATGAATTAAATAAGTTGAAACCCTTCAAGAGCTCAAATGAATTAAAACTGGATCTTCATCCTTCAAGCCTCATCTTGAATGTTGGGCTCTTGCTAAACTTGTCCCAAGTAGATTGCATCAATCCTTGAATTGTCTCCTTGATCATCTTGGCCCATCTGGAAGTTGCAAATGATCTTTAAGACTAGTCTCATCTTGGTTCCCATCAAGTGTTCTTACTAAAATAAATGGCAGACTTGTCCTTGTTTAAAATCTGTCCTGATCCTTTCTCATATAGCTCAAGGATATTAAGGATACACTTAATTTCCTCATACTTGGCTTGGCAAAACAAGAGGCTATCATCAGCAAAGAATAGGTGGTTTACTTTAACTGGACCTCTGCCAATAGCCACAGGAGTTAAATTGCCACATGCCTCAGCATGTTTGAGGAGAGAAGAGAGAGCTTCTGCACATAGAATAAATAAATAGGGTGACAAGGGGTCTCCTTGTCTTAGGCCTCTCGAAGGTACAAACTTTTTCTGAGGTTCTCCATTAACAAGTATTGAATAAGAAACAGAAGTCAGGCAAGCTTGTGTGATGTGGATCCAATGTCCAGGAAAGTCCATTTTGATCATGATGGCTTCAAAAAATTTCCACTCTACCCTGTCATAGGCCTTACTCATGTCCAATTTTAGAGCCTTGAATCCTTTCTTCCCTTTCATTCTAGAGTTCATAGAGTGGAGGGCCTCATAGGCTACCAAGGTGTTATCAGATATGAGCCTTCCAAGAACAAAGGCACTCTGATTGGGGGCAATGATTTGAGGCAGTATGTGTTTCGGTCTATTTGCCATGGTTTTAGACACAACCTTGTATAAAACATTACATAGACTTATAGGTCTGTAATCCACTACTCTTTTGGGGCTTTGAACTTTGGGTATAAGAGTAATAAACGTGTCATTAACCTCTTTGAGAGAGCCACCATGATTGAGGAAGTCAAGAGCAAAGTTGCAAACTTGATCCCCCACTACCTCCCAGCTTTTTTGATAGAATTGGGCAGGGAACCCATCAGGGCCTGGCAACCCCAAGGGTTCATTTGAAAGACAGTTGCAGTGATATCTTCCCTAGTGAAGGGATTTAAAAGCCAAGCCTTCATATCCATGTCTAATTTGGTGTCTATTGCTTGCAGACATTGATCAATAGATAAAGGTTGGGATGTAGTGAATAGAGAGGAGAAAAAACATGTGAATACCTCACAAATTTCTGACTGGTCAATGACAACCCTGCCTTGAGAATCCTCTATGCTTTTGACTGCATTGATCTTCTTTCTCTGGCTTGCTTGCATGTGAAAAAACTGAGTGTTTCTGTCCCCATGCTTCAGCTAGTGTTGCTTTGCCCTTTGCTTCCACTTGATATCATTAGTTGTAATGGCAGATACCACCTCCTCTTGAATTTTTGTCATAGCTGCCAAGTGCTCACCTGTACCAGAATTCTGAAGGTGCCCAATACTTTGTGTCCCATTTTTTATGATCTGATCCTCTTGTTGCTTAAGAGTTTGCCTCCAGGTCATTAGACCCTTTTGGCAAAGTTCAAGTTGTGTCCTTAAGGATTTAGCCTGACAATTTGTTATACCAGCATTTTGCCAAGCCTCACTCACCACCTTCAGGCATTCTTCCTTTATTTCCCAGGCCATCTCATATCTAAAGCACCATCTTCTTTTCTTCCTGCCATTAGTGGTGTTGTGTAAACTAATTGACAAGGGAGAGTGATCAGATCTAATGGCAGGAAGAACATTACAGACACCATGACAATATAACTCATTATTCTTTATTTCCAAAGGCTCTGTTAATTTTTTCTTTTGTAAAGTCATTACCACTTCTGTTATTTGACCAAGTAAACCTTTGCCCGTATGAATGTATATCATTGAGACCACAGTATTCCACAGCTTGTCTAAAGTCCTCAATCTGTTTATATGGTCTGCTGGCTCCACCAATCTTGTCACTCTGATGAAGAATCTCGTTAAAATCCCCAGCACATAACCATGCTATGGAATTGGTGGGTTTTAGCATCTTAAGCAATTGCCAACTACTGCCTCTCTTCCCTGTGTCGGGATGTCCATAGAAGCCCGTGAATTTCCATGTTGGTCCATCTCCTTTCACCTGGATTAGAGCACTAACGTGCCATTTAGTATAATTAATGATGTTAACACTCCAATCATCTTTCCAGAGGAGGGCAATACCCCCACTAGGAAAACTAAATTGGGATACATTTCCATTTGCAAACACCCATCCATTTGCAAAAACCTCCAAACTGCCTCCATTTTATTTCTTTTGCATTTAGTTTCCACTAGGAAAACTAAATTGGGATACTTTTCCTTAGTCAAATTCCTAAGGACCTTAACTGTCCGAGAGTTCCCAAGCCCTTGGCAGTTCCACACTAAAATGCTCATTGGTCATGGCAGGGCTGGAAGCCAGCCTCTGCCTTAGTCATGGGGATATCTGTGGTATTATAGCTTCTCTTTGTCTTTTTTGAACTAGACTCCTGTAAAGTTGAAATTCTTTTACACCCCCTCGCATATATGTTCCTTGCATTGCATTTTGAACTGTCAATTAGATTTGACTTACTTTTTCCTTTTGTATTAGTCTCACACTCCCGGGCTTTCCTTTTCCATTTCCTCAGAGTCCTCAGACCCTCAACCTTTGCCATTGGCATGATAATATCTTCACCAGGTAATTGATCCAGGGCCATCCTTCTATCATCACGTTGATTAGAAAAACATACACCAATAGTGGGTGCAACCATGCTGCCATTATTAGAACTTTCCTTCGTACCCCTTTCGAACCCTACTCCCCTCATAGGATCATGAGGGCTATATGTCCCCGACATTAGGTTAGCTGTAAAATCCTCCCCCATGTGGAGACCCTAGATCTCCTGAGGGCCACCAGGTTCTAAGCACCTAGCATCCTCCTGTCCAAATGTAACCTTCGTCTGGTCAGAGGGTTGACTTACACCCTAGCTTCTAGCCATATTCCCGATGCATGAATCCTTAGCAGCTCCTTCTCCTGCTTTTTCTTCTGTAGGTGACTGATTGGTGCCTGCCTGAGACCCTCCTTCCTTCTTTTCCGCTGACACCTTCTCCTTTTTCTCTGCCACCTCTTTTGAATAAGACTTCTGATGTACGGTGCACAAACATATCTTGGACCATAGTACCCCTCTCCCCCTTTTTTACCCATCTGTTGGTTTTTTCCGCCCTTTGATCCACCGTATCTACGGCTATCGAAGATGTTTGTGTTCCTGGGCTGTCCTCGAAGCCATGGACCAAACTGAGATGGGGGCAATGTATCTCCTTGCTGAGCATTACGAGCTGTTAAGCAGCCTTTGCCTTTGTGATTAAGAATTCCACACTGGAAACAAAAATTTTGCAGTCTCTCGTATTTAAATGAGATCCAGTGTTGTTTGTCATCCAGCCTTAACCATTTCCCTTGTAGTAAAGGTTTGTTGAGGTCCACAGCCACCCTTACTCTAAGGCATCTTCTCCATGCACGTACATCTGCCTCTGCTTCTACTCTAATGACTGGGTCTATAGCCTCTGCAAATTGCTCACCGAAACCTTCTGTCATGACTGATAGTGGAAGATTGTGCAGTTGTATCCAACATAGCTCAAAACAGAACTTCAACCCATCGATGGATTCCTTCTCATCCACCTCCATCATGGTGAGGAGGTGTCTATCAAAAAACCATGGGCGTCCACTCAGCACCTTTTCTTTGTCTTCTATTTTCTGAAACTCGATCAAGAAGCACTGATCACCAAGCTCCTTAAAGGTCACCCACCCATCCAACCTCCATATTTGAGACATTGTGATTCTGAATCCTTCATTGTTCACTCCCTTCTCTGTCATAGCCTTCCCAACAATACAATATTTTCCTTCTTTTTTTTTTCGGCGTTGAAACTCTTCTGCCGGATGTGGATGCATGCACTTTCTTCTTTTGAAAGATGTAACATTTCCCAACGTGATGCCAGGTCCTCTGCCTCCATCGCGTCTATCTACCCAACGATACTATCAGCAATCAAGAAAGAAAAAAAACCAACTCACCGAAGTGAGACTTAAACCTTTGTGTGCATGTTTATCATTTGATGATATATATTCTCCACGTGATTAAAATTCCTGTTTTTATATTGTCGACAATTTATACTAATTGATTTCTTCCCACTCCAAGAAATTTGACATTAAATTAGGAGACTAGATAGACATTTATACTTGGGACGAAATTCGTCCGGAAAATAGTACTGGCAGAAAAAATTAATATTCAAACCCTATAAGGAGCACCTACTGTTCGGACAAGCTAGGTGTATAATAAATAGTATGTCCCTACCTACGTACATTTTCGTATGGTTTGGTTAATGATTCCTGTTCCAATATTGACACCTTCCTTTTGAACACTAGACAAGGGTCATTTTTTCACAATTATTATATTTTATTCTATATTATTAAATGCAACATGATGTAGTAGTAATAGAATGAGTGCAGTGTAATGCACTTTATTGAATGAGATTTTTGACCATTCCGACATTGGCAGCTGCTCTTTTCGTGTCCATTTCTCATTGGTCGTTAAACATTTCGGTAGCACCTGGTCATGTTCATCACTTGATCACACGTCTGTATAATGCTTAATCTATGCCACTGGTAGCTATAATTACGATTGTTAATCCTTATCACGTGATTTAAATCATATCGGAGTCTCTTATGAGTATTTAGTGCTGTGTAATTAATAATGCTTATAGACATAAACACTTGCTTTCATTAGTTAATTATTACTCTTCATAATAGCTTGGAATAGGCGACACCTTGATTAAGTACTCAATCAAATGACAAGTTGCTTAATCGAACACTAGAGGTATGGTCCGATGCCACGTGGAAGAACCTTATTTAAGAACGAACTGAGTTGTGTAATGCCCCCAAACCCCTGCTTGGGATGTAACAGAGACTTGAAACGTCGGGACATGTAACATAAGGTTACATGACAGTTAATATACAATGCATCCTAGAATGCAACTAGCAGTATGCAATAATAACAGCAGAATAATGGTGAATAATTATACCTGATGCCAGAATGAACTAAAACATTCAAATAGATTTAAAATTCATCATGAGTTCAAACGATATGATAGCATATTCTCACTACAAAATACTTAAATAAGTCTCCATGATTATATCAACTCCTTCATACGCTCTAAGGTATGAAGGGTTAGAGCTATAAACATTAAAATAAGATCTAATCTTCGATCGAGGTCTGACTTCTCTTCAATCAGTCGGATCCATTGGTCCATCCTATCCTTCCTCGTTTGGTCCTGATATAACTTCTATTATCCCAAGAGGAATGATAGTGGGTCCACAAGGAGTGAGACTTACTTGAAATCTCAGTAAGTTAAATGATCAATTTGCACAAAGATAAGATATGCATGATTAATGATAAACATGAAATGCATGCTATGCAGAAAATTAGTATTTATGATATGAACCCGTGGCAATGGAATCCCTTGAACCTGCAATCAATTTGAAAACTTACCCAAAAAAGCTAAAATCAAGTCAATGGATGGAGAATCTAAACCCGTTGAGAACTCGTTTCAAGAACCTAGACTATATTAAAATCTAGACCCGCTGAAGAACCAGTCTAAAAAACCCAGATTACAAGGAGGAACACCACAAAGGTTGTAATTAGCTTTTGATAAGTTCAAAAGTTCATTCAAGAACAAGAGGAGATAAACTCAACTCACAATGAATAAATTCATCAAATTTCATAAACTTCTTAACATAATGCTACAAAGAGTATTTAAACCAAAACCTAATTAAAACTCTAGCCAAAATAAAGTCATTTCTTCCAAAAATACCCTTGGATGAATAGTGCCACGACTACAGTAACTCGGCTACAGTATTTTTTTAAACCCTAGTTTCTAAAAAGTAACTTTCCAAACAAGCCCTTGGCCAAAATACAAGGCCTTCCCAAAAATTCTAGTTCATAAGAAATAAGATATATATGGGCCAAGCATCCTTAAGCCTAATTATTCTAGACTAATTCTTATAACTAACACAATAAGTCCCTTTAATAAGATAAATAAGTCTAAGGCCTTCAATCACATAATCATAATAATAGGCCCTAATTTATGTTGTACTCTTGTAATTGGCTCATTTGGAACTTGCAAAGGATTTTTAAGACTAGGCCCACCTTAGTTTCCAACATTCCCCATCTCTTCAAAAGGATTCGACTTCAAATCTCCACTTCCATCAAAGGGAAAAATGTTAATAACTCTGAAAATAGCAAAAACATGATACTTACCTGGAAGATCCACTTTATATGCATTTTCATTAATTTTCTCAAGAATTTGAAAAGATCCATCCTACTCCTGTCATTAACAAGCAAAAGTATCAAAATTAAAGGAGTAAGTGGATTAAAATCAAAAACAATTTCAAATGGAGAATAAGAAATAGTAGTATGCAAGGTTTTATTATATGCATGGAAAATAAGAAATAATAGTATGCAAGGTTTTTTTATATGCACACTCTAATAAGGGCAAATGATACTCCCGCAAACGTGAATGTAACAATTCAATGAATGGCAAATGATACTCCCACAAACATTCATGAAACACACCTAAAGCTTTCCTTACACAAAAATGACTACTCCAATTATATGCAAACTCAATGAACAGCAAGCAGTACTCCCACAAATGTTTATGCAACACATCAATGAATGGCAAATGATACTCCCACAAAAGTTCATGCAACACATCAAAAGTCTTCCTTACACCAAAGTTACCCAATAAACCATCATGTCTATTACACACAAGCAACTTATGCATAAAACTAGTAGGCACACAAAGTCTATCTCTCTAAACAAGTACCAATCTAGTTTATAGAACTTACCAAACGATGCTTTCGCACATGTTCCATACACACTCGCAAAGTCATCGTCATTAGCATACAATTTCTTATCATATTCAATCTTAATAACTTTACATTTAGAATAAAGATAAGGACATACATTCTTGCTAATGCATTAACCACAAAATTTTTCTCACCATGTGTATATTTGATTACATGAGGACAAATCTCAATACAGTCTTCCCACTTAGCATGCATTTTAGTCAACAATTTTCCTTGTCCCTTCAAGTGTGTCAATGACTCATGTTCTTCAAAGAAAGGTCGGGTAAGAATTGTCGCACTTGACAAAATCATTGTAGTGCTCTATCTCCTTAATAGGTGGCAATCCACTAAACACACCGCTAGGAATCATGACATCATATCCTTGCAACAAAGAAACACTAGGCAGGGTCGTTAAATTCATTAGTATAAAGGCTTGCCTTACTATAAAACTCACTTTTGTTTTTCTATTTCTCTTTCCAATCACTCTTTACTTTTCCTCCTGTGGCTCCACTCTTTTTTCTTGACTCTCAGCCACCTCTCTGTTTTCTTTTTCACTCTCTTTCTCTTGATGTTTCGGCCTCATTCTCTTTTTTCCTCTCTTTTTCCTTTTCACTCTTTTTTTTTTCTTTCACTCTCTCCTCTTCTATTGAACTCTCGGCCTCACAATTATTTTTCAACTAATTCTCTTTTTTTCTTGAAGTTTTAGCCTCACCCTCATCTTTTTTCTCTCTCATTTTCGGTCTCACTATTTCTTTTTTTTTTCTCAATCTCATCCTCACTTTTACTCCTCTTTTTTTATCAATCTCACTTTTCAGTTGTGGTTGGTCCTCATGGACCTATGTTGGAGTTAAATGAGCAAATTTGATTGTTTTTCTATCATTTTCAAAACTGTAAATGTTCCATAACCTATCATGGATCACTTTCCTATCATATTGCCATGGCCTCCCCAACAAAATATGGCTAGCATGCATAGGCACCACATCACAAAGCACCACATCCTGGTATTTTCCAATTGAAAAAGAAACTAGCACTTGCTTATTTACCCTAACCTCCCCAAAATTACTCAACCACTAAAACTTGTATGGTCTAGGGTGTTTCAAGGTAGGTAAATTCAATTTCTCAACTAAAGTAGTGCTAGCCAAATTTACACAACTCCTCTCATCAATGATCATACTACATACCTTGTTGTTGATGTGGTATCTTGTATAAAAAATATTCTCGCTCTACTGCTCTATATCATCCATCTTAATTTGTGTATTGAGTGCAAACCAGGCAACAAGAGAATCACCATACTCTTCACTCTCATACCCATTTTCAACACTAGACTCACGTCGCCTACTATCTTTCATGCCCTGTAGATTTCTAATTACCGCATGTTGATGATTCATCATATCCCTCACTTCACCCAACACCAAGTTCAACCGCTCAAACTGTTGTTGCATGGTTTGTAACACAAAGGATGAGTTATCTGGCATTCCCTTTGGTGATGAGTTACTCCTATGAAACATCATAATGTGCTGCACAAAAATAATGTTAGTGGAAAACCTCACACTGATGGTAACCAAGATGGGTCTAGTCTTAAAGATCATTTGCAACTTCCAAATGGACCAAGAAGATCAAGGAGACAATGCAAGGATTGATGCAATCCACTTGAGACATGTTTTGCAAGAGCCCAACATTCAAGATGGGGCTTGAAGGATGAAGATCCAGTTTTAATTCATTTGATTAGCTAAGGAAGAGGGCAACGACAAGACTTAAAGGCTTTGAGCTCTTGAAGGGTTTCAACTTATTTAATTCATTTAAAGAACTTATGTTATTAGTTTAGAATAATTGAGTTCATTATGGGAAGTATTGAAGGGGGCCTATGCAAGGGCATGTTGGGAAAGTTATTATTTTATTGAACTAGGGTTAGGGTTACTGTAGCCGAGAGTTACTGTAGCGCTGCACTGTAGCCGCGACACTGTTCATCCAGGGGCACTTTTGGAAGGTGGGGGTTTATTTTGGCTAGGGTTTCATTAGGTTTTGCTTTAAATACTCTATGTAGCCTCATTTTAATCAGTTTATGAAATTTATGAAATTTGATGAATTTATTCATTGTGAGTTGAGTTTTACTCTTCTTGTTCTTAATTGAACTTTTGAACTTATCAAAGGTAAATCACAACTTTTGTGGCGTTCCTCCTTTGTAATCTGGGTTCTTGAGACGGGTTCTCATCGGGTCTAGGTTCTCCATCCATTGACTTGATTTTGGGTTTCTTGGGGAGTTTTCAAATTGACTGTGGGTTCAAGGGAATTCATTCCCGCGGGTTCATATCACACACACTCCCTTAAATGTTTACACTCGAATAATGACACTCCACTCGTGTTTCACTCTTAATTTGATTTTTCCCGATAATAGTCTCACACTCTCTTGCCTTTTACCTCCATACTTTTTCCGCTCAAGATCTTTAAGAACTAGTTGAACTAAATCAATACAATACAACCTTGTATTATTCCAACCAGTAATATAGATCCAAGAAACAAGAACAAGAAACAAGGAATGAATAAAATCACACGAGACTTAAGGAATTTATACGAGGGAAAGAGTAATTAGAAAACAAGATACCAACTAGAAAGATGTATTCAGCCCTTTTGATGATAAATCTCAATCAACAAATGTTTTTCTCTCTTTGTTGTAACTATGTAGCAACCTTTGAATATGCTACCTTTTTTTTTCTTCTTTTTTTTTTCTTCTTCTTCTTTCATTGAATTTTCTTTTTTTTACTTTTCCTTTCCTTCATTTTCTTTTCTTTTCTTTTCCTTCCCTTTCTTTTCTTTTCTTTTCCGTTCTTTTTTCTAATTCAATCACAAACATCAATATGCAATTGTGAAAATCAAGCAATTAAATTCAAGTAAACAAGAATTGAAAATGAAGTATAAGAGAGACAGTGAAACGACACTCCAAGCAATTGACGAACTTAAAGATGTAAGAAACCCTAGAATTTTGAAACCCTAGGTGATGCAAATTTCAGCCAAATCAAAAACCCTAATAATTTTGGCAGCCTACTTCTTTGTTTTTTGCAACCCTAGATCAATGAAGCCCTAGAATTAAAATTTAAAGATGCAATAATTAAAAGATAGAATCAGACCTGATTGGAAATCGAGCTCTAAATACCAAATGATATGAACTCGTGGGAATGGAATCCCTTGAACCCACAATCAATTTGAAAACTCACCCAAGAAAGCCAAAATCAAGTCAATGGATAGAGAATCTAGACCCGTTGAAAACTCATTTCAAGAATCTAGATTATATTAAAATCTAGACTCATTGAAGAACATGTCTTAATAACTCAGATTACAAGGAGGAATGCAACAAAGGTTGTGATGGGAACCAAGATGGGCTTAGTCTTAAAGATCATTTGCAACTTCCAGATTTTGGCAACCCTAGAACAATGAAGCCAGAATTAAATTAAAGGATGCTAAAATTATAAGATAGAATCAGACCTGATTGGAAACCTGGCTCTGAATACCAAATGATATGAACCCGCGGGAACGAGATTCCCTTGAACCCACAGTCAATTTGAAAACTCCCCAAGAAAGCCAAAATCAAGTCAATGGATGGAGAACCTAGACCCGATGAGAACTCGTTTCAAGAACCTAGATTATATCAAAATCTAGACCCGTTGAAGAACCCGTCTCAAGAACCCAGATTACAAAGGAGGAACGCCACAAAGGTTGTGATTTACCTTTGATAAGTTCAAAAGTTCAATTAAGAACAAGTGGAGATAAACTCAACTCACAATGAATAAATTCATCAAATTTCATATACTTTATAAACTGATTAGAATGAGGCTACATAAAGTATTTAAAGTAAAACCTAATGAAACCCTAGCCAAAATAAACCCCCACCTTCCAAAAGTGCCCCTGGATGAACAGTGTCGCGGCTACAGTGCCGCGCTACAGTAACTCTCGGCTACAGTAACCCTAACCCTAGTTCAATAAAATAATAACTTTCCCAACATGCCCTTGCATAGGTCCCTTCAATACTTCCCATAATAAACTCAATTATTCTAAACTAATAACATAAGTTCTTTAAATGAATTAAATAAGTTGAAACCCTTCAAGAGCTCAAAGCCTTTAAGTCTTGTCGTTGCCCTCTTCCATATCTAATCAAATGAATTAAAACTGGATCTTCATCCTTCAAACCCCATCTTGAATGTTGGGCTCTTGCAAAACATGTATCAAGTGGTTTGCATCAATCCTTGCATTGTCTACTTGATCTTCTTGGCCCATCTGGAAGTTGCAAATGATCTTTAAGACTAGGCCCATCTTGGTTCCCATCAGTCTTATTGAGTAGGTTTATGATTTTTGGATTTTGAATAAATGGATCTGTACTTTTTGGAAATATTGGAGTATTTAAATATGTTATGGAAGTTGAATTTAGATTACAAGAGCTAACTCTCTGGACCTCCGGGATCGGGGCGTTACAGTTAAAATATTATAACCTAGGTTTTCATTCATGCATTCATCATTCTATACATACTATACGTACATGCATACGTGCATTCTTTGAAAACATCACTCGACGGGGTTTTTCTTTGAAAATGAGCTTTCTCTTTATAAAACGTTTCTCCCGTTAGTGCCTTCATTTTTTCAAGAGTGCGATGCATTTATGCATTCATACATTCTTTCTTATCGCTTTCATTGGCCGGTACACACTGTTACGCCCCGTGTGTTGGGGTTAGCAGTCTTCCTTTGGAGCCAGACTCCGCCCGTGGCCACGGGATGAGAATCCCTTTTCAGTCAGGGGGCAGCACTGGGTGCACTTCCAGTACTACTTACCCGGCATTGCAATCTGCCCATTCATTAGTACCCTTTTCATTCATTCATGTGGCTGTTACGTATTTTCATACATTAAACGTTCAGTCATATCTTTTAGTTAAGTCCTTTCAGTCCTTTTTCAGTTCATTTCAGCACTATCTTTTCATTTCATGGAAAACATCGTTTAAAAGCATGGACTTAAACATCATCTTTTATGGCATCCATAAAGCATTAGTTCATAGGGGCATTTTAACATCAGTTCATAGGGACCATTTTAAAACACCTTCTTCGCATCAGTCAAAACATCAGTTTAAAGCTCAAGGCACAGAGGCCTCCACATTTCTTTTATTTACTTGGAAAATATATACAATAGATACAACGTATAGTCATCCATTCACATGCGTACAATTAATACTTTTGGGTGCGTAAAAAGGGGCTGCCAAGAAGGGCCGTACATACGTATACCTTTGAACACTTAGCATGCTTTCGTAAACATCTTTCGTGTCATTTCGTAAAGCATTGTAAATGAAAAGCATTTCATTTTCATTGTAGGAATATAATACTTATCTGGACTCCATGCTACTTTTATATCATGCAATCTATTCATGTGTGTGTCCGATGGCAACCTACATGCATACATAACTTTGACGTCATTCTCTATCTAATGCATAAGCATCTTAAACTATAAATAGAGCTACACTTCACTTGGAACACTCTCCTTCTAAACCGTGCTCTTACGTGCCCTTTACTATGCTAAAACCTTCGAGTTTCATTTACGGACACTACATCTTCCAAACTCAAGGTCTTACCTCGAGTGCCCATCCACTAAAGTGAACCCATAATTCACCTTAGGATTAAGACACTAAAACCTTCATCTTCCTCTTCCAGTTGACCACATTCCGACGGAATCACGCATCCCAATCCGAGACACTACACCCGTCACTGTCTCCATGTATCTTAGTTCACACTAATCCTCATTCCCATCTATACGTGCCACACGGCTCTAAGCCAACTCTGAGGCTTAAGCACCCTATAACCATGCATAGGACAGATTACCCATTACATATGGTGAATTCGTTCGGCACATGTGTCTCACCAGATTACACATTTACCTTACCCGTTTATCACCTAAGACCAACATATAACACATTGATCATCAAAAATATTATAATTGTTGTATTTAAAATCAAACTTAGTTCAATAACACTGGAAATACCTCATATAAATATTTTCAGTGCATTTAAAACACTGGGCATACTTTTAGAAATTACATAATATATTTAAAACCATGCCATCGAGGTTCAGCATGCATAACGAGGCTCGTAGTTGCTAGAGAGAAGGTGTCTTGTCACATAATTTCCGCCTTCGGAACTTGCTTACATCAGAAAGAAGGAACATTACGTTAGAAAGAAAGAACGTGCGTGTCAGAAGGAATGAGCTACATTCTCCTCACCTTAAATACATTTCGTCCTCCAAATTTGCTTAAGGTTCTAAGGAGTTTGCTTAAGCACCGTGTAACCATGCATAGGACAGATTACCCATTACATATGGTGAGTCCGTCCAGTACATGTGTCTCACCAGATTACACATGTACCTTACCCCTTTATCACCTAAGACCAACATATAAAACACGTTGATCATCTTCAAAAATACTATAATTGTCGTATTTAAAATCAAGTTTAGTTCAATAACACTGGAAATACCTCATATAAATATTGCCAGTGCATTTAAAACACTGGGTGTACTTTTAGAAATTTCATAATATATTTAGAAATCACGCCATCGAGGTTCAGAACGCATAACGAGGCTCGCAGTTGCTAGAAAGAAGGCAGACTGTCACATAATTTCTGCTCTCGAAACTTGCTTACATTAGAAAGAAGGAACCTTACGGCAAAAAGAAAGAACGTACGTCGGAAGGAAGGAGCAGGGTGTTACATTCTCCCCACCTTAAATAAATTTCGTCCTCGAAAGTTGCTTAAGGTTCTAAGGAGTTTGCTTAGCGTTCTAGGAATTTGCGCAGTGTTCTAAGAATTTGCTTATCCTTACTATGGACCCGTTCATACTAGTCCTCAAGTTGTCTTCACGCATCTCCGAGCATGTTCAGTATCTCAATCACGTCTTGTACAATACTTGCCCTCACGTCTTGTCATTCCTCCATCGACATGCTTAAAGTCAGTCTGAAGTACTTGAGCCCATCCTTCACATAGCGCTCATACCTTCCAGTCTAACATTCTTACCGGCAAGGCTTGAAGTCGCCATCTCGTTTTCCAGTTTGGTCCTAGCTTAGTTCGTAGTCGTTCAGGCGTTTCTTAACTATTAAAGTCTTTCTAACGTTTCTAATCCGTTCGTTAATTGGCAAGCAACTAATGCCACATGTCCTAACGTTCCATCGTCCATCCTTTATCCTCTAACTATGTTCAGTCTCTGATACCTCTTACCATATATGCACTTAGCATTTCTACCTCTTACTAGTTGCCAGTCTGACATGCATGCATTAATTAGGGAAGACTTTGAAAATATCATAGCATTAAAATAAAATACTTTCTTGTACTTACTGCAGGACAAGACATGCCTTGGGAAGACGTCAGTCTAGGTTTTTCCTTCACTTGCAGTTCTCTTTCCAAAAGTTTTCTTTCTTTGGAAAAGGTTTTCTCTCATTGGGAAGAAGTTTTCTCTCTTTTATTTTGAAAAGATGCTGTAGAGGCTAGCATAACCTGGGCTTTGCTTTGATACCACTATGTAACGCCTGTCCTTGTAGTGAGACTTTTTATAAAATGATTTTAGAAAGAACGACGGGAAATACCGTTCGAGTTAAAACTTTTTGCTTCCATACTCATGGTGCAAGACTCTACGTTATAAAATACAATGTGCTTTGCGAATAAAAGAGGTTTATAACGGAAAACATTAATTTTTACAATAAAAAAGCCTCATACATTTAAACTCTCATACCTAGACTTCCGTGCTCTTCCCCATGGGCCGTGTCCGTCCTGACGCATACTTCTCATTTAGTCCCTGTGGGAGGAGGGGCATACATAAAAACTAAAATGAGTCGATGACTCGTAAGCATTACTTCATACAGTTAAAATATAATAACATAGGTTTTCATTCATGCATTCATCATTCTATACATACTATACTTGCATTCTTTGAAAACATCACTGGACGGGGTTTTTCTTTAAAAAGGAGCTTTCTCTTCATAAAACGTTTCTCCCGGCAGTGCCTTCATTTCTTCAAGAGTGCGATGCATTCATGCACTCATACGTTCATACATTCATACATTTTTTCTTATCGCTTTAATTGGCCGGTACACACTGTTATGCCCCGTGTGTTGGGGTTAGCAGTCTTCCTTTGGACCTGGACTCTGCCCGTGGCCACTGGTTGGGAATCCCTTTTCAGTCAGGGGCAGCATTGGGTGCACTTTTAGTACTACTTACCCGGCATTGCAATCTGCCCATTCATTGGTACCATTTTCATTCATTCATGTGGCCGTTACGTATTTTCATACATTAAACGTTCAGACATTTCTTTCAGTTCAGTCCTTTCAGTCCTTTTTCAGTTCCTTTCAGCTCTATCTTTTCAGTTCATGGAAAACACCGTTTAAAAGCATGGACTTAAACATCATCTTTCATGGCATCCATAAAGGCATTAGTTCATAGGGGCATTTTAACATCAGTTCGTAGACCATTTTAAAACACTTTCTTCGCATCAGTCAAAACATTAGTTTAAAGCTCGAGGCACAGGCCTCCACATTTCTTTTCTTTTCTTGGAAAATACATACAATAGATACAGAGGGTATAGTCATCCATTAACATGCGTACAATTAATATTCTTGGGTGCATAAAAAGTGATATGAACCCGCGGGAATGAAATCCCTTGAACCCACAGTGAATTTGAAAACTCCCCAAGAAAGCCAAATCAAGTCAATGGATGGAGAACCTAGACCCGATGAGAACTCGTTTCAAGAACCTAGATTATATTACAAAGGAGGAACGTCACAAAGGTTGTGATTTACCTTTGATATGTTCAAAAGTTCAATTAAGAACAAGAGGAGTAAAACTCAACTCACAATGAATAAATTCATCAAATTTCATAAACTTCATCAAACTGATTAGAATGAGGCTACATAGAGTATTTAAAGAAAAACCTAATGAAACCCTAGCTTAAAATAAACCCCCATCTTCCAAAAGTGCCCCTGGATGAACAGTGTCGCGGCTACAGTGCCGCGCTATAGTAACTCGGCTACAGTAACCCTAACCCTAGTTCAATAAAATAATAACTTTCCCCATGCCCTTGCATAGGCCCCCTTAAGTGCTTCCCATAATAAACTCAATTATTCTAAACTAATAACATAAGTTCTTTAAATGAATTAAATAAGTTGAAACCCTTCAATAGCTCAAGTCTTGTCGTTGCCCACTTCCGTAACTAATCAAATGAATTAAAACTGGATCTTCATCCTTCAAGTCCCATCTTGAATGTTGGGCTCTTGCTAAACTTGTCCCAAGTGGATTGCATCAATTCTTGCAATGTCTCCTTGATCTTCTTGGCCCACCTGGAAGTTGCAAATGATCTTTAAGACTAGGCCCATCTTGGTTCCCATCAAAAAGTGGCTGCTAAGAAGGGTGGGTCGTACATATGTAGACCTTTGAACACTTAGCATGCTTTAGGAACACATCTTTCTTGTCATTTTGTAAAGCATCGTAAAGGAAAAGCGTTTCATTTTCATTTTCGTATCTTTTAGAAAACTCTACAAGAGTATGAACATAATACTTACCTGAACTCCATGCTAGTTTTATATCATGCAGTTCATTGATGTACGTGTTAGATGCCAACCTACATGCATACATATTCTTGACGTCATTCTCTCTATCTAATGCATAAGTAACTTAAACTAAAAATAGAGCTACACTTCACTTGGAACACTCTCCTCTATCTCGTGCTCTTACGTCTCCTTTACTATGCTAAAACCTTAGGGATTCATTTACGGTCGCCACATCTTCCAAACTCAAGGTCTTACCTCGAGTGCTCATCCACTAAAGTGAACCCATAATTCACCTTAGGATTAAGACACTAAAACCTTCATCTTACTCTTCCTGTTGACAACATTCTGACGCATGATTCCAACCGACGGAATCACGCATCCCAATCCTACACACTACACCCGTCACTGTTTCCATGCATCTTAGCTCACACTAATCCTCATTCTCATCCATACGCGCCACACGGCTCTAAGCCAACTCTGAGGCTTAAGCACCGTGTAACCATGCATAGGACAGATTACCCATTACATATGGTGAATCCATCCGGCACATGTGTCTCACCAGATTACACATGTACCTTACCCCTTTATCACCTAAGACCAACATATAACACGTTGATCATCTGCTTGTGTAAACAAGCACCATACTCTGATACCAACCTTTTGTTAGTCTAGCTGGCATGACTCTTCCTGCTACTCGTCCCTTTTGACAGTTCATCTCAACACTTAACACGACAAGACCACGTTCACAACTACGCCTTACATTACGTCATATAGCACGAGACTATTCCCAAGCTACACCGTGACTGTGTCACGTCACCTAACATCCCTGCTACGTCATTCCTACGCCAACTCCTAACTCATCACGAGTATGGTCCCTCACGTACTCCTGTCACATCGTGACATCCTGTCATGTTCCCGCTATGCCATTCTTACACTAACTCCTCACCATCACAAGCACGACTATCAGTAACCATGTCACATCGTGACATTCCCCAGTCATGCTTCCGCTGCGCACTCTTACACTTGTTTTGCTACTTCACCCATACTCCTAGCCATAAGTCCAACACGGTGACACTTGTCACCTCTGACTACATGCCACATCATAGCTACTTCGGGATACTGTTCCACAGTTCCCGACACTACACATCATGCTTTATGCCCATCAATCACACAACCACCCTTATCTCTGTGACACGACACACGGTGTATCGCTTCACCTCATGGAGCACACCCCACGTGTACTCCCTTCACACATGCTACACCACATCACCACTACGGCATACCTGCCATATGGTGCATCACTCCACCACATGGAGTACAATCCGCATATACTCCCTTTACACACGCTACGCCACACAGAGTACACTCCACGTGCACTTTTCCCATTCCACATGCCACGTCACCAATACAGCACATACTCCACAACCACACTACACAGCACAGTCCACAACACTTCATAGCACACTTCCTAACTACACCCAACACTTCACAGTGCACTACACATATACACCCAACACTTCACATACACAGCACATCACAATACAGCCAACTCCACATTACTAACAGCACAGTCCACAACCTAATCAACTACTTAACATCTAACATAAATAACGAGAGATAGAGAGTTATACCATGAGTTATACCATCGACGGGATTGACCCGTGCGTTGCTCGCTAATCGTCACGGTTGATGACGTCAGAAGGGTCGTACGTGGCGGCTAACCCACGTATAGTGGCTGTCCACCACATAAAGTCGCGGTTTGGGCTTAGGGCTAGGCTAGGGACGGCCAAGGGAGGCGGAGGGTGATCTCATGGTGGCCTCGTGGTGGTGGTGAGGGGTGGAACACGGCGGACCCGTGGGTTTCCAAGGGAACCAGTGTGCTTAAGGCATGGAAATGGAAGGGGAAGCTTGGCTGGTCGTGGCTGGCCATGGGGGAGCTCAGAAGGTTGCTAGTGGAGCTACGGTGGCGAGGTGGAGGTGACACGATGGCCTACGGCGGTGGATCGAAGCCAACTGGTGGAGTGAGAGTCCGTGAGAGAGTGTGGGCATGCATGAGGGGTAGATCGGGGCTATAGGTGGTTGGGGTAGGCTGATGGTGGCCAGAGGAAGCTCCAGTGGCGGTGCGTCGACCTAGGTAGCCGTGCACGGCGATGCAAGGGTGATAAACCCGTGCGTGTGAGGGAGAGAGCCCGTGCAGTGGAGGGAGGCTATGGGTCTCGGGTCAAGAGGAGGAAAGGGGAGGGAAGGGGGAGTTCATGGTGGTGCTTGGTTGCCGTGGGTGCCGCGTAAGGCGGCGCAAGGAGGAGAAATGGGTTTTTACTCATTTCGGCCAACTTACTGTGAAATGAGAGGGAGGGCTGCATGGTGCAGGCTAGCTTCGGTGGTGGAGGCTCACCGGCATGAGGGGAAGCTGCCGGTGGTGGAGGTGAGACTGGGCGGTGCACGGTGGCGCCAGGCTGAGGAAGGGAAGGATCAGCTAGGGGGAAGGGGCAGCGTACATCATACGTGTGAGAGAGAGGGAGGAGAGAGAGAGGGGAAGGAGAAGTGAGGGAGAAGAGAGGGGGGTCTGGGTTTTAATCCTAACCCTTCATGTTGGGATCTTCAAAACGATCTAATGGTGGAGGATTAAAATACTGATTTGAAAATGCGTAAACATTAACTTAATTAAAAGCACTGAGAGAAATAAAGGTAGAATATTATTTAAACTAAACTTTAGTTTATAAAATAATATTCTTTGATCATTAATAAAATGATGAAGTCTTATTTAATATCTTTAAAAAAATAAAACCATTTAATTAATTAAAGCTTTGAACATAATTTAAATCTCATAATATTTTAAATAACTGAAATCATTTTAATAATTAATATTAAAATGATTTTCGACAATTATAATATTTTTGCAGCTTAGTTCAATAACACTGGAAATACCTCATATAAATATTTAACTGTGCATTTAAAACACTGGGCGTACTTTTAGAGATTACATAATATCTTTAGAACCACGCCATCGAGGTTCGGGATGCATAACGAGGCTCGCAGTTGCTAGAGAGAAGGCAGAATGTCTTATAATTACCGCCCTCGAAACTTGCTTACGTCAGAAAGAAGAAACCTTACGTCAGAAAGAAAGAACGTACGTCAGAAGGAAGGAGCGTGGTTGATATGAACCCACGGGAATGAAATCCCTTGAACCCACAATCAATTTGAAAACTCCCCAAGAAAGCCAAAATCAAGTCAATCAATGGAGAACCTAAACCCGATGAGAACTCGTTTCAAGAACCTAGATTATATTAAAATCTAGACCCGTTGAAGAACCCGTCTCAAGAACCCAGATTATAAAGGAGGAACGACACAAAGGTTGTGATTTACCTTTGATAAGTTCAAAAGTTCAATCAAGAACAAGAGGAGTAAAACTCAACTCACAATGAATAAATTCATCAAATTTCATAAACTTCATTAATTGATTAGAATGAGGGTACATAGAGTATTTAAAGAAAAACCTAATGAAACCCTAGCTTAAAATAAACCCCCATCTTCCAAAAGTGCCCCTGGATGAACAGTGTCGCGGCTACAGTGCCGCGCTACAGTAACTCTCGGCTACAGTAATCCTAACCCTAGTTCAATAAAATAATAACTTTCCCAACATGCCCTTGCATAGGCCCACTTCAATACTTCCCATAATAAACTCAATTATTCTAAACTAATAACATAAGTTCTTTAAATAAATTAAATAAGTTGAAACCCTTCAAGAGCTCAAAGCCTTTAAGTCTTGTCGTTGCCCTCTTCCGTAGCTAAACAAATGAATTAAAACTGGATCTTCATCCTTCAAGCCCCATCTTGAATGTTGGGCTCTTGCTAAACTTGTCCCAAGTAGATTGTATCAATCCTTGCATTGTCTCCTTGATCTTCTTGGCCCATCTGGAAGTTGCAAATGATCTTTAAGACTAGGCTCATCTTGGTTCCCATCATTCCCCCTCTCCTCAAAAGGATTCGGCCTCGAATCTCCACCTGGATTAAAGGGAAAGTGGTTAGTAACATTGAATCTAAAGGAGGAAATTGATTAAGTCTATAAACAATTTCAATTGGTGAAAATTTAGTAGTGGCATGAACACTCCAATCATATGTAAACTCAATGAATGACAAACAATACTCCCACAAATGTTCATGAAGCACATCTAAAGTCTTCCTTGAACCAAAATGACCACTCCAATATGCAAACTCAATGAATGACAAATGATACTCCCATAAACGTTCATGCAACATGTCAGAAATCTTATTTTCACCGGAATGACCACTCCAATTATATGCAAACTCAACGAAATACAAATAATACTCCCGCAAACGTTCATGCAACAAGTCAATGAATGGCAAATGATACTTCCATAAACGTTCATGCACCATATCTGAAATCTTATTTTCACCAGAATGACCACTCCAATTATATGCAAACTCAATGAAATACAAATGATACTCCCGCAAACGATCGTGCAACACGTCAATGTATGACAAATGATGCTTCCACAAACGTTTAAGTAATACGTCAATGAATGACAATTGATACTTCCACAAACGTTCATGCAACACGTCATTGAAAGGCAAATGATATTCCCACAAACGTTCATGCAACACAACAAAAGTCTTCCTTACACCATGGTTACCCAACAAACCACCATGTCCATCATACACATGCAAGTTACGCATAAAACTAGTAGGTATACAAAATCTATTCTTTCTATACAAGTACCAATCTAGTTTATAGAACTTACCAAACGATACTTTCTCACATGTTCCATACACACTAGCAAAGTCATAATCATTAGCATGCAATTCCTTATCATATTCAAGTTTCAACAATTTTGCATCTAAAATGAAGATAAGTACATACCTTCTTGCTAAAGAATCAACCACAAAAGTTTCCAAACCTTGTGTGTATTTGAATACATGAGGAAAAGTCTCAATACAATCCTCCCTCTTAGCACGCATTATAGTTAACAACTTACCTTGTCCCTTCAAGTGTGTCAAGGACTCATGTTCTTCAAAGAAAGGTTGGGTAGGGATTGTCGCACCTAGCACAAAATCTATGTAGTGCTCTATCTCCCTAATAGGTGGTAATCCACTAAACACACCGCTAGGAAACATGACCTCAAATCCCTGCAACAAAGAGACAACAATACTAGACAAACATACGTCAAGTTCGTTAGGATTAAGACTTGCCTTAGCATAAAAATTCACTTTTCTCTTTGTTTTTCTCTCACTTTCTTCACTCTCTTTTCTTTCTACTCTCTTTTTCTTTTTCACTCTCTTTTTCCCTTTCACACTCTTTTTTCTTTTCACTCTCTTTTTCTTCATCTTTTTATGTACTATCGACCTCATAATTATTTTTCAACTCATTCTCTTTTGTGCTTGAGGTCTTATTCTCACCCTCTTCTTTTTTCTCTCTCATTTCTCTCTCTTTCTCCATTTCGGTCTCACTATTTCTTTTCTTCTCAATCTCATCTTCACTCTTGCTTTTCAGCTCAATCTCACTTTCATTCTCACCTTCACTCTTGCTTTTCAGCTCATTCTCACTTTCACTCTTGCTTGTTTTCTCAATCTCCTTTTCACTTTTTCTTTTTTGATCACTCTCATTTTCACTCTTTCTTTTTTGAGCAACCTCACTTTTCAATTTCAATTGGTCTCCACGGACATGTGTTGGAGTTAAAGGAGCAAGTTTGATTGTTTTTCCATCCTTTTCAAAACTGTACATGTTCCTTAACCTATCATGGATCACATTCCTATCATACTGCCATGGCTTCCCTAACAAAATATGACCAGCATGCATAGGCACAACATCACAAAGGACCATATCCTGATATTTCCCAATCGAAAAAGAAACTAGCACTTGCTTATTTACCCTAACCTCCCCACAATCACACAACCACTGCAACATGTATGGTCTAGGGTGTTTCAAGGTACGTAAATTCAATTTCTCAACTAAAGTAGTGCTAGCCAAATTAATACAACTCCTCAAATCAATGACCATATTACATACCTTGTTGTTGATATGGCATCTAGTATGAAAAACATTCTCGCTCTGCTGCTCTGTATCATTCATCTTAATTTGTGTATTGAGTGCACGCCTAGCAACAAGAGACTCACCATACTCTTCTTTCTCATACCCATTCTCAATACTAGGCTCATGTCGCCTCCTACCTCTCTCACCTTGCAGATTTCTGCCTCCTACCGCTCAAACTGTTGTTGCATGGCTTGCAACACAAAAGATGAGTTATCTGGCACACCGTTTGGTGATGAGTCACTTCTATGAGACATCATAATATGCTGCAGAAAAAGAATGTTAGTGAAAAAGCTCACACACTCCCTTACGTGTTTACACTCAAATAATGACACTCCACTCGTATTTTACTCTTAATGGCTTTTTTCCCGATAATATAGTCTCACACTCTCTTGCCTTTTACCTCGAGAGTTTTCCCACTCAAGTTCTTTAAGAACTAGTTGAACTAAAATCAAGACAATACAATCTTGTATTATTCCAACCAGTAATATAGATCAAAGAAACAAGGAATGAATAAAATGACACGAGACTCAAGGAATTTATACGAGGGCAAGAGTAATTATAAAACAAGATACCAACTAGAAAGATGTAATCTGCTCCTATGATGATAAAAGCACAATCAACAAATATTTTCTTTCTCTTTGTGGAAACTATGTAGCAACTTTGAATTACCTTCCCTTTTCTTCTTCTTCCTTTCTTCTTCTTCTTTTTTTTTTTTTTTTTTTTTTTATAATTTTCTTTTCTTTTCTTTTCTCTAATTCAATCAGAAATAGCAATATTCAATTGTGAAGATCAAGCAATTGAATTCAAGCACGACAATGAAGTAGAAGAGAATCAATGGAATGGCACTCCAAGCAACAGATAAACTTAGAGATGCAGAAAACCCTAGAATTTTGAAACCCTAGGTGATGCAAATTTCAGCCAAACCCAAAATACTAAGAATTTTGGAAGCCTACTTTTTGTTTCTATTTTTTTTTTTTGGCAACCCTAGAACAATGAAGCCCTAGAATTAAATTAAAGGATGCTAAAATTAAAAGATAGAATCAGACCTGATTGGAAACCTTGCTCTGAATACCAAATGATATGAACCCACGGGAATATAATCCCTTGAACTCACAATCAATTTGAAAACTCCCCAAGAAAGCCAAAATCAAGTCAATGAATGGAGAACCTAGACCCGATGAGAACTCGTTTCAAGAACCTAGATTATATTAAAATCTAGACCCGTTGAAGAACCTGTCTCAAGAACCCAGATTATAAAGGAGGAACGCCACAAAGGTTGTGATTTACCTTTGATAAGTTCAAAAGTTCAATCAAGAACAAGAGCAGTAAAACTCAACTCACAATGAATAAATTCATCAAATTTCATAAACTTCATTAATTGATTAGAATGAGGCTACATAGAGTATTTAAAGAAAAACCTAATGAAACCCTAGCTTAAAATAAACCCTCATCTTCCAAAAGTGCCCCTGGATGAATAGTGTCGCGGCTACAGTGCCGCGCTACAGTAACTCTCGGCTACAGTAATCCTAACCCTAGTTCAATAAAATAATAACTTTCCCAACATGCCCTTGCATAGGCCCCCTTCAATACTTCCCATAATAAACTCAATTATTCTAAACTAATAACATAAGTTCTTTAAATAAATTAAATAAGTTGAAACCCTTCAAGAGCTCAAAGCCTTTAAGTCTTGTCGTTGCCCTCTTCCGTAGCTAATCAAATGAATTAAAACTGGATCTTCATCCTTCAAGCCCCATGTTGAATGTTGGGCTCTTGCTAAACTTGTCTCAAGTAGATTGCATCAATCCTTGCATTGTCTCCTTGAT
Source organism: Juglans mandshurica (assembly GCA_022457165.1). NCBI lineage: Eukaryota > Viridiplantae > Streptophyta > Magnoliopsida > Fagales > Juglandaceae > Juglans > Juglans mandshurica. The sequence goes on from CM039626.1 coordinate 11,669,530, forward strand.
CTTCTTGGCCCATCTGGAAGTTGCAATATTTTCCTTGAAGGTGCAGCCTTGTACTTCTTGGAGATCTCACAAAAGCGCTTTATTTAAAGTCCATTGGAATATTTAAAGGAAAGGAATAATATTAAGCAAAATAAAAATCAATAAAAAAAATAAAAAAAAACATGGGTTGCCTCCCAAAAGCGCTTTATTTAAAGTCCACAGTTAGACATTGTCCTCTCATCATTTATTACTGGCGAGATCGATGGAACACCTTTTCGAGTTAAAGTCTCCATCCATATAGGGTTTTAATCTCTGTTCATTTACTTTAAATGTGCATTTTGTCTCGTGATGGATTTCAACTGTGTAACACCGTCCTTGTGGTGGGACATTTTATAAAATATTTTTAGAAAGGACGACGGGAATTACTGTTCCCTTCAAAAGTTTTCACTTACATACCCAATGTGCAAGACTCTAAGTTTATAAAATAAAATGTACTTTTATAAAACGTCACTGGACGGGGTTTAGCTTTTAACCTGGGCTTTCTTTTCGTAAAATGTTTCTCCCGTCAGTGCCCCCATTTCTTAAAGAGTTCGTGCTCTCGTGCATTCATGCATTCATGCGTACATACATTTATTTCTTATCACTTTCATAGGCCGGTACACACTGTTACGCCCCGTGTGTTAGGGTTAGTGGCCCTGTGGCCAATGGATTCACCCGTGGCCGTGAGTTGGAATCCCATTCTGTTAGGGTGCAGCACTGGGTGCACTACCAGTACTACTGCCCGGCATTGCAATCTGCCAATTCATTCATTGGGTACCCCTTATCATTCATTCATATGGCCTTACGTATTTTGATACATTTCATGCTTTCATTCGTTCTTTCATTCATTCATGGCAACTGGAAAGAGCTAGAGCTTTCATTCTTTTCTTATCTTTTATTTACATGTCATTTCATGAGAAAACATTCATTTCATGGAAAAGCATCGTGTAAAACATGGGCTTGAACTTCGTCTCTCACGCCATCCATAAGTACCACCTTGAACGCCGTCTTTCGTTGGAGTCACGAGAATCAACTCGTGGCATCCGTGAAAGCATCGGTTCGTAGGGTCCGTGAAAGCCTCGGTTCTCATGTCTTTCTTTACCTTTCCTGTGAAAACATTCATTTTCATGAGAAAACATCGTTTCATGAGAAAAGCATGGTTTTATGATCATGAAATGTTAGTTCATTGATTTTCTTAGAAAATACATACAATAGATACGCCGTATAGCCATCCATTCACATGCGTACAATTAATACTTTGGGAGCGTGAAAAGGGGATGCCAAGGAGGGGCCGTTACGTACTTATACGTTTGAACACTTAGCCTTTTATTCCTTAAAACGTCTTTCGTTTCTTTTCTTAAAGCGTCTTAAAGGAAAAGCGTTTCTTATATCTTGGAAAACTCTAGAAGAGTATGAACGTAACGCTTACTGGACTCCATGCTACTTGCATATCATGCAGTCCATTCATGTACTTGTCAGATGGCAACCTACATGCATAAACATACCTTAACGTCATTCTCTATCTAGTACATAAGCAACTTAAACTTAGAAAGCATAAGCTACACTTCACTTGGAACACCTCCTTCTATCCGTGTTCTTACGTGTTCCTTACTAAATTAAAACCTTCGGGGACCCATTACGGTCACCCCATCTTCCAACTCAAGGTCTTGCCTCCAGTGCTTATTTACTAAAGTGAACCCATGATTCACCTTAGGATTAAGACACTAAGACCTCTATCTCATTCTTCTCATTAACCACGTTCCGACGCATGACTCAGACCAACTAAGTCACGCATCCCTTCCTCAGATAGTCCACTCGTCACTATCTCCATGCACCTTAGTCCATACTAGTCCCCGTTCCCATTCATACAAACCACATGGCTCTAAGCCAACTCTGAGGCTTAGGCACAGTGCAACCATACTCAGAACCGATTACCCCTTACATATGGTGAATCCGTCCAGCACGTGTCTTACCATATTACACATGTACTCCACCCCTTATCACCTAAGATCAACATATATAACACGTTGATCACCAGCTTCGAGGGACAAAGGCCATACTCCGATACCAACCTTCTCTTAACCTGGCTAGCATGACTCCTCATGCTACCCGTCCATTTGACAGTTCATCCCAACACTTGACACGACAAGACTCCATTCATAACTACGTCTCATGTCACGTCATATAGATCGAGACTAATCCCTAGCTATACACTGACCTTGTCGCATTACCCAACATTCTGGTACCTAAATTCATAACTCATCACGAGTACGATTCCTTACATACTCCCAACACATCGTGACATCTCCTATCACTTCACCACATGGCAAGCACGACTGTCAGTAACCACGTCACGAGGTGACGTTGCCCTGTCATGCTTCTGCTACGTACTCTTACACTTTTCCGCTACTTCATCCATATTCCCAGCCGTAAGTCCAACACGGTGACACTTGTCACCTTAGACTACGGGCTACACCATAATTACTCCAGGACACTGTTCCGCAGTTCCTGACTCTACTCATCACGTTCCACCTCCGTAAATCACACAACCATCCTATCACTACGACACGCTACATGGCATATCGTTGCACCTCATGGAATACATCCCATGCATACTCTCTTCTCACATGCTATGCCACATCATCATTATGGCGTACCCGCCATATAGTACATCACTTCACCACACAGAGTACACTTAACGTGTACTCATCCCATTCCACGTACACCACATCACCATTATCGCATTCAGCCATATCGTACATCAATCCACCATACGGAGTACATTCCACATGTACTCCCTTCATACACATCACGCCACATCACCATTATGCATATCTGCCATATGGTGCATCGTACCACTACATGGACTACACTTCTCGTGTACTTCCTTCATACACGTTACGCCACATCACCATTATGGCATACAGCCATGTGGTACATCAATCCACCGCATGTACTCCCTTCATACACACTACGCCACACAGAGTACACTTAGCATGTACTCTTCCTATTCCACATACACCACGCCACATCACCATTATGGCATACCCGCCACATGGTGCATTACTCCGCCATACGGAATACATTCCACAAGTACTCCCCTTCATATACCAAATGCCACATCGAGTACACTCAACGTGTACTCGTCCCATTCCACATACACCACATCACCATTATGGCATACAGCCATATGGTGCATCACTCCGCCACTTGGAGTACACGTGGAGTGTACTCCTTTTACATATGCCACATCACCACTATGGCGTACACGCCATATGGTGTATCAATCCACCACATGAAGTATACTCCACATGTACTCATTTTACATGCACTACACCACAGAGTACACTCCACGTGTACTCATCTCGTTCCACAATATGCCAGGAGGGTATATTTTACATATACTCTCCTTATCTCACACTACGCCACAAACAGAGCACACACAGCGTGTACTCTTCCCATTCCACCTACACCACACCACCATTACAACACAGTCCTCAACACTACACAGCACACTTCCCAATTACACCCAATACTTCACAACACACTACATGACACAATGCACCTCCATACAACACAGGTATGCCCAACACTTCACTACACAAAATGCTCGACACTTCGTTACACAGCACCACATCACAATACCACAACTCCACAAATACCAACAGCACAGTCCACAACCTAGTCAACAAATCAATATCTAACATAAATACGAGAGATAGAGAGTTATACCATCGACGGGATAACCCGTGTGTTGCTCGTTGACCGTCACAGTTGGAAGGGTCGTACGTGGTGGCTAAACTGCATACAGTGACTGTTTAGGCATTTGGATAGCTAGATGTGGTCTTGGAAGGGCTCGTGGTGGCAAGGAGCGTAACACAACGGATCTAGCTGTGTACAGTGACGGTCAGCCACGTGCAGTGGCTGTCCATCGCATGCAGCGACTATCCACCACTCAAAGTGGTGGTTTGGACCTAGGGTTGGACTGAGGGGTTCCTGGTGGAGCTCATGGTGGCACTGGGGTGGCGCCACGGTGGCGGATCAGGCCGCACGATGGAGAAGCCGTGGGAGAGTGAGAGAGAGTGTGCGTGCATGGGTGGTAGATCGGAGCTATGGGTGGTTGGGATAGCTCAGTGGTGGCCTAAGGAGGCTGGAGGTGGTGGTCATTTGCCGTGGGTGGCGGTGCACGGTGGTGGAGGGTGTGCAACCCGTGCGAGAGAGAGGGAGAAACCGTGAGATGGAGGAGGGGGCTTCTGGCCATGGGTCACGTGGAGGAGGAAGGGGGAGGGAAGGGGAGGTCCATGGCAGTGCTTGGTGGCCGTGAGTGCCGCGTACGGCGGTGCTACAGGTCGCGCACGATGAAGCCGTGCATGGGTCTCTTGTGCATGCGACGGGGAAGGTGAGTGCATGGGAGGGGCTGAGCTTGCTGGAGGGTGATGACTGGTGAAAGAGGAAGCTGTTGTAGCAGTGGTGGCGCCGGAGGACGGCGCACGGCGGTGCAATGGACACCAAGCCCGTTCGGGCTTTGCACTTCCGAAAGGGAAAAGGGAGAGCGTGAGAGAGAGGGGCTGGGCTAAGGAGGCTCGCCGGCGTAAGGTGGAGCTGGTGGTTCCGACGGTGAGGGCTGGTGACGCATGGCGGCGTCGGGTTGAGGCATGGAGCAGTTCGGGCGAGAGGAGGCCGCGAACTACGTACGTTGGGGAGAGGGAGGAGAGAGAGAGAGCTGAGGGAAAAGTGAGGGGGTCTGGGTATTTAACCCAGTCCCTTCATCCGGGGATCCACGTAATGATCTAACGATAGATCTCAAACACTGATTTGAAAATGCGTAAAACATTAACTTAATTAAAAGCGCTTAGAGGAATCAAGGTAGAATATTATTTTAAACTAACTTTAGTTTATAAAATAATATTCCTTCATCATTAATAAAATGATGAAGTATCACTTAACATATTAAAGAGAATAAAACTATTTAATTAATGAAAGCTTTCAACATAATTGAAATCTCATAATATCTTTAAATAATTGAAATCTCATTTTAATAATGATGTTAAAATGATTTCTGGCGATTATAATATTTTTGGAGCTCTTCAAGAATATTATAATTGTCGTATTTAAAATCAAGCTTAGTTCAACAACACTGGAAATACTTTTTATAAATATTTCCAACACATTTAAAACACTGGGCGTGCCGTAGAAGTCATACGATATCCTTCGAAACACGCCATCATGGTTCGGCACGCCTGACAAGGCTCGCAGTCGCTAGATAGAAGAGGCAGACAATTTACAAAATCTCTGCCCACAGGATTTGCTTACATCATAAAGAAGGAACGTACGTCAGAAAGACAGAAGCGTACGTAAGAAGGAAGGAGTGGGGTATTACAAACCGCCCCATAGGAAAAGACACGGGTCACCACAAACGATCCCGACCAACGAGAGCGCAACTTTCCAAGGAAGAGTCGAAGTCTTGAGTTAAAAAATAAAACTTACTGCTCGACTTATAATTCCCTTCTCAGAATATGCTTATCGTGCCATCTTTTAGTTTTATCTTTATAAATCCGTGAATTCTCATAAGCATCATTGCGGAACTCATCCATCTCGTTGATCTGCAGTATTCTCTTATCGCCAGCCGTTTTTAAATTAATAGACTCTGTTTTCTAGTTCCCCGGGTAGATGGCAAGGTTTTCCATAGATGAGCCAATAGGTGACATCCCAATCGGTGTTTTGAATGCTGCCTGATAGGCCCATAGCGCATCATCTAACCTTCTCACCCAATTTGTCCGAGAGACACTCACGGTCTTCTCCAATATGCGTTTCAACTCCCGATTAGACACCTCGGCCTGGCCACTCGTTTGAGGATGGTATGGTGTCGCGTGATGGGTAACTCCATACTTAGTCAGTAACGCTTCAAATTGGTTATTACAAAAATGTTTTCCGCCATCACTGATTATGGCCCTCGGAGTGCCAAATTGAAAAAAGATGTTCTTCCATAGGAAATGCTGTGGCCGAGCACTATTCCTTTCTTGACCATGAAGTGGCATTTTTCCCAACTTAAAACAAGATTTGTCTCGATGCATCTCTGCAAAACCAAAGACAACTTAGATAAGCAGTTATCAAAAGAGTGACCAAAAACTGAGAAGTCATTTATGAAGACTTGTAAAAAATTTTCCCCCATGTCCGAGAAAATGGACATCATGCATTGCTATTTGATTGTAACTGAAATATCCATCTAGAAAGCAGTAGTAGGCGTGGACGGCAAGTCTTTCTAGCATTTGATCAATAAACGGTAAAGGAAAATGGTCTTTCTGAGTTGCATCATTCAGTCTTCGATAGTCTATGCACACTCGCCATCCCGTGACCGTCCTAGTCGATATGAGTTCATTGTTTTCATTCTTGATCACGGTTATCCCTCCTTTCTTTGGGATGACTTGCACTGGACTTACTTGTGCACTATTTGAGATTGGTTAAATGATCCCGGCATCTAAAATGTTCAATACCCCATTATGCACCACTTGTTGCGTTGATGGATTCAATCTCCTCTAGGGTTGGACGATCGGTTTGAAATTATCCTCCATTAAAATCTTGTACATGCAAATTGAAGGGCTAATTCCTTTGATGTCCGAGATGGTCCAACCTAAAGCCATTTTCTGCTCCCGCAAGACTCTCAGCAACTTTTCTTCCTCTACATCCCCCAATGAACTGTTGATAATAACTGGAAAAGTAGAGTCTTGTCCCAAGCAAGCATACCTTAAATTTGATGGAAGTGGCTTGAGTTCAGGCTTGGGTGACGTCGGCTGAGATGAGTTTAGCTCTTCCACTTTCTGTTCTATTGAATGAGAAATGGAAGGGGTAGCTTCCAAATATCTCTCACACTCCTTAACTTTTTCATCTTCAGATTTAATAGACGTAGAGTGAGAAGACATGCCTCAAGTGGTAGCTTTGGAAATTCGGTTTCATAAGTCTTGTCGGCCTTGACCATGTCTCGGTGGCTTATTTGAAAATAGGACTGTACCTCAGATTGGAATTCCATAGACTTAAACACATCGAACTTGACTTGCTCCTCGCCTACCCTCAAAATGAGTTTCCCATTCTGGACATCAGTTAAAGTTCTCCCCATCGCCAGGAAAGGTCGGCCTAGTATCAAAGGGATCTCCTCGACCCCCTCCATATCAAGTACAATGAAGTCGGTGGGGAAGATGAACTTATCAACATTCACCAGTACGTCTTCAATGAGTCCTCTAGGATATTTGATAGACCTGTCCGCCAACTGTAGAGAAGTGGTGGTTGTAGCTTCTTTTGTAAAATTGCATTGCTCTTCTCGATCAGCATCACAGTCTCATGCTCCTCCAACTTCCGCTTGTTTGATAATATATCCTTCAAAAATTTTGCATATTTAGGCATCTGCTCTAGGGCTTCAATGAGAGGAATATTAATATGCAATTGCTTAAATATACTTTGAAATTTCGAGAACTAATTATCAATTTTATTTTTCTTTAATCTTTGCGGAAAAGGAATTGGTGGATCATAAATTAGAGGAGAATAAGTTTCTGAAGTAAACTCCCTGGATTTTTTGGATTTTGCTGCCCCTTTATTCTCTCTAGTCTTCTCAGCTTGCTGGTCGATCGCTTCCCGATCAGTTTCTTTCACCTCGTCCTTACTTTCCTTCTTCTCAGTCTCCACATTTTCAGCTTCTGCCTCTCGCTCGGTACTTACTGCTTGTGGCTGGTCATATGTCCACCCACTTCGAAATGCTATGGCTTTGACATGCTCCTTCAGATTGGTCACAATGTTGCTCGGTAAACTCCCTATTGTCCTCTCAGTAAGCATGTTGGAAAGCTGACCTATTTGCGCCTCAAGATTGCAGATGGATGCCGAGTTGTTTTGGATCACCATATCAGTCTTTTGCATGTACTTATCAGTCTTTTACATGTACTGCATGAACATATCCTCAAGTGTCAGCTTTTTCTCTTACTGTGGAAACTGTTGAGGTGGTGTAGCCGGCCCTTGGTTATTACTCCATGAAAAGTTAGGGTGATTTCTCCATCCGGGATTGAACACGTGTTTGAATAAGGATTGTTCTGACGTTGAAAATTTGACACGTGGCCTTGTTCTTGACTCTGTTGGACAAATGGATTCCCCACTTGGCAATCTATATTGGAATGATTTCATGCGTAATGATCACAAACCACATTAGTTTGAATAGCATTAACATTCATCTTACTTAATTGTTGTGAAAGATTTGCCATAAGTGCCGCCAGTGTGGTAATAGAATCAAGTTCAAAGACACCAGCCGCTTTCCTTGGCATTGCTCTCTCCTCGGATTTGTAATTGTTGGACACCAATTCTTCCAGAAGTCCATAGGCGGCTTCATGGGTCTTACTCATTAATGCTCCTCCAGCGGCCGCATCAACCATAGATCGATTTGTGGGTCCCAAGCCATTGTAGAATATCTGTATTTGAAGCAAGGCGGGAAGGTCGTGATGTGGACACTTGCACAATAAGTCTTTGTATCTCTCCCACGCCTCATACAATCATTCACCCTCCAATTGGGTGAAGGTAGTAATATCATTCCTTAATTTCGCTATCTTGGCCAGAAGGAAATACTTTGCTAAAAATGTTTATGCTAACTCCTCCCAGTTGGTGATGATTCCGGGCAGTAAAGAATTCAACCAACCTTTTGCTTTTTCCCTAAGTGAAAAAGGGAAAAGTCTAAATCGAATTGCATAATCTGTCACTCCGTTGTGTTTAAAAGTATCACAAATTTTCAGAAAATTTGCAATATGAACATTAGGATCCTCTTGTGACAGCCCCCAAACTGGACGGTTTGTTGGACCATTTGAATGATGGTCGGCTTGATGTCGAAGTTATTGGCTTGTATAGCTAGTCGCCTTATATTGGACATTGCCCCATTGATCGAGGGCATCGCATAGTCTCTTAACGCCTTGTGCTCCTGGTCGGCCATATTAACTTCACAGGCGGCAACCTTTTTCTTTTCTCTTTATTGATCCGATGTAAGGTCCTTTCAATCTCGGTATCGAAAAGCGTATGCTCTAACGATTTAGATTGATGCATGCACTTCTGATTCCTGAAAAGATCAAACTGAGATCAAATTAAATCTTTTTTTTTTCTTTTTAATAAAATAAAATAAAATAAAATCCAGAGTAGTAAAAATCTAGCTGGTATCAATATCAATAACAAAAAACTATTCACCAGCAATGGCTCCAAAGACTTGTTCACTTAGAAATATAATTTGCAAGTGCAAAGAATCGTAACAAGTAGTAAAGTGTTTTAAAGAAAACGATTATCAAACCCACAGTGAATAATTATGCTATTGAGTATTGAAATTGACTAAATTAATTACTATTTGAAAAATAGAAATTTGAATAATGGTTTATCTAAATTAAACTGAAGAAAATAACATTAAAATTAAGATTTTAAAAATAATGAGAGTAGATCTAGAGAGTTTGACTTCACTTGAAAAATCTCACACAATTTATTTTTCCTTGTTATAGAATCCCAATTATCCTAAGTTGATGATAGAAATTCCTTAACTATTCAACATTTTCTCTTGAACAATACCAAAAATATCTCCAACTAATAACTCCATATACCTATATGAATTTAACTAATTAGAGACTCATTTAGTTCTTTTGATTTTTCATGAAAATCACACTAGTCGCAGTAAACCATCTCTGTTTTCGCTAAACTAATGGTGTTTAATCCTAGAACTTTAATCACAAATCACCTCTCGATGTCATTGCAATCCAAAAGATCGAATAATAGTTAGCTAGAAAATTGTAAGCATTAAGAACAAGGAATAAACACTCAATCATAAAAATATTGAAAATAAAATAACTTGGAATATAAGCTGTGTTCAATGCTAGGCTACATCAAAACTCTAGAAAATAAAATTAGTTCATAATTAAATTAAAAAGAAAAAGAATAAAACTGGTGTTCTTTGTTGGAGTAAGTTGATGAAACATGCAGTTCTCACCTCTGCTCCCCCAGATATGCCTCCTTGAAAGGAACTCAAATAATAAACGCTAAACTATCGAAACCTAAACTCAGACTGTCACAACCCCGCCCTAACCTGGGACGAGGCAGTGACCCTTTACATGTTCTTTTCTTATTATATCTGAATGTGCATACCTTATTATTATTGTTATTATTATTAAGTTTTTTTTACTACGAAGGTAATAATGGATATGCATGAACATGTCACGCATGTACTCTACACTTCTAGTTTACAAAGAAACACCTGATAGACAATCTGTTCAGCATTTTCCACAAAGGATTCTCAGAGTCCATCATTCATTCAACAAAACATAACTAGTTCTAAACAAGAAGGGACTTAGTCCCTACAATACATACAAAAAGGTGTTAAGTCAACGTACGAGGAGGTTACCATCACCCCACCATAGAAGTTACACTGTTACCATCGTCCCACCATAGAAATTACATCATACCCAAAAGATACATTGTCTTAAAGTTAATTCAACAAAACGTCCCAACACGGAACCCATCCTAAAGCATAAAAACCATAAACCATTATCATCAAAAGGTCGAACCGACATGGGAACACTAAGCATCAGCCCCTCCCTCCTCAGTAGTGCCTGGCTCCACAACCTCTCCATCAATACCTGGACGTTTAAAACATAAACACAAAGTAAGTCTAATACTCAGTAAGTAGTACACCATGCTGTTAACTTATTAATCACATAATTTTGTCTTTGAAAACATGCATACATAAACATTTACTAATTATTGACAATGCTTTCGTGCATAAACAGTTTAAGGAATAAACCATACTTTCATGCATAAACACTTAAGAAATAAGCAATACGAAACATAAACATTTTAAGAAATAACTTTACTTTTATGTTTCACTTTCTTTGGTCAGTACACACTATTACACCCCGTGTGTTGGGATTAGCGGTCTTTTGGACCTTGATTCCGCCTGTGGCCACAGGTTGAGAATCCCTTTCATAGGGGCAGCACTGGTGCACTACCAATACTACTTACCCAACATTGCAATCTGCTCATTCCTTTGGTACCCTTTCATTCATATGGCCGTTACGTACTTTTATACCTTAACCTTCATTTCATTTTATTCCTTTCTTTGCAGTAAAACGTTTTCATTATCTTTCCTTAGTCCAAATGCATATGCGTTTCTTTGAAAAAGAGCATTTCATGTCATGCTACATATATGTAAGGCGCATTTATTTAAGAGAGAGCATGCAAGAAAATCTCATGATGTATTAACTTATACACATACACACAATTATAATCAATAGGGTGCTCAACAAGGGCTACCGAGAAAGGCTTGTATATAATATATACATTTACTCTTTCTTTAGAAGAATATTTGAAAAGAGAGAGAGACATTCTTTCATAAGAGAACTTTGTGTAAGGAGCATGGTTGTGACGCCCCCAAATTCCGCTTGGGATCAGACGGACATTTGAAACGTCGAGACATGCAACACAAGGTTATCTGCCCCCCGTTCATGACATATAAGATGCAATATTCCTAACATGCATATAACATTATGCAATATTCGCGGCAGATAATTTTTTTCTTTAGCAATACTATGCACCAAACTAAAATATCTCAAATACTTAAAACATATTTTATACATAATGACATACTAAACAACTGAGATCACAACACTAGTCCAAAATGGTTGTGAACAAAAGAGTGCTGGAGATTGAACTCCACAAAATACAAGTAGTAATCTGAGGTAAGATCTACGTCGCCTCGTTGCTTAGTCGACTGTTTCTAGTTGGTCAACTCCCGGTTCTCCTTCTGATCCTGTAACAAGATCTACCATTCAGGGGGAATGGTAGTTGGGAATACCACAGTGAGATTTGATTACAAATCTTAGCAAGTTAACATGAAACTTTCACACAAGTTAATGATGCATGCATGGCAGTAAACGCATGAATGCATAATCAAATCAATAGAAAACATAACATATCCTGGCATGACATGGCATGAAATAATAAGTATAACGTAACTTGACATAACATGGCATGAGCTGACATAACTTGAACTGGAACTTAAACTTAACTTGACGTGACATGACATGTACGTGAACTTAAAACATAACATAGACTTAAAACATAGCATGAGCGTGACCTTGAAACATAATATGGACTTGAAACATAACATGAACCTAAGCATGACATAACATAAATGTGAACATGGAACATAACTTGAACGTGAACATAACATAACATGCACTTGAAACATATTCTTGTCTCATGGGATTACCATGATTGCGTGAACGTAAACTTGAACATAACATGACTTGAATGTGAAATGCATGAACTTGGAATCTTATTCAATAGACTTAATCATTAAAGTGACCCATATGGGTGCTACACAGGTCCCCTTGAGCCGTGTGTCCCTGTCGATTACCGCATCACATCACAGGTTTCTATACCAGCTGTGAGTGCGTTAATACGTACTCCACAATTGCTGTGGCCCTACGTATTCTACGTGTCACAATTGCTGTGTCTCATGACTTATTTGTATGCTCCACAGTTGTTGTGGCCTCATGAGTTATTTGTTTCTGCCACACTTGCTGTGGACACACGTAACATAAAGTGTGGCTCCATTGGCCTTAGTGCCTGTCGCACTCCTGTGACCAGCTAATTAGGCCCCATTCGCAACCTGTTCACTGTACTTCATCAACCCAGCGAATTTCACACCTATTTAGGCACTCCAGCGTGAACAAAGGAGTTCCACTAGGATATTACCCCATCCTAGCACTTAGGGTCGTGATTGACATGAATAACTTAACTGGCATACATGACATGACATGAACGTAACATAAAAGACAGAAGTCCTGACGTAGCGTAACATGACATGAACGTAAGAAAACAGACATGGCATACTTTGAAAGATAAATATAACAGACAACATTTCATAACATGACATACATGTAACAGACAATATTTCGTAACATAGCATACCATGTAACAGACAACATTTCTTAACATGGTGTAACATGTGACAATGAATATTGCGTGACATGAAATACATGTAACAGACGACATACTTAACTTAACATGATATACTTGCAATGTATATCAATGTATAGCAATACATGAAAGAATATTTTGTGTAAGATATGAATAATTCGTGACAGAATAAATTCTATGTAACAGATAAATATGTAATGACTTGACATGGCACATATGATAACATGCATACATACACTTTAGTTCCCTTACTTATCACCCATACACATTAAACTGATAGTAAGTTAAAAACTAACTTACCTCGGTCTTCGCGCTTTAAGACAAAACTCAAGTGCGATCACGAGAAACTGAAAGTAGTGATTTCTAAAAATTAGAACTTAATCACTAACAATTAGGAATAAGAAAAAATATCAACTTAGAGTAAAATTACCATTTTACCCTCTAAGCTCAAATATCAATTCTAAAAAATTTAAAACTAAACACAACCATTAAAACTCTATGGAGCCAAAACTTACCAAGGCTATTTCCTTTGATTTTTGTTGTAATTCTTTCAAATTTCAAAACTCATTATTAAACCAAAATTTTTCTTCTACTATACTCATAACATATTCCTAAGAATAATCATGTTTTGAATCATGAACAAAAGTCATCAAAATCACTAAAACCATACTTGAACTTTTCGGTTTTTCTTCTAAGTTCAAAACAGATTTTTGTTTCTAACTTGTTTTGATCAACCTCTTGATCCATGACTTATAAAAATGTGATCTTCAAACCAAAATGTCACATGGTTTAAAAAGGTGTCCTAAAACAGATCCAAGCATCAAACGCAAGATCACATGGTTAAACATCAACCAAAACATAAATTTAGCCAAGAACATCATCACTTTGGCCTAACCGCATATCTCCTTGCATAAACTTTCATATCTTTGAAACTAATATCAAATATCTTCAAAATAACATTCTAACATATATATAAGAGGCTTAGGATCTTCCAATAAAAATATCAAAGCCATTGGAATAAGATTAAACCATAAACGATTTAAACTTTCTCAAAACAGAAACTATTTTTCCTCTTCCAGTTTCTAAGTTTCGAGATCCAAGAAAATATTTCAACAAAACTTTTAATCATGTAAAAAATCCTCAACCAATAATCATATACACATGTTAACAGTACTCCATAAAAATTTCGGACCAAGATCTAATCATTAGCTTGGTCAAAAACTCCAAAACAGAACACACTCTCCAATTTATCGCCTAGAATGACCTTTCTGGGGTCTAAACAACTTTTGACCAATCAAATCATCTCCAAATGGAATGAATAAGGTATCCTTGTAAACTAGACTCCAAAAGAAATAACTTTCATGAGGAAACTTGAAAACACTTACAAAAGCATCGAAACAGGCGTTCAAAAGAGGTAAGAAAAATTGCCCGAGAGTGTCTTCTGTGTTCTATGAAGGAAAAGTGTAAAGGAGAGTTGCTTTTCGTGGGAAGTGGACTGGAGAGCCTCTTACACAAGTTATGGAAAGTGATAGGACTGAATGAAAGGTTGAGTGTTGGCCTTTTCTTCTCATAAAAATTAGTCCAAGATCTTTTCTCAAGGTGGAGTGTAAGAGTGAAAGAGTGAGGTGGCCTTTTAGCTTTGTATTTCAAGAACCTTCTAGGTCATTTGTAAAGATCTGGCCAGCCAAGTGGGGGTAACTAAGCCATGAAGCAATGCCAATGGTGACCAATTTTGTGGGCCGTAATGGGCCTAAACCGAATGGGCCTAAATTTTGGGGTTTAAAGAGGGTTTGAGTTGCTATCAAGCCCAAATCCAATATCACTTGGTCCAATCAATTTTTCAAGATTAGCAAGGTTGGATAATAATGTTTTAACACAAATTTGAAGGATTAATAGCATGTGGAAGTGATTTAATCAAGTGATTAAACACAATGATAGAAATCGGATTAGAAAAGGTTTAGAGGCCAACTTTAGGGTTTTGAGGAAACCGTTTAGGATTCCGATTTCAACCATGTTTTTGAGCTTTCAATTGGATTCCCACCATTTAGGGTTTCACTAGGATTGAGACCCTCTTTGGTCTAGCACAATTTGGTTGAGCAGAAGAAACAAAGTTTTGCTTAGGCATGATCTCACACCTTGATTTCTTCAAATCCATCAAACACTCCTCATGGCGCCAAGTGTCCAAATTATTCACTAAGTGTGGCTAAGATCTTGCCAAGTGTCCAAATAAAACTTCTCTAATCTAATTTGGTCATTCCACACTGTGATTTTGAAACACTGGAATTGGTGCGCTTATCGAGGTTACTATTCACTCTAAAAAAGTGAATCATAAACTTAGCACTAAAACTTACTAAATATTCATACTAACCTACAGTGAAAATCGTTTACCGAAATTCAACCTCGAAGTGGCCCTAAAAATAATTTCATAGTTTCAAACAGGCGTTTCGTCCGAAAATATGAAAATAAACTTATTGCACCATAAAATCCTAAATAATCAACTGAGTCTAATGGCGTAGACCATAACGCATTCTGACACTTCTAACTATCTCAAATAAATAAAACTCATATTTCTGGCACCATAGTGAGTGATAACACTGACTATGTTAACAGACTAAAACCTATGCGATTGGTCGATTCGTAAAAACTTATGGGATTTTCACGAGATTCCTAAAGCCAATAGAAATTCCACCAATGAATTTCTAGCGGGCTTTTACAATGGTCATGGCTACTTACCTGCTAGCTTTACTAGTGGTTTCCTTTGAATTTGAAAATAAACTCCTATTCAATGAAATGGAATAACCATATTAATATTCATCTCACTTTAAACTTCACTAACCGACACCCTTACACGCTCACTTTAATTCTAATCTAGAATTAGCATTTTCCTAAACCCCTTCTCACTTAGCGTTATCCCAATTAACTAACCTCTCGTCTAACCTTTACTAGAATCACATAAATAATACTGAAGTATGCTAGCTGTCCATGAGAGGACACTGGGTATTTTATATGGAAAGGTAGTTGAGGAATCATGGGCTTAACAAAGTTTATTGGGTTTAGGCTTACTTTGAAATTAATGGAGATAAAGGCTCAAATCTGGAAATTTGCTTAGTAAAGGGGGCTTAGGACAAATTGGGCATCTCAGACAAGCTAATCAATTTAGAAAGACATGCCCTTTTTGAATGGTTAGTTGTCCCTTATTAGAAAGACTCACTTGTCATCAAAATAGGGTATGTACATGGGATTATGCTTCCTAGACAGCTCACACACAGTAGTATAACGTGCACAAATAATCATCTACTTCTAATACCTGTTCATACTATAAATCTAGTGACATTGGAATCAAAGAAAAGCTTGTTAAAACATAATTATTTGGTTAAACATAGTATAAAACAACTAGGTTAAACCCATTAAGTAAACTTGAAAACTTTAAACACCCAAGAACATAGTTTACTCATTTAATACATTTTAGAAGCAAGCTATTAAGTTACAAAGAACTAAGCCAACCCCTTTAAACCAACCGATCCACTAGCATCCTAATAACAAGTCACCAACCAGACCTCAACACAACACACACGACATCAACATATATATATATATATATCAAAAGATCAATTAACATCACTTATGACTAACCAAGTTAAATATCAAAATACCATTTTCGAGTGATAGCAAAACTGCTTCAACACACTCGGATTGGGCCCAAAACAGAGGATTCACATTTATTAACAACATAGGTAATAACTAAAATGAAGATACAAGCTAAAACAACTCAATTCCAAAATCAACTAAAATGGAGAAGAGAAAAGGTAGGTTTGGCTTAGGGAAATAAAGAGCACATGAACCCCTTGGATGGAAGTCCAAAACCGAAGCATCAATAGTCAACAAAAGAAAAAAAACTCACTTAATTAAACCAGGGCTAAGTTTCAAAATACACAAGGAAGACGGTTGAGGGTACTCTTACCTTGCTATTTTCCTCTTGAGAAGAAGGAAAAATGGATGCTTGGCTTGAGATTGGAAGAAGAATGGAATGGGGGAGAATGCGAGGTAGGCGCACTGGTGAGGGCTTGAGAGATTTTTCTTCCATTCCTTGCTTAAGATGCCGATGGGTACAAGGAAAGAAAAAAAAAATTTAATTGCTTGCCTTAGAAGCCTACAGGTCCAAGGGAGAAGGGCTCAATTGTTTTAGTCAAAACTTGTCCCATAAGCTAGGGAGATGAACGGTAGAAATTAAGTATGGAAAGATATTTCCCTCACCTACCGATCCAATGGTGGAGAGAGCTTGGGTCTTGAATAAATGAAAAATTAGAGGACTTGAGAGAAAAATATTGTAGGGTCTTAAAAACCATGCCCTTGAATTATTTTAATGACCCACATAAAAATAAAAGCACACTCATCTTAAAATAAAATAATAAAATAATAAAAATCTTTATCTCAAAATGTTTAACTTAAAGAATTAATAAATGATGTAAGGACCTACGTAGTAGGATTCAGGTATTACACATACTCTCTAAAACTCAAAACCAAAACTAAGATTAAGAACCAAGACTGCTTATTCATCCCACAAGACAGGATTAAATAGATGTCAAAACTCAAACCCGGAAACAAAATAAATGCGGCCACAATCTAGCCTAAAAATCTGGAAAATAGTTTCTAATGATAGATGTTAACGAAAAAGAAAATTATCCCAAGAATATCAAAATTATCTAAAATGGAAGATTCAGTGATATGCGTCTTGATTTGCAGAAATCGAGAGGATTTGGTAGTTAGTAAATTGATTACGGAACACGGGAAGAGTCCATCGGGTAGATGTTGTGTGCGCTGAATATAACTGGCGGGCGTGGGGGTCACAAAGACCACACGTCCCTCTTCTCGCCTACCAAGTGGAAAGACTCCTCTCGCCAACCTACCGAGAGGTAAAGCTGGTTGTCGCCCACGATGTTGGTCTTTGATTGGATAGACTGGTCGCCTATTCTGATCGACATTGGGTCTCCTCGCCTACTGAGAGGAATAACTATTCTCTTTGCTTCCCATGGTACAAGGCTCCTCACCTACTGAGAGGTAAGTCTTCGTCTTCTTGCCTTTGAGTGAGAAAAATCTCTTTGTTGCCCACGCCCAAATCTCATCGGCTCTTTTCAGATCTCGCTACCTCTCATTGATCTGGATCCGTAGTCTCTTCTTTTGTACCAAAATGCCCTCCTTTTCCACAAAATTATCTCATTCCTTCAAATCCAAGAAAATAAATAAAAATATGTAGAAATAAAATAAAATCAATAGTATTGAAGGAAAAATGATATTTTTCATAAATAAACTAGTGATAAAAATTACATAAAAATAACACTTATCATAAACCATTTATGCTCTTAGAATTGTAAGAGCAAAGTGCAACTACGCTAATCATATCCAACCCGTGGCATGCATTTCATCAATGTCTAAGTGTGATTTCAACTAATTAACCCCTATGGATGTGCGTGTACTCAAATTCATTAAGTACCATCAATAATCATATCCTTGGTGAAATTTAAGACTTATGTTTAGGTCCTACAACTTCATCCCAACACTTAAAACAAAGATCAAAACCTTAATCACCACCAAGTCATCCCTTAAGCATGCATGATGTTTTCTAGCTTTAACTACCAAGAGATGTTTTAAAACTTACTCAAATCATGCATCATCATTCTTAACTCAATCATCAGGCTTTTCTAAATACACATTATTCGAGCCTAGCTAAAATAATCAAAACTTCATAAGTCAAGCATAAATAAATTAAAACCGTGCATGCTTAGATGTTCAATACAAGATAGAATTAAAGCCTTTTATGACATGCTTCTAATTTCAAAATTAATCCTTAAAAATTCATTCTAAGACATTATTGAACCATATAAAATTAAATTAACGCATCACAGTTAAAATTTCAACCCAAAATAATTAATTTCCTCAAAACATCAAATTGTCCCGGTTTTGATCCAAGCATGGTAACTTCATCTAAAATCAATTAAAAATCCTTTGCATGGCATAAATTAATTTAATTTATGGCCCTGAAAGATCTCAACACAACATCACTCAAGAACACTCAACAACTTCCAAGAACTCTCACTTGATTTCAATCCAATGCTCACTAAGGGGGAGAAATGCTCTCAAGACTCAATAGAAGGCTTGGAGGAGAGCTGCGGTTAAATGAGGAAGTGAGGGAGGTATTATAGGATCAAGAGGGTAGGCGGACGTTGCCCTTGGATGAAGAAAGGTTTGGTGATTGGATGAGTTGGCGGTGGAGTGTGGAGATGAGATTTCCAGCTTGTGTCATCACTTAGGCAGGTGAATAGTATTCAAAACTCCATCATTCCTTCATTTTCAAGTGTTGCATTGAGCTATATGGGTGCAGGTGTTGCCATGGTGCAGAAATAAAAATGAAAAAAATGAAACCAAGGCATGAAGTCATGCCATAATGCCGTCAGGTAGAAGTATGAAAAGCTCCAGATTTTCACCTTTTGCTTTCATCACTTTTATTTTATCTCCAGGGCTGATTTGTGCAGGTAACAAGACACTCTTTGAAGGCTTTCTCAGGTAGAGAAAGGTGGAGGATTGGCTACCAAGTGCTCAAGTGTGTGCAGCTCATGGAAGAGGGTGAGGTTGCTGTGTGAAACAAACCAATGCACATGGTTTTGCCTCTATTGAAATGTGTTGGATCAAGATTAAACTTCTAATTTGATCTAAGAATGATGCAAATCAGTAATAAAGTCAATAATTTTGGATAAAAAATGTGGAAAATAATTAAAAGGAAAAATAATCTTAAAACATGGTTTAGAGGTCACTAATCATGTGTAAGTTGATAAATGCCCTTAACTAAAGTTAGAAGCTTAACCATGATGAAGTGGAAACCCTAGGGGTATGTGGCACACTTTGGGCTTGATGGAAACTAATGGCATGGTGCATGTGGGCTTCAATTAGAAGTGTAAAAATGGAAAACAAGGCTTTTAGGCCTTGTTGGGCTTATAGAGCAATTTGTGTGAGTCTCTTAGCCGTGGGCGTTTGGTATGGTTCAATGAGTGGGCCTTATGTCCAGATTTGAGGGCTCATATAAGGCCTTAATGGTCCAACCAAGATTGGGTAAAAAATGGCAAGTCTTACTAAGATCGTGCCAAGGGTCTCTCTACTAACACCAAGTTAGGCCCAAAGGCTTCAAGCCTTCCTCATGCTTGGACCTAATTTATAAGGCTTTGTTAAGAAAGGCCTAAGTTCCTTAAATCCACATGGGTCTTGGCTTTTGGCATCTATCTTTAGCCCATCACATCCTTAGTGATTGAGGGCCCTAGATAAAACACTATTGGGCTTACTTCTAAACCCATCCATACTTAGCCCTTTTAGCTTAGCTTACTAAGGATGCCAAGTGTTATTCTCCTATTAGCTCCTTGGCAATTAATCCGAAATAAAATACTAGAGATCTTTCAATGATTCGAAATGTGATTCTCATGCTAATATATATATATCCCAACAATAATAACAATCTCCTGCTAACTAGGATTAAGGTAACAAATGGTTAAGGAGTGGTTTGGATTTAGAGATGAGTTGAGATGGGTTGAGATGGTTTATGAATAGTAGAATAGAAGTTGAATTATTTATTTTATTTTGAGATTTGAAAAAGTTGAATTGTTTATTTTATTTTGTATAGAAATTTGGGAAAGTTGTAATGATAGGATGAAATGAGTTGAGATGAGTTGAGGTGGGTTTTGAATGCAAGTTGGAAAGTAGTACAAAAGTGCAGACAATGCCCTGGGCATCTATCTCTATCATACTGCAGTGCAATAGTCAAGGTCAAAGAACTCTTATTCTAGCATATATGTAGTTAGAGATGTGTTAGAAGGACGTCTAACAGTCACACCTTATAAAAGAAATTTGGAAATGTGACAAAATCTCACTTTTTAGATCTTAGACACCTGAGACCTTGTATAGCCAAAATCTGCCAAGGGAGCAAGGAAGTGACGCGACTAAGTCGCAAGCCCAACATTATGAGGTAGGTTAGTTTCTAAGATAGGACTGGGGAATGTGGGGTGAATGGTGTATAAAAGATGCATTTGCGTTTTTTGTAACCTTCCCCTTTCTTACATAAATTAATTTATTTTGGATCATTATGTTTTATCTTATGTTCATTCCCTGCTTTCCAAGACTTTAAATTTGAATTTGGTTGCTATTTTTCTTTGATTCGTGATCCCAATGTGTGTATCTATATCTCAGTGTGAGTATGTGTACCGTGCAATAATCTTCATGGGGGCAGGACGGAGTCCCTAGCCCATTCAGATGAGACGATGCCACGAGCTTCAAAAGTGTAGAGGGATTCCCCAATGATTGGGGTGGGGTGGTACCATGTTGGCCTCACATAATACTCAGGATGCAAATTTCCCCGATATATTACACGTTGGTGTCTTCAAGTTGGTTGACCGAGAAGACGTTCCCTGGTCTAACACGTTATCTTTGTGTGATAGTCAACCTGCGCTAGGGTACAAGTGAGTTGCCTTACACAAGGCCAATTGGGTAGAAGGGATTTTCCCAATGTCGAGTGGTGGAGCAAGTCATCCCCTGTTTGCCCAACAGGCAACAAAATGTTTGTGTAATGAACATCTATGTGCTTAATCTCTATGTATTGGCAATTGTACCAAGTGAAATCAATATGATTTTATGATTTGACCTATTGGAGCGACGAGTGATTCCTCGCCTAAGTAGCACTCAGGCTTTAAAGTACAATGCACAAGAGGGTAACTCTTCAAAGGGTCCTTGCCATGCTTAAATATGTGTGTGTGTGCGCGTGCGCGTGCATGTGTGTGTGTATTTCATTAAGAGGGTGATTCCTCTTCATGTTTTATGAACCCATGTTTTGTGCCCTTGAGGGTGATTCCTAGGCATACATGCACGTGTCCCCTTACTATTTACATGAACCGTTCATTGGATCTTTAGAAGCATTATCTCTCATTAGTAGTTTTTGTCATAGCTGCTTCACCAACCTATGGTTTCACTCTCGGAACAACCAAAGACATTCATGCAGAGTTAGAATCTTGAGTGATACCAGAGGAGGAAGATCCAACCTCGCCCAAACTCTGAAGACGAAGGCCTCTATCTCTATCATAGGTCCCATGCATTATTTTGAGCTATACTTAGCTTTTTGGTTTATGATATCTTGTTTTGATATAAGGACATCTCAGAATGTATCCGATCATGGATATAAGTTTCTCTGATAAATGCACTACCACGGGTCCACTTTGCTACGGAAGCTTCACTTGCGTGTTCGTTTTGATTGTAGTTTTAATTTCTCCAGCATTCGTTTAAACTTTTGCCAATTCTATTTTTCTTTCCTATATATTGGAGTGTGAACAGAAAGTCAAGTATCACTCACACTCATCCTTAGCTTACTACATTTCCAAAATTTCTTTTATAAAAAATAGTAATGTTATTTGAAAGTTTTCACACCATACATTATCCACATAAATAATTTAATTTGTAAAATTTAAATTTAAATTAATATTCCAAATCAAATTATGCCATATAGATAGTGTGTGGTGTAAATTAAGATCTTCAAATAAAATTATTCTAATAGAATTTAGAAACCTTATCTTTTACACACCTAGCACATCACTAATGTGAAAACCTTTAACATTACTATGCTAAAAGAAAAATTATACTCATTATCCCTACACAACACACCTACTTTTATTTTTTATCTTTCTATTTTTTTTCTCTTAGCAGGTGTGTGATGTAAGGATGATGAGTAGAAGTACTCATACTAAAAATTATTCGTTTTTTGATCTTTTGAAAGTTATAATTTGTCACATTATAAGTAGTGTGCTAATACACCGACTTATGTGTAGTAAAACTCTGTATTTTTATGAACTTTTTATTTTTTTCATGTGTAATAAAGTTTTTATCACGAGTAACTTTCTCTTTATGATAATACAATACTAAAAAGATCATTTTATATAGAAAAATATTGAAAAATCACGCACAACAGAGAAATTAACTAATAAATCAAAATAATATATATATTTTTATAGACCAAGTCCATTAATAAATTCTAATTTGCCAAATTTGGATTGAAAGTAAGCCCAACTCATTGAATAAATTTCTATGGAGTTTTAAAAAACCTATTCGAATTAAATGATGTACCATAATAACTTTTGGACCCTTGGCCTCTTCAAATTTACTCCATAAACCTCAATTCTGTTTTTTAAAAATATTGACTCATTAATATCATTCAAAATCATGTGCTAAATCTCTCAACGGGCCAAAAGATAAAAACTATTGGGCTTATGGGCCCCATAATAATTCGGGTGACTCATCTTTAAGCTTAGCTACAACTTACTTTTCATAAAAGGCTATAGAAATTGCATTTTGCATGTGTTTTTTTAGAGCAAGGGAGGGAAAGAGATAATGTAATACTAGAGTATCTACCAGAACTCATTATGGAATGCCCAACTGAACATGGGTCAAGAAAAGGAGACATAGCCATTTTTTTAGCTAGTCATACAACATTGGCATTGGCTTGGGCTTTCCAAAGTCATTTAATTTTTTAGCTATATAAGCCAAACAAGTTCAACATATTTAGTTACTATAAATACCTCTCACTCACCTGGGTCCATTTTAAGCCAAGCGATTATTTTACAGTTCCTCTCACTCACCTGGGTCCACTGAAATACCTCTGCTTTGTTTGATGTTCTGTTTTGATCTGATGATAATACTCAATTTATGTTATGCCAAAGTATTACGGGTTTTACTTGTCTTAAAATCATCGCTGCATTACTTTTGGAAAACATGTTTGTTCGGTATGATAACTCTGTAAAATATTTTGCTCTGCATATTGTACTTGATAAATGCTCATGTTTGCACGCTAGCATATGATTTCTGCTTACTGAGTTGTTGATAACTCACCCCCTATCATTATAATATTTTTCAGATGATGTGGAGAGTCCAAATGAGGAGCTAGATTAGATTGGTGGACGTGTTTAAGCTAAGATGTTGTTAGAAGAAGGACTTTTGATGTTCGTAGTTTTAATGTCTTTGAGTTTTATTTATATCTTGGGTTTAGAAAGATTTATGAAATTATTAGTTGGTTTGTGTAACGCCTGTCCTTGTGGTGTGACTTTTTTCAAAATATTTTTATAAAAAGGATGACGGGAATTACCGTCCTATTTAAAACTTTTCACTTGCATACCAGGGTGCAAGACTCCACGTTCATAATTTAAAATGTGCTTTTATCATAAAAGAGGCTTACAGCAGAAAACATAAATCTTGAAATAAAAAGGCCCCTCGTACGATTAAAACTCGTGCCTAGTCTTCCGTGTTCTTCCCCATAAGCCTTGTCCGTCCTGATCGTGCAGTTCCTGTGAGGGGTGGGACATGCATAAAAATTAAAATGAGTCGAAGACTCGTAAGCATTACTTCATACAGTTAAAATATAAAAACATAGGTTTTCAATCATGCATTCATCATTCGTACATACTATTACGTGCATGCATACGTGCGTTCGTTTGAAAACTTCACTGGACGGGATTTTTCTCTTTTAAACATGGGCTTCCTTTTTGTAACACGTTTCTCCTATCAGTGCCTTCATTTCTGCAAGAGTTCGTGCATGTTTACGTGCGTTCTTTTGAAAACGTCACTGGACGGGGCTTTTCTTTCAAAAGACTTTCCTTTCTTTAAAAACGTGTCCCCCATCAGTGCCTTCATTTCTTAAAGATTCGTGCATTCGTGCGTTTGTACATGCGTGCATACATCCATTCGTTCTTATCACTTTCATAGGCCCGTACACACTGTTACGCCCCGTGTGTTTGGGGTTAGCGGTCTTCCTTTGGACCCGGATTTCGCCCATGGCCACTGGTGGGGAATCCCTTTTCATAGGGGGCAGCACTGGGTGCACTTCCAGTACTACTTACCCGGCATTGCAATCTGCGCATTCATTGGTACCCTTTCCTATCAGTCATGTGGCCGTTACGTATCTTCATACATTCATGCTTTCGTTTCTTTCTTTGCTTTTCATTCGTTCGTTCATGTCAGCTCGAAAGAGTTGGAGCTTTCATTCAGTTCATTCTTTCATTCATCGGTCCTTTCTTTTCATGAGAAGACATTTCTTTTCATGAGAAAGCATTTCTTTTCATGGATAAACATTGTTTGGGGCGTAAGCCCAAAAATCGTCTTTTCGTGTTTCAGTTCATTTCAGTTCTATCTTTTCTTTAACAGTTCGATCTTGAAAACTTCATTTGAGAACAGACATGGCCTTAAACGTCGGCTTTCGTGGCATCCATAAGCGTCACCTTTGAACATCGTCTCTCATGGCATCAACGAGAGTCACCTCGTGGCGCACATGAGAGCGTCAGTTCGTAGGATCCACAAAAGCATCCGTTGTCATGCCCTTCATGCATCTTCATCAGTTTATGGATTTTTTTAGAAAATACATACAATAGATACAGCGTATAGTCATCAATTAATACTTTGGTTGCGTAAAAGGGGCTGCCAAGGAGGGGCTGTACATACTTATACCTTTTAACAATTAGCATTTCTTTCTTAAAACGTCTATCGTTTCTTTTCATGAGCATCTTAAAGAAAAAGCGTTTCTTGTATCTTTGAAAGCTCTAGAAGAGTATGAACATAACACTTACTTGGACTCCATGCTACTTGCATATCATTCAGTCCATTTATGCTTGTCAGATGGCAACCTACATGCATACACAAAACTTAACGTCATTCTCTATCTAGTACATAAGCAACTTGAACTATAAATAGAACTACGCTATACTTGGAACACTCTCCTTCTATCCATGCACTTACGTGCCCTTTACTATGTTAAAACCTTCGGGGACCCATTACGGTCACCCCATCTTCCAACTCAGGTCTTGCCTCGAGTGCTCATCCACTAAAGTGAACTCATGATTCACCTTAGGATTAAGACACTAAGGCCTCTGTCTCATTCTTCTCATTAACCTCATTCTGACGCATGACTCAAACCAACTAAGTCACGCATCCTGTCCTTAGACAGTACACCTGTCACTTTCTTCATGCATCTTAGCCCATACTAATCATCATTCCCATCCAGACAAGCCATATGGCTCTAAGCCAACTCTGAGGCTTAATCACCGTGTAACTACTACTCAGGATAGATTACCCATTACATATGGTGAATCCATCCGGCACATGTGTCTAACCAGACTACACATGTACTCTACCTTTCATCACCTAAGATTAACATATATAACACGTAGATCACCAGCTTCGAGGGACAAGGGTCATACTCCGATACCAACCGTCTCTTAACCCGGCTAGCATGGCTCCTCATGCAACCCGTCCATTTGACAGTTCATCCCAACACTTAACACGACAAGACTCCAATCATAACCATGTCTTATGCCCCGTCATACAGCTCAAGACTGCTCCCAAGCTACACCGTGACCTTGTCGCGTTACCAACACTCTGGTACATAACTTCCTAATTCGTCATGAGTACGATTCCTTACATACTCCCGACACATCGTGACATCTTGTCACGTTCCCATTACGCCATTCCTACACTCTAACATTTCACCCATCATAAGCGTGACTTCCAATAACCACGTCACTTCGTGACGTTGCCCAGTCATGCTTCCGCTGTGTACTCCTACACTTGTTCCACTACTTCGTCCATCGTAAGCACTACTGTCAGTAGTCATGTCACTTCGTGACATTCCTCAGTCATGTTTCCGATGCACACCCTTATACTTGTTTTGCTACTTCACGCATACTCCTAGCCAAAAGTCCATCACGGTGACACTTACCACATCAGACTACAGGCTATGCCATAACTACTTCGGAACACTGTTCCACAGTTCTCGACACTATCCATCACGTTCCACGCCCATCAATCACATAACCATCCTTATCTCTACGACACGCCACACGGAATGTCGCTGCCATGTGGAGTAGACTCCACGTATACTCCCTTCATACAACCACGCCACATCACCACTAAAGCATACCGGCCATATGGTACATCACTATATCACACGGAGTACATTCCTTGTGTACTCCATCCACATGCATTATGCCACAACACCATTAGGGCATATCCGCCATATGGTGCATCTCACCATCACATGAAGTACATTCCACTTGTACTCCCCACATACGCTCCATCACCATTATGGTATACCCGCCATATAGTGCATCACTATATCATATGGAGTACACTCCTCGTATATTCCCTTCATACACACTACGACACATCACCATTATGGCATCCCTGTCATATGGTGCGTCGCTTCATCACATGGAATACACTCCGCGTATATTCCATGCACTTACAACACATCACCACTACGGCATACCCGCCATATGGTGCGTCATTCCATCACATGGAATACACTCCGCGTATATTCTATGCACGTTAAGCCACATCACCACTATGGCATACACGCCATATGCTGCATCGTCCACCACATAGAGTACACTCCACATGTACTCCCCACATACACTCCATCACCACTATGGCTTACTCGCCATACGGAGTACATTCCACATATATCCCCTTCATATATCATACCCCACACAGAGTACACTCAGTGTGTACTCTTCCCGTTCCACATACACCACGCCACATCACTATTATGGCATAAACGCCATATGGTGCATCAATCCGCCACATGGAATACATTCCACATGTACTCCTTTTACACGCACTACCCACAGAGTACACTTCTCCGTGTACTCATCCCGTTCTACCATATGCTAGGAGGGTATATTTTACATATACTCTCCTTGTCTCACATTACGCCACATACAAAGTACACCCAGCATGTACTCTTTCCATTCCACACAACGCCACGACATCCATACAACACATGCCCCACAACTACACTACAGAGCACAACCACTTCATAATTACAGCACAGTCCACAACACTTCACAATACACCCAACACTTCACAGCACACAACACGGCACAATGCACCTCCATACAACACAGATAAGCCCAACACTTCACTACACAGAATGCCCAACACTTCATCACACAACTCCACATCACAATGCCACAACTCCATTAATACTAACAGCACAGTTCACAACCTAGTCAACTAATCAATATCTAACATAATTAACGAGGGATAGATAGTTATACAATCGACGGGATAACCCGTGCGTTGCTCGTTGACCGTCATAGCCGATGATGTCGACAATGTCGTACGTGGTGGCTGACCCACGTACGTTAACTGTTTAGGTGTTTGGATAGCTAGGTGTGGCTTGGACCTGGGGCTCGGCTAAGGGAGGTGCGGTGAATCTCGTGGTGGCGTCGAGGTGGCGCCATGGTGGCTAACGGTGGCGGATCTGGCCATACCGTGGAGGAGGTGCCATGGGAGAGTGGCAGAGAGTGTGCTCTCGTGGATGGCAGATCGGGGCCGTGGGAGGTTGGGTTGGCTTGGTGGCTGCCTGAGGAGGCTGGAGGTGGTGGTTACCAGCCATGGGTGGCGGTGCACAGTGGTGCACGGTGTGCAACCCGTGTGTGCATGAGGGGGAGAAGCCGTGCAGTGGAGAGAGGCTATGGGCCTCGGGTCACGTGGAGGAGCTCAGGGAAGGGGAGAGGAGGTCCATGGTGGCTGTGGGTGCTGCACACGGCGGCGCTAGAGGCCGTCGTGGGCCTTGAAGCCGTGCGAAACCCATAAATGGGTTTCATGCGTGCGTGTGTGCGGTGGAGAGAAGGTGGCTGCATGGGAGGGGTTGACTTCGGTGGAGGATGATGGCCGGTGGGAGGGGAGGTTGCCATGGGAGCGGTGGAGCCATTGGGTGGCGCACGGCGGCGCAGTGCCCTTGAGCCCGTTCGGGCTTCACACTTCTAAGGGAGAGGAAGAGAGAGTGTGAGAGGGAGGGGCTGCCATGGTTGAGCTCGCCGGAGGGAGAGGAGGCCAATGATGCCGGCGGTGAGGGCTGGCGGAGCACGGCGGCACCGGGCTGAGGCCTTAAACCGTTCGGCGTGGGGTGGATCGCGTACTGCGTACGCCGAATGAGAGAGGGAGGAGAGAGAGAGGGCTGCAGGAAATGAGGGAGAAAGAGAGGGGGTCTGGGTTTATAATCCAGTCCCTTCTTCCGGGGATCCACGTAATGATCTAACGACGATGAATTAAAATACTGATTTGAAGATGCGTAAATGTTAACTTAATTAAAAGTACTTAGAGGAATTAAGGTAAATATTATTTTAAACTAACTTTAGTTTATAAAATAATATTCTTCATCATTAATAAAATGATGGAGTCTCACTTAACATATTTAAAAGGGTTAAACCATTTAATTAATAATAGCTTTCAACATAATTTAAATTCCTTAATATTTTAAATAACTGGAATCATTTTAATAATTAAATATCAAAATGATCTCCGACAGTTATAATATTTTGGAGCTCTTCAAAATATTATAATTGTCTTATTTAAAACCAAGTTTAACTCAACGGTACTAGAAATATCTCATATAACTATTTCCAGTATATTTAAAACACTGGACATACTTTAAAGTCACCTAATATCTTAAGAGACACACCATTGTGGTTCGACACGCATAACGTGACTCGCAGCCACTAGGAGGATGGACAGATGATCACAAAATTTCTGCCTTCGGGATTTGCTTACGTCATCAAGACGAAACATACGTAAGAGGGGAGAAGCGTACGTAAGAAGAAGGAGCTGGGTATTACACTTTGTTATGACTACCGGGAGATTATGGACTCCTTAGTTTATTTTGCTGCAGTAATGACTTGTGGAGTTTTCACTGTGGTTATTTAGAACACTTGATATTGAGTTTTGCTATTAAAGTTTTGGAGTTTTATTTTAGTTGTGTTGGGAAATAAGTTCTTAAGAGACATGTAGTAATTTTGCAGAGGGGACAGAGACAGTCAGTTGACTGCACTTCAAGCAGATCTTTCTTGAGCGCTTCTTCCCTAGCTCATTCCGTGAGGACAAGGCTATGGAATATGCCACCTTGGTCCAGGGAACAATGACGGTACATCAGTATGCTTCTAGGTTTACTAAGTTATCCCGTTTTGCTACTTATCTGATTCTCAATTAGGAAAAGAAGGCGCGCAAATTTGAACAAGGACTGAATGAGAAACTGTATGAGCGCGTGGTGGGTTTTCTGATTCGAAACTTCTCAGAAATGGTGAATAAAGCAACAGTTTTTGAAAGAACCCTTCAAAGAAGCGCTGCATTGCATGAACAGAGGAAAATGACTACTCCTCCCGGGTACCATTCTGGCATAGACCAGGGATCGTGGAAAAGGAGGAGTGAAGGTAGTAGTTCGGGAAAAAGGCCGGTTCAGAGTAACAAACAGCCCTATCAGTGTAGGACATGCAATCAAGTGCACTCCGAAGAGTGCAGAAAAAGGGCAGGATTGTTTTTTCGTTGCGGCAAATCAGGAGACTACATCAGGGACTACCCAATGCAATATGGAAGCAACCAGACGATCATACCGCCACCTCAGAGAAATGAAATTCCAGCTCGGAGCAGCAACCAACGTCCTACTGCGCCTGCACGAGTTTTTGCACTGACACCTGGAGAGGTTGAGGGTAGGAATGATGTGATCACTGGTATGACACTTTTGTTTTGCTTCAAGGATTTTTATTTACTATTATTTCTTTTGATTGGTTTTGGTTAAGCCTTTGAATATTTTTGGTTCATGGATGAGTTCGAATGTGATCATAGGTACTCTTTCTTTGTTTTCTAATAATGCTAATGTGTTATTTGATTCGAGATTCTACCTGGATGCGCTCTTTCTATAGGGGAAGTGATATGAACCCGCGGGAACGAGATTCCCTTGAACCCACACAGTCAATTTGAAAACTCCCCAAGAAAGCCAAAATCAAGTCAATGGATGGAGAACCTAGACCCGATGAGAACTCGTTTCATGAACCTAGATTATATTAAAATCTAGACCCGTTGAAGAACCCGTCTCAAGAACCCAGATTAAAAAGGAGGAACGCCACAAAGGTTGTGATTTACCTTTGATAAGTTCAAAAGTTCAATTAAGAACAAGAGGAGATAAACTCAACTCACAATGAATAAATTCATCAAATTTCATATACTTCATAAACTGATTAGAATGAGGCTACATAGAGTATTTAAAGCAAAACCTAATGAAACCCTAGCCAAAATAAACCCCCACCTTCCAAAAGTGCCCCTGGATGAACAGTGTCGCGGCTACAGTGCCGCGCTACAGTAACTCTCGACTACAGTAACCCTAACCCTAGTTCAATAAAATAATAACTTTCCCAACATGCCCTTGCATAGGCCCCCTTCAATACTTCCCATAATAAACTCAATTATTCTAAACTAATAACATAAGTTCTTTAAATGAATTAAATAAGTTGAAACCCTTCAAGAGCCCAAAGCCTTTAAGTCTTGTCGTTGCCCTCTTCCGTAGTTAATCAAATGAATTAAAACTGGATCTTCATCCTTCAAGCCCCATCTTGAATGTTGGGCTCTTGCAAAACATGTCTCAAGTGGATTGCATCAATCCTTACATTGTCTCCTTAATCTTCTTGGCCCATCTGGAAGTTGGAAATGATCTTTAAGACTAGGCCCATCTTGGTTCCCATCATTCCCCCTCTCCTCAAAAGGATTCGACCTCGAATCTCCACCTGGATCAAAGGGAAAGTGGTTAGTAACATTGAAAATAGTAGAAACATGATACTTACATTGAAGATCCATTAGATATGCATTTTCATTAATTTGTTCAAGAATTTGGAATAGTCCATCCAAGCTACCCTTATCATCATCTGGTAAAGACTTTAAATCTAAAGGAGGAAATTGATTAAGTCTATAAACAATTTCAATTGGTGAAAATTTAGTAGTGGCATGAACACTCCAATCATATGTAAACTCAATGAATGGCAAACAATACTCCCACAAATGTTCATGAAGCACATCTAAAGTCTTCCTCGAACCAAAATGACCACTCCAATATGCAAACTCAATGAATGACAAATGATACTCCCATAAACGTTCATGCAACAAGTCAATGAATGGCAAATGATACTCCCATAAACGTTCATGCAACATGTCTGAAATCTTATTTTCACCGGAATGACCACTCCAATTATAGGCAAACTCAATGAAATACAAATGATACTCCCGCAAACGATCGTGCAACACGTCAATGTATGGCAAATGATATTCCCACAAGCGTTCGTGCAATACATCAATGAATGACAAATGATACTTCCACAAACGTTCATGTAACACTTCAATGAAAGACAATTGATACTTCCACAAACGTTCATGCAACACGTCATTGAAAGGCAAATGATATTCCCACAAACGTTCATGCAACACAGCAAAAGTCTTTCCTTACACCATGGTTACCCAACAAACCACCATGTCCATCACACACAAGCAACTTAAGCATAAAACTAGTAGGCACACAAAATCTATTCTTTCTAAACAAGTACCAATCTAGTTTATAGAACTTACCAAATGTTGCTTTCTCACATGTTTCATGCACACTAGCAAAGTCATCATCATTAGCATGCAATTTCTTATCATATTCAAGTCTCAACAATTTTGCATCTAAAATGAAGATAAGTACATACCTTCTTGCTAAAGCATCAACCACAAAAGTTTCCATACTTCGTGTGTATTTGAATACATGAGGAAAAGTCTCAATACAATCCTCCCGCTTAGCACGCATTATAGTCAACAACTTACCTTGTCCCTTTAAGTGTGTCAATGACTCATGTTCTTCCAAGAAATGTCGGTTAGGAATTGTTGCACCTGACACAAAATCTATGTAGTGCTCTATCTCCCTAATGGATCCACTAAATACACCACTTGGAAACACGACCTCATATCCCTGCAACAAAGAGACAACAATACTAGGCAAACATACGTCAAGTTCATTAGGATTAAGACTTGCCTTAGCATAAAAACTCACTTTTCTCTTTATTTTTCTCTCACTTTCTTCACACTCTTTTTTCTTTCCACTCTCTTTTTCTTTTTCACTCTCTTTTCTCCTTTCACACTCTTTTTTCTTTTCACTCTTTTTGTTTCCGTCACTCTCTTTTTCTTCATCTTTTTTTGTACTCTCGACCTCACAATTATTTTTCAACTCATTCTCTCTTGTGCTTGAGGTCTTATTCTCTCCCTCTTCTTTTTTTTCTCTCATTTTTCTCTCTTTCTCCATTTCGGTCTCACTATTTCTATTCTTCTCAATCTCATCTTCACTCTTGCTTTTCAGCTCAATCTCACTTTCACTCTCACCTTCACTCTTGCTTTTCAGCTCATTCTCACTTTCACTCTTTCTTGTTTGCTCAATCTCCTTTTCACTTTTTCTTTTTTGATCACTCTCATTTTCACTCTTTCTTTTTTGAGCAACCTCACTTTTCAATTTCAATTGGTCCCCATCGACATGTGTTGGAGTTAAAGGAGCAAGTTTGATTGTTTTTCCATCATTTTCAAAACTGTACATGTTCCTTAACCCATCATGGATCACATTCCTATCATACTGCCATGGCTTCCCTAACAAAATATGACCAACATGCATAGGCACAACATCACAAAGGACCATATCCTGATATTTCCCAATTGAAAAAGAAACTAGCACTTGCTTATTTACCCTAACCTCCCCATAATCACTCAACCACTGCAACATGTATGGTCCAGGGTGTTTCAAGGTACGTAAATTCAATTTCTCAACTAAAGTAGTGCTAGCCAAATTAATACAACTCCTCAAATCAATGACCATATTACATACCTTGTTGTTGATGTGGCATCTAGTATGAAAAACATTCTCGCTCTGCTGCTCTGTATCATTCATCTTAATTTGTGTATTGAGTGCACGCCTAGCAACAAGAGACTCACCATACTCTTCTTTCTCATATCCATTCTTAGTCGCCTCCTACCTCTCTCACATTGCAGATTTCTAACCCCTTCTTCTTGATTATCCATCCTATCTCTCACTTCACCCAACACTAAGTTCAACCGCTCAAACTGTTGTTGCATGGCTTGCAACACAAAAGATGAGTTATCTGCCACACCGTTTGGTGATGAGTCACTTCTATGAGACATCATAATATGCTACACAAAAAGAATGTTACTGAAAAAGCTCACACACTCCCTTACGTGTTTACACTCAAATAATGACACTCCACTCGTGTTTCACTCTTAATGGCTTTTTTCCGACGATAGTCTCACACTCTCTTGCCTTTTACCTCAAGAGTTTTCCCACTCAAGTTCTTTAAGAACTAGTTGAACTAAATCAAGACAATACAACCTTGTATTATTCCAACCAGTAATATAGATCAAAGAAACAAGGAATGAATAAAATGACACGAGACTCAAGGAATTTATACGAGGGAAAGAGTAATTATAAAACAAGATACCAACTAGAAAGATGTAATCTGCTCCTATGATGATATAAAAGCTCAATCAACAAATATTTTCTTTCTCTTTGTTGAAACTATGTAGCAAATTTGAATTACCTTTTCTTTTCTTCTTCTTCTTCTTTTTTTTTTTTTTTTTCGAATTTTCTTTTCTTTTTTTTTTCTTTTCCTTTCCTTTTTTTTCTTTTTTTTTTCCGTTCTTTTCTTTTCTCTAATTCAATCACAAATAGCAATATTCATTTGTGAAGATCAAGCAATTGAATTCAAACACGACAATGAAGTAGAAGAGAATCAATCGAACAGCACTCCAAGCAACAGATAAACTTAGAGATGCAGGAAACACTAGAATTTTGAAACCCTAGGTGATGCAAATTTCAGCCAAACCCAAAATCCTAAGAATTTTGGAAGCCTACTTTTTGTTTCTATTTTTTTTTTTTTTTTTGGCAACCCTAGAACAATGAAGCCCTAGAATGAAATTAAAGGTTGCTAAAATTAAAAGATAGAATCAGACCTGATTGGAAACCTGGCTCTGATACCAAATGATATGAACCCGCGGGAACGAGATTCCCTTGAACCCACAGTCAATTTGAAAACTCCCCAAGAAAGCCAAAATCAAGTCAATGGATGGAGAACCTAGACCCGATAAGAACTCGTTTCATGAACCTAGATTATATTAAAATCTAGACCCGTTGAAGAATCCGTCTCAAGAACCCAGATTAAAAAGGAGGAACGCCACAAAGGTTGTGATTTACCTTTGATAAGTTCAAAAGTTCAATTAAGAACAAGAGGAGATAAACTCAACTCACAATGAATAAATTCATCAAATTTCATATACTTCATAAACTGATTAGAATGAGGCTACATAGAGTATTTAAAGCAAAACCTAATGAAACCCTAGCCAAAATAAACCCCCACCTTCCAAAAGTGCCCCTGGATGAACAGTGTCTCGGCTACAGTAACTCTCGGCTACAGTAACCCTAACCCTAGTTCAATAAAATAATAACTTTCCCAACATGCCCTTGCATAGGCCCCCTTCAATACTTCCCATAATAAACCCAATTATTCTAAACTAATAACATAAGTTCTTTAAATGAATTAAATAAGTTGAAACCCTTCAAGAGCTCAAAGCCTTTAAGTCTTGTCGTTGCCCTCTTCCGTAGCTAATCAAATGAATTAAAACTGGATCTTCATCCTTCAAGCCCCATCTTGAATGTTGGGCTCTTGCAAAACATGTCTCAAGTGGATTGCATCAATCATTGCATTGTCTCCTTGATCTTCTTGGCCCATCTGGAAGTTGCAAATGATCTTTAAGACTAGGCCCATCTTGGTTCCCATCAGGAAGACTGATGCCAGCAGATTTAATAGTGTTCCACATGGTTGGGTTTGATGTGATTTTGGGTATGGATTGGCTGCCTTCCTACCACACAAGTATTGATTGTGCTAAAAAGGAGGTGGTGTTCAGACCCCCTAATGAAGGTGAATTTCAGTTCACAGGGTCGAAAGTGAGGTTGGTTCCACCCATCATTTCTGCCTTTCAGGTCAGAAAACTGTTGCGTGGTGGTTGTCAGGGATTCTTAGCCTGTGTGGTAGAAGGACCAAAGGAGGAGTTGATGTTGGAACGGATACCTGTTGTGAGAGATTATCCAGAGGTCTTCCCTGAAGATTTATCGGGACTTCCACCCTTATCTTGCATGGCGCCGTCTGAATTAGCGGAACTCAAAGAGCAGTTGCAAGATTTGTTAGAAAAGGGTTTCATCAGGCCCAGTGTTTCACCTTGGGGAGCTCCAGTTCTGTTTGTGAAGAAGAATGATGGATCGATGAGAATGTGTATCGATTATAGGGAACTTAATCGGGTGACCATAAAAAATAAATACCCACTACCCCGTACAGAAGATTTGTTTGATCAGCTTCAAGGTGCTCAAGTATTTTCAAAGATTGATCTGCGATCGGGTTACCATCAATTGAAGATCAGAGCAGAAGACGTGGCTAAGACGGTGTTCAGGACCCGATATGGTCATTATGAGTTTTTGGTCATGCCTTTTGGCTTGACTAACGCTCCAGCAGTATTCATGGACTTGATGAACAGGGTATTCCATGAGTTTTTGGATAAATTTGTGGTGGTTTTTATTGATGATAAATTTTGGCTTGATTCAATCAC
Organism: Juglans mandshurica; assembly: GCA_022457165.1. Taxonomy (NCBI): domain Eukaryota; kingdom Viridiplantae; phylum Streptophyta; class Magnoliopsida; order Fagales; family Juglandaceae; genus Juglans; species Juglans mandshurica. The sequence goes on from CM039626.1 coordinate 11,706,052, forward strand.
GTTTCTGGGACATGTAGTTTCGAAAGATGGTATTTCAGTGGACCCAGGAAAAGTGGAAGCAGTGGTTAGTTGGTTGGCACCGAAGAATGTTCATGAGGTTAGAAGCTTCTTGGGATTGGCAGGTTATTACCGTCGATTCATTGATGGGTTTTCCAAGATTGCAGTTCCTCTCACTGCACTGACCAGGAAAAATATGTTTGTTCTAATGATGATACTCAGTTTATGTTATGCCAAAGTATTACAGGTTTTACTTGTCTTAAAATCATCGCTCCATTACTTTTGGAAAACATGTATGTTTGCAGAGATAACTCTGTAAAATAATAATCATCTTACTTTTTTATTATTAGTTTTTTCTCAAACGTTCCCTCCCTCATGTTTATTTCCATTTCCTCTTTTATCCCCATTCTCTTTCCACGCAGTGGCTTCCTGAGCAAACCAATTTTCTTCAGTTTTGAGAAATATGACCGATAGATCTTCAAAATATGACCAAAATAAATTAGATAAAAAATTATAATAAAAAGTCAAAAATAAATAATATTTTATTATTATATAGACTTTGGATGGATAATTTAATATGTGATTAAGTTTCGAGTGGAATAGACAAAAATCAGAAAATGCTAAATTAGGTATATTTTGATTAATGGGATAGCCAAGCTGATGCTAGTGCCAATGCTCCTATATGACAGAGTACCAAATGTCCATCTCCACTACAAGAAACAGAGCCTTCCCGGGGCCACAAATCGTCACAAATAACTCCTAATTTCGCTGCAAATGTTTATACTTAGCGATTTATACTGTGTTGCACGTTTGTCGCAATTGTCTACTCATTTAAAAGTTAAGCCAACGAAACCCAAAAATCATCTGGAAAATTAATTATTTACAGCGATTTTTTTCGTTGCTTATATTCTAAAAATATGCCACAAAAAAAATCAGGATTTCAACTTTAAATCGCTGAGAAAAAGTTTTTACAGCATTTAATGTCATCGCTAATACACAAAAAATCGCCTCAAATATTTTCTTATTATTTCCAGCGTGTTGCAAAATTGTCGTATATATTTTTTTCCCAAAGGTTTAAAATTGCCACAATTAAGAAAATAGCCTATATTTCTTGTAGTGCTTGGCACTTGCTAGAGTTTACATATAGTTACTGTTTCAATGCTAGTAAATGGAATGGAATGAGCTAGAAGAGAATGGATGTCAGCAATTAGAGGGATTCTCCTATTCACATGTGATTGAGGCTGGGAGCATTCTCATCCAGCTCCTTAAACTGATTCCATGGCTAATTCTGGTAATTCTGGACCAACAAAAAAAAAAAAAAAAAAAACTCAAAATTCATCCTTCATCGACTAGCCCCTAAAATAGTGATCATTGTTAACTTTGCCACAGTAGTTTTCTAACTTTACCCCAAGTAATAAAATTGTGTATTCTATTCACATTTGATAGATGGCCTGCAGTACTCCTTTTCATTCTTTTCTCGCACCACATTCATTGGACTCTTGGTGTTCTACCCAATCACCTGCTTGCCGTGTATAGCAATTATGCGTAAGCTCTTCAAATGTTTTAACTCACTAAAAATGATGAAGGCATCCACTCCACTTTTCATAACATTTTACACAATAATATTTTAAAATTAGGAGCATTTTTGTAAAATGATGCCAAACAGAATTTAGGTTAATTCTAACGACTAGTTCAAACAGATAATCGAACTAGAGAAAACAAGAGATTCGTCCAAAATACAGAGAAAACTCTAAATAATATTGATTAATAATAAAATTCAAAATTATTTTATGAATCCCATAAGCTGGACTTAAATAGCTGCAAATTTGAAATTATGAAGATGTTTTATAAAAAGGAAAATTTTAAATTATTGTATGAGAAATAAAAACATAAATAAACAAGAATCTTACAAAAAATTTGGTTAAATCAAAATCAGAATCACTTTTAAACTTGAAACAAAATATTTACTAACAAGACAAGAATGAGTGTAAATATATGATTTGGAGGAAAATAACTAATATCATAAATATATAAAATTTGAGAGAAAATAACTGATATTATTCTGAATTGATTTGGGGAAAAGTAACTAATACCCCATATCAATTTGGGTTTGCACCATTCTTACCGGGTTGGAGAGAATTCACCCTCGAATTTTAAACTTTCTTGTCTCAATTGTTGTTTAATGATCTTCAAACTTCAAAACTTCACCACCATTTTCTTTTTCCAAATTTTCTATGTTTTCAATAAATATAGTTGTGATTGCCCCCATATTCCACTAGGAATCGAACGAACATCTGAAGTGTCAGGACATGAAACACATGGTTATTAGCCCCCGTTCATGATAGAAAAAGATGCAATGTTTCTAACATGCATTTAGCAATCTGCAATATTCGCAGCGGATAATTTGTTTTTTCTTTCAGCAACACTATGCACCAAACTCATAATATCCCAAATACTTAAAACATGATCTATACATACGGAAAAGATAAGCATCCATGATTACAGTAAATGTCTCAAAAGACTATAATCTCAAAACCTGGGAGACCAAGTTCCATAATTACATCATAAAAATAATAACTACTGAGCTAGTTCATTGAGCCATAATACTGTCCAAAAATCTAACTAAGGAGGCCACAAGCTTCACATCGCGTCGGCGCCGCTTAATCAACCTCCTCTAATCGGCCAGGCTTCGTTCCCTCTCCTCGACATGACATATCTTCTACCATTCGGGAGAATGATAGTTGAGACTACCATGGTGATATTTGAATACAAATCTCAGCAAATTAACAGAGAACATGCATAATCGATGCACATTTAAAGAGTCCCATCCTTTTTCTTAGCGAACAAGACCGGTGCTCCCCATGGCGATGAGCTAGGTCGAATAAAACTCTTTGCTAAAAGTTCTTCAATCTGCGCTTTAAGCTCTTTTAATTCTACTGGGGCCATCTGATAGGGGTGCCTTATGCATTGGGGTTGTGGCCGGTTCAAGCTCAATTACAAATTCTGTCTCTAGATCAGGAGGTAATCCGAGTAGCTCGTCAATGAAAACCATACGAACAGACTTGTTCGGCCGTTACCGTAAATAGATCAAGCCGAACAGACTCACCCATATAACAAATCCTTTCATGTGCAGGTAGGTTAAACACTACCTCCTGCCTCCAACAGTCTATCTAGACGTAATGCCTAGACAACCAGTCCATTCCTAAGATTAGATTGAATTCCATCATGTGAAAAACAATCAAATATGTAGTCAAGATCAAATTTTTCCAACGGGCAATTCGTAACTATATTCGTACAACCGATTACCTTCCCATCGGGGATAGCTGACCTTCCGAGACATTGGCTCAGCCTCGAGCTCACATCGTCGTACGCATCTATTAGAGATAAAAGACCTCAATGCTCCGGAATCAAACAAAGCATATACCACATACTGCTTCAATCTAGCTTTACCTAAAGAGATAACTATGATTAATAAGATTTCCCAGACACAAGCTATCTACAATTAAGGCAAAGTTGGAAATGTTACCAGTAATCACTCACGCGTCTGCCGTCTCATCAGCTTCTAGGTCTACTTCTCCTAGTGTAATAGCATAGACCTTGGTTTTTGCTGCAGTCTTGGGTTTAGCATTTGGCGTCGACACTCCTCCAGGCATAATCTATGGACAATCCCGGATCATATGGCCGGTTTGACCACATCTAAAACATGCTCTTGAGGCCCTTCGAAGTTCTCCACTGTGCCTTTTCCCGCATTGGCGACAAGGTGGTGGAGTAATGGGTGCTGCCTTCTCAACTACCACGCCCTTTCCCTTGCTTGGGGTTACCGAGGCCTTTCGCTTCCCCGTATTACTTCCTGAAGAATAAGGAAGTCCCCTTTTCCTATCCGCTTGAGCCTATGCGATTAGTTTTCGTTCCTACGCCTCTACTATCGAAGCCACATTGACCAATTCTTGGATATTTCCTATCTGTAGACATGCTACTTGGTTTGGGATACTAGGTTGCAAACCGTCCTGGAACTTCTTCGCTTGCATCTTCTCGGTACTGATCAGATGAGGTGTGAACCTTCCCATTTCCATAAAACGAGCGGCGTACTGATCGACCGTCATATTCCCTTGAGTTAAACTTGTAAATTCCAAAGCTTTCTACTGTTTAGCCGTCTCTAGAAAGAAACGGTTGTCAAACTCTGTCTTCAATCATTCCCAAGTGAGTGCAGTTAGACCGCCCAATTCTTGGCCCAAAAGCTACCGTTTGGTTTGCCACCAAATTCCAGCTTTCCCTGAAGCATATGACCCGCAAATTGGACCTTCTACTCCTTAGTACATCCAGTAATTTCGACAGTCCTTTCTAAGTCCATAAGCCACTTGGTAGCCTTCAAAGGTCCTTCCGTTGCAACAAAATTCTGGTATCTATACACCATGAATTTCTCGTAAGTACATCCTTGTTCTCCCCTAGGCCATACTTCTCTGGCATTCTGTCCTTCTTCCACCGGAGTGCGCATCACTTGACTAGACTTATGCCTTAACCAAAACTTGACTTATGCACTTGACTAGGGGTGTAACCGGTCCGGTCCGGTCCGGTTTTGGACAAAATCTAAGACCGAACCGGTATGTACCGGTTTTGTATTTTCCAAAACCGATTACGCACCGGTTACCCTCTTAAACCGGTACTTTCGGTTTTACCGGTTTCCGGTCCGGTCCGGTCCGGTTTTCCGGTTTTTTTTAAAATGTAAATTTCATAGTTTGTTATTAAAAATTTGTTTATAAAATAAAAAAAACTGATTTAAAAAAATCTGTTTTACAAACTGTTATTAGAAAAAATCTGTTTTAACTTTAAATAAAAAAATCTGCTTTACTAAAAATTACTTCAATAAAAAATCTGTTTTACAACAAAAAATCTGTTTTACTATAAAAAATCTGTTTTACTATAAAAAATCAGATTCACTATAAAAAATCTGATTCACTCCAAAAAATGGCTTTTATAAAAAATAGTAAAAAAATCTGAAAAAAAACTGGAAAAAAACTGTTTTACAAACTTATAAATATAACTACTACAAAAACTGAAAAAAAAAATCTGCAATAAACTAACTTATCTACAATAAATCCTTGCATATTAAAGGAAATAACTTAGTACTTACACATATATTTTTTAGAGCAATCACAAGAAATTCAAGAATGGACATCAACAAGCATATGAGCCTATGGTAGAAAATAAGTTCAAAAGTCTAAATTAGAAGTCCAAAAGTCCAACAAATTACAAGTCCAAAAGTCTAAATTACAAGTCCAAAAAATTACAAGTCCAAACACTTAAAAAGTCTGAATTACAAGTCTAAAAATCCAACAAATTACAAGTCCAAATTACAATAACTTAGAACATCCAACAAAAAACTTCAATAACTATGCACCAAGCCACCAACTCCAATGGTCCCTTCAACAATCAAGCAATTAATTATAATAAAAAGTTAATAATTACATTAAATAATAAAAAAAATTAAAGAAATATGTTATACAAGTTGACCTACCTTAAATTTAATTATCTCCGGCCAAAGAAGTAGGTCTTGAAGAATTTCTCTAGGTCTTCCATGAGCTCTACACAAAAGCGAAAAAAAATAAGCATAATAATTAAAACAAATTACTAATATGATTTACACTTAAGATATAGTTAAAGAAAATGTGAATGATGCTACATACCTGTATCAATTTTCTCAAACTCCTCAACATCATCCATTAAAGTACGAATGTTAATCGGGGCAGAAGAACGGAGCCAATTTTGTGTACAAATAAGAGCTTCTACCATAAGTGGAGATAGGCTACTGCGGAACGGATCAAGTACTCGACCTGCTGTGCTAAAAGCTGACTCAGAGGCCACTGTAGATATCGGAACTGCAAGAACATCCTGCGCAACTCTTGAAAGCACGCGGTATCTAATGGAGTTGACCTTCCACCAAGTCAACAAGTCGAATTTCACATCATCTTCTTCACATTTTTCAGATAAATATCTCTCCAATTCAGATTTAGTCGCCAAAGAGTTATCCGACTCCAAACGCTTCTTAATTTGTGCATGGATTAATGATCTGAAATCACATTGACCTACCCCAGCAGTTGAACTTGTACTACTAGCCCCTCTCTCGCTTGATTGGCTTATAGTTTGATCTTGTACCCCAACATTACTTTCATCATTTTCACAATAACTATCATATAAACGAGTCAAGGCATCTTGAACCCGATCCACCAACATAAAAACTTTTGAACTATTATCCTCATATATTCCTTAAAAAATATATGTTAAACCACGCAATTTATACCGAGGATCAAAAACCAACCCAACATACAACAAAAGATTCATTTTTTCAATATTTCCCCAATACTTCTCATATTTTGATTTCATACTAAATGCCATTGTCCTCAAATTATGAGGCCCTTCCACACACTCCATGTTAATTGCAGCTTGAATTGTTGCTAACTCAAATAAAAAACTATTGCAAGTGACATAATTGGTCCCCGAGAAATGCAAGGTTGCATCATAAAAAAGTTTCAAAAATTTTGCAAACAACCTACTCTTATCCCAATCATCCATGGTTGGAGGCCCTAACTTGGATGTCCCTCCTCTACCCAACTCACTAACACCATCATCATCATCATTATCATCCTCCCCAACACTCTTAATATATCCCGGATCTTCATCCTCTAGCCGTTCAAATGCTTTTTGAAAATTTTCAGCCCTATCCAACATCATATAAGTGGAGTTCCAACGGGTTGCTACATCTAAGCATACACCACTTTTACAAGTAATGTTCCTCATTGTCACAACATTGCTTAAATGTGTTCCACCTTTGTGGAGATGATTTTACATACTTCACAGCTCCTCTAATTCTTACAATTGATTGATCATATTCTTTCAACCCATCCCGAACGATTAAGTTCAAGATATGAGCACAACATCTCATATGCAAGATACGAAACTGCCCCATTGTTTGAACTTGCATTATCAAGTGTAATTGTAAACATTTTGGGCCTCCCCCATTCAAGCAAACACATTTCAATTTGTTTACCTAGTGTCTCACCCTTATGGTTTTCAACCTTGCAAAAATTGAGAATTTTTTTGTGCATGTTCCAATCTTCATCAATAAAATGTGCAGTGAGACACATGTAATTAAAATTTTGCACGGATGTCCATGTATCCATGGTTAGACAAATGCGCTGCCCCTTAAAAGCATTTTTCAGCTTTTCTTTCTCTCTCAAATAAAGTTTATAAATATCTTTGGCAACCGTTACACGTGATGGAATCGCATTCCATCTAGGTTGCACAACAAGCATGAATTTTTTAAACCCCTCCCCTTCCACATGTTTAAAAGGAAGCTCATCAACAACCAACATTTCTGCTAAGGCTTCTCTACACGCCTCAACACTAAAAGCAATAGGTACAAGCCCCCCACTGCTTGATCCAGATTGGAAACCCAATATAGATTGGTTTCTATCCACTTTCCTAAGTGGAGACTTCTTACATGTTTTTTCCAAGTGCCCCAACATAGATTTTGTGCCATTTATATTAGGATCACAAGCATAAGTCATCCCACAAAGGTTACATGAAGCCCTAGGTTTCGACTTATCCTCAGTATGAATCTTTGTAAAATAATCCCAAACTACTGATCTTTTTCTACCAATAGATGGCTTACTTACATTAGATTTGGGAGAAAGCGGATCATTAGTCGCCATTGATTTCATAGTCCTTTGACTCCTTTCCATTGTAGGTTGAATATTGCCGTGTGTTTCTGTTTCATTTGAAGGATCCATATATGATTCTGTAGTAATAAAAATAAACATTAATTGTTGAGTAACTTTTAAGAAAAAATTGATAAACATTAAGAAAAAATAATAATGATTAGTAACTTTTATCAACCAATAATGATTAGTTACTAATTTACCCTAAAATCACAATAGAGAAATTATATTACCCTAGAACAAGAACTTAACTTTATATAGCACATATATTAAATTATTAATATCATAACTAAATAGTGTTGGTTATAAACACGGTAACAAAACTGAATAAATCTCAATATTACAAAAACTGAATAAATCTCAATATCACAAAGCTATGAGATACGATTAAAATAAATTATCCTCAACTGAATCCTAATATCACAAAATTCAATCACAAAAACCCTAATATCACAATTCACAAAACTGAAAACCCAATCACATATTCACAAAAATCTCAATATCACAAAACCTAATCACAAAAATCTTAATATCACAAAATCCAATCACATAAATCTTAATATGTAATTTAAAAAAAAAAAAAAAACTTACCCAGGGCCTAGGGGACTGAGAGACGAGAGAGCGGGAGAGACGAGATGACTGATGAGTACTGTGGCTACTGCCTACTGGACTCGGAATAGCCGATAGACGAGTGCTTGACTCCTTGAGCGTCCGAGACTGAGAGCAGGAGACTGAGATTTGAGCTTAAAGCCTTAAACGGCGCTGCGTGAGGAGTTGAGGACAGAGGCGATTTTACTTTTCGTTGAATGCTTTTTACTTTTTAGGGTTGAAGAGTAGGGGTGTTAAAGCAATGAAGTGTAATGAGAAATGAGAATGAGTCTGACTAATGAAGTAATGAGTAATGAAATTGAAGGCTGAATGCTGAACGGCGTGAACGCTGACTTGCGGGACCCATGTAATACATTGACTATGTCAATGTGTTTTAGTGATATTATGAATTTAATATAATTATATATAAATATTTGTAAATTGTAATACTAATACTGATACATTTAATGTATTTTCAATGTAATTTAATATAACTATATATAAATATTTAATATATTTAATAGACTATAATAATTTAATATAATTATATATAAATATTTGTAATACTGATGGCTTATATATATAACTAATACTAATACTCTAATATAGACTATAGTTATAATTATACTAATAATGTTATACTAAATCACTATAACTAATACTAATATATACCTATACTAATAATCTAATGTTAATACTATTATATAGTCCAATATATTATATAGCTATACAAATATATAACTAATATTATTAGTCTAATATAGACTATAGTCATACTAATATAATTTTACTAAAATATTATAATTAATGCTTATATATAACTAATACTATTATATATTATATAGTCTAATATATTATATAGCTACAACTAATACTAATATATATACTAAAACTAATAGTATATAGTATTATTATGATAGTATCACTATAATAGTATAATATATAGTTAGATATATATGATTAATATATATATAAAATATATACTATAGTAATTTAATATAACTATATATAAACATTTGTAATACATTTAATATATTTTCAATGTAATACATTTAATAGACTATAGTAATTTAACATAATTATATATAAATATTTGTAATATACATTTAGCCTACTAGTATAGTTATATATTAGTATTAGTTATAGTGATTTAGTATAACTATATTAGTATAACTATAATTATAGTCTATATTAAACTATTAATATTAGTTAAATAGTTATAGACTTATATATTAGTATAGCTATATAATATATTAGACTATATAATAGATTAATAGTATTAATATTAGTCCATTAGTATAGTTATATTATATATATTAGTATTAGTTATAGTGATTTAGTATAACTATATTAGTATAACTATAATTATAGTCTATATTAAACTATTAATATTAGTTAAATAGTTATAGACTTATATATTAGTATAGCTATATAATATATTAGACTATATAATAGATTAATAGTATTAATATTAGTCCATTAGTATAGTTACATTATATATATTAGTATTAGTTATAGTGATTTAGTATAACTATATTAGTATAACTATAATTATAGTCTATATTAAACTATTAATATTAGTTAAATAGTTATAGACTTATATATTAGTATAGCTATATAATATATTAGACTATATAATAGATTAATAGTATTAATATTAGTCTATTAGTATAGTTACATTATATATATTAGTATTAGTTATAGTGATTTAGTATAACTATATTAGTATAACTATAATTATTAATTATAGTCTATATTAAACTATTAGTATTAGTTAAATAGTTATAGTCTTATAGACTTATATATTATAATATTAATATTAGTATAGCTAAATAATATATCAGACTATATAATAGTATTAATATAAGACTATTGGTATAGTTATAAGTTATATATTAGTATTAGTTATAAACTATATATTTAATATTACTATTAGTATTAGTTATAAACTTTAGTAAAATCTTTTAGTATTAATTATAAATATAACTATAGTCTATAGTCTATATTAGACTATTAGTATTATTTATAAACTTATATATTAGTATTAACATTTAATGTAATAATTTATAAATTATAATATGAAATTATTTCATATATGAATATATATAATTATATATATTATATATAAAAATTTCACATATAAATTTATAATTTTATATATTAATATATATATATATATAATATTGCATAAAACTTAATAACTTATATATAAAAAAAAAAATTTATATTTTTTTATGAACCGGTCCGGTCCGGTCCGGTTTGGTTCCAAAAATCCTAAAACCGGAACCGGACCGGAACCGGCCGGTTTTAAGATTTTCGGAACCGGTCCCGGACCGGACCGGTTCAAAACCGGTAAAACCGGTCCGGTCCGGTCCGGTCCAGACCGGTTTTCCGGTTTAAAATTACACCCCTACACTTGACCATTTGCAAAAGACTTGTAACAGAGACTTAAGCTTTTCATAAAAACTTCTTAACTTTTTTCTTATTCACGTGATCTTATTCAGAACTTGTCTTATAAAAACATATCACAAGATTTACATCGAGTGATCCTTATCATATGAGTTCTTATACTTGTTCAGAGGGTGGACACAACACGACTCCCTCCTTGCACCGCATGTTCCTGCTAGTTACCGCACCATCAACGATCCGTACACCGTGATGAATAAGTCATAAACAGAGAATCATATTAACTTGACCTTACTTCATTGGGTTACATGCCTTATGCACCCATTAGCGTTAGGTGCTTCCTCGCTCTGGCATCCTTTAAAAGAATGTATTTGAGGCTCGTCGACTATTCTTCATCGATGAAACCTTAGGGGCAAACTTGTCCTTGATACGAAAGTCTCATCACAAAATTCTTCTAGAAACTTGGTGCATGCTTGACACATGGCGAAAGTTGTCAAGATTCGAAATCCCAAAGGCCTCTCTCTTCAACTTCCTATGCAAAACTTCTAGAAAGATACAATTTCACTTCCCTAGGCTTCCCTTTCCAAGAAACCTACCTTGGAACTTGAATTCTGGACAAAAATAATGGGCTAGGCGTGTAAGCCCATCTTGGTACTTTCCTACATCTATCTTTCCCCCTTAACCCACTTTCTAGACTAGGTTCAAAGCATAACATGCTTGGGTGACATAACGGCTCTGACAAGGAAGAATGCAAGATACTATCGAAGGTTTGTATAAGGGTTTTCTAGACTTTCTAGCCCTATAACGGCTCTAACAAGGAAGAATGCAAGATATGTATGGACTGAGCAGTGTGAGAAAAGTTTTCAGGAATTGAAGAAGAGGTTGACTTTAGCCCTAGTATTAGCACTACCAGAACCTCACAAGCCCTGCGTAGTCTATAGTGATGCCACTAAGATGGGTTTGGGATTTGTTCTAATGGAACAAAGAAGAGTCATCACCTATGCTTCACGATAGCTCAAAGATTAGGAATAGCGTTTGTGCACAGTTTAAAAAAAAATTGCATTAATATGATGTGCATTGATACATATATGAATGACACACACTCTATTTCTAGTACTTTGTGAAATCTGAGCATCTTGGTGGAGTAGTTGAGCGGAATCATTTTGTGAAGATTTATTTTCAAGCTTTAAGCATAGATCATGATTTTTGATGCATCATATTTTGTTGATGTGTAGTTTGAAACATCGAGATTGATATGAACCCGCGGGAATGAAATCCCTTGAACCCACAGTCAATTTGAAAACTCCCCAAGAAAGCCAAACTCAAGTCAATTGATGGAGAACCTAGACCCGATGAGAACTCGTTTCAAGAACCTAGATTATATTAAAATCTAGACCCGTTGAAGAACCCATCTCAAGAACCCAGATTATAAAGGAGGAACGCCACAAAGGTTGTGATTTACCTTTGATAAGTTCAAAAGTTCAATTAAGAACAAGAGGAGATAAACTCAACTCACAATGAATAAATTCATCAAATTTCATAAACTTTATTAAACTGATTAGAATGAGGCTACATAGAGTATTTAAAGCAAAACCTAATGAAACCCTAGCCAAAATAAACCCCCACCTTCCAAAAGTGCCCCTGGATGAACAGTGTCGCGGCTACAGTGCCGCGCTACAGTAACACTCGGCTACAGTAACCCTAACCCTAGTTCAATAAAATAATAACTTTCCCAACATGCCCTTGCATAGGCCCCCTTCAATACTTCCCATAATAAACTCAATTATTCTAAACTAATAAAATAAGTTCTTTAAATGAATTAAATAAGTTGAAACCCTTCAAGAGCTCAAAGCCTTTAAGTCTTGTTGTTGCCCTCTTCCGTAGCTAATCAAATGAATTAAAACTGGATCTTCATCCTTCAAGCCCCATCTTGAATGTTGGGCTCTTGCAAAACATGTCTCAAGTGGATTGCATCAATCCTTGCATTGTCTCCTTGATCTTCTTGGCCCATCTGGAAGTTGCAAATGATCTTTAAGACTAGGCCCATCTTGGTTCCCATCAATCCCCCTCTCCTCAAAATGATTCGACCTCGAATCTCCACCTGGATCAAAGGGAAAGTGGTTAGTAACATTGAAAATAGTAGAAACATGATACTTACATTGAAGATCCATTAGATATGCATTTTCATTAATTTGTTCAAGAATTTGGAATAGTCCATCCAAGCTACCCTTAAAATCATCCGGTGAAGACTTTAAATCTAAAGGAGGAAATTGATTAAGTCTATAAACAATTTCAACTGATGAAAATTTAGTAGTGGCATGAACACTCCAATCATATGTAAACTCAATGAATGGCAAACAATACTCCCACAAATGTTCATGAAGCACATCTAAAGTCTTCCTCGAGCCAAAATGACCACTCCAATATGCAAAGTCAATGAATGACAAATGATATTCCCATAAACGTTCATGCAACAAGTCAATGAATGGCAAATGATACTCCCATAAACGTTCATGCAACATGTCTGAAATCTTATTTTTACCAGAATGACCACTCCAATTATATATGCAAACTCAATGAAATACAAATGATACTCCCGCAAACGATCGTGCAACACGTCAATGTATGGCAAATGATACTCCCACAAGCGTTCGTGCAATACATCAACGAATGACAAATTATACTTCCACAAACGTTCATGTAACACTTCAATGAATGACAATTGATACTTCCACAAACGTTCATGCAACACGTCATTGAAAGGCAAATGATATTCCCACAAACGTTCATGCAACACAACAAAAGTCTTCCTTACACCATGGTTACCCAACAAACCACCATGTCCATCACACACAAGCAAGTTACGCATAAAACTAGTAGGTATACAAAATCTATTCTTTCTATACAAGTACCAATCTATTTTATAGAACTTACCAAACGATACTTTCTCACATGTTCCATACACACTAGCAAAGTCATAATCATTAGCATGCAATTCCTTATCATATTCAAGTTTCAACAATTTTGCATCTAAAATGAAGATAAGTACATGCCTTCTTGCTAAAGCATCAGCCACAAAAGTTTCCATACCTTGCGTGTATTTGAATACATAAGGAAAAGTCTCAATACAATCCTCCCGCTTAGCACGCATTATAGTTAACAACTTACCTTGTCCCTTCAAGTGTGTCAATGACTCATGTTCTTCAAAGAAAGGTTGGGTAGGGATTGTCGCACCTAGCACAAAATCCATGTAGTGCTCTATCTCCCTAATAGGTGGTAATCCACTAAACACACCGCTAGGAAACACGACCTCATATCCCTGCAACAAAGAGACAATAATACTAGGCAAAAATACGTCAAGTTCGTTAGGATTAAGACTTGCCTTAGCATAAAAACTCACTTTTCTCTTTGTTTTTCTCTCACTTTCTTCACACTCTCTTTTCTTTCTACTCTCTTTTTCTTTTTCACTCTCTTTTTCCCTTTCACACTCTTTTTTCTTTTCACCCTCTTTTTTCTGTCACTCTCTTTTTCTTCATCTTCTTTTGTACTCTCGACCTCACAATTATTTTTCAACTCATTCTCTCTTGTGCTTAAGGTCTTATTCTCACCCTCTTCTTTTTTCTCTCTCATTTTTCTTTCTTTCTCCATTTCGGTCTCACTATTTCTTTTCTTCTCAATCTCATCTTCACTCTTACTTTTCAGCTCAATCTCACTTTCACTCTTGCTTTTCAGCTCATTCTCACTTTCACTCTTGCTTGTTTGCTCAATCTCCTTTTCACTTTTTCTTTTTTGATCACTCTCATTTTCACTCTTTCTTTTTTGAGCAACCTCACTTTTCAATTTCAATTGGTCCCCATGGACATGTGTTGGAGTTAAAGGAGCAAGTTTGATTGTTTTTCCATCATTTTCAAAACTGTACATGTTCCTTAACCCATCACGAATCACCTTCCTATCAAACTCCCATGGCTTCCCTAACTAAATATGACCAGCATGCATAGGCACAACATCACAAAGGACCATATCCTGATATTTCCCAATTGAAAAAGAAACTAGCACTTGCTTATTTACCCTAACCTCCCCACAATCACTCAACCACTGCAACATGTATGGTCTAGGGTGTTTCAAGGTACGTAAATTCAATTTCTCAACTAAAATAGTGCTAGCCAAATTAATAGAACTCCTCAAATCAATGACCATACTACATACCTTGTTGTTGATGTGGCATCTAGTATGAAAAACGTTCTCACTCTGGTGCTCTGTATCATTCATCTTAATTTGTGTATTGAGTGCGCACGCCTAGCAACAAGAGACTCACCATACTCTTCTTTCTCATACCCATTCTTAATACTAGGCTCATGTCGCCTCCTACTTCTCTCACCTTGCAGATTTCTAATCCCTTCTTATTGATTATCCATCCTATCCTTCACTTCACCCAACACCAAGTTCAACCGCTCAAACTGTTGCTGCATGGCTTGCAACACAAAAGATGAGTTATCTGCCACACCGTTTGGTGATGAGTCACTTCTATGAGACATCATAATATGCTGCACAAAAAGAATGTTAGTGAAAAAGCTCACACACTCCCTTACGAGTTTACACTCAAATAATGACACTCCACTCGTGTTTCACTCTTAATGGCTTTTTTCCGATAATAGTCTCACACTCTCTTGCCTTTTACCTCAAGAGTTTTCCCACTCAAGTTCTTTAAGAACTAGTTGAACTAAATCAAGACAATACAACCTTGTATTATTCTAACCAGTAATATAGATCAAAGAAACAAGGAATGAATAAAATGACACGAGACTCAAGGAATTTATACGAGGGAAAGAGTAATTATAAAACAAGATACCAACTAGAAAGATGTATTCTGCTCCTATGATGATAAAAGCTCAATCAACAAATATTTTCTTTCTCTTTGTTGAAACTATGTAGCAACTTTGAATTACCTTCTCTTTTCTTCTTCTTCTTCTTTTTTTTTTTTTTCGAATTTTCTTTTCTTTTCTTTTCTTTTCCTTTCTTTTCTTTTCTCTAATTCAATCACAAATAGCAATAATCATTTGTGAAGATCAAGCAATTGAATTCAAGCACGACAATGATCCCAATTGAAACCCTAGGTGACGCAAATTTCAGCCAAACCCAAAACCCTAAGAATTTCGGCAGCCTACTTTTTGTTTCTATTTTTTTTTTGTTTGGCAACCCTAGAACAATGATGCCCTAGAATTAAATATGCAAGAAATAAAAGATAGAATCAGACCTGATTGGAAACCTTGCTCTGAATACCAAATGATATGAACCCGTGGGAATGAAATCCTTTGAACCCACAGTCAATTTGAAAACTCCCCAAGAAAGCCAAACTCAAGTCAATGGATGGAGAACCTAGACCCGATGAGAACTCGTTTCAAGAACCTAGATTATATTAAAATCTAGACCCGTTGAAGAACCCGTCTCAAGAACCCAGATTATAAAGGAGGAACGCCACAAAGGTTGTGATTTACCTTTGATAAGTTCAAAAGTTCAATTAAGAACAAGAGGAGATAAACTCAACTCACAATGAATAAATTCATCAAATTTCATAAACTTTATTAAACTGATTAGAATGAGGCTACATAGAGTATTTAAAGCAAAACCTAATGAAACCCTAGCCAAAATAAACCCCCACCTTCCAAAAGTGCCCCTGGATGAACAGTGTCGCGGCTACAGTAACACTCGGCTACAGTAACCCTAACCCTTTCAATAAAATAATAACTTTCCCAACATGCCCTTGCATAGGCCCCCTTCAATACTTCCCATAATAAACTCAATTATTCTAAACTAATAACATAAGTTCTTTAAATGAATTAAATAAGTTGAAACCCTTCAAGAGCTCAAAGCCTTTAAGTCTTGTCGTTGCCCTCTTCCGTAGCTAATCAAATGAATTAAAACTGGATCTTCATCCTTCAAGCCCCATCTTGAATGTTGGGCTCTTGCAAAACATGTCTCAAGTGGATTGCATCAATCCTTGCATTGTTTCCTTGATCTTCTTGGCCCATCTGGAAGTTGCAAATGATCTTTAAGACTAGGCCCCCATCTTGGTTCCCATCAGAGTATACATATTGAGATGAGACTTGATAAGATTTTTGTAGAACGAATGACAAATTTTGAAGGACATTTTGCACATGCTTATGCTTGTAGTGTTCCTTATTTACTATTCATTGATTTAACACAGGAGAAGTAAACTGTAGGACTACCAAACCACATGCTTCAAAAAGAAAAAAAAATAAAGAAAAAAAGAAGAAGAAAATGAAAAGAAAAAAAGAAGAAGAGAGAATTGAAAAGATTAAAAAAAGGAATAAATGTGACTTAGTGAGCTTTCCTAAATAAAGGGTTAGAAATAGTTACCCAAGACTTTGGGGGTTGTGTGTTCAACCTTTAAAAACAAAGCTGGCGTGAAAACTGCTAGTCCCTTGGGCTTTGAGATAGTTAGAATCAGCAATGATTAATCTTAAGGTTGAAAAATCCTATGACAAATCATGACTAGTAATGAGGAACACACAACCAGTTTAGCTCCACACACACATTTGAGTTCTGATACATTTGCCTCAATTCTATGAAAAAGATTGTTGAGATAGTCTTAATGGGTATAGCCCCTGGGAGTTGAGTAGTAATGTGTCACTTTTGTGAAAATTCAGAATTGTCTTTGATTGTTTCTGTTTGGATTTTGATCTTTATGCAATATTCATCTCAATTAATTTTCACTCTTTTGCTCAAGGATTAGCAAAACGCTAGTTGGGGGTGTGATTGAGCTGAATTATTGCATATTTTATACATTTAGAACCAATATATTTTATTTATTTCATTACATTATTATTGGTTTTAGATGAAAAAATTGTTAAGATGAATAAATCCGAGTATTGAACACATAAACAACATGCACCTCTGACTCGTCGCAATCATCAAGCATCTTGCAAGTATTGAACACATTTATTTCCAATGTCATATTCCCGAATGTGAGTTTCAGCACTCCACTTTGACAATTTATCAGTGCATTAGATGTAGCAAGAAATGGGCGCCCAATGATGATAGGCGCCTGATAAATAGTAGTGGTTGGCTGCTGCATATCAAGAACTACAAAATGCACTGGGTACTAAAATTTGTCTACCTGGACCAGCACATTCTCAACAATTCCCCTCGGCACCTTGACTGATCTGTCAGCTAACTGTAGCTTGATGGAGGTCTTTTTTAGCTCACATAATCTCAAATGCTCATAAACTGAGGACGGTAGCAAGTAGAGCTCTCCCAATGCGTGACTCACCAATCATAATGGAAATGTGGGGAGAGCCGGGATCTCCAAACTTCTGAGGAGTCTCGCTCAATATCAATGCACTAACTTGCTCCATTAGGAAAGCTTTCTTCTTTACGTTCATCTTCCTCTTCATTGTACACAAGTTCTTAAAAAATTTTGCATATGAAGGAACTTGTTGTATGGCTTCCAAGAGTAAAATATTAATCTTTACTTGCTTGAAGATCTCCTGAATCTCAGTGTGGTATTTGTTCTTTTGGCCAGCTATCAATCTCTGAGGATAGGGAACCACAAGTTGGTACCCCCTACTAGTTTCAGCATCTGCACTCAAAGGCTTCTTCAGCCTTGGTCTCACTACCTCTGGTTCTTTTTCAACTTCACCAGTCTGTTGCGTCCTCAGGTGTAGGACCAACTAGCTTTGTGTTCATAGTCATCTCTGGTTGGTGACTTCCTTTCCACTTCTCAAAGTAAGAACGACCTTCACTGTCTCAAAAACCTACCCTGAGACATTATGCGCTTGCTGTTGTTGTTGCCGATATACTTGAGGTTTAGGGTGAGGGTGTGCTGGGAATTTCCCTTTCTCTAGAGTGCTCAATGTTGTGCTCATCTTATTAATGGTACCCCGCAAGTCATTCATGGCCCGAGTGTTCTGATTGTTTGTGGTGGCTTGAATCTGCATGAATTGCTGAAGTGTATTGGCCATCTGTGCCATACTATCGTCTAGAGACTTCTTCACAGATGATTGAGGCTGAGAACTCTGTGCAGCTACATGAGGCTGAAATCTTGGAGGTACTACAAGAGGATAGCTCTGAGAACTCTAATATGGCTAATACTGGTGCTGAGGAGCAGCATGATGAAATGGTTGCTGAGAAGGTGGCAGAGACCGACCAGGCTGATCATTCCTCCATGAGAAATTTGGGTGATTCCTTCACCCCGGATTATATGTATTGGAGAAAGGCTGATTTTGTGTTCTATTAACCCAGTTTGCTGATTGCATCTACTCAGAGCCACTTTCTTGAAATACTGGCATGATTGGGCAATCTTGGGTCTTGTGGTTTGAATCGGCACATTAAAAACATACCTCTATTGTTTTCACAACCTTCACCTTTTCCATCTCCATGACCTCCAGTCTTCTAGTTAAAGTAACTATTTAGGCTTGAATGTCAATGTCCTCCTTAAGCTCATATCTGCTCCCACTAGCAATAGCCCTTAGTGGCTGTGCTGTCAATGAAACTCGATCAGTCCGAGTGTTCCATTGTTGTGCGCTCTCAGCAAGATAGTCAAAAAATGACAATGCTTCATCAGGTTCCTTGCTAAAAAATTCTCCATTGCACATAGTCTGAACAAACAGCTTGCATTTTGGAGTGAGACCAGTGTAAAAATAATTCACCAACCTCCAGGATTCAAAACTGTGATGTGGACAGATATTCACCAAATCCTCAAACCTTTCCCAGCTGGCCTGGAAAGTCTAGTCAGATTTTTGATTGAACTGACTGATCTACTCTTGTAAATACTGAGTTCTCTGAAAAGGAAATTTTTTTTGTAAGAACTCACGTTGCATATCAGACCAACTAGAGATAGAATTAGGCCTCACATCTTCGCTTTATCCTTTAAAGAGAAAGTAAATAAACGAAGTCTAAGAAATTCATCAGTAATGGCTCTATTGATAAAAGTAGTACAAGCCAACTCAAACTCTGTCAAATGCTGATAAAGACTCTCAGAATCCATCCTGTGGAACTGAGGTATCACTGACATCATGGCATGCTTAATAGAAAAATTAGGTGCATCATCAAGTAGAATAATGCATGATGGTGTAGTGGTGCGAGTGGGCTGCAAATAATCCCTAAGAGTGCGTGGTGCATGTGCAGCCATGGTTTGTTCAATTTCAATTTACTCGTATGTAGAAAAAACAGAAGATCTATCTATTTCTAGGCTGTGTATACTACTCTCAGTGCTCGATGTAACTCTAACCAACCTATTTGAATCATCCCTCATCCATGACATGAAATATCAATCCGAATAGCATAAGTAAGGTTCAAGTGACTGAGTAGTAGGTGACAAGTAAAATGTGTAATCAGAGATAAAATAGTGACAGAAACATTTCAGATAAAAAAAATAAAAATAACGAGTTTAAATTTACATCAAGCAACTAATCCCCGGTAACGGCACCAAAAAACTTGACTCACTAAAAAATGAGTAGCACAAAGGCTATCCCAAGTGCAGGAGGATGTCACGTAATAATTAGGAATAAATTCCTAAATTGTCTCCTCAGAGAAAGTTACTTAAAATCAAACTCGTTTAAAATAGTAAAAATATTCATAAAGAGAAAATAAAAATGATGGTATGTGCAATGAATGGAATAGTGCAACGGGAATGAAAAGGGCACTAGTCATATTTAAACTAGATTCATATTTTTAGATTTTTGAGTGTCGAAATGAAATTAAAAGACTAACTAAACTAAACAATCTTAATTAATCTAAAAATTAAATAATAATACTGAAATTATTTGAATCCTAATACGAGCTTAATAAAACTAAACTAAGAATTAAACTAGATTAGAAAGTAATTGACAAAATACGAGCTGAAAATTGAAAAGCCCCAAAATCAAGATTCTAGGGTTCATTTTTGTATTCAAATCACAAATTCTCAAAATTAATCCATAGCAATTGTAATCACTGTTCAATGAAAGCTTAAAAGAATAAGAAAAATAACGACATTAAGTAAAATAAATAGCAATTAAATTGCCCAAACTTCTAAGCCAAAAATCTAAAACATATTGCATAAACTTTAAACTGAAATTAAATAAAGAGCAGGGAATGAAAAGAGCAAGCCAAATAAATGGAGATGGAGGTGGTAGGCAATGGAGGAGGAGGCTGGAACGACAATTGGACCCTGGAAGAGTTCTTAAAATGTGCGGCGCTGCTCTAAAAAATTCTCCAATTTCGTGCTAATGATATGCTTAAATATGGTAGGAAAGAAACCCTAATGTCTTCATATTCTCAAACCCCATCATTATCCTTATTTGAAGAGTCCTACACATGTTAAGAGTTCTTAGGTTGTTCCAACGTCTTGCCCACTTGAAAGTCTTTTGAATTTGAAATTAGAAATAAAATAATAGAAACTGAAAATAAAATAAAATAAGAATAATAGAATATCAAAAATATGTTGTGCATGTGAATGAACATTGTCCAATTAAATCACAAGTTATAAAATTAAGCATAAATCATGCTATTAAACAATTTAAATCACAACTCAGATTTGTACAGAGAGATATGTGAAGTGTACACTGACCACAAAAGTCTTAAGTACCTATTCAGTAACAAAAATCTGAATATGAGGCAACGGAGATGGGTGGAAACCATTAGTGATTATCAATGCAAGATTAAATATCACCCCGGAAAGGCTAATATTGTAGCCGACACACTTAGCCACAAGGCTAATATTGAAGAATCTAATGATTGTAGATCCGCCGCGAGATGCCATTATTACAGTAGTACAAGAGTTCATATCTGTGACTGAAGAAGAAATCCTGGAGGGATAGCGTAAATTTGAGAAATTGGAGAAGCTTCGACCGAAGATTCTGAATTCAAAATGACCACAACATTTCTCTACTGGGAGGAATGAGATGCTCTTTTATAAGGAGAAGAAAGTGATTCCTAACATCGCTGAACTAAAATTAAAGATACTAAGGGAGGCTCATTGCACCCCTTACACAGCGCACCCTGGCAATACAAAGATGTACCAAGATTTGAAAGGTTAGTTTTGGTGGGATGGAATTAAGAAGTAGCAGAGTTTGTGGCAAAATGCTCCATCTGCCAAATGGTAAAAGCTGAACATCAGAGACCGGCAGGTGAACTACAGTCATTGCCTATCCCAGAGTGGAAATGAGATGATGTGTCGATGGACTTTGTAATCGGTCTACCAAGGACATCTTCAGGAAAGAATTCAATATGGGTCTTACTCGACCGATTGACTAAGAGCGCGCATTTTCTACCCATAGCTAACACAGACTCTATGGAAAAACTTTTTAGAATTTATGTTAAGGATATCCTCCGATTGCACGGAGTACCTAAACCCATATTGGATTGAGATACCTGTTTTACTTCACGATTTTGGCAAAGCTTGCAAAAGATATTAGGCACTCATCTTAATTTTAGAAGCGCTTATCACCCTCAGACGGACGGACATACAGAATGTACAATCCAGACTTTGGAAGATATGTTGCGAGCATGCGTTATGGAGCTAAGTAGTGATTGGGAATTCGCCTACAATAATAGTTTTCAGGCTACCATTCAAATGGCACCTAATGAGTGGACTTTCGTACACTCTAAATACCCTATTATTTGACTAAAATGTTAAAATGTGAATAGAAATAATAGGAAATAATGTGTATTCTTGAATTGAGTTTCTATTTACTTTAGAATACTCCTGAGGAGATTTTTATGTTTAATTTCAGAGTTTATAAAATAGCAAGTCCAAACCCAGTCAAACTCAAAAGACTTTCAAGTAGGAAAGACGTTGGAACAACCTAAGAACTTTCAATGAGGTTAGGACTCTTCAAATAAGGATAATGATGGGTTTGAGAGTAATTCGGATCAAGAGAAAAAGTCAGTCCGAAATTCACTAGAAGACAACCTGTATATACTTTAGTATTTTGATCATAACTTCCCACTCAGATATCGGATTGATGCAATTTGTGGTGCGTTGGAAATCTATCTTAAAGGGCTACAAAGTTGTCACTTATAAGGATTTCTAAATTCGAAATCTTGAAGCATGTAGATGGCTGCCAAGATGAGTCCTAGAATTTAGGCGATTTTGTGTGTGGGGATATAAAAGACATTAGGACTTTTTCCATACCCTATATAAGCATTTCATTAGCATGAAATTGTAAGTTCATAAAGGGGGAGACGGCTCAGTTCTGAAGAGGGGGAGACAAAATTAATTTCCATCGCCGTCGTTTGCTTTATTTTTCTCTTGAGATTTTTGTTGCCCAGTATATTTATGGGTAACTAAATTCTCAAGTAGGGCTAGGGATGAACTTGCACATTAGATGGTATTTTATGGGTGGAATCAACACCCCAAAGCTGTGTTACAACTACCGCATTATTCTTTGGGCGTAATCAAATTTTGGCACCGTTGTAGGTGAGACGATAGAAGAATTACTAGATAGTTTTTCTTTTTAGTAGTTTGTAAAACCGGTAACTTTGTTCCTTCTTTTAGCTTGCTGTATTATTTTTTTCTCCATTATTTTTCTGGTATTTTTTTTTTAAGTATTTTTTTACCTTGCATGCATAGATATAGAGACACATTGGGTAGATTTGCTTGTAGGCTTGTGGAAGAGTCAGAATCAAATTTTTTAAATCCTTTATTTGAACAAGAAGATCAACCCATTATAACTCTTTATGATTACCTCCACCCTACATGCACAACCACACCATCATGCATCATGTTTCCAACTAACACTCTCGCCAACTCGATTTTAAAATAGGGATGATGATGGGAACCAAGATGGGCCTAGTCTTAAAGATCATTTGCAACTTCCAGATGGACCAAGAAGATCAAGGAGACAATGTAAGGATTGATGCAATCCACTTGGGACAAGTTTAGCAAGAGCCCAACATTCAAGATGGGGCTTGAAGGATGAAGATCCAGTTTTAATTTATTTGATTAGCTACGGAAGAGGGCAACGACAAGACTTAAAGGCTTTGAGCTCTTGAAGGGTTTCAACTTATTTAATTCATTTAAAGAACTAATGTTATTAGTTTAGAATAATTGAGTTTATTATGGGAAGCACTTAAGGGGGCCTATGCAAGGGCATGTTGGGAAAGTTATTATTTTATTGAACTAGGGTTAGGGTTACTGTAGCCGAGCTACTGTAGCGCGGCACTGTAGCCGCGATACTGTTCATCCAGGGGCACTTTTGGAAGATGGGGGTTTATTTTAAGCTAGGGTTTCATTAGGTTTTTTCTTTAAATACTCTATGTAGCCTCATTCTAATCAATTTATGAAGTATATGAAATTTGATGAATTTATTCATTGTGAGTTGAGTTTATCTCCTCTTGTTCTTAATTGAACTTTTGAACTTATCAAAGGTAAATCACAACCTTTGTGGCGTTCCTCCTTTGTAATCTGGGTTCTTGAGACGGGTCTAGATTTTAATATAATCTAGGTTCTTGAAACGAGTTCTCATCGGGTCTAGGTTCTCCATCCATTGACTTGATTTTGGCTTTCTTGGGGAGTTTTCAAATTGACTATGGGTTCAAGGGAATCTCGTTCCCGCGGGTTCATATCATTTGGTATTCAGAGCAAGGTTTCCAATCAGGTCTGATTCTATTTTTTATTTCTTGCATATTTAATTCTAGGGCATCATCATTGTTCTAGGGTTGCCAAAAAAAAAAAAAATAGAAACAAAAAGTAGGCTGCCGAAATTCTTAGGGTTTTGGGTTTGGCTGAAATTTGCGTCACCTAGGGTTTCAAAATTCTAGGGTTTCCTGCATCTCTAAGTTTGTCAATTGCTTGGAGTGTGGTTCCATTGATTCTCTTCTACTTCATTGTCCATGCTTGTGTGTTTGAATTCAATTGTTTGGTTTTCACAATTGAATATTGCTGTTTGTGGTTGAATTAGAGAAAGGAAAGGAAAGGAAAGGAATAGAAAAGAAAAGAAAGGAAAAGAAAAGAAAAGAAAAGAAAATTCGAAAAAAAAAAAACAGAAGAAGAAAAGAGCAGGTAGGATATTCAAAGTTGCTATATAGTTACAACAAAGAGAAAGAAAGTATTTGTTGATTGAGTTATTATCATCATAGGAGCTGAATTCAACTTGCTAGTTGGTGTCTTGTTTTATAATTACTCTTTCCCTCGTATAAATTCCTTGAGTCTCGTGTCATTTTATTCATTCCTTGTTTCTTTCATCTATACTACTGGTTGGAATAATACAAGGTTGTATTATCTTGATTTAGTTCAACTAGTTCTGAAAGAACTTGAGTGAGAAAACTCTTGAGGTAAAAGGCAAGAGAGTGTGAGACTATTATCGGGAAAAAGCCAATTAAGAGTGAAACACGAGTGGAGTGCCATTATTCGAGTGTAAACACGTAAGGGAGTGTGTAAGGTTTTCCACTAACATTGTTTTTATGCAGCATATTATGATGTCTCATAGAAGTGACTTTTCACCAAAGGGGATGGCAGATAACTCATCCTTTGTGTTGCAAGCCATGCAACAACAGTTTGAGCGATTGAACTTGGTGTTAGGTGAAGTGAGGGAGAGTATGGATAATCAAGAAGCAGTGATTAGAAATTTGCAAGGTGAGAGAGATAGAAGGCATGGAGGAGGCCTTAGGGCAAACTCAGGGGGTCGAGATAGAGTAGATAAGAACCTTGGGAGCATCAAAATGAAAATACCATCATTTCAAGGTAGAACTGACCCTGAAGTTTATTTAGAGTGGGAGAAAAGAATAGAGTTGGTGTTTGATTGTCATAATTATTCTGAGGAGAAGAAGGTGAAGTTGGCTGTAATTGAGTTCACTGATTATGCGATTATTTGGTGGGATCAATTAGTATCCAATAGGAGGAAGAATCTTGAGAGGCCTGTAGAAACATGGAGAGAGTTGAAAGCTATCATGAGGCGGAGATTTGTACCTAGCCACTACTATAGAGACCTCTACCAAAAACTACAAAATCTTATACAGGGGTCTAGGAGTGTAGAGGATTACCATAAGGAGATGGAGGTGGCTATGATTCGGGCCAATGTAGTGGAGGATCGGGAGGCCACGATGACAAGATTTTTGAGTGGGTTGAATAGGGAGATAGCCAATGTAGTTGAGTTGCAACATTATAAGGAGGTAGAAGATATGGTACACATGGCTATGAAGGTGGAGAGACGGCTAAAAGGAAGGGGTACATCAAGGTATACTTCGGTTTCTAGTACTCATTGGAAACCAAAGTGGGACAAAAATGATCAAGCTGTAGCAAAGGGGAAGACCGAACCACCAAAGGGAAAAGATTTGGGTGAGGTTGAAATATCAAGAAAAATAGATAATGAGTTGAAAAACAATTGTGAGGCCGAAAGTTCAAAAAAAGAGGAGACTGAAAGAAAAACAGAGAGTGAAAAGAACAAAGAGAGTGAGAGGAAAAAAGAGAATGAAGCCGAAACATCAAAAGAAAGAGAGAGAGAAAAAGAAAATAGAGAGGTGGTTGAGAGTCAAGAAAAAAGAGTGGAGCCACAAGAGGAAAAAGAAAGAGAGATTGTAGAGAGAAATAAAAAGACAAAAGTGAGTTTTTATGCTAAGGCAAGCTTTTATACTAATGAATTTAATGACTCTTTGTCTTGTGTTGTTGTTTCTTTGTTGCAGGCATATAAGGTCATAATTCCTAGCGGTGTGTTTAGTGGATTGCCACCTATTAGAGAAATAGAGCACTACATTGATTTTGTGCTAGGTGCGACAATTCCTAACCGACCTTTCTTGGAAAAACATGAGTCAATGACACACTTAAAGGGACAAGGTAAGTTGTTGACTAGAATGCATGCTAAGCGAGAGGATTGTATTGAGACTTTTCCTCATGTATTCAAATACACACAAGGCATGATAAATTTTGTGGTTGATGCTTTAGCAAGAAGGTATGTCATTGTCTTCATTTTAGATGCAAAATTGTTGAGAATTGAATATGATAAGGAATTGCATGCTAATGATGATGACTTTGCTAGTATGTATGGAACATGTGAGAAAGCATCTTTTGGTAAGTTCTACAAACTAGATTGGTACTTGTTTAGAAAGAATAGATTTTGTGTGCCTACTAGTTTTATGCTTAAGTTGCTTGTGTGTGATGAACATGGTGGTTTGTTGGGTAACCTTGGTGTAAGGAAGACTTTTGTTGTGTTGCATGAATGTTTGTGGGAATATCATTTGCCATTCAAAGACGTGTTACACGAACGTTTGTGGAAGTATCATTTGTCATTCATTCATGTATTGCACGAACGTTTGTGGGAGTATCATTTGCCATACATTGATGTGTTGCATGAACGTTTGTGGGAGTATCATTTGTATTTCATTGAGTTTGCATATAATTGGAGTGGTCATTCTGGTAAAAATAAGATTTCAGACATGTTGCATGAACGTTTATGGGAGTATCATTTGCCATTCATTGACATGTTGCATGAACGTTTGCGGGAGTATCATTTGCCATTCATTGAGTTTGCATATTAGATGTACTTCATGAACATTTGTGGGAGTATTGTTTGCCATTCATTGAGTTTACATATGATTGGAGTGTTCATGCCACTACTAAATTTTCACCAATTGAAATTGTTTATAGACTTAATCAATTTCCTCCTTTAGATTTAAAGTCTTCATCAGTTGATGATATGGGTAGCTTGGATGGACTATTCCAAATTCTTGAACAAATTAATGAAAATGCATATCTAATGGATCTTCCAGGTAAGTATCCTGTTTCTACTATTTTCAATGTTACTAACCACTTTCCCTTTCATCCAGGTGGAGATTCGAGGTCGAATCCTTTTGAGGAGAGGGGGAATGATGGGAACCAAGATGGACCTAGTCTTAAAGATCATTTGCAACTTCCAGATGGACCAAGAAGATCAAGGAGACAATGTAAGGATTGATGCAATCCACTTGGGACAAGTTTAGCAAGAGCCCAACATTCAAGATGGGGCTTGAAGGATGAAGATCCAGTTTTAATTCATTTGATTAGCTACGGAAGAGGGCAACGATAAGACTTAAAGGCTTTGAGCTCTTGAAGGGTTTTAACTTATTTAATTCATTTAAAGAACTTATGTTATTAGTTTAGAATAATTGAGTTTATTATGGGAAGCACTTAAGGGGGCCTATGCAAGGGCATGTTGGGAAAGTTATTATTTTATTGAACTAGGGTTAGGGTTACTGTAGCCGAGCTACTGTAGCGCGGCACTGTAGCCGCGATACTGTTCATCCAGGGGCACTTTTGGAAGATGGGGTTTATTTTAAGCTAGGGTTTCATTAGGTTTTTTCTTTAAATACTCTATGTAGCCTCATTCTAATCAGTTTATGAAGTATATGAAATTTGATGAATTTATTCATTGTGAGTTGAGTTTATCTCCTCTTGTTCTTAATTGAACTTTTGAACTTATCAAAGGTAAATCACAACCTTTGTGACGTTCCTCCTTTGTAATCTGGGTTCTTGAGACGGGTTCTTCAACGGGTCTAGATTTTAATATAATCTAGGTTCTTGAAACGAGTTCTCATCGGGTTTAGGTTCTCCATCCATTGACTTGATTTTGGCTTTCTTGGGGAGTTTTCAAATTGACTATGGGTTCAAGGGAATCTCGTTCCCGCGGGTTCATATCAGATGATACAATTACTTCCTACTTTTCAGGGCTTGAAAAATGAAAATCCATATGTGCACATTCGGGAGTTTGAGGAAGAAGTTGCGACTTTTCATAGTTAAAATGCAACTGATGACATTGTGAGACTTAAGTTTTTTCCTTTCTCCTTGAAGGATAGAGCTAAGAGTTTGCTATACTCACTGAGACTATGATCTATTGGGTCATGGACTGAGATGACTCAGGTCTTCTTTAATAAATACTTTCCTCAACATAAGACCAATGCTTTAAAAAGGCAAATCTCCTCCTTTGCACAAAAGGATAGTGAGATTTTGTATCAGTCTTGGGAGAGATTTAAGGAGTTATTGAGTATGTGTCCTCACCATGGGTATGAGAATTGGAGTTTAGTGAGCTATTTTTATAAGGGACTTACACCTAGAGAGCGTCAATTTATGGAGATGATGTGTAATGGTGAGTTCTTTCAGAAAGATCCTGATGTGGCCATAGAATACCTCAATGAGCTTGCTATGAAAGCTTACACTTGAACTGGACTTGGTGCTTCTGAATGCACAAATAGGTCACGACCTGCAGGAAACCCAAAAGGTGGTGGAATTTACCATCTCAGGGAAGATGATAGCCTAAAGGCTAAGGCTGAGATGCTCCCTAGGGAGCTAGATGTGTTAACGACTAAGGACTTAAAGCCAACACACGTGGCTAATGATGCAGTGTCTTTTGGATCATATTTTCTGTGTGGCAGGGTAGATCACCTCGCCCAAGAGTGTCCCACATTTGCTGAGATGAGAGGGATGTATGAGAAACAATGTAATGCCTTAGGTTTGTACAATAAGCTTTGTATACATTTCTCTGTCCCACCTTCTAACCATGTTGGAAGTGGATGAAACAATATCCATTCATGCATTACAGTTTCGGTTTGAACCTTTTTGGGTTTAGTTGCATAACTTGCCACTAGCAACCATGACAAAAGAGTTTGGTCAGCAATTTGCAGAAGCAATTGGTCATGTTATCAGAGTTGAAGCCGAGGCTGATGGGCGAGCTTGGGGGAGATGCCTCAGAGTAAGGGTAGCGGTGGAACTCCATCAACCTCTTCTGAGAGGGAAATGGCTGATGCTAGGTGAAAAACAACACTGGATTCCCTTTAAATATGAACGTTTACAAAGCTTTTGCTTCAAGTGTGGGGTGCTATTTCACAAAGGAAGGAGCTGAGCAACAAGGCGATGAACAAGTCTCATACCAATTTGGCCCCTGGTTACGAGGGCAACCCAGAAACACAAACATTTTTTACAGGCGTAGGTACGGTGGTGGTGGAGGTGGGAACCACCGCAAGGATGAACAACAAGGAGACAAGGATCGGGTTGCACGTGAAGAACCAAGGTGCAAGGGCAAAGCTCTCAAAGTGGAAGTTTTGGCAGGAAAGCAAGACACGTCCCTAGCGGAAAATGAGGAAGAAAAGAAGCAAGAGGTCCAATCCCAACCACCAGCAGAATAAACAATAGTAGGAGTTGATCCTGTCCAGGGTAGCTACCTTGGGAACTAGTTACAAGATCAGATGGAAGATCAACCCACTGAAGACTTGCAGTCAACACACGTGCATGTGTCATCTTTTGGGTCTGACACACCAAAAAAGGACTTTATGTTGGCTCCTACTAGGAGGTTTGATGTCCCTAGGCAGCAGGTTCCTAAGCAACAGGATTCGGGACAAGAAAGGGAGTCATGCAAGTTGTCTAGTTCAAATGATCGCGTGAAGCATGGTAGGGTTGACTTGGTAAGCACGGTCAGAAGGTGGAAAAGAAAGGCTCGGGAAAGAGACATTCATGAGGAAGGCAATGGTGATACCCCTAACAGGCCAGCCAGAGTTTTCTACCAGAGGGGGATGCAAGAGGAGGAAGACACATAGCAACTTGGTCTCAAAAAAGAGTAAAGGACTTGATGACACAAATGAACACTCACGGTTTCAGGCAGAGGCTGGTCTCCAGCCCTGCCAAAATCAATGAGTATTTTGGTGTGGAACTGCGCTTGGGAACCCTCGGTCAGTTTGTGTCCTTAGGAATTTATCTAAGGAAAAGTGCCCTTTGTTAGTTTTCCTTGTGGAAACTAAAAGCAGAACAAAAAGAATGGAAGGGATCAGGAGAACTCTAATGATGGATGGTTGCTTTGCAGTTGATTGTGTGGGACTAAGTGGTGGTATTGCTCTCTTATGGAAAGATAAATGGAATATCAAATTGATTAATTACACTAGATGACATATCAGTGCACTGATTCAGGAAGATGACTGTGGACCAACATGGCAATTTACTGGTTTCTATGGTCACCCAGATACTGGAAAAAGGAAAGGCAGTTGGCAACTTTTGAAGATGATCTAACCCCCTAGGGCCATGGCCTGGCTATGCTCTGGAGACTTCAATGAGATCCTTCACCAAAATGAGAAAATGGGTGGAGCAAGCAGACCCTATAAACAAATTAAGGAGTTTAGGCAAGCAGTTGAATTTTGTGGCCTTAATGACATTCACTCGCAGGGACTAAGCTTTACATGGTCTAATAATAGGGTTGGCAGGGAATTCACAAAGGAAAAGATTGATAGAGCAATGGGAAATGAGGAATGGAATGATATTTTCAAGCATAGCTCGTGCACTGCTCTTGCAGCAGTTAAATCTGACCATTCACCACTCCTCATTGAAACATGCAGAACAAGCCACAAGAGAAGGAAAAGAAGAGTGTGCTTCAGATATGAGATGGCATGGGAGTTAAAGGAAGAATGCCAAAAGGTAGTCAGTGAGGCATGGAGGAGGGACAATAGATCAAGTTGTGAGGATAGTGACCTGAGAAAACAACTAGATACTTGTCAACAGGAGCTGCTGGCTTGGAAGCAGAAAACAAAAAAGCAGCAGAACTTGAACATCACACAGGGACTACAAAGCATTGGGGAATTACAAGAATCTGGCTCAGGCAATCATCTTGCTTGCATGAAAAAGGCCCAAGAGGATGTGGTGTCTGCTATGACAGAAAATGATTTGAAGTGGCGCCAAAGGGCAAAACAACACTGGCTCAAACATGGAGACAGGAACACTCGTTACTTTCATATGCAAGCAAGTCAGAGAAGAAAGATCAATTATATTAAAAGGGTTGAGGCCCCACAAGGGAGGATTGTAACTGAGCAAGCAGAGATTGGAGGTGTATTCACCGGTTTTTTCTCTTCCCTTTTTGCCTCTAATTTTGAAAACTGCCTATTTGCATTGGGATCAAAACTGGATTTAGAGATGCAGGCTTGGTTAATGACCCCTTTCAACAAAGAACATATAAAAGAAGCTATCTTTCAGATGAATCCACTAGGGTCCCCTGGCCCTGATGGATTCCCAGCTCAGTTCTACCAAAAGCATTGGGTGGTGGTGGGTGAGTAAGTGTGTAATTTTGCACTCAAAGTACTAAACCAAGGTGGTTCATTGAAGGAGGTTAATAATACCTTCATTACCCTCATTCCTAAGGTTAAAAACCCCAAGAGAGTTACTGATTTCAGGCCCATTAGTTTGTGTAATGTGGTTTACAAAATTGTTTCCAAAACCATTGCCAACAGGCTGAAGGCTATTCTGCCTAAGCTCATCTCCCTCAACCAAAGTGCCTTTGTTCCCGGGAGACTCATTTCTGATAACACACTGGTAGCTTATGAGATCTTACATTCCATGAACTCAAGAATGAAATGTAAAAGAGGATTTATGGCTCTGAAACTAGATATGAGTAAGGCATATGATAGGGTGGAATGGCAGTTTGTGGAAGCTATTCTGATCAAGATGGGGTTCCCTCCTCAGTGGATTACTTTAATTCAGACCTGCCTCCAGTCCGTATCATATTCTATACTTGTAAATGGGGAGCCTCAAGAGTCCTTTTTGCCTTCAAGGGGCCTTAGGCAAGGGGACCCTTTATCTCCTTACCTTTTCATCTTATGTGCAGAAGCCCTCACTGCACTTTTGAACCAAGCTGAAGCCTGTGGTGTTTTGACCCCTGTCCCTATTGGAAGAAGACCAATATCAGTGACACATCTCTTTTTTGCAGATGACAGTCTGCTCTTCTGCCAAGCTAAAGCTGAGGAACTCAGGCAGGTGCTCAACATACTTGACATATATGAGAAGGCATCGGGACAGGTGATAAACAAAGACAAGTCCTCTATTTTCTTTAGTAGAAATACTGGCCAGGCAGCTCAACAACAAATTTTGTAGCTTACAGGGATTAAATCATGTGGCACCTTTGAAAAATACTTGGGACTTCCTGCTTTGGTGGGCAGAGCAAAGGTGGCATCCTTTCATACTCTTATTGATAGAACCTAGAGTCGAGTTTCCAACTGGAAAAACAAATACCTCTCTGTAGTAGGCAAGGAAGTCCTCCTCAAAGCAGTTCTTCAAGCCATTCCCACCTATGCTATGGGTATGTTCATGATTCCAATCTCCATCACCAGCAAGCTAAATCAATTACTCAGGAAATTCTGGTGGGGCTTCAATGAAGATAGTTCCAAAATTCTATGGGTAAATTGGAAGCAACTCAGTCATAGCAAAGAAATGGGAGGTCTTGGTTTTCAAGATCTGAGGAGTTTCAACCTTGCTTTACTCTCTAAGCAAGGGTGGAGAATTTTACAAAACCCAAACTCTTTGGTGGGCAGGATCCTAAAGCAGAAGTACTTCAGTAAGGTGGGGTTTGTTAGAAGCTAAATTGGGGACAGGGCCATCCTTTGCCTGGCAAGGCATTCATGCAGGGCTAAGCTTGTTAAAAGAAGGTCTCATATGGAGGGTGGGGAATGGCCAACATGTTAACATATGGTCAGCTACATGGCTACCTTTTTCACCTCCATATAAGATTCAGTCTATCTGAGAGGTGGATTGTTGGTGTGAAAAGGTTAGTGATCTGATTGACCCCCAAGTGCAGCAATGGAAGGAACCCCTCTTATAAGAGCTATTCACCCAACAAGAAATAACTGATATTAAATCAATACCGATTAGCATGAGGGGGAGAGAAGACAAATTAGTGTGGCAATTCACTACAAATGGGCTCTATACTGTCAAGAGTGGGTACCATCTCAGTAAAGTTTTGGAGTGTGCTCGGGAAGGGGAGACCTCAGGTAAAGAAAAAGAAAAACAGGCTTGGAAGACTATATGGAAGCTAAGAGTAACCCCTGCTACCAAGATGTTCCTATGGAGAGCATGTAATGAGGCTTTACCTACTCTAGCAAACCTAAGAAGGAGGAAAGTGGTGGAACACAGTTCATGCTTGACCTGCAAGCAGGAGGCAGAAACCTCTGGACATGTTTTGTGGGGATGCATTGCTGCTAAAGATGTGTGGAGTCAGGGAGTGAAAAAGGTGCAAAAGCTATCCATGCAAAGTGATCTGATTTTTTATATCTGGTTCAGACTCGTTGAGATACTCAGTTTAGAGGAACTAGAAGAAGTGGCAGCAACTATGAGGGGCATATGGACTAGAAGGAACAATACTCTTCTCGGAAAAGAATTCAAACACCCAAATGCCCTCCACCAACTGGCCAAAACAGAACTGGTATTATATAGGGAAGCTCTCACAGAGGACATAGGGGCCAAACTCACAACTACTGCAGGGTTTCCAAAGTGGTCAAAGCCTGAGGAGGGGTTATTTAAGGTCAACTGGGATGCTGCTGTAAATCAAAAGGACAGGAAAATTGGAATTGGAGTCCTCATTAGAGATTACCATGGTCTTTTTATTGGAAGTTTACAGGCTCACAGAAATCTCAAAGGATCCTCTTTTGATGCTGAAGCATATGGTATGCTCCTAGCTGCAATTTTTTGCAAAGAGGTTGGCATAACACATTTTTGTCTGGAGGGTGATTCAAAGCAAGTGGTGGATTTATTGAAGAATTACACAAAGAATTGGAGCTTGGGTGGTTGCCTGGTAGAAGATGCAAGAGAGATTCTGAATTCATATGCTTGTTGGTCAGTTACACATGCAAACCGAGAAGCTAATATGGCAGCACATCATCTAGCAAAAACTGCTTTCGGTTGCTCAGAGGATATCTATGATTTTGAAACATGCCCCTCGTGTATATTACATATAGTCACAAAAGAAATGATGTAGTGTTTCTTTTACTTGATTATGTTCCTGGAGTTTGATGTTTTTTGACATCTTTGATTAATGAGATCAGTTCTTTCATCAAAAAAAAAAAAAAAAGGTGGCGCAATCACCCCAATTTTAGCTGGAAGTCTGAAAACCAGCAGCCTACATAACCCCTAGATCATATCCTGCACCATATCATGCACCTTCATCTTCTAGGAGTCCTTTAGAAGACACTTTGCATGCTTTTATTGAGGCACATAGTAAAACTAATCAAAAGTTTGAATATTTGATTATGCAAGTTATTGAAGAAAATAAGGATATAAAAATGTTGCATAATCACTTACTCTTCAAGCTTTGCATAAGTAGAGGAAAAGGGGCTTATGACATTTTACCATTTGTCGTTCATGCATAAGTAGAGGAAAAGGTTCTAGTAGGGAGTGGAAGAAACAATGCACAAAATTACCCTTGTACCCCTAGGGTTTCGGCCACCACATTGCCACGTGTCATGTTTTGCATTCTTGAGAAGTATAAGTGGGAGTCTCACCTAGGGAACAAGCGTAAGAAAAAGAAGCTTCTTGCTTAGAGAAGAGTAAGTGACATGCATGGGAAAAGGAAGAGGCATGGGGAATGGGAAGGACGCAAGGGGAGTATGCCCAAGAAGCCCCTTAGGATTTTGAATTTTGACAAGAAATCACGCCACATGTCACTCATGCACAGGATTTTGAATTTCCCAAGGAGAGACAACGGAGGGGCTTTGACACATGGCATCCATGCAAGGATATCCTTAGATTTCCTAAGAAAGTAAAGAGGATTTCGAATTTCCAAGGAGTCACACCACTTGGCAAGACTATTCTTTCCAAGAATATTTTTGTGTTCCCTATAGCCTACAAAAGGCGCCACTTGTCCCACATACATCAGCTAGTGTGCCACTTGTCCCACATGCATCAGCTACACCACTTGTTCAACATGCAAACCCTCCATATACCACTTGTACAACATGCAATAGCCAAAAATCTAAGGCCATCCACTTGGCAATAAAGCTAAAGTAAGAAGAAAGAGAGTTTGGGCTATTTTTAGTAAAAAAAACAACCCTTCATCTTCTGATTTGGGGCTTTACACGAAATTCTCACCCTATTCTATTCTTTTCCCCTCCACTCATGTACACACCCAAAATTCTTGCTACACCACATTGGAATCAAGAGCCTAACACACAACAATGGTGAAAACCAAGAATGTTTGGTTAGAAGAGTGCAAACCGAGCCTCCTCTTCAAGATTTTCGACATACTTTTGTAAGCAAAGAAAAGTTTGTAAGTATACACTCAACTTGCTCTTGGTTAATACTTGCATATATTTGTATAAATCCTTTCATTGTTATGTTTGTTTTGATTGCTATTTCTTGTTTGTATGTTTGAATATGCTTATATGATCTTGGAATATGAGTATGACATGAAGGGTATGATTCAGTTTAAGATGAAAATGGCAAGAATGTCCTTAGCATGTTTCGGTTCTAAGGAAAACATTGTTGTTAATTTTTTATACTTGATGATTCGGCAATACCATGTCTTGGAAATTTCGGATCTTACCCAAATACCATGATTTTATGTTTTGTTTCATTATGCTTTGATTTATAAGCAATATGTTTGAAGTTTGAAGCTTTTTTTTTTTAAGAAGAGACGAAGGACACCTGTCCATGAGTGACCATCTCCCAATTTTATTAAGATCCCTCACTTGTGGCGGAGAAAAACCATGGTAACATGCAGGGCCTTTGGGATTTACAGCTATTCAAATAAAACATCCCAAAAATCAACCGATAAGAAAATAAACAATACAACAAACTATAAAACCAAAAAGCAAACTAAACAACCAAAGAAACTAAGTCCACAGGCATGGTGAGCCCAATTTATCAAGACGAAGTACACCTTGCAACATCCGTGGCAAATTCCGATAGCCATCGTCAGTCAAATTCCAACCCAACTCGCCTTGTCGTGCTAGGAAATCCGCTGCTTGATTAGCTTCCCGAAACTGATGCACAACCATAATCCCATAAATACCACAACATACACTTACCCGCACGAAGCCAATCCAATCCACAACCACAGAATCACTTTCAATAATGACATTAAACAAATTAAGCCGTTTACATTAAACTAATTGCAGTTCTTGCAAAATCTTCTTGTCATGCGTAGAGAGAGAGAGTTAGAAACACTAAGATCCCCAACAAGACAACGAAGCCAATATTTAACTGACCACCATTCACGAGTAGCACTGTGTCATGTACCCCTTCTAGTAAGGATGCCTTTAGCAGAAGCCTTCTTAGCACAACGAAACCACACCAATATTCTAGCTTTCCATTGCATCTGGCCCATACAAGGAACTCCCAACAAAGTGCTCGCAAACTGCCAGACCCATGTCACCACTGCACAAAATATGATCAATGCTCTCACCAGCTTTTCGAACACAGCAGTCACAAGCTGAAGCAAGTGCAACCCCTCTAGCCTGCACCCGCTCATCTATTGCAAGACAACTATAATAAGCCTTCCAAACGCAAATGGAAACGCGTTTAGGTAACAAGCGATGCCAAATCCATTCCTTTCCTTGAAGTTGTTCACCTTTCTTTCTAATCACTTCCCATGCGCTGGCAGTGGAGAAACTACCATCTTTGGACGGCGTCCACACCAAAATATCATATCCTGAATTACCCGCACGTGAGTTTTGAAGGATTTCTAGGGTGGTCTCATCCCTAACTAGATCTATCAAACGATCCACATCCCAAGCATCATCACGCCAACATTCATTTATACGTAGCTAACCACCTATCATACCAAAAAGAAGCATTGCCACCTCGTACTATAACTTTGACATTATTGTAGACCTCAGGCAAGACTGATAAAATGGACCTCCATAAACGAGACCCTCGATGACTCCAAGCAGCTAAAGAAAAGTGGCTATCCTTAATGTACTTTGCACGGAAAAAATCGGTCCACAAAGAGTTAGTGGTCATCAATCTAAATGCAAATTTCATATGAAGTGCAAGTTGAACCTCCTTGAAATCTTTCACACCCAATCCACCCTCCCCGTTGGCTAACACAGTTGCGACCAAGCTTGCCATTTCATCTTATTAATACTGTTGACTTGCGCCCATAAAAAACTTGACAAGGGAGAATTGATGCGAGCAATGGAAGCCAACAGCACATTTATCACTAAGAGAATGTGAACAGGCATACTTGCAAGCACATGTCTCAGAAGAATCAATCTACCCCCTTGAGAAAGTACTTAGAATTTCCAACCTGCTACCTTCTTCCTTACTTTTCACACAAAAGGCTCAATGATTCTAGTCGTTAATCTTCCCGACACAAGCGGAGCCCCCAAATAAGTGACTGGAAATTTTCCCTCTCAAAAACCAGTTTGTCTCAATAACGCACGAATCTGAGAAGAAAATATGTGCTTGGACGAAAAAAGAGTATATTTTTCTTTGATAATTAACTGCCCAGACCAACCTTCACAAAAATCAGTAGATCATCTGCATATAATAAGTGAGAATTCAAAGGAGTGCTGATTACGCCCAAAGAATAACACGGTAGTTGTAGCACAGCTTTGGGGTGTTGATTCCACAGAAAGATAAATTAAAAGAATAGTATAAAGAATAAAGAAACTAAAAAAAGATATTAAATGATTAATGGAGAATAAAGATTAATTTTAAATGCAAATTTAAGTGAAGCAAAGTGACTAACGGAAAAAGTTCTCAAATTTGACAAACAGTAAAGCGTCGGCAATCCCTTGCACAAATCTGGTATTTTAATTATTCTTAATTCATTGAATAACTCAATTGGGAACTCAATTCCCAAAATTTCCAATCGGAAGGTATAGATTTATAAACCAAGATTAAATCAAATGTAACTGTAACACCCCCTTCCCGTAGGCTAGGAGTGTCATATTTTTCATAAAAATAAAAGCCGGCAAGAGATCCCAAATTTCATAAAAGAAATTAGAATTTTATTTTGTAGAAAAGGTCTAATAAAATGTCTCCCAAAAACGTTAAATGAATAAACTGAATGAATTCATGTCATAAAAACATGTTTTATTTTAGAAAGTCTGAACTAAAAATAAATGCTCCTTCTACTCCTGGCCTGCATGCTCATAATCATCATCTTCACCTGGGTCGATGACTCAATAAGAAATCTATCACAACATAAACGTAATAAACGTAAGATTTTCATAACAACTTTCATGTTGAGTTTAAAAAAAATTCATGACTATTCATACTGATGCTTATGCTATGTATGACTGCTTTAACTGAATTAACTGACTGATCTGACTTATTTATCTAATTTAACTGATTTATCTGACTGGCCAACACATTTAACCCTGTGTGCGAGGTTGTGCATCGACCCCACATCTCGCTGCAGTAAGGGGAGCCGCTGATAGTATTCTAGCATACTATGGTGGACCACGACTGAGTTCGTGGCTTGCACATCCACCTTGAACTGAACTGCATTGGTACAATGTATCTGAATGGCCATCTGATTATTAGCTGATCTGATTTTATCTTACACTTAAATTTAAGATGGCTTACGTGTCTTATACACATGAGATGCATGACATAATACATACATAATTATAATTTCTGAATCTGAAACATGATGCGGAATGACATGATCGTATGCTATGCTGGATGACATGTTCGCATATGACATGAGTGGTTCATAAATAATGGCTATCAATGAACTGGCTTGAATAATACTTATATATAAGCTAAACTGTGATGATCCTAATTTATGATCAATTTACTTACCTCGCTGCATTTCTTCTTGAATAACACTTCCTAACTTGAGACCTATATACAATAATAACTATCACTAAATTTGTTTGGAAACAATATAAGTACTAATATCTTACTTAATTACAATCACAATCTAAAAGTTAGTCAAACAAATCTTTTGTTTAACACTAAAATCAATAAATCCTAGTATTTAAATTACTTAAAATACTAATTTATAATTTAGTAGAATACTCGTTCTATTTTAAAATAATTCATAAAACTTAAATTCTTAAACTAAGTTTCATTTCTTAAGATAATTATTAAATCTCATTGGAAACCTATTAAATTCTTAACATAGAAATTTTATTAAATTCTTAACATAGTAATTTTATTAAATTCTACTAAATAGACAAAAGAACATTATCAAATTCTTTAACTATTTTCTTATAAAAATGAGCTCATGAAATTAAATCTAATCTAATTTAAAACAATTACTGAAATAAAATAAGATCAAGCCCAATTCAAAATACAAGTCCATTAAAATTTAAAATATTTGTGAATTCTAGCCCATAAAAATATTACTACAAGAGTCCATCATTGCAAGCCCATCAAGAACCTAAGGGCTCCACTAGAACCGAATACATGGCCAAAACAAAAACAAAGAGTTTGAGAGAGAGGGGATGAGGTCCTGCGATGGTCCGAAACTCACCGAGGGAGAGAGGCTGACTCGGCGACTCTGGGTGATCGGAAACGGTCGACGACGTGACAGGAAGTGGACTGCGACGCGGCTGGGTTCCTGAGCAGAGAGGTGTGATGCTGTGAGAGAAGATAGAGAGAGAGAGAACTGTAAAACCGAAATCAAAAAGAGAGGAAGAGAGAAAACTGGCAGTGAGCTTACCGGAAAAGAGTGGGTTCGACGGGGCTGCGTTGGTCGGCGGTTTCTATGGCCGAGGAGAGGGTGGTCTGCTGCGGTGGCTGCTGGACAGAGAAGAAAGCTTAAACACAAGTGAGTTTCTTCTTATTTTCGTGTGTTTAAAACATATATTCTTTGTGGGATTTTAAAGACGATAGGGAGGATATGTGGTAGGATTTTTATGATGAGAGTTGAACTCCTACTAGGACTCAGATTTACACACTACGGGATGAGAATGAGTATGAGTATGAGGTTAGGGTTTCAAATTTGAAAGAAAAATGGGATGAAACTTACGGGTTGGTGGTTTAAAGTGTTTAAATTCAGAGGCTAAAATCAAGAGATGAGGTTCGGTGGGCTAGAGAGAAATAAACTTTAAATTTCAAACCAAACTCTAGTAAACGTAATCTTATACGATTTAGTAATCATTATTAAAACAAAACTCTAGCAATTTCAAATAAAATTATAATAGTAAATTTTGAAATAAAATAAAGATAAAATATGATAAAACTATAGTCATAATAGTAATAGGAAAATAAAGATTTTACTAGTAAATTTACTTATATACCCTAGATCCAAGACTAGTATGTTACAGTAACCTTTTGAAAAATCATTCACCACTTTTAAAATATGTAAATTATTATATTATTGAGAAAATTCAACGACGACAATATACTCTAGAAGCGATATTGTAGCAAAAAATTAAATTAATATAGATAAATAATTGATCCAAACATAATCAACGAACCAATCCATTCAATAGAAAAAGCAAGACTGAATCCATAAATAGAATAAATTTTATGATTATTTGAAGAAGAAAATATCAACATTAAATTGAGAATAATAAAACAAAAGAGTTTTAGTAATTGAAAATCAAATACATAAATTAAAAATACCATATAATGTGCAAGTTCATCCCTAGCCCTACTTGAGAATTTAGTTACCCATAAATATAATGGACAACAAAAATCTCAAGATAAATATAGAGCAAACGGCGGCCATGGCAATTAATTTCCTCTCTTCCTCCTTCAGAGCTGAGCCGTCTCCCCTTTTGTGAACACCCCAATTTCGTGCTAATGATATACTTAAATAGGGTAGGAAAGAAACCCTAATGTCTTCATATTCCCGCACACAAAATGACCTAAATTTTAGGACTCAAATTTAATACCAGTTAAGTTCTTCAGAATTTCGAATTAGGAAATCATTATTAGATATAACTTTTAGCCAATTAAGATAGCTTTCCAACTCATTAAGAATCGAATCGATCCGATATTTGAGCAGAAAGTTATGATAAAAATACTAAAGTATGTACAGGCTGTGTCTCCTAGCGAATTTCGGACTGACTTTTTCTCTTGATCCGAATTACTCTCAAACCCCAACATTATCCTTATTTGAAGAGTCCTACACTTGTTGAAAGTTCTTTAGTTGTTCCAACTTCTTGCCCACTTGAAAGTCCTTTGAATTTGATTGGGTTTGGACTTGCTCTTTTATAGACTTTGAAATTAAATATAAAAATATGCTCATGATTATTCCAAAATAAATGGAAGCTCAATTCAAGAATACATATTAATTCCTATTGTTTCTATTCACATTTTAGTATTTTAGTCCAATAATAGGGTATTTAGAGTGCACTTTTGTATACTCATCAAGCGCCTACTAGATGGTGAAACCTGCCAATTCTACCTTTTTCAAAATTCTTTTTAAGCAGCCGCGTCAAAACTTCTTCCTTCACGACGAATAAAAAGTACCATTCATCATTATTGAAAACCAAGGCGATTTTATACATTCCCCAGCTAGATTTTATACATTCCCCAACTAATCGACAAAAATCGGAGGAGAAACAAAGGGCTTTTAAAACCTCTAGTAAAAAATCCCAATCAACACGATCCATAGGGCATGGTCATATCAATTTTAACCATCACGTTGCCACCCAAAACTTTCTTATTCAAAGAATGAACCATTTCCTGTGCAAGCGTAATATTTTAAAAAATACTTCTACCAGGCACAAAAGCACCTTGTTCTAGAGAAACAAGCTTGTGAATAATCTGCGTCATTCTTTTAACAAGGATTTTCAAAAAAATCTTATAAGCCACTGAGCATAGACTTATGGGCGAAATTTATCAAAAGTCTCTAGATCCAGAACTTTTGGAATAAGAACAATAAAGGAGGAGGAAAAAAAACCTGACGCCGCCTCGATCACATCTTTTTTTCATAATATCCCAGCACTCAATATAGAAGGCTGAACCAAAACCATCATAGCTTGGGCTGCTATGCTTAGGAATGGAGTTAATAGCATCGTTAGCTTCCTCCTCAGATGGCATCATACAGAGCATCTCATTTTCCACTTTCGAGATCTTGGAACTAATTAATGGAGACAAATCTACAAGCTCCACCCTCGTGCCTGTAATGCCCCAATGGAAGGCCCAAATCATATGACCTATACTCCAAAAGACTAGTCAATGATATAATTAGAACGCCATTGGAACCTTATAAAGAGCAATAATTTCTCATTCCGAAACAATGTGGGATCCCATACACCACCTACCCTTATCCACAATCATATGGGGTATCATAATCTACCCCCCTTAAATTTCCGACGTCCTCGTCGGTCCTGTCTATATTGTAGGTGGCACGGCTCAAGTCCCACATTTCTGATTGGGATAGTCTCTGATATCATTTGTAACACCTCGGTCCCGGATGGGTTGGAGAGTTACCTCTTAACACTTAAAATTAAATCTCATTGTACAAATGTAAACTCCTCATTTACTCATGACCTCATTGCTTTAAACCATCGACTCCAAAATAAATAACTAAGATTATGACGAAATCTCAACATAAAAGCCAACTTCCCAAAGTACTAAGCCAAAAGAGCAAAACGTGTAACGCCTTGGTCTCGGATGGGTCAGAGAGTTACCTCTTAACACTTAAAATCATATCTCATTGTACAAATGTAAACTCCAATTCCCCATTTACTCATAGACATCATTGCTTTAAACCATCTACTCCAAAATAACTAACTAAGATTACGACGAAATCTCAACATAAAAGCCAACTTCCCAAAGTACTAAGTCAACAGAGCAAAACAAAACTATTCAATAAAATTCTCCAATAACAAGTACCCTTTTTGTATTTAATAGACTATGCTCACCAAGCCTTACCCATGCTTCCTATTCTTGAACCTGCACTGAAGTATCCAACATATCTTAAAAATGTTGTGGAGATAAGGGATTAGTTATCAACAACTCAATAAGCAGAAGACATATGCTAGCGTGCAAACATGAGCATTTACAAAGTACAGTATGCAGAACAAAATATTTTCCAGAATTTATCGTGTAGAACAACACATGTTTTCAAAAGTAGTAGAGCGATGGTTTTAAGACAAGTATAACCCAAAGTACTTTTGTAACACCCTGCTTCCCAAAAAGATATTTTAGAATTTTCGAGGAGCCAGTGTGCTACTACTAAACTTGAACTTAAAACTTTTTCTTTTTAACAACACGCCAGATATGAAAGATTTCCGTAAAATAACAAACTTCAATAAATACTGGAAATCCAAAATAAAGTTTGCGGAAGCGCTTATGAAAAATACAGAAGTCTCATGTGCTTATCAAAATAATTTATTTAAACTTTAAACCATAGAAATAATCGTAGTATAATCTGTCTAGGCCTCTGCCTTGCCTCCCTGGGTCAAGTCCTGTCCTGCAGTCTCATATTCATAAATGTCATCACCTGGGGGGTTTAAAAGCATAAAAAACAACTAGAATGAGTTGAATACTCAATAAGCAACACATCATAGAGTAAACATAATAAACATAAGGTTTCTTGAAAAACGTGCATATTCATAAATACATTCATAAATAACATGAACATGAATATTAACTTATCTTTCACTTATCATAGGCCGTTACCCACTGTTGACCCCCGTGAGTTAGGGTTAGCGAATCTAAATAGATTCCGATTCCGCCCGTGGCCACGGGTTGTGGAATCCATACATAAGGAAGACATACTGGGTGCACTA
Source organism: Juglans mandshurica (assembly GCA_022457165.1). Lineage (NCBI taxonomy): Eukaryota > Viridiplantae > Streptophyta > Magnoliopsida > Fagales > Juglandaceae > Juglans > Juglans mandshurica. The sequence goes on from CM039626.1 coordinate 11,750,118, forward strand.
CCAGCATGCACGACCTGGCAATGCAATATGCATATAACATAGGTACCGTTTTCATATCTTATCATAATCATACTTGCATATTGGTCATTTCATAGATTCCAACAGAAATCGCATACATACTTGTCGTATCGTATCATAGATTTCAAATGAAATCGCATTCTTTCATAAATATCATGATACATGTTTCCTCACATAAATTCATGACTTTTCATAGAAAATTTTATGAAGTAACTCTCACATAAAATCACGTATGACTTCCCATAATTATTTTAAAGCATAAATTATCACATAAGATCATCAATATTCATAAACTTTCACATAAAATCCTGGATTTTCATAAATATATCATGATTGGGTACGTAAAGAGGAGCTTCGAAAGAAGGGCATACATGCAAAATATTTTTATAAAAGACATGCCATTTACCGTACATACGTGTAGGGGTATGATCATGCTACTTACCTTGCAACGCTAAACCACTATTATCGGCACATAATCGGTCTCCTATAAAAATAAACACGTAATTTACATAAATTTCTAATTAAACAATAAATTTTATTGAAAATCTAAACTATTAAAAATATCCTATATTTTCTAAACCTAAAATCTTCCTAACACTGAATTATTCTAAACTGTTAATCTTTATAACAAAAAGCTTTAAAGCCCGTAAATAAGAGCCCACATAAAATTAAAAGTAAAGCTCAATATAAACTATAAGTTCAATACGTATGCTGTTTGGTGTATAACTAAGGGACAAAAATGTAATTAAATTAAAAGAATCTACCTTTCTGTAATTGAAACCGGCAGAAACATAAGAATTCATTTCAACTTGAAGACAGAGGTATTTTTCTTGAGGGAAAATATAAGTCGTGCGATATGCTTACCAAGGAGAGGGCTGAGGAGAGGGTCGCGAGTGCGGTGGCAAAGCTCTGAGAGAGAGAGAGAGAGAGAGAGAGAGAGAGAGAAAGTGAGAGAGAGTTATGAGAGAGGGAGAGTTTACGGGATGAAAGAGAGGGAGTTCTTTCAAACCGAAAACAACCGAGAGAAAGAGGGGGACGACGACGGTCGTGGGCTTACCAGGATGGAGTGGGTGCCACTGGGTTGTGCTGGTCGGCATGTTCTATGGCTGAGGGTGGCTGGGCTGTGGCTCACGATCGGAGAGCTCAGTGCTCTGTTTTTGGGTGTGGAAAATAGGGGTGCCGTAAGTGGTTGCCGTGCGTGTGCAGTGGCTATCACACGGTGGCTGAGCAACTGGAAGGGGTTGCGGCGGGATAGGTTGGAGACGTTTCAGGTTGCTCTATGTGCGTGAGTATTCCTTCTCTGTCGATTTGTGTTGTGTTTATTACTAGAGGGTCTCGGGTTAGTTTTATAGGCAGGGGAAAGTGAGGTATCGTGGTTCACAGGAGGGTGGATAGAGTTTGGAGTTGAGAGGAGTACGTGCATGTGCATGTGAGTGGATAAATAAGTTAGAGACGTGCATGGCTGATAAACGGAATGATATGAACCCGCGGGAACATAAATTCCTTGAACCCACAGTCAATTTGAAAACTCCCCAAGAAAGCCAAAATCAAGTCAATGGATGGAGAACCTAGACCCGATGAGAACTCGTTTCAAGAACCTAGATTATATTAAAATCTAGACCCGTTGAAGAACCCGTCTCAAGAACCCAGATTACAAAGGAGGAACGCCACAAAGGTTGTGATTTACCTTTGATAAGTTCAAAAGTTCAATTAAGAACAAGAGGAGATAAACTCAACTCACAATGAATAAATTCATCAAATTTCATAAACTTCATAAACCTATTAGAATGAGGCTACATAGATTATTTAAAGCAAAACCTAATGAAACCCTAGCCAAAATAAACCCCCACCTTCCAAAAGTGCCCCTGGATGAACAGTGTCGCGGCTACAGTGCCGCGCTACAGTAACTCTCGGCTACAGTAACCCTAACCCTAGTTCAATAAAATAATAATTTTCCCAACATGCCCTTGCATAGGCCCCCTTCAATACTTCCCATAATAAACTCAATTATTCTAAACTAATAACATAAGTTCTTTAAATGAATTAAATAAGTTGAAACCCTTCAAGAGCTCAAAGCCTTTAAGTCTTGTCGTTGCCCTCTTCCGTAGCTAATCAAATGAATTAAAACTGGATCTTCATCCTTCAAGCCCCATCTTGAATGTTGGGCTCTTGCAAAACATGTCTCAAGTGGATTGCATCAATCCTTGCATTGTCTCCTTGATCTTCTTGGCCCATCTGGAAGTTGCAAATGATCTTTAAGACTAGGCCCATCTTGGTTCCCATCATTCCCCCTCTCCTCAAAAGGATTTGACCTCGAATCTCCACCTAGATCAAAGGGAAAGTGGTTAGTAACATTGAAAATAGTAGAAACATGATACTTACATTGAAGATCCATTAGATATGCATTTTCATTAATTTGTTCAAGAATTTGGAATAGTCCATCCAAGCTACCCTTATCATCATCTGGTGAAGACTTTAAATCTAAAGGAGGAAATTGATTAAGTCCATAAACAATTTCAATTGGTGAAAATTTAGTAGTGGCATGAACACTCCAATCATATGTAAACTCAATGAATGGCAAACAATACTCCCACAAATGTTCATGAAGCACATCTAAAGTCTTCCTCAAACCAAAATGACCACTCCAATATGCGAACTCAATGAATGACAAATGATACTCCCATAAACGTTCATGCAACAAGTCAATGAATGGCAAATGATACTCCCATAAACGTTTATGCAACATGTCTGAAATCTTATTTTCACCAGAATGACCACTCCAATTATATGCAAACTCAATGAAATACAAATGATACTCCCGCAAACGATCGTGCAACACGTCAATGTATGGCAAATGATACTCCCACAAGCGTTCGTGCAATACATCAATGAATGACAAATTATACTTCCACAAACGTTCATGTAACACTTGAATGAATGACAATTGATACTTCCACAAACGTTCATGCAACACGTCATTGAAAGGCAAATGATATTCCCACAAACGTTCATGCAACACAACAAAAGTCTTCCTTACACCATGGTTACCCAACAAACCACCATGTCCATCACACACAAGCAAGTCACGCATAAAACTAGTAGGTATACAAAATCTATTCTTTCTATACAAGTACCAATCTAGTTTATAGAACTTACCAAACGATACTTTCTCACATGTTCCATACACACTAGCAAAGTCATAATCATTAGCATGCAATTCCTTATCATATTCAAGTTTCAACAATTTTGCATCTAAAATGAAGATAAGTACATACCTTCTTGCTAAAGCATCAACCACAAAAGTTTCCATACCTTGCGTGTATTTGAATACATGAGGAAAAGTCTTAATACAATCTTCCCGCTTAGCACGCATTATAGTTAACAACTTACCTTGTCCCTTCAAGTGTGTCAAGGACTCATGTTCTTCAAAGAAAGGTTGGGTAGGGATTGTCGCACCTAGCACAAAATCCATGTAGTGCTCTATCTCCCTAATAGGTGGTAATCCACTAAACACACCGCTAGGAAACACGACCTCATATCCCTGCAACAAAGAGACAATAATACTAGGCAAACATACGTCAAGTTCGTTAGGATTAAGACTTGCTTTAGCATAAAAACTCACTTTTCTTTTTGTTTTTCTCTCACTTTCTTCACACTCTCTTTTCTTTCTACTCGCTTTTTCTTTTTCACTCTCTTTTTCCCTTTCACACTCTTTTTTCTTTTCACCCTCTTTTTTTCTGGCACTCTCTTTTTCTTCAACTTTTTTTGTACTCTCGACCTCACAATTATTTTTCAACTCATTCTCTCTTGTGCTTGAGGTCTTATTCTCACCCTCTTTTTTTTTCTCTCTCATTTTTCTTTCTTTCTCCATTTCGGTCTCACTATTTCTTTTCTTCTCAATCTCATCTTTACTCTTACTTTTCAGCTCAATCTCACTTTCACTCTTACTTTTCAGCTCATTCTCACTTTCACTCTTGCTTGTTTGCTCAATCTCATTTTCACTTTTTCTTTTTTGATCACTCTCATTTTCACTCTTTCTTTTTTGAGCAACCACACTTTTCAATTTCAATTGGTCCCCATGGACATGTGTTGGAGTTAAAGGAGCAAGTTTGATTGTTTTTCCATCATTTTCAAAACTGTACATGTTCCTTAACCCATCACGAATCACCTTCCTATCAAACTCCCATGGCTTCCTTAACAAAATATGACCAGCATGCATAGGCACAACATCACAAAGGACCATATCCTGATATTTCCCAATTGAAAAAGAAACTAGCACTTGCTTATTTACCCTAACCTCCCCACAATCACACAACCATTGCAACATGTATGGTCTAGGGTGTTTCAAGGTACGTAAATTCAATTTCTCAACTAAAGTAGTGCTAGCCAAATTAATAGAACTCCTCAAATCAATGACCATACTACATACCTTGTTGTTGATGTGACATCTAGTATGAAAAACGTTCTCACTCTGCTGCTCTGTATCATTCATCTTAATTTGTGTATTGAGTGCACGCCTAGCAACAAGAGACTCACCATAGTCTTGTTTCTCATACCCATTCTCAATACTAGGCTCATGTCGCCTCCTACCTCTCTCACCTTGCAGATTTCTAATCACTTCTTCTTGATTATCCATCCTGTCCCTCACTTCACCCAACACCAAGTTCAACCGCTCAAACTGTTGTTGCATGGCTTGCAACACAAAAGATGAGTTATCTGCACAAAAACAATGTTAGAGGAAAACCTTACACACTCCCTTACGTGTTTACACTCGAATAATGACACTCCACTCGTGTTTCACTTTGAATTGGCTTTTTCCCGATAATAGTCTCACACTCTCTTGCCTTTTACCTCAAAAGTTTTCTCACTCAAGTTCTTTCAGAACTAGTTGAACTAAATCAAGATAATACAACCTTGTATTATTCCAACCTGTAGTATAGATGAAAGAAACAATGAATGAATAAAATGACACGAGACTCAAGGAATTTATACGAGGGAAAGAGTAATTATAAAACAAGACACCAACTAGCAAGTTGTATTCAGCTCCTATGATGATAATAACTCAATCAACAAATACTTTCTTTCTCTTTGTTGTAACTATGTAGCAACTTTGAATATCCTACCTTCTCTTTTCTTCTTCTGTTTTTTTTTTTTTTTTTCGAATTTTTTTTTCTTTTATTTTATTTTCCTTTCTTTTATTTTCTTTTATTTTCCTTTCCCTTCTTTTCTTTTCTTTTCTCTAATTCAATCACAAATAGCAATATTCAATTGTGAAAATCAAGCAATTGAATTCAAGTACGACAATGATGTAGAAGAGAATCAATGGAACAACACTCCAAGCAACAGATAAACTTAGAGATGCTGGAAACCCTAGAATTTTGAAACCCTAGGTGATGCAAATTTCAGCCAAACCCAAAACCCTAACAATTTCAGCAGCCTACTTTTTGTTTCTATTTTTTTTTTTGGAAACCCCAGAACAATGAAGCCCTAGAATTAATTTAAGGATGCAAGAATTAAAAGATAGAATCAGACCTGATTGGAAACCTTGCTCTGAATACCAAATGATATGAACCCGCGGGAACATAAATTCCTTGAACCCACAGTCAATTTGAAAACTCTCCAAGAAAGCCAAAATCAAGTCAATGGATGGAGAACCTAGACCCGATGAGAACTCGTTTCAAAAAACCTAGATTATATTAAAATCTAGACCCGTTGAATAACCCGTCTCAAGAACCCAGATTACAAAGGAGGAACGCCACAAAGGTTGTGATTTACCTTTGAGAAGTTCAAAAGTTCAATTAAGAACAAGAGGAGATAAACTCAACTCACAATGAATAAATTCATCAAATTTCATAAACTTCATAAACCTATTAGAATGAGGCTACATAGATTATTTAAAGCAAAACCTAATGAAACCCTAGCCAAAATAAACCCCCACCTTCCAAAAGTGCCCCTGGATGAACAGTGTCGCGGCTACAGTGCCGCGCTACAGTAACTCTCGGCTACAGTAAACCTAACCCTAGTTCAATAAAATAATAACTTTCCCAACATGCCCTTGCATAGGCCCCCTTCAATACTTCCCATAATAAACTCAATTATTCTAAACTAATAACATAAGTTCTTTAAATGAATTAAATAAGTTGAAACCCTTCAAGAGCTCAAAGCCTTTAAGTCTTGTCGTTGCCCTCTTCCGTAGCTAATCAAATGAATTAAAACTGGATCTTCATCCTTCAAGCCCCATCTTGAATGTTGGGCTCTTGCAAAACATGTCTCAAGTGGATTGCATCAATCCTTGCATTGTCTCCTTGATCTTCTTGGCCCATCTGGAAGTTGCAAATGATCTTTAAGACTAGGCCCATCTTGGTTCCCATCACGGAATTTTCGGTAGTTAGGAATTTTATCTAGAATGTTAATAGTGTTTGGAATCTAAGATGAGTTTGAGACTAGAATTATAAAATCAAGAGATGAGATTTCGTGGAGATAGGAAAAATTAAGATTTAAATTCAAACTTAAACTCTAGTAAAATATAATATAATAATAATAGAATATTTATAGTTATATATAAAAAAATACATAAAACGTATCTTATATCCTAATCTTAGGGTCGGGTTGTTAGAACTTTAGCATCATCATCACATCAAAACAGAGCATCCTATAGAGCATAGATCATGTTTCACCCCGTGGTGAAATCTTTCCCTTATTCTTTTCAGAGCCCTTAGTGTGCACACAGGAAAGACCACAATAAAACCAGTTTGTTTCCAAAGTGGGTGCACTTAGAGACAGAGAAGTTGGTACCAATCCAAACAAAGCAGAGCAAAACAGAGCAGAGCAGAGACAAAGTCTGATACAAAATCAGTACACCATGCCAAAGGTTTTCAAATGCCATATCAAAATAAAACAGAGTACCAAAACATAATCAAATCATTCTCTCTCACATACTGAAAACAAAAGTCGGAGCATCTTTCTAAATCAATGCATAATTTTTCAGATTCTCAATATCGCTCTTTTTCAGATTTCAGTAACAACATGACAAAATTTAGCTCATGTCTACACAATTCATGTCAGAAAACATTTTTCCTTTTTCATATAGATTTCATGAGTAGTGCAAATAAGCAACCGAGGTTGGTTTTTCCCAAGTTCTTATTTCATAACAAAATATGCAAAGTTTTCAGAAAGTCAATCTCAGGCTTAATAACTTGTATAAAGCCTAGCATAGGAACCCCACTTACCTGGACTTTTAGCTTTTCAAAAATTCTCCACAACAGTACTGAACGAAAATTAATCGTCACCTATAAAAATAATCACGTAATTTCCATAAATATCTTAAATTAACACATTTTTCAATACTTGAACTTGAAACGCTAAGTAACCTATTTCCCTGAAAATCTAAATTTCTCGAAAGCCTAAAATATCACCAAAACTTGAATGCATTGATGTTCACTCTTTTCTTTTCTTTTCTTTTTGACAAAGACAAACTCTAAATTCTTTAGACCTTAATACCAACTGCAATTTAAAAACCAACTATTTTCTACCAAACAAGCTTCGGACTAAAATAAAGTGAGCCGAAACTCACATAAAATACACATACCAATTTTCTGTAATCATCTTGAAGCCCATCGTAAAATCATGTCCAATATGGAACCATCCTAATGACAAGGGCGTTTTGGGAAAAACTCATACAAATGCATGGGCTTTCGGGAAAAGGACGGAAAAGATCTGAGATTATGAAAATTATTGGACCAAAACCGTGTGATAGAGGGATGTCCAAGATCACCGAAAAGGGGGAGAGTTGCAGCCGGCAAGGTGGGCGGAGATCGAAGGTGGTAGGCACGGTGGCACGAAACTGAGAGAGAGATAAATTTGATGAGAGAGAGAGAGAGAGAGAGCCCGAGAGGTGGGGAAGAGGAAATTTACGTACGCTCCATGCATGCAACGTGAGGGCTGCGGAAGTGGTGCTAGACGTCCAACGTAAGACGGTGGATTGGAGCAGCGTTATTCTCAGATGGTGGTTGCGATGGGGTTTGGCATGGTGCTGAGAGAAGTAGGTGCTATCCACTTCGTGTTGTATGTCGATTTGTGGAGGAGAGGAGAGCACAATGACCGAGTGGTGGGGGCTGCAGTCTGAACGTCAAGTCTTGCTTTTTGGCATCTTCTGTTTGTCGATGAAGGTGCATGAGGGTGGTGGACAATCGTGCGGGAAGTATCGGGGCTAAGAACACTTGCTCTGTTTTCTTGCTTGAAAACAGAGGCTTCACTTTAGTTGAGTCATAGTGTCGCCGTTTAGGCTGATGGTACAGGGCAGAGCAGCAGTGGCTGACTCGAGTTGGGCTATCAAGGGGCAGGGTTGGTTACGGCGATGGGGTTTGGGTCAACGTCGATGGAACCCAATAGAGCATCGTGCTAGGTGGTTGAGTGGTTCACGGTGGCTGAGTGTCTCTCTTTTGTGGTTGCTCGAGGTTAGCAAGGGCTGGGCAGTGTTTGAGCATGGTGGTTCGGATGGTGCAAGTTGATTATCATGGTAGCTTATACTCGGTGATGCATGGTGGTACGCGAAAAGACTTCAGCATGCTTGGGCGGCGTTGCTCTAATTCTGGTCCGCTGGTTCATGGCAATCGTGGCCACATCGTGTTGCTGCCACAGGATTGTGTATGATGTTTCATGTGTGATGTACGTGATTTTCTCTAGGTTTGGTTTTCTAGATGGTAGTGAGGGGTGCACTCGGAGAGATACACATAGAAGAAAAGAAAGGGGAGAGGGAGAACAGTTGTTGAGAGAAAATAGGACGTGGGAAACGGGAAGGAAAACCGTTGAGTAAACCGTTTGGTGGGGGAGAGAAGAGAGGGAGAAAAATTAAATAATAAAAAAAATTAATAAAGAAGATAAAATAATAATAATAATTGTAATCAAATAAATAAATCAAATAAGAATGCACACACTACTCATAAATGGAGCATTTTTCCTTAGCAACAAAGCCTTTCTCTATGGGCCTGGGTTAAGATTGGGCTCGGGTGTTACATTCCACCCCCCTTAAAAAAAGTTTGTCCTCGAAATTTGCTACACCTAAAGCAAGATCTAAAATACTTAAGCCTTAAATCTTCCACCCCTTTTTTAATCCTCTGATAATTTAGCTCGGTGCCTCAAATACCTCCTAATCCTTTAGGCATACACTTCCACGCACATAGTATCGACCGACATACTCTCTAGGGTCCAATTCAAATCTAGAAACATAACTTCAACAATAAAATTACAAGCCTAATAATAATTGGAAACTCTTCACATAATATAGTAACCAAAAATCCGAAAAAAAAATCAATTGTCCAAACATCTGCACAGTCTATAACCTTAAATCTAAAAATAACTAGACCCCACATTTAACCGGTCCATGCATTTTAACTCACTAGAGTCAAAATTCACAAATTCTAACATGTTTGTAGCCTCTAACACATCAATGTCAGAAATCTAAACCTCAAATTCCTAACCAAAATCTATTCCCGGAAGTTGATCCGAAATCTAAACTTTAAACATCATCTCCCTTTCAAAATCTTAAATCTGCAAAATAAAAATCTTGACTTTCAATGAGACTTTGTACACTTTCCTCGAAATCACCAAGAATGCCTTCCTGAATCTCCATCAACTATTATCCTTAAATTGATATGGATCAAATCCCAAAATCTGCCGCTATAATCTCAAACTAATAACAATCATTATCCAAACTAGATTAATACTTTCAATCCCCAAACAAATAATCCCCTTGAAAATCCCTAAATCAATAACTTAACTCTGATCAACCCCATTTTAATGGTCACAGACTAACTAGTCTCCAAAATAAATAAAGCTAGCACACCAAGCCAGTGGAATTAAAAACTCAAATCTTATTACAAATCAATCCTTCCAATCTGCAATTCTAAAACCTTAAATTATATAAGAATCATTTTCAGAATTTGTAAGATCGATGAACTTATATCCAATAATAAAACAATCGACCCCAGAAGCTTTCAAAATCTAAAACATTAAATGAGAACAAATCATTTCCTAAAGTCTGCAAAACCTCAAACGTTTGGTGAAATTCTCATAAATCTATCCTTAAAGTTTGTTGAACTTACAACCTCCTATTCTAAAGCCTCATGTCATATCTCCACGAAATCTAAAACCTCAATTATCCTATTCTCGTAATTTCCTACGGTCCACAGAATAAACCTGCTGGAACTAAAATCTCAAATATCATAAAAAATAATAATAATAATAATAATAATAATAATAATAATAATAAAGATCGTTTCCTTAAAATATACAATATCTAAAACCTTAAATTTCATAGGACACATTCCATAGGTCCGCAAGTGCTAAAAACTCACATATCATAAAAAATCATATCTTGGAGCCCGCAAAATTCTATGACCTTCAATCTCATCAAAATTACTTTTTTTGTTTTTTTTTTTTCTAAAAAAAGCTGCATCTCTAAACCTCATACTGAAGCTCAATCCATAAAATCAGCAAAATCTCAAAGTCAAAACTCAAAAGATCTCTATTAATTGTTGAACCTCTGCTTGAAGTACTTCAACTACACTCGGATTTGCTTCTCCTTCGTTATTAGTCGCATTCAGATCCAAACTCTTTCGTAGTTGATGACGAGGTGACATATGGAAAACTTGGATTTTTAATAAAAGTTTCAAAATATAGAGTTCATATAAACATATGCAAAAAAGTTGTACATGCAACCTAATAACAAAAATATCTCTAAAATCTAAACCTCAACCTTATCAAAATCATTATGTAAGGTATACAAAATGAGTCAGCAAAATTTAAAACCTCAACCCTCAAGAAATTAGCTCATAAGATCTGCAAAATCCAATACCTGAAATTTCATAAGACATCATGTCAAAACCTGTAGATTCTAAAATCTTAAACACCAACAAGATTATTCCTTGTAGTCTGCACAATTCTAGACACGAAATCAAAAAGTTACTTCCTAAAGTCCGCGATAACCCAAAACCTCATATATTATAGTCTGCAGAACCTGAAATCTGAAATATTCCCATGATCGTCTCTTAATCCTCACATCTCTATACATCAAATATGAAATTACTTCCTAAACCGGCAGATATCCAAAACCTTACATTTCGTAGGCCCCCCATGATATGAACCCGCGGGAATGAATTCCCTTGAACCCACAGTCAATTTGAAAACTCCTCAAGAAAGCCAAAATCAAGTCAATGGATGGAGAACCTAGACCCGATGAGAACTCGTTTCAAGAACATAGATTATATTAAAATCTAGACCCGTGGAAGAACCCGTCTCAAGAACCCAGATTACAAAAGAGGAACGCCACAAAGGTTGTGATTTACCTTTGATAAGTTCAAAAGTTCAATTAAGAACAAGAGGAGTAAAACTCAACTCACAATGAATAAATTCATCAAATTTCATAAATTTCATAAACTGATTAGAATGAGGCTACATAGAGTATTTAAAGCAAATACCTAATGAAAACCCTAGATAAAATAAAACCCCATCTTCCAAAAATACCCCTGAGTGAACAGTGCCGCGGTTACAGTATGGTGCTACAGTAACTCGGCTATAGTAACCCTAACCCTAGTTCAATAAAATAATAACTTTCCCAACATGCCCTTACATAGGCATAAACCCAATTATTCTAAACAAATAAAATAGGTCCTTGAAATTAATTAAATAAGTTGAAAGCCTTCAAGTGTCCAAAGCCTATAAGTCAAGTTGTTGCCCTTTCCATAGCTTATGAAATGAATCAAAGCATAATCTTCATCGTTTAAGCCCTTGAACTTGTATTTGGCCCATCTGGAACTTGCAACATATCTTTAAGACTAGGCCCACCTTGGTTCCCATCATTCCCCCTCTCCTCAAAAGGATTCGACCTCGAATCTCCACCTGGATCAAAGGGAAAAATATTAGTAACATTATCATTGATTTCATATGCATTGTCATTAATTTGTTCAAGAATTTGAGAACATCCATCCAAGCTACTCCTGTTGTCAACAGATAAAGACATTAAATCTAAAGGAGTAAATAGATTAAGTCTATAAACAATTTCAAAAGGAGAATATAAAGTGGTAGTATGCATGGTCCTGTTATATGCAAACTCAATAAATCCATCCATAACCACAAAAATAGAATTTCTACTCATTTCTTTCCTAGGCAGCCCCAAAACAAAGTCCATAGATATGTCTACACATGACTCACTAGGAATAGGTAAGGGTGTATGCAACCCATGTGGCAGAAGTATAAATTTGGCATTTCTGCATGTAATGTACCTACCACAAATACAATTGACATCTCTCTTCATCTTAGACCAACATAAATGTTCACGCAAAATGTCTAATATTTTCTTTACACCAGAATGACTATTCCAAAGATATGCAAACTCAATGAAGGGCAGATGATAGTCCCACAAACGTTCATGCAACAGGTCAATGTATGGCAAATGATACTCCCACAAACATTCATCCAACATGATGAATGACAAATGATACTTCCACAAACATTCATGCAGCACATCAATGAATGACAATTGATACTTCCACAAACGTTCATGCAACACGTTATTGAAAGGCAAATGATACTCCCACAAACATTCATGCAACACATCAATGAATGACAATTGATACTTGCACAAACGTTCATGCAACACGTCATTGTAAGGTAAATGATATTTCCACAAACGTTCATGCAACACAACAAAAGTCTTTCTCACACCATGGTTACCCAACAAACCACCATGTCCATCACACACAAGCAACATACGCATAAAACTAGTAGGTACACAAAATCTATTATTTCTAAACAAGTACCAATCTAGTTTATAGAACTTACCAAACGATGCTTTCTCACATGTTCCATACACACTAACAAAGTCATCATCATTAGCATGCAATTCCTTATCAGATTCAAGTTTCAACAATTTTGCATTTAAAATGAAGATAAGTACATACCTTCTTGCTAAAGCATCAACCACAAACGTTTCCATACCTTGTCTGTATTTGAATACATGAGGAAAAGTCTCAATACAATCCTTCCGCTTAGCACGCATTATAGTCAACAACTTACCTTGTCCCTTTAAGTGTGTCAATGACTCATGTTCTTCCAAGAAAGGTCGGTTAGGAATTGTTGCACATGGCACAAAATCAATGTAGTGCTCTATCTCCCTAATGGGTGGCAATCCACTAAATACACCACTTGGAAACACGACCTCATATCCCTGCAACAAAGAGGCAACAATACTAGGCAAACATACGTCAAGTTCGTTAGGATTAAGACTTGCCTTAGCATAAAAACTCACTTTTCTCTTTGTTTTTCTCTCACTTTCTTCACACTCTCTTTTCTTTTCACTCTCTTTTTCTTTTTCACTCTCTTTTTTCCTTTCACACTCTTTTTTCTTTTCACTCTTTTTTTTCTGTCACTCTCTTTTTCTTCATCTTTTTTTGTACTCTCGACCTCACAATTATTTTTCAACTCATTCTCTCTTGTGCTTGAGGTCTTATTCTCACCCTCTTCTTTTTTCTCTCTCATTTTTCTCTCTTTCGCTATTTCGGTCTCACTATTTCTTTTCTTCTCAATCTCATCTTCACTCTTGCTTTTCAGCTCAATCTCACTTTCACTCTCACCTTCACTCTTGCTTTTCAGCTCATTCTCACTTTCACTCTTGCTTGTTTGCTCAATCTCCTTTTCACTTTTTCTTTTTTGATCACTCTCATTTTCACTCTTTCTTTTTTGAGCAACCTCACTTTTCAATTTCAATTGGTCCCCATGGACATGTGTTGGAGGAGTTAAAGGAGCAAGTTTGATTGTTTTTCCATCCTTTTCAAAACTGTACATGTTCCTTAACCCATCATGGATCACATTCCTATCATACTGCCATGGCTTCCCTAACAAAATATGACCAGCATGCATAGGCACAACATCACAAAGGACCATATCCTGATATTTTCCAATTGAAAAAGAAACTAGCACTTCCTTATTTACCCTAACTTCCCCACAATTACTCAACCATTGCAACATGTATGGTCTAGGGTGTTTCAAGGTACGTAAATTCAATTTCTCAACTAAAGTAGTGCTAGCCAAATTAATACAACTCCTCAAATCAATGACCATACTACATACCTTATTGTTGATGTGGCATCTAGTATGAAAAACGTTCTCACTCTGCTGCTCTCTATCATTCATTTTAATTTGTGTATTGAGTGCACGCCTAGCAACAAGAGACTCACCATACTATCGGAGTCTCTTGTTTCTCATATCCATTCTCAATACTACGCTCATGTCGCCTCCTACCTCTCTCACCTTGCAGATTTCTAATCACTTTTTCTTGATTATCCATCCTATCTGATATGAACCCGTGGGAATGAATTCCCTTGAACCCACAATCAATTTGAAAACTCCCCAAGAAAGTCAAAAATCAAGTCAAGGATGGAGAATCTAGACCCGATGAGAACCCGTTTCAAGAACCTAGATTATATTAAAATCTAGACCCGTTGAATAACCCGTCTCAAGAACCCAGATTACAAAGGAGGAGCGCCACAAAGGTTGTGATTTACCTTTGATAAGTTCAAGAGTTCAATCAAGAACAAGAGGAGAAAACTCAACTCACAAATAAAATTCAATATTGTCTAATCTGTCAAATGAGGCTACAAAGAGTTTTTAAACCCAAACCTAATCAAAACCCTAGCCAAAATAAAGCCCATTTTACCCAAAATTACCCTTGATGAACAGTGCCGGCTACAGTACACGCGGCTACAGTAACCCCTACAATAAATTGATGAAACCCTAATTCTTAAAAAGTAACTTTCCAAGTAAGCCCTTGGCCAAAATACAAGGCCTTCCCAAAAACATAGTTCATAAAAAATAAGACATGTGAGCCAAGCATTTTCAAGCCCACTTATTCTAAACTAATAAAATAAATCATTTAACCAAACTGGAAGCCTCCAATAACAATAGGCCGTATTTCTAAGTCATGTCTTCCACAGCTTGAATCAAGTGGATCAAAACTGGTTCTTTTTCTTTCAGACCCATCTTGAGTGTTGGGCTCTTGCTGGCTTCAGCCCAAGTGGATTGCACCAATCCTTGCATTGCTTCCTTAATCTTCTTGGCCCTTGATCTTGTAATTGGCCCATCTGGAACTTGCAAAGGATCTTTAAGTGTAGGCCCACCTTGGTTCCTATCATTCCCCCTTTCCTCAAAAGGATTCGACCTCGAATCTTCACCTACATCAAAAGGAGAAAGATCAGAAACATTAAAAGTTGCAGAAACTTTATACTCACCTGACAGATCCACTTTATATGCATTGTCATTAATTTTCTCAAGAATTTGGAAAGGTCCATCTCCTCGAGGATGCAACTTAGTCCTTCTATGGGCTGGGAATCTTTCTTTGCGCATGTGAACCCAAACCCAATCTCCTGGTTCAAAGATGACACGCCTTCGTCCTTTATTGGCTTGGGAAGCAACCCTTTCATTCTTTTGGGCAATTTGAAGACGTACCCTCTCATGTAGTGACTTCACCAACTCCGCTTTCTTTTGTCCATCCAAACTACTCCTGCCATCAACAGGTAAAGGCATCAAATCCAAAGGAGTAAGTGGATTAAATCCATAAACAATTTCAAAAGGAGAGTATGAAGTAGTAGTATGCATCGTCCTATTATATGCAAACTCTATAAATGGCAAACAACCCTCCCAGGTTTTCAAATTCTTATGAACAACAGTGCGTAAAAGCTGAGTGAAAGTCCTATTAACTACTTCAGTCTACCATCAGTTTGTGGATGACAAGTAGTGGAAAATAAGAGCTTAGTACCCAATTTTCCCCACAACACCTTCCAAAAGTAGCTAAGGAATTTAACATCCCTATCAGAAACAATACTCCTAGGTACACCATGGAGTCGCACTATCTCCCGGAAAAACAAGTCAGCTATGTTTGTGGCATCATCTGTTTTATGGCATGGAATGAAATGTGCCATCTTACTAAATCTATCCACAACCACAAAAATAGAATCTCTACCCCTTTTGGTCCTAGGCAGCCCCAAGACGAAGTCCATAGATATGTTTACCCATGGCTCACTAGGAACGGGTAAGGGTGTATACAACCCATGTGGTAAAACCTTAGATTTGGCCTTTCTACATGTAATGCACCTTCCACAAATACGGTTAACATCTCTCTTCATCTTAGGCCAAAAGAAATGTTCATGCAAAATGTCTAAAGTTTTCTTGACACCAAAGTGTCCCATTAATCCCCCCACCATGTGCCTCACGCACCAATAACTCACGCATAGAACAATTTGGCAGACAAAGTTTGCTTTCTTTAAACAATTAACCATCATGCTTGTAAAACTTACCAAATGCCGCCTTATCACATGCCACATACACATTTGAAAAATCAGCGTCATCGGCATACATGTCTTTCACATATTCAAACCCAAGCATTTTAGCACTCATAGAAGTAAGAAGTACATACCTCCGGGATAGAGCATCAGCAACAATGTTCTCCTTACCTTGCTTGTAACGGATGACATAGGGAAAGGTCTCAATGTATTACATCCATCTAACATGCCTTATATTCAACTTACCTTGACCCTTGAGATGCTTCAATGATTCATGATCGGTGTGGATCACAAATTCCCTTGGCCATAGGTAGTGCTGCCAAGTCTCTAATGCACGAACAAGAGCATAAAGCTCTTTGTCATAAGTAGGTACTTCAGGGATGCCCCACTTAACTTTTCACTGAAGAAGGCTATGGGCTGCCTATCTTGCATCAAAACGGCTCCAATCCCTATGCCTGAGGCATCACATTCAATCTCAAAAGCTTTGTTAAAATCAGGTAATGCTAACACAGGTGCAAAGCACAACCTTTCTTTAATAGTGGCGAAAGCATTCTCTTGATTAGCCCCCCAATGAAACCTAACATTCTTTGTAATTACCTCAGTGAGTGGTGCAGCAATGGTGCTGAAGTTTTTAACAAAACGCCGATAAAAACTAGCTAAGCCATGAAAGCTTCTTACCTCAGTGATGCTTTTTGGCTTTGGCCACTCCTTGATTGCCTTGACTTTCTCTTCATCCACCTCAATACCCTTTGTACTAACAACATAACCAAGAAAAACAACTTTTTCCATGCAAAAGGCACATTTCTTAAAATTAGCATACAACTTCTCACATCTCAACACATCAAACACATATCTCAAATGCTCAATATGTTCATTTAAGTTCTTGCTGTACACTAAGATATCATCAAAGTATACAACCACCAACTTGCCTATGAATGCACGTAGGACATGGTTCATTAATCTCATGAAAGTACTGGGCGCATTTGTAAGTCCAAATGGCATAACCAACCATTCATAAAGCCCATACTTAGTCTTAAAAGCAGTTTTCCATTCATCACCCTCTTTCATTCTAATTTGATGGTACCCACTTTTAAGATCAATTTTACTGAAAATACATGAGCCATGCAATTCATCAAGCATACCATCCAATCTAGGAATGGGATGGCGATACTTTACCGTGATATTGTTGACCGCCCTGCAATCAATGCACATCCTCCACGTCCCATCCTTTTTTGGCACTAGTAGCACTGGTACTGCACAAGGGCTCATGCTCTCCCTCACGTACCCCTTGCTCATCAAATCCTCAACTTGCCTCTGAAGCTCCTTTGTCTCCTCTGGATTACTCCTATAGGCTGGTCGGTTTGGAATAGTAGCCCCGAGCACAAAATCAATCTGGTGCTCAATGCCTCTAATGAGTGGCAACTCATTTGGCATCTCCTCTGGGAATACATCCTCAAACTTCTGCAACAAAGAAACAGCCAAACTAGGAAGAAACTGGTTAGTTTCATCAAGAGTAAGATAAGACTCTTTATAGACAAGAAAAATCATAGGGCAATCTGCGAAGAAAGCCCTCTTAACCTCACTCCCTCTTGCATAGAAACTCACTTTTGCCTTTCCTTTTCTCTCAGAAGACTCTCTTTCTTTTTTCTCTCGTGGCTCCACTCTTTTGCCTTTACTCTCAGCCACCTCTCTACTTTCTTTTTCACTCTTTCTTTTATGCTCATTTTCACTCTCACTCTTTCTTTTTTGCTCAATCTCTTTTTCACCCTTTTTTTTTTTATCACTCTCATTTACAACACTCTTTCTCTTCTGATCACTCTCATTTTCACTCTTTCTTTTTTGAGCAACCTCACTTTTCAATTTCAGTTGGTCCTCATAGACCTGGCTTGGAGTTAAAGGAGCAAGCTTAATTGTTTTGCCCTCCTTTTCAAAGCTGTACATGTTCTTGAACCCATCATGTGTCACTCTCTTATCATACTGCCACGGCTTCCCCAACAAAATATGGCCCGCATGCATAGGCACAACATCACAAAGCACCTCATCCTGATACTTCCCAATAGCAAAAGTAACTAACACTTGTTTATCCACCCTAACCTCTCCACAATCATTCAACCACTGCAATTTGTATGGTCTAGAGTGTTTTAAGGTTGGTAAATTTAATTTCTCAACCAAAGTAGTGCTAGCCACATTAGTACAACTCCCTCCATCAATGATCATACTACATACCTTATTGTTGACATGGCATCTAGTATGGAAAATGTTCTCTCTCTGTTGCTCTGCATTATCCACCTTAATGTGTGCATTAAGAGCACGCCTGGCAACAAGAGACTCACCTGTCACAGGGTATACCACTCCATCTTCATCACTAACATCATCCAACTCGGGCACCTCATCACTATCATCCTCACTCTCAGTCATCACCTCCCCATTGTCACGCATAATCATCACCCTCCTATTTGGACATTGTGAAGCAATGTGCCCTGAACCCAAACACTTAAAACATTTGATATTTCTATTCCGTGAAGGTTGGGATTCTACCTTGGGTTTGTTGCTAGTTTCCTCATCTTTTCCCTTAGGTGGTTCGGTCTTTCTCTTTGCTTCAGCTGGATCATTCTTATCCCATTTTGATTTCCAAGTAGTGCTAGAAACTGAAGTGTACCTTGCTGTCCCTTTTTCTTTAATTGCCTCTCCACCTTCATAGCCATGTGCACCATGTCCTCTATCTCCACATAATGCTGCAATTCAATTACATTGGCTATGTCCCTATTCAACCCACTCAAAAATCTAGCCATGGTGGCCTCTCGATCCTCCTCTACATTAGCCCGAATCATCGCCACCTCCATCTCCTTATTACCATCCTCCACACTCCTAGACCCTTGTGTAAGATTTTGTAATTTCTGGTAAAGGTCTCTATAGTAATGGCTTGGAACAAATCTCCGCCTCATGAGAGCTTTCAACTCTCCCCATGTCTCTATAGGCCTCTCATAATTCCTCCTCCTATTGGTCACTAATTGATCCCACCAAATAATAGCATAATCAGTGAACTCAATTACTGTCAACTTCACTTTCTTCTCCTCAGAGTAATTATGGCAATCAAACACCAACTCTAATTTTTTCTCCCACTCTAGATAAACCTCAGGATCAATTCTACCTTGGAAAGATGGTATTTTCATTTTGATGCTACCAAGGTCTCTATCTACACCATCCCGACCCCTTAGATTCCCCTCAAGTCCTCTTTCATGCCTAACTCCTCTATTTCTACCTGACCCAACGTCAGATGCTAAATCTTCCTCTTCCTCTCCATCTCCCTCATTCTCATACTGATTTTCAACTCTAAGCTCACGTCGCCTCCTATCCCTCCTACCTTGTAGATTTCTAATCGCTGCTTCTTGATGATCCATCCTATCCCTCACTTCACCCAACACCAAGTTCAACCGCTCAAACTGTTGTTGCATGGCTTGCAACACAAATGATGAGTTATCTGCTCTCTCCCTTGGTGATGCGCTACTCCGATGAGACATTATCAGGTGCTACACAAAAGAATGTTAGTGGCAAAAAAGTAAACCTAACACACTCTCCCTTACGTGTTTACACTCGAATAATGACATTCCACTCGTGTTTCACTCTTAATTGGCTTTTTTTTTTCGATAATAGTCTCACACTCTCTTGCCTTTTACCTCAAGAGTTTTCCCACTCAAGTTCTTTAAAAACTAATTGACTCAATCAAGACAAAACAACCTTATTTTATCCCAACTAGTAATTAGGTCCAAGAAACAAGAACAAGAGAAACACAGAAGCAATGAAAGAAAAAAAATGGCACGTGAATCAAGGAAATTATATGAATGAAATAGTAACTATAAGACAAGATACCAACTAGAATCACCCCCTTTTGATGATAAGGCTGAAGAAAAGATCTTGGGTTTTTTTTTTTTTTTTTCACGATTTTTTTTTTCTTTTCCTTTTTTTTCTTTTCTTTTCCTTTCACCAACTGATTTGATCACAATCAAGAATAAGCAATTGAGAAAACCCTAACAATAACTCAAAAATCCTAGGGCAAGTGATATATGACAGCCCTTAGAACAAGAGATGTTAGCCAACACAAACCTTAGAACAATGATATGAACCCGTGGGAATGATATGAACCCGTGGGAATGAATTCCCTTGAACCCACAGTCAATTTGAAAACTCCCCAAGAAAGCCAAAAATCAAGTCAAGGATGGAGAATCTAGACCCAATGAGAACCCGTTTCAAGAACCTAGATTATATTAAAATCTAGACCCGTTGAAGAACCCGTCTCAAGAACCCAGATTACAAAGGAGGAACGCCACAAAGGTTGTGATTTACCTTTGATAAGTTCCAGAGTTCAATCAAGAACAAGAGGAGAAAACTCAACTCACAAATAAAATTCAATATTGTCTAATCTGTCAAATGAGGCTACAAAGAGTTTTTAAACCCAAACCTAATCAAAACCCTAGCCAAAATAAAACCCCTTTTACCCAAAATTACCCTTGATGAACAGTGCCGGCTACAGTACACGCGGCTACAGTAACCCCTACAATAAATTGATGAAACCCTAATTCTTAAAAAGTAACTTTCCAAATAAGCCCTTAGCCAAAATACAAGGCCTTCCCAAAAACATAGTTCATAAAAAATAAGACATGTGAGCCAAGCAATTTCAAGCCCACTTATTCTAAACTAATAAAATAAATCATTTAACCAAACTGGAAGCCTCCAATAACAATAGGCCGTATCTCTAAGTCATGTCTTCCACAGCTTGAATCAAGTGGATCAAAACTGGTTCTTTTTCTTTCAGACCCATCTTGAGTGTTGGGCTCTTGCTGGCTTCAGCCCAAGTGGATTGCACCAATCCTTGCATTGCTTCCTTAATCTTCTTGGCCCTTGATCTTGTAATTGGCCCATCTGGAACTTGCAAAGAATCTTTAAGTGTAGGCCCACCTTGGTTCCTATCACTATCCCTCACTTCACCCAACACCAAGTTCAACTGCTCAAACTGTTGTTGCATGGCTTGCAACACAAAAGATGAGTTATCTGCCACACCGTTTGGTGATGAGTCACTTCTATGAGACATCATCATATGCTGCACAAAAAGAATGTTAGTGGAAAACCTCACACACTCCCTTACGTGTTTACACTCGAATAATGGCACTCTACTCGTGTTTCACTCTTAGTGGCTTTTTCCCGATAATAATCTCACACTCTCTTGTCTTTTACCTCAAGAGTTTTCCCACTCAAGTTCTTTAAGAACTAGTTGAACTAAATCAAGACAATACAACCTTGTATTATTCCAACCAGTAATATAGATCAAAGAAACAAGGAATGAATAAAATGACACGAGACTCAAGGAATTTATACGAGGGAAAGAGTAATTATAAAACAAGATACCAACTAGAAAGATGTAATCAGCTCCTATGATGATAAAAGTTCAATCAACAAATACTTTCTTTCTCTTTGTTGAAACTATGTAGTAACTTTGAATATGCTACCTTCTTTTTTCTTCTTCTTCTTCTTTTTTTTTTTCGAATTTTCTTTTCTTTTCTCAAATTCAATCACAAATAGCAATATTCAATTGTGAAAATCAAGCAATTGAATTCAAGCACGACAATGAAGTAGAAGAGAATCAATAGAACGACACTCCAAGCAACAGATAAACTTAGAGATGCAGGAAACCCTAGAATTTTGAAACCCTAGGTGATGCAAATTTCAGCCAAACCCTAAGAATTTTGGAAGCCAACTTTTTGTTTCTATTTTTTTTTTGGCAACCCAAGAACAATGAAGCCCTAGAATTAAATTAAAGGATGCTATAATTAAAAGATAGAATCAGACCTGATTGGAAACCTTGCTCTGAATACCAAATGATATGAACCCACGGGAATGAATTCCCTTGAACCCACAGTCAATTTGAAAACTCCTCAAGAAAGCCAAAATCAAGTCAATGGATGGAGAACCTAGACCCGATGAGAACTCGTTTCAAGAACCTAGATTATATTAAAATCTAGACCTGTGGAAGAACCCGTCTCAAGAACCCAGATTACAAAGGAGGAACGCCACAAAGGTTGTGATTTACCTTTGATAAGTTCAAAACTTCAACTAAGAACAAGAGGAGTAAAACTCAACTCACAATGAATAAATTTATCAAATTTCATAAATTTCATAAACTGATTAGAATGAGGCTACATAGAGTATTTAAAGCAAATACCTAATAAAACCCTAGATAAAATAAAACCCCATCTTCCAAAAATACCCCTGAGTGAACAGTGCCACGGCTACAGTATGGTGGTACAGTAACTCGGCTACAGTACCCTAACCCTAGTTCAATAAAATAATAACTTTCCCAACATGCCACCCTTACATAGGCATAAACCCAATTATTCTAAGCAAATAAAATAGGTCCTTGAAATTAATTAAATAAGTTGAAAGCTTTCAAATGTCCAAAGCCTATAAGTCAAGTTGGTTGTCCTTTCCATAGCTTATGAAATGAATCAAAGCATAATCTTCATCGTTTAAGCCCTTGAACATGTATTTGGCCCATCTGGAACTTGCAACATATCTTTAAGACTAGGCCCACCTTGATTCCTATCACTTTCACTCGGTTATAAACCAGCGGAGCAAGCAAGGATTTATTTCCCATATGGTGCTCCTGAATGGGAGGGACTTAGAGACGGCCGAGGCTGTACACCAAGGTGCCACTAATTATTTTCATGACTTTCTTATAGGGGCACTGTGATACCCCCCATCGATAAGGGTAGGTGGTGTATGGGATCCTACATTGCTTGGCAATGAGAAGTTTTTGCTCTTTATAAGGTTCCAATGGGGCTCTAATTGTATCATTAACTAATCTTTTTGGAGTATAGGCCATGTGGGTTGGGACTCCATTAGGGCGTTACAGTTGGTATCAGAGACATATTTGAGATTCTGCATACTATAATAAGGTGTTTGATGATACTTAAGGTTTTAGAAGTTTGTAGGCACCAAGATATGATTTTGAAGAGTTTTGGTTTGAGCTTTTGTAGACTCATGGTGGGGTGATGGGAACCAAGGTGGGCCTAGTCTTAAAGATATGTTGCAAGTTCCAGATGGGCCAAATACAAGTTCAAGGGCTTAAACGATGAAGATTATGCTTTGATTCATTTCATAAGCTATGGAAAGAGCAACAACTTGACTTATAGGCTTTGGACACTTGAAGGCTTTCAACTTATTTAATTAATCTCAAGGACCTATTTTATTTGCTTAGAATAATTGGGCTTATGCATATGTAAGGGCATATTGGGAAAGTTATTACTTTATTGAACTAGGGTTAGGGTTACTGTAGCCGAGTTACTGTAGCGCCATACTGTAGCCGCGGCACTGTTCACTCAGGGGTATTTTTGGAAGATGGAGTTTTATTTTATCTAGGGTTTTAATTAGGTTTTGGTTTAAATACTCTTTGTAGCCTCATTTTCAGAAGTTTATGAAGTTTATGAAATTTGATGAATTTATTCATTGTGAGTTGAGTTTGACTCCTCTTGTTCTTAATTGAACTTTTGAACTTATCAAAGGTAAATCACAACCTTTGTGGCGTTCCTCCTTTGTAATCTGGGTTCTTGAGACGGGTTCTTCAACGGGTCTAGATTTTAATATAATCTAGGTTTTTGAAACGAGTTCTCATCGAGTCTAGGTTCTCCATTCACTGACTTGATTTTGGCTTTCTTGGGGAGTTTTCAAATTGACTGTGGGTTTAAGGGATTTCTTTCCCGCGGGTTTATATCAGAAAGAAACAAGTATTCTGATCCCCCTCAGTTAACCAAGTCTTCTTGGCAATTTGACTAAGGCATGTTGCCTCTCTTTGCTCCCAACATTGCATCTCAATTTTAGTCACTAAATATTCAGCTTCAACGTCCTGGGAGTACCCAAGTTGAAGTTGACGTTCAAAATTTTCTAATCTTGCCTCTAGATTCTGAATAATAATCTCTCCACTCTACCAAAAGTATTTTTATTCCAAGCTCGTAAGGCCAACTTGGTTCTCTTGAGTCGTATAGCCAGTTTCAAAAGACCTGTTGCCGAATCCGGTCTATTCCATGCCTCTTCAACAGAAGCCAAAAAACCACCATGAGAGCACAACATATTCTGAAACCTGAAAGGGGAAGGACCATATGAAGAATGAGGCCTATTAAATGTACAACCATCGGGCAGTGGTTAGAAGTTTTCCTTTTCAAATACTCCAGATGCGCATAAAGAAAATGAGTGGTGCAAGCATTATTAATGACTGCCCTATCCAATTTAGCCCAGCTTCTAGAACTTCCCTCAATTCCATTACACCAAGACATATGATTCCCACCACTGGAAAGATCAGCAAGGCCACACCAATCAAGGCAGTCATTAAACTCTGCCATAGAAGCCAGTGGCTGAGGGTTGCCGCCAATACATTCCAAGTCATTGCGAATGATATTAAAATCCCCCACAACAACCCACAGTTGCTCCACCACCTGAACCTCGGCGAGTTCCCTCCATAAACCTCTTTTGTCAACTTGAGAACATTTAGCATAAACAAACGAAACAAGAATTCTTTTGTTATCTAAATTAAACCACCTCGTAATCAATTGAGCTGAGTAGCATAAAAATTCAAAAATACCATAATCTCTACAAAAAATCCAAAGCTTCCCTTCCTCTACCACATTGGAACACCAATGAGGAAAATTAAGGAAACTACCAAGTGCAGATATAACAACCTCTTATGCAAACGGTTCTAAGATCGCAACCAGAGAAGCACTATATATTGTCACTAAACTCTTCAATCATTTTCTAGACCGACCTAAGCCCCCACGTTCCAATAAAAAATGGACTCAATCATAAATTAAACTTTTGAGACTGCGTGGAAACCCATTGTGATTTGCGCACTACCTTACTTACTAGCTCCTTTGGTGTTCCAGAAATATTACTCGGTTCCACATCTGAATCGTAGCCTCTAGTCCCCCCCTCCTCTTGATCAGAAACAGAACTATAATGACCGTCCTTGTCGTGGGACTTTTTATAAAATGATTTTAGAAAGGACGACGGGAATTACCGTTCGATTTAAAACTTTTTGCTTCCATACCTAGGGTGCAAGACTCTACGCTAAAAATAAAATGTGTTTTGCGAATAAAAGAGGTTTACAGTGGAAAACATTAATTTTTACAATAAAAAGGCCTCATACATTTAAACTCTCATCCCTAGACTTTCGTGCTCTTCCCCATGGGGCCGTGTCCATCTTGTTGCGTACTTCTCATTCCGTCCCTCTGGGGGGTGGGGCATACATAAAATCTAAAATGAGTCGATGACTCGTAACCATTGCTTCATATAGTTAAAATATAATAACATAGGTTTTCATTTATGCATTCATTAGTCCATACATACTATACGTACATGCATACATGTGTTCTTTTGAAAACATCACTAGACGGGATTTTTCTTTTAAAAAGTGTATTCTCTTTGTAAAACGTTTCTTCCGTTAGTGCCTTCATTTCTTCAAGAAATCAATGCATTCACGCGTTCATACATTCTTCTTATCACTTTCATTGGCCGGTACACACTGTTACGCCCCGTGTGTTGGGGTTAGTGGTCTTCCTTTGGATCTTGACTCCGCCTGTGGCCACGGGTTGGGTATCCCTTTTCAGTCAGGGGGCAGCACTGGGTGCACTGCTAGTACTACTTACCCGGCATTGCAATCTGCCCATTCATTGGTACCCTTTTCATTCATTCATTTGGCCGTTACGTATTTTCATACATTAAACGTTCAATCCTTTATTTTTAGTTCAGTCCTTTCCTTTCTGTCCTTTTCATTTAGTAGTTCATTCATGGAAAAATGTCATTTAAGAGCATGGGCTTAAACATCATCTTTTATGGCATCATTTAAAACATCAGTTCATGGCATCCTTAAAACATTAGTTCATAGGGAGGTTTTAACATCAGTTCATGGGGACCCTTTAAAAAACTTTCTTTGCGTCAGTCAAAGCATCAGTTTAAAGCTCGAGGCACAGGCCTGGACATTTCTTTTCTTTTCTTGGAAAATACATACAATAGATACAGCGTATAATGATCCATTCACATGCGTATAATTAATACTTTTGGTTGTGTAAAAAGAGGCTGCCAAGGAGGGGCCTTTACATACTTATACCTTTGACCACTTAGCGTTTTCTTTCGTAAAACATCTTTCGTGTAAGGCATCGTAAAGAAAAAATGTTTCTTTTTCTTTTCTTGTATTTTAGAAAACTCTAGAAGAGCATGAACGAATACTTACCTGGACTCCATGCTACTTTCATATCATGCAGTTTGTTTATGTGCGTGTCAGATGGCAACCTACATACTTACACATAACCTTAACGTTATTCTCTATCTAATGCATAAGCAACTTAAACTAGAAATAGAGCTATACTTCACTTAGAACACTTTCCTTTTATCCCGTGCTTACGTGCCCTTTATTATGCTAAAACCTTCAGGATCTATTTATGGTCACTACCTCTTCCAAACTCGACGTTCTACTTTGAGTGCTCATTCACTAAGGTGAATCCATAATTCACTTTAGGATTAAGACACTAAGACTTCCGTCTTACTCCTCCTACTAACCACATTCCGAAACATAATTTCGATCGACGGAGTCACGCATTCCAATCTTAGACAATACACCCATCACTACCTCCATGCACCTTAGCTCACACTAATCCTCATTCCAATCCATACACACCACACAGCTCTAAGCCAACTCTGAGGCTTAAGCACCGTGTAACCTTATCACCTAAAATCAACATATAACACGTTGATCACCAGCTTGTTAAACAAGCACTATACTCCGATACCAACCTTCTCTTAACCCAGCTAGCATGACTCTTCATACTACCCATCCCTTTTGACAGTTCATCCCAACATTTAGCATGGCAAAACTCTGTTCATAACTACGCCTTACATCACGCCATATAACTCGAGACTACTCCCAAGCTACACTGTGACCATGTCACGTCACCTGACATCCCGCTACGTCATTTCTATGCCAACTCCTAACAAATCACAAGTACGATCCCTCACGTACTCTTGTCACATCGTGACATCTCATCACGTTCCTATTACGCCATTCATACACTAACTCTTCACCCATCGCAAGCACGACTGCTAGTAACCATATCACTTCGTGACATTCTCCAGTCATGCTTATGCTGCGCACTTTTATACTTGTTCTGCTACTTCACCTATTCTCCCAGCCATAAGTCAAAGACGGTGACACTTATCACCTTAGACTACATGCCACATCACAGTTACTTCGGGACACTGTTCAACAGTTCCCGACACTACTCATCACGCTCTACAACTACACAATCATCCTTATCTCTGCGACACGCCACACGGTGTGTCGCTACACCTCTTGGAGTACACTCCACGTGTAGTCCTTTCTCACCCACTACGCCGCATCATCACTATGGTATACCCACCACATGGAGTACACTCCACGTGTACTTCCTTCACACACACTACGCGACATATAGTACACTCCACGTGCACTCTTCCCATTCCACATGCCACGTCACCAATACAACACATATTCCACAACCACACTACACAGCAAAGTCCACAACACTTCACAGTACACTTCCTGACTATGCCTAACACTTCATAGTGCACTACACAAATATGCCTAACACTTCACTACACAGCACATCACAATACAACGAACTCCACAAATACTAACAGCACAGTCCACAACTTAATCAACTAATTAACATCTAACATAAATAATGGGGAGATAGAGATTTTTGCCATCATGGGGATCGACCCATGCGTTGTTCGCTGATCACCACTGTTGATGATGCCAAAAGGGTCGTACATGGTGGCTAACCCATGTACAGTGGCTTTCCACCAAGTAAAGTGGCGGTTTGGGCTTAGGGCTAGGCTAGGGAAGGCCAAGGAAGGCTGAGGGTGATCTCATGGTGGCCTCATGGTCGCGGTGAGGGGTAGAACACGGCAGAGTTGTGGGTTTCCAAGGGAACCTGTGTGCTTAAGGCATGGAAATGGAAGGGGAAGCTTGGCAGGTCGTGGCTGGCCATTGGGGAGCTCATGAGGTTGCTGGTGGAGCTACAGTGGTGAGGTGGAGGCGGCACGGAGGCCTACTGAGGCGAATCGAAGCCAACGGGTGGAGGGAGAGTCTGTGAGAGATTGAGAGAGTGGGGCATGCGTGAGGGGTAGATCGGCGCTATAGGTAGTTGGGGTAGGCCGATGGTGGCCAAAGGAAGCTCCGGTGGCGGTGCGGTGGCCTGGGTTGACGGGCACGGCAGAGCAAGGGTGATAAACTCGTGCGTGTGAGGGAGAGAGCCCGTGCTATGGAGGGAGGCTATGGGCCTAGGGTCAAGTGGAGGAGGAAGGGGGAGGGAAGGGGGAGCTCATGGTGGTGCTCAGTGGCCATGGTGGCCGCGTACGGCGGCGTTAGGCGTTGCGCATGGTGAGGCCGTGTGTGGGTCTTTACGTGCGTGCGTGCAATAGAGGGGGAGAGGGAGGTTACCGTGGCTTGGGTTCCAAGGGAGAGGTTCATCGGTGAGAGGGGAGGTCGTTGGTGTCGGGGTGGTGGCCTGGGTGGCCGCGTACGGTGGTGGAAAGGCTGCACACGGTGAAACCGTGCATGAGAGGCTGTGTGCATGAGGGAGGGAGGACGGCTACGAGGTGGAAGCTGAGTTTGCCGGTGGGAGGTAGCCGGCATGAGAGGAGGTCGTTGGTGGGAGCGGTGAAGCTGGGTGGCGCACGGCGGCGCTGGGCTGAGCAAGGAAGCATCGGGCGAGAGGGATAGAGACAGCGTGCGATGTATGCTGAGGGAGAGGGAGGAGAGAGAGAGGGGAGGGAAAAGTGAGGAAGAAAGAGAGGGGGTCTGGGTTTTAATCCTGATCCCTTTATCTTGGGATCTTCAAAACGATCTAACGGTGGAGGATTCAAACACTGATTTAAAGGTAGAATATTATTTAAACTAAACTTTAATTTATAAAATAATATTCATTTATCATTAATAAAATGATGAAGTCTTATTTAATATCTTTAAAAGAATAAAGCCATTTAATTAATTAGAGCTTTCAACATAATTTAAATATCATAATATTTTAAATACATAAAATCATTTTATAATTAATATTAAAATGATTTCCGACAATTATAATATTTTTGGAGCTTTTCAAAAATATTATAATTGTCTTATTAAAATCAAGCTTAGTTTAATAACACTGGAAATACCTCATTAAATATTTCCAGCGCATTTAAAGCACTGGCATACTTTTAAAAATCACATAATATCTTTTGAAACACGACATCGAGGTTCAGCACACATGACGAGGCTCGCAATCATTAGAGAGAAGGGGTAGACAATCACATAATTTCTACCCTCGAAATTTTCTTACGTTAGAAAGAAGGAACGTACATCAGAAAGAAGAAGTGTACGTAAGAAGGAAGGAGTTGGGTGTTACAAGAACCTTGCACAAATGCAACCTCCTGAGCTTCCTCATCCTACAGCAAAACAGCTATTTCTGCATGACTAGCAATGCTATGCGGACACACCGAATCGGACGTCAAAACAAGACTACCCGACTCAACAGGACTGACCATTATTTGTGGGAACCAAGGTGGGCCTAGTCTTAAAGATATGTTGCGAGTTCCAGATGGGCCAAATACAAGTTCAAGGGCTTAAAGGATGAAGATTATGCTTTGATTCATTTCATAAACTATGGAAAGGGCGACAACATGACTTATAGGCTTTGGACACTTGAAGGCTTTCAACTTATTTAATTCATTTAAAGAACTTATGTTATTAGTTTAGAATAATTGAGTTTATTATGGGAAGCACTTAAGGGGGCCTATGCAAGGGCATGTTGGGAAAGTTATTATTTTATTGAACTAGGGTTAGGTTTACTATAGCCGAGTTACTGTAGCGCGGCACTGTTTATCCAGGGGTACTTTTGGAAGATGGGGGGTTTATTTTGTGCTAGGGTTTTATTTTGTGCTACAAGGCCCCTTTTATCCAAAATGCCCCTGGATGAATAATGTCACGGCTACAATAACTTTTGAAACCCTAGTTCAACAAAATTATAACTTTCCCAACATGCCCTTGAATAGGCACCCCCCTTAAGTCCTCATAATAAGCTCATTTATCCTAAATTAATAAAATAAGTCACTTAAATGAATTAAACAAGTTGAAAGCCTTCAAGTGGCCAAAGCCTTTAAGTTATGTTGTTCCCCTCTTCCATAACTTGTCTCAAATGAATCAGAACTGGATCTTCATCCTTCAAGCCCATTTTGAATGTTGGGCTCTTGCTAGACTCGTCCCAAGTGGATTGCACCAATCCTTGCATTGCCTCCTTGATCTTCTTGGCTTTTGACCTTGTAATTAGCCCATCTGGAACTTGCAAATGATCTTTAAGACTAGGTCCATGTTGGTGCCCATCATTTCCTCTCTCCTAAAAAGGATTCGACCTCGAATCTCCACCTGCAACAATGGGAAAAAGGTTAGTAACATTGAAAATAGCAGAAACATGATACTTACCTTGAAGATCCACTTGATATGCATTATCATTAATTTGTTCAAAAATTTGGAAAACTCCATTCAAGCTACTCCTGTCATTAACTAGTAAAGGCATTGAATCTACAAGCGTAAATTGGATTAAGTACTTAAACAATTTCAAAAGGTGAAAATTTAGTAGTAGCATGAACACTCCAATTAATGTAAACTCAATGAATAACAAACAATCCTCCCATAAATATTCATGAAACATATCTAAAGTCTTCATTACACCAAAATGATCACCCCAATTATATTCAAACTCAATGAAAGGCAAATGATACTACCGCAAACGTTCATGCAACGAGTCAATGAATGACAAATGTTACTCCCATAAACGTTCATGCAACACGTCTAACCAAATCCATGCACAAGCAACTCACGCATGAGACTAGCAGGCTCACAAAGTTTATTCTCTTTAAACAAATATCAATCTAGTCTGTAGAACTGACCAAACGATACTTTCTCATTTACTCCATACACACTAGCCAAGCCATCATCATTAACATACAATTTCTTATCATATTCAAATCTCAATAACTTTGCATCTAAAATGATGAGAATGACATACCTTCTTGCTAAAGCATCATTCACAAAATTTTCTTTACCTTGTGTGTACTTGATCACATGAGGAAAGGTCTCAATGAATTGCACCCACTTGGCATGCATTCTATTCGACTTACCTTGTCCCTTCAGGTGCGTCAAGGACTCATGTTTTTCAAAGAAAGGTCGGGTTGGAATTTTCGCACCTGGCACATAGTAAATGTAATGATCTATCTCTCCAATAGGCGGCAATCCACTAAACACACTACTAGGAGTCATGAACTCATATCCCTGCAACAAAGAAACAACAACACTAGGCAAAGAGTCGTTAAATTCGTTGGTATAAAAGCTTGCCTTAGTATTAAAACTCACTTTTCTCTTTCTGTTTCTCTTTGCAATCTCTCTTTCTTTTTCCTCTCGTGGCTCCATTCTTTTTTCTTGACTCTCAGCCATCTCTCTACTTTCTTTTTCACTCTCTCTTTCTATTGATGTTTCGCCTCATTCTCTTTTTTCATCTCACTCTCTTTTTCCTTTTACTCTCTTTTTTTCTTCACTCTCATTTTTTTGAAGTCTCAGCCTAACAATTGTTTTTCAACCCATTCTTTATTTTCTCTATCTTTTTTCTTTTTTCCTCAATCTCATCCTCACTTTTGCTCCCTTTTTTTTTATCAATCTCACTTTTTAGCTCTGGTTGGTTCTCATGGACCTGTGTTGGAGTTAAATGAGCAACTTTGATTGTTTTTCCATCCTTTTCAAAACTGTAAATGTTCCTTAACAATCATGAACCACTTTCCTATCATACTGCCACGACTTCCCCAACAAAATATGGCCAGCATGCATAGGCACTACAGCACAAAGCACCACATCTTTATATTTCCTAATTGAAAAAGAAACTAGCGCTTGTTTATTTACCCTAACCTCCCCACAATCACTCAAACACTACAACTTATATGGTCTAGGGTGTTTCAATGTAGGTAAACTCAATTTCTCAACTAAAGTAGTGCTAGCCAAATTAATACAATTCCTCCCATCAATGATCATGCTACATACCTTGTTGTTCATGTGGCATCTAGTATGAAAAATGTTCTCTCTCCGCTGCTCTATATCATCTATCATAATTTGTGTATTGAGAGCACGCTTGGCAACAAGAGACTCACCCTACTCTTCAATCTTACACTTATGTTCAATACTAGGCTCACGCCTCCTCTTATCTCTCCAGCCTTACAGATTTCTAATCATTGCTTCTTGATGATCCATCATATCCTTTACTTCACCCAACACAAAGTTCAACCGCTCAAACTGTTATTAGATGGCTTGCAACACAAAAGATGAGTTATCTGCCATCTCCTTTGATGATGAGTCACTCCGATGAAACATCATAATGTGCTGCACAAAAATAATGTTAGAGGAAAACCTCACACACTCATGTTTACACTCAAATTATGGCATTACACTCATGTTTCACTCTTAATTGGTTTTTTCCCGATAATAGTCTCACACTCTTGTTTTTACCTCAAGAGTTTTCCATCTCAAATTCTTTAAGAACTAGTTGAACTAAATCAAAACAATAAAATCTTGTTTTATTCCAACCAGTAATATAGATCCAAGAAACAAGAACAAGAAATTAGGGATAAAATGACACGAGACTCATGGAATTTATACGAGGGAAAGAGTAATTATAAAACAAGATAGATGTATACAGCCCCTTTGATGATAAAACTTGATATGAACCCGCGGGAAAGAAATTCCCTTGAACCCACAATCAATTTGAAAACTCCCCAAGAAAGCCAAAATCAAGTCAATGGATGGATGATGGGAACCAAGATGAGCCTAGTTTTAAAGATCATTTGCAACTTCCAGATGGGCCAAGATGATCAAGGAGACAATGCAAGGATTGATGCAATCTACTTGGGACAAGTTTAGCAAGAGCCCAACATTCAAGATGGGGCTTGAAGGATGAAGATCCAGTTTTAATTCATTTGATTAGCTACGGAAGAGGGCAACGACAAGACTCAAAGGCTTTGAGCTCTTGAAGGGTTTCAACTTATTTAATTTATTTAAAGAACTTATGTTATTAGTTTAGAATAATTGAGTTTATTATGGGAAGTATTGAAGGGGGCCTATGCAAGGGCATGTTGGGAAAGTTATTATTTTATTGAACTAGGGTTAGGATTACTGTAGCCGAGAGTTACTGTAGTGCGGCACTGTTCATCCAGGGGCACTTTTGGAAGATGGGGGTTTATTTTAAGCTAGGGTTTCATTAGGTTTTTCTTTAAATACTCTATGTAGCCTCATTCTAATCAATTAATGAAGTTTATAAAATTTGATGAATTTATTCATTGTGAGTTGAGTTTTACTCCTCTTGTTCTTGATTGAACTTTTGAACTTATCAAAGGTAAATCACAACCTTTGCGGCGTTCCTCATTTATAATCTGGGTTCACAAACTAGGCTCATCTTGGTTCCCATCATCCATCCATTGACTTGATTTTGGCTTTCTTGGGGAGTTTTCAAATTGATTGTGGGTTCAAGGGATTTCATTCCCGCGGGTTCATATCAATGGAGAACGTAGACCCGATGAGAACTCGTTTCAAGAACCTAGATTATATTAAAATCTAGACCCGTTGAAGAATCTAGATTACAAAGGAGGAACGCCACAAAGGTTGTGATTTACCTTTGATAAGTTCAAAAGTTCAATTAAGAACAAGAGGAATAAAACTCAACTCACAATGAATAAATTCATCAAATTTCATAAACTTCATAAATTGATTAGAATGAGGCTACATAGAGTATTTAAAGAAAAACCTAATTAAACCCTAGCTTAAAATAAACCCCCATCTTCCAAAAGTGCCCCTGGATGAACAGTATCGCGGCTACAGTGCCGCGCTACAGTAGCTCGGCTACAGTAACCCTAACCCTAGTTCAATAAAATAATAATTTTCCCAACATGCCCTTGCATAGGCCCCCTTAAGTGCTTCCCATAATAAACTCAATTATTCTAACCTAATAACATAAGTTCTTTAAATGAATTAAATAAGTTGAAACCCTTCAAGAGCTCAAAGCCTTTAGGTCTTGTCGTTGCCCTCTTCCGTAGCTAATCAAATGAATTAAAACTGGATCTTCATCCTTCAAGCCCCATCTTGAATGTTGGGCTCTTGCTAAACTTATCCCAAGTGGATTGCATCAATCATTGCATTGTCTCCTTGATCTTCTTGGTACATCTGGAAGTTGCAAATGATCTTTAAGACTAGGCTCATCTTGGTTCCCATCATTCCCCCTCTCCTCAAAAGGATTCGACCTCGAATCTCCACCTGGATCAAAGGGAAAGTGGTTAGTAACATTGAAAATAGTAGAAACAGGATACTTACCTGGAAGATCCATTAGATATGCATTTTCATTAATTTGTTCAAGAATTTGGAATAGTCCATCCAAGCTACCCATATCATCAACTGATGAAGACTTTAAATCTAAAGGAGGAAATTGATTAAGTCTATAAACAATTTCAATTGGTGAAAATTTAGTAGTGGCATGAACACTCCAATCATATGTAAACTCAATGAATGGCATACAATACTCCCACAAATGTTCATGAAGCACATCTAAAGTCTTCCTCGAACCAAAATGACCACTCCAATATGCAAACTCAATGAATGGCAAATGATACTCCCGCAAACGTTCATGCAACATGTCAATGAATGGCAAATGATACTCCCATAAACATTCATGCAACATGTCTGAAATCTTATTTTTACCAGAATGACCACTCCAATTATATGCAAACTCAATGAAATACAAATAATACTCCCGCAAACGTTCATGCAACACATCAACAATGTATGGCAAATGATACTCCCACAAACGTTCGTGCAATACATGAATGAATGACAAATGATACTTCCACAAACGTTCGTGTAACACGTCTTTGAATGGCAAATGATATTCCCACAAACATTCATGCAACATAACAAAAGTCTTCCTTACACCAAGGTTACCCAACAAACCACCATGTTCATCACACACAAGCAACTTAAGCATAAAACTAGTAGGCACACAAAATCTATTCTTTCTAAACAAGTACCAATCTAGTTTGTAGAACTTACCAAAAGATGCTTTCTCACATGTTCCATACATACTAGCAAAGTCACCATCATTAGCATGCAATTCCTTATCATATTCAAGTCTCAACAATTTTGCATCTAAAATGAAGACAATGACATACCTTCTTGCTAAAGCATCAACCACAAAATTTATCATGCCTTGTGTGTATTTGAATATATGAGGAAAAGTCTCAATACAATCCTCCCGCTTAGCATGCATTCTAGTCAACAACTTACCTTGTCCCTTTAAGTGTGTCATTGACTCATGTTTTTCCAAGAAATGTCGGTTAGGAATTGTCGCACCTAGCACAAAATCAATGTAGTGCTCTATTTCTCTAATAGGTGGCAATCCACTAAACACACCGCTAGGAATCATGACCTTATATGCCTGCAACAAAGAAACAACAACACAAGACAAAGAATCATTAAATTCATTAGTATAAAAGCTTGCCTTAGCATAAAAACTCACTTTTGTCTTTTTATTTCTCTCTACAATCTCTCTTTCTTTTTCCTCTTGTGGCTCCACTCTTTTTTCTTGACTCTCAACCACCTCTCTATTTTCTTTTTCTCTCTCTCTTTCTTTTGATGTTTCGGCTTCATTCTCTTTTTTCCTCTCCCTCTCTTTGTTCTTTTCACTCTCTGTTTTTCTTTCAGTCTCCTCTTTTTTTGAACTTTCGGCCTCACAATTGTTTTTCAACTCATTCTCTATTTTTCTTGAGATTTCAGCCTCATCCAAATCGTTTCCCTTTGGTGGTTCGGTCTTCCCCTTTGCTACAGCTTGATCATTTTTGTCCCACTTTGGTTTCCAATGAGTACTAGAAACCGAAGTATACCTTGATGTACCCCTTCCTTTTAGCCGTCTCTCCCCCTTCATAGCCATGTGTACCATATCTTCTACCTCCTTATAATGTTGCAACTCAACTACATTG
Organism: Juglans mandshurica; assembly: GCA_022457165.1. Classification (NCBI taxonomy): domain Eukaryota; kingdom Viridiplantae; phylum Streptophyta; class Magnoliopsida; order Fagales; family Juglandaceae; genus Juglans; species Juglans mandshurica. The sequence goes on from CM039626.1 coordinate 11,786,591, forward strand.
GCTATCTCCCTATTCAACCCACTCAAAAATCTTGTCATCGTGGATTCCCGATCCTCCACTACATTGGCCCGAATCATAGCCACCTCCATCTCCTTATGGTAATCCTCTACACTCCTAGACCCCTGTATAAGATTTTGTAGTTTTTGGTAGAGGTCTCTATAGTAGTGGCTAGGTACAAATCTCCGCCTCATGATAGCTTTCAACTCTCTCCATGTTTCTACAGGCCTCTCAAGATTCTTCCTCCTATTGGATACTAATTGATCCCACCAAATAATCGCATAATCAGTGAACTCAATTACAGCCAACTTCACCTTCTTCTCCTCAGAATAATTATGACAATCAAACACCAACTCAACTTCAGGGTCAGTTCTACCTTGGAATGATGGTATTTTCATTTTGATGCTCCCAAGGTTCCTATCTACTCTATCTCGACCCCCTGAGTTTGCCCTAAGGCCTCCTCCATGCCTTCTATCTCTCTCACCTAGCAAATTTCTAATCACTGCTTCTTGATTATCCATACTTTCCCTCACTTCACCTAACACCAAGTTCAATCGCTCAAACTGTTGTTGCATGACTTGCAACACAAAGGATGAGTTATCTGCCATCCCCTTTGGTGAAAGTCACTTCTATGAGACATCATAATATGCTGCATAAAAACAATGTTAGTGGAAAACCTTACACAGTCCCTTACGTGTTTACACTCGAATAATGGCACTCCACTCGTGTTTCACTCTTAATTGGCTTTTTCCCGATAATAGTCTCACACTCTCTTGCCTTTTACCTCAAAAGTTTTCTCACTCAAGTTCTTTCAGAACTAGTTGAACTAAATCAAAATAATACAACCTTGTATTATTCCAACCAGTAGTATAGATGAAAGAAACAAGGAATGAATAAAATGACACGAGACTCAAGGAATTTATACGAGGGAAAGAGTAATTATAAAACAAGACACCAACTAGCAAGTTGTATTCAGCTCCTATGATGATAATAACTCAATCAACAAATACTTTCTTTCTCTTTGTTGTAACTATGTAGCAACTTTGAAAATCCCACCTTCTCTTTTCTTCTTCTGTTTTTTTTTTTTTTTTTTTTTTCGAATTTTCTTTTCTTTTCTTTTCTCTAATTCAACCACAAACAGCAATATTCAATTGTGAAAACCAAACAATTGAATTCAAACACACAAGCATGGAAAATGAAGTAGAAGAGAATCAATGGAACCACACTCCAAGCAATTGACAAATTTAGAGATGCAGGAAATCCTAGAATTTTGAAACCCTAGGTGATGCAAATTTCAGCCAAACCCAAAATCCTAAGAATTTCGGTAGCCAACTTTTTGTTTCTATTTTTTTTTTTTTTGGCAACCCTAGAACAATAAAGCCCTAGAATTAAATTAAAGGATGCTAAAATTAAAAGATAGAATCAGACCTGATTGGAAACCTTGCTCTGATACCAAATGATATGAACCCGCGGGAAAGAAATTCCCTTGAACCCACAATCAATTTGAAAACTCCCCAAGAAAGCCAAAATCAAGTCAATGGATGGAGAACCTAGACCCGATGAGAACTCGTTTCAACAACCTAGATTATATTAAAATCTAGACTCGTTGAAGAACCCGTCTCAAGAACCTAGATTACAAAGGAGGAACACCACAAAGATTGTGATTTACCTTTGATAAGTTCAAAAGTTCAATTAAGAACAAGAGGAGTAAAACTCAACTCAATTAATAAACCCGTCTCAAACTCAACTGATTAGAATGAGGCTACATAGAGTATTTAAAGAAAAACCTAATTAAACCCTAGCTTAAAATAAACCCCCATCTTCCAAAAGTGCCCCTGGATGAACAGTATCGCGGCTAAGTAGCTCGGCTACAGTAACCCTAACCCTAGTTCAATAAAATAATAACTTTCCCAACATGCCCTTGCATAGGCCCCCTTAAGTGCTTCCCATAATAAACTCAATTATTCTAAACTAATAACATAAGTTCTTTGAATGAATTAAATAAGTTGAAACCCTTCAAGAGCTCAAAGCTTTTAAGTCTTGTCGTTGCCCTCTTCCGTAGCTAATCAAATGAATTAAAACTGGATCTTCATCCTTGAAGCCTCATCTTGAATGTTGGGCTCTTGCTCAACTTGTCCCAAGTGGATTGCATCAATCCTTGCATTGTCTCCTTGATCTTCTTGGTCCATCTGGAAGTTCCAAATGATCTTGAAGACTAGGCCCATCTTGATTCCCATCAAAACTCAATCAAAAAATGTCTTTCTTTCTCTTTGTTGTAACTATGTAGCAACATTTGAATCTGCAACCCTTTTTTTTTTTTTTACTTTTTTCTTTTCTTTTCTTTTTTTTTTCCTTTCTTTTATTTTATTTTATTTTCCTTTTATTTTCCTTTTATTTTTTTACCAAGTTACCCCTCGAGATGATGTTGACTTGTAAAGGAAAGGGAGAGTATAAGAGGGAAATGTGATTTTCAGCCAAGGAGGGAAGCCCACATGCCACATCCAAGATTTGCCCCTTCCCAATGCAATCTAAGTGGGGATATCCAAGAGATTTCGGTTTTTGAGAGAGGAAGAAGAAGAAACCTTGCCACTTGTCTTACATGCAAAGGTTTTGATTCAAAGGAGGGAAGTGAAAGGTCACTATATAAAGAGAAGGGTTCAAACCTAGGAGGTTTTTCCCTTGCCATTTTTAGGATTCTTGCATAAGTTTTCTCTCTCTCCGTGATATGAACCCGCGGGAACGAGATTCCCTTGAACCCACAGTCAATTTGAAAACTCCCCAAGAAAGCCAAAATCAAGTCAATGGATGGAGAACCTAGACCCGATGAGAACTCGTTTCAAGAACGATCATTTGCAACTTCCAGATGGGCCAAGAAGATCAATGAGACAATGCAAGGATTGATGCAATCTACTTGGGGCAAGTTTAGCAAGAGCCCAACATTCAAGATGGGGCTTGAAGGATGAAGATCCAGTTTTAATTCATTTGATTAGCTACGGAAGAGGGCAACGAGAAGACTTAAAGGCTTTGAGCTCTTGAAGGGTTTCAACTTATTTAATTCATTTAAAGAACTTATGTTATTAGTTTAGAATAATTGAGTTTATTATGGGAAGTATTGAAGGGGGCCTATGCAAGGGCATGTTGGGAAAGTTATTGAGTTTAGATTGCATCAATCCTTGCATTGTCTCCTTGATCTTCTTGGCTCATCTGGAAGTTGCAAATGATCTTTAAGACTAGGCCCATCTTGGTTCCCATCACTCCGCACAATTATCTCAAGTACCTTTGAAAGATCTCTCTCATTCTCTTGTGTTTTCTCAGCAACCAAACAAGAAAGATCCTTGCAAGAGAAGGATTTTGGCTATCCAAGGATTTGCAAGGTAATATTTGGTTTTCCTAAGCCTTGCTCTTACACAATTTTTTTCTCAATCCGAAAATGAGATTCCAATCTCATTAGACTTTGAGAAATGATAAAACACACTTCCTACTATTTTTCTTTGAAATGATTTAGGATTCCTAAGAGAAACCCTTGAGGCCGATTAGTGAAGGGGGAACTTATCCTCCTTGTTTCGACCATCACATGTATTCTTGGCTATTCTAGGTTTTGTTTTACCATATGAGTGAAATGAAGAAGGTTTTAACCTAATAACCCTAGAAGTCGAATGGGTTAAGACCAAGTGAAACCCTAGAAACACACATACACACTCAAGAACAAGAGATAGGGTTTTAGATGCTCTTTCTAATATGGTAGTTTGGATTTTGTAACACCCTGGCCCTTCGGACCCTTGTTTTTCACGCAGCCATGACATCGTTTGAGGTGAGCTTCTCTTCCACATGCATTTTATCCTTCCGACGGTTTTTCACTTTTAATTTTTTTTGCACTGTCAAAAATTTCTCCACCCCGATCTCCATCTTCCCCACGTCCACACGCTTATGATTTTCTTCCCTTCTTCCGTTACTCAAAGCCTTGCCTTGCCTTGCCTTGCAGAGCAACATCACCCTCCCACACTGTTGCGCACCATCACCACCAAGGCGCCGTCACAAGTGGCCCTCGTCGACACCGTTGCATGTTGGTCAATCTGTCGAAGCTTCCCTCAGATGAAGCAGAAACTCGGGGCCAAGTGCAGTGAGCACTGCACCACAGCCAGTAACCACCAAAATCCAGACTTGAGGTGCCTTGCTCCTTCACAGCAGCCAACCACCGGAAACCATTTCCCACAGCCATGACAAACAGCAACCCACGGTTTTGCCAAGCCAAAACACCCCTGTTTTACTGCACCCGAAACAGAGCTTCCACCAACGCCATGACCGAGAAGCCAACAAATGCACGATGCCTTTGCATCATCCCGAGCAACCATGTCCAACCTAGTGCCACTGTGAGCTGCAGTCACACGGTATCTCCACCCCTCCCAGATGTTCCCTTGGTGACACACTCTCTCTCTCTATACACGGAACACCCTCTCTCCTCTCTTTCTCTCACTATGTTCTCTCTCTCCACCATGATCGAGTGACAGTTTTCTCTCCACCTCCCTCTCTAAGTGCCATGCTACCGCGCCGACCAACTTCAACCTCCGCCCACCACACTGCCCGTCGCACCTCTCCTCATCTCTCAGTGAGTAAAGACTCTACTTTGTAGTCCGTCTCACAGTTTTGATCTGGAAGTGTTAAAATCTCAGATTTCTTTTTGTTTTCCTTGTTCTGTTTACAATTTTTTTCCCAAAACGCCCTTCTCATTTAGATGATTTCATGATATTTATAAAGAAATTGTTTTAAGTATATTTATATTACTGCATCTAGTTTATAAGTCAATATATTGATGCTTTTAACAAAATAATTATAAGTTGATCGTGTTTTAGTCTTTATATATTAAACTCACTTTGTATGAGTTTTGTTTTAAATACAGATTAAATAAGTATTTGAAATATATTATTAGTATTAATATATATATATATATATATATATATTTTAGAAGTACATAGTAGTGCAAAATTTTTATTTTGAACTCTTTAAAGAAAAACTAATTAGTCTATTTTTATTAAATGAAATATTTGTTCTCCTACTTTAATCAGTTTTGTTTTAATAAGTCTTTAAACCAAAAATGTATTTTATGGCATAATTGTATTTATTTTTAATATTATTACGCAATTTTAGAAATATTCTGAGTTTAATAGTTATGTGGATATTGATGAATTTAGGAAGTGATGATATTTTAGAATTTAGAGAAATTTTAGGTTTTTGAGGAATTAAAATAGGTACTTCAGGTCTAATATGAAATTTTTATAGGTGACGATTGACAATTGTTCAGTACTGTTGTGGATAATTTATGAGAAGCTAAAAAGTCCAGGTAAGAGGGATTCATATACCAGTTTTGTATAAAAAAAATGAAATGACGTTGGCTTTGAAAATAAGCATGTTTGTTTTTTAAAAGAAATCTAAAAACGACCTCAGGTGTTTATTCTGCATATGCATAAATTCTATATAAGAGAAAGTATTTTCTGTCATGACTGGTGTAGACATGAGCTAATTTTGTGAATTATATTTCTGAACTATGCAAAAAGAGTGAATATGGAAAATCTAAAAGTTTTTTTTATGAATAAATGAAAATGTTTTGATTCTGTTTATCTCAAACATGTGAAATGATCTGAAACTATTCAGTATTTTATTTTGATATGATGTGACATCTGAAAACCTTGGCATGAAGTTCTGATTTTGTATCTGAATGTGATCTGCTTTCGATGATGTTTCTTTTTGTTTCTGTTAAGGCCCAGCCACGGGTATAATAGTGGTTTATAACCCTGCCACGGGGTGAAACATGGAATACGACCCAGCCACGGGTATAATGGTGGTTTATAACCCTACCACGGGGGTGAAACATGGTATACGGCCCAACCATGGGTATAATGGTGGTTTATAACCCTACCACGGGGGTTAAACATGGTATTCGTTCCGATGTGATGCTATGAGATGATATGAATATAATGTTTCAGTTTGGATATGCCAATGGATCTTTCTTTTTGGGAATAAGTTGTCTTTCTGGAAATTTCGCTCTAATATTTTGTGCCAAGTTTTGTTTATGCATTCTGAAAGTAAATATGTTGTTTCTGCATTCTGAAAGTAAATGTTTTGTTTTGCATACTGAACTTTATAAATGCTCGTGTTTACATGCTAGTATATGATCTCTGCTTACTGAGTTGTTGATAACTCACCCCTTATCTCCACAATATTTTTCAGATATTTTGATGGTTCAGCTAAGGATCAAGATTATGAGGTATTGGGTAAGATGATTTAAGTACATTTGTTTAAGCATAGGAAGTTTTTATGAGTATTGTCGATTTTTATTAAGAAATTTTATTGTGTTATGATGACTTGGCATTGGAGTCTTTTTTTATATTGTTCAAAGGTGAGTTTAAGTGTTGGGAAGTAACTCTCCTACCCGTGCGGGACCGGGGCATTACAGATTTATAGCTTGCTAGTGTTTCTTTGCAAGGATTTTGTAACAATCAACCTACTCTTGGTTAATACTTGTATCTGATTGTGTAAATCTTTTCATTACCATGTTTGTCTTGATTGCTATTTCTTGATTGCTTATTTGATTTTGTTAATATGATCTTATATCAATCTATGGAAGGAATTATATGCTTTGAAATTGTGATGAATATGCCATGAAATACTTGTATATGTTTCGGTTTTCACATGTTTAAGAATGATGGAAAGTGTATAATGATATTTCGGCCATACTATGTCTTGAATGATTCGGATCTTAGTCAAAGGTTATGATTTTATGCTTTGTTGTACTAAACTATGATTCCAATGTTATTTGCTTGAAGTTTGGAACATGTTTATGTGATGAATCTTCATGTTTTTGTGCCTATGAGTTTCGGCCAAAGCAAGTTTTTATGGTTCTATGCACATGTTTTGATATCTATCTTGGTTGATGTGAACATGCTATGAAATGAATATGTTATGCTTGGTTGTTATATGCATGGCATCTCATATGTCATGCATAAGTAAGCATATTTAAGTCTCATGTCACATGCATTTGGGTAGGACTGTACATTTAAACAGTCCACCCGAACCGACCCGAAATTTCTGAATTAGCCAACCCGAATAGAAACGGGCAAGAAGCGGAAGAATGCCGATTGAATTCCGAAATAATTTGGTTGAATCGATTAATACCCGTTAACCGAACCTGAGACCAAAACGGCACCGTACATGAATTTTTCTTCCCCACTCAACTCATAGTTCAAACACTCTCTCGTCTCACCCTCTCAAATCGCAAACACTTTCACTCTTCTGAGTCTCCACTCTCTCACTCACTCACTCTCACTCTCATCTCAGGCATTCTCCTGAGTCTCCTCTCCCTCACTCACTCACTCTCACTCTCATTGCAGGCACTCTTGATATGAACCCGTGGGAATGAATTCCCTTGAACCCACAGTCAATTTGAAAACTCCCCAAGAAAGCCAAAATCAAGTCAATGGATGGAGAACCTAGACCCGATGAGAACTCGTTTCAAGAACCTAGATTATATTAAAATCTAGACCCGTTGAAGAACCCGTCTCAAGAACCCAGATTACAAAGGAGGAACGCCACAAAGGTTGTGATTTACCTTTGATAAGTTCAAAAGTTCAATTAAGAACAAGAGGAGTAAAACTCAATTGAGCAGCTGTCTTTTCGAAAATTGACTTGAGATTAGGATACCATCAGCTGAGAATAAGGGATAAGGATGTGCCCAAGACTGCTTTCAGAACGAGGTATGGGCATTATGAATTTAAAGTGATGTCTTTTGGGTTGGCGAATGCTCCTGCCGCTTTTATGGATTTAATGAATCGGGTGTTTCGACCATTCTTGGATTCTTTTGTGGTGGTATTTCTCGATGACATTTTGATTTATTCTCGAGACTTGGAAGAGCATGCTTGTCATTTTCGTCTAGCACTTGGGAAACTAAGGGAACATCAGTTGTATGCTAAGCTAAGCAAGTGTGAATTCTGGTTAGAAGAAGTTAAGTTTCTTGGGCATGTGATTTCCCAAGAAGGGGTGGCTGTGGATCCTAGTAAAGTGGAAGCTGTTTTGTCATGGCCTCGCCCTTCAACAGTTCGTGAGATACGAAGTTTCTTGGGACCAGCTGGATACTATCGAAGATTTGTGGAAGGTTTTTCTCGGCTATCCGGACCTCTCACTGCTTTGACAAGGAAGAATGTTGAGTTTGTATGGTCTGACAAATGTGATAGAAGTTTTCAGGAGTTGAAGAGAAGATTGACAACGGCACCAGTTTTGGCACTTCCGGAGCCACACAAGCCATTCGTGGTTTTTAGTGATGCATCCAAAATTGGGTTGGGATGCGTTCTTATGCAAGAGGGACGGGTTGTAGCTTATGCATCTCATCAGCTGAAAGTTCATGAAAGGAACTATCCCACTCATGATTTGGAGTTGGCGGCAATAGTTTTTGCACTTAAGATTTGGCGGCATTATTTGTATGGCGAAGCTTGTGAAGTTTTTACTGACCACAAGAGCTTGAAGCATCTGTTTACTCAGAAGAATCTCAATATGAGGCAGAGACGGTGGTTAGAGCTGATTAGCGACTACCAATGTGAGATCAAGTATCATCCCGGAAAGGCAAATCTAGTCGCTGATGCTTTGAGTAGAAAGTCTCAACAAGTGGATGAAGCAGAGTCATCGGATTTGGGCTCTCTCCTTTATGGAATGAGGAGACTTCTTATCGAGAGTTCTCAACAAGAGGGATTATTATCTTCAGTTTTGAATGTCCGAGTAGTGGATTTTGAAGAATTGAAGACTCTTCAGAGAAGGGATCCTAAATTGTTAGCTATCAGGAAAAGAGTCAGGAAGTCTAGAGGACCCTTGCACTACAGCTTGGATAAGGATGGTATTCTTCGATTTCGGGATCGTAGAGTAATTCCCCGAGATTCTGAATTTAAAGAGCGGATTTTGGCAGAAGCTCATGCGGCTCCTTATTCAGTTCATCCAGGAAGCACAAAGATGTATAGAGATTTAAAGAGAAATTTCTGGTGGGAAGGAATGAGATTGGACATCGCTTTGTTTATTGAAAAATGTGACACATGCCGTCAGGCGAAGGCTGAGCATCAAAGACCTGCTGGTAGACTCCAACCTCTCCCAATTCCAGAGTGGAAGTGGGATGATATTTCCATGGATTTTGTTGTGGGTTTACCGAGGACTCCTAGTGGAAAGAATTCAATTTGGGTGATTGTGGATCGGTTGACCAAGAGTGCCCATTTCTTACCAATTAATAATACTGACTCTTTGGGTAAGTTAACTCGGATTTATGTTAAGGAGATAGTGCGCTTGCATGGGATACCCAAGAGTATTGTGTCGGATCGGGACCCGCGATTCACGTCCCGTTTCTGGAAGAGTTTGCAGGCAGCATTGGGCACTAAGTTGCAGTTTAGTTCTGCGTATCACCCCCAAACAGACGGCCAATCAGAGCGTACTATTCAGACTCTAGAGGATATGTTGCGGTCTTGTGTCACGGAATTTCAAGGAAGTTGGGAGAATCACCTACCGCTCATTGAATTCTCTTACAACAACAGTTTTCATTCCTCCATTCAGATGGCCCCGTATGAGGCTTTATATGGGCGGAAGTGCAGATCGCCTTTGTGTTGGGATGAAGTCTGCGAGAGTAAGGTAATTGGGCCTGAGATAATCCAAGAAATGAAGGACCAAGTTCAGCTTATCAGGAAGAAGATGGCTGAAGCGCAAAGTCGCCAGAAGAGCTACGCAGATACAAGAAGAAGAGACTTATCATTTGAAGAAGGTGATTGGGTTTATCTTAAAGTCTCTCCTATGAAAGGTGTCAAGCGTTTTGGTAAGAAAGGAAAGCTTAGTCCTAGATATGTTGGCCCTTTTCAGATCATAGAGAAGGTTGGGCTTGTTGCTTATAGAGTGGCCTTGCCAGATTACTTTGGGGATGTTCATAATGTGTTTCATGTGTCCTCATTGAAGAAGAGTTTTGGACAACAAGAGCCACGTTTTGTGGACCCTGGACGTATCCAACTACAGCCTAACCTTACTTATGCAGTTGCTCCAACTCAGATTGTGGATTGGAAAGAGCAAAGATTAAGGTCCAAGGCAATACCTTTGGTGAAGGTGTCATGGGGTGATCCGTTGACTCAAGATTTCTCATGGGAAAGAGAAGCTGATATGAGATAACAATATCCCTACTTGTTCAATTAATCTGGACGGTATGTTCTAAGTCTGCTCTTAGTTGAATCTTAATCCTGTCTTAGTTTGACATTTGACCTTGCTAATTTCGAGGACGAAATTTTATTTAAGGGGGGGAGGATGTAACACCCCGTATTTTAGTGCATTTTTACTGAAGGATTATTTTTAGTTATTCAAAAATTTATCCTCTTATTTTAAAATTGGTCGGATTTTGAGTGAGTTTATTTCTATGATTTTAATTTGGTGGAAATTATTTTTATGCGCTTTCTTATTATTTATTTATTGTTATGCATTTAAATTTCTTTTAATATTTAAATTAATTACTGAGAGATTTAATTATTTCAATTTGACTTTACCATTACGTTTAAATTATTTTATTTAACTTGTAGTTTTAAAATCATTTCCGTTGGATCATTTTTGTGACCCAAGTTATGAGGATTGGACCTCATTTCTTTTCCCCTCTTTTTCTTTCCTCTCCTTTTCTTTTCCTTCCTTTTTCTTTTTCTCCTTATTTTTCTTTCGGTCCCTTCTCCCGCGCGACCAGCTCTCTCTCTCTCTCTCTCCCCTCTCCTCCGCCCGAACCTTCGTCCCCTCCCAGCGCCGCCGTCCGTCGGCGATGGTCGACACCGCTCGGTCCCTTGCACTCCCCTGCCGCCGGTCGTCCTACCCCATCAATATCACCGCCGTTCGTGCCACCGGTAGCCCGCACGCACCATCCTAAGCCGCTTCGCACTTTGAGCTCCAGCGCCGCCGTCGCTCCACCTCCGGCCACCATCTTCCTACCACTTCATCCCCGACCTCTTGGCAACCCTTTGGACCCAACCCCGGCCCCGATCCGTCACCGGTGAAGCCACACTATGTACATTTTCGATTTGCACTTTTTTGGCCTAAAACCACCCCTTGCGCCGCCACCCACGGCAAACCACCACCACCATTGGTTTCACCGACCTCTCTAGGCCCTACCCTACCATTTTGGGGTCTTCGTTTGTATTCGTGGAAAAGTGGGCATCTGTGACCCACGGCCACAGTGTATTTTACACTGTGGTGTTGCTCAGACGTCGCCATTTTCAGCGTCGTGATCCTCCGGAAATTATTATATTGCACTGTAAGTATTTCTCCAAATAATTCTTGTGAATTTAATGTATTTTTGCACTAACGCATTTCACTGTATTTGAACTGCTGATTGGTTTTGCCGGACTGAATCCGAGGAGTTTGGGAGTGGATTAGTGATTGGAGTGTTTGGTTGGAGTTGTTTGTTGGATTTGTTGGAATTGGTTATTGATGGATTTTGGATTTGTGTTGTTGGTTCATGTGCATCTCATTATTTCATGCATGATCATGTTTGTAAAGAAAACTGGGTTTTCGTGTAGTGCATTCATGCTCATGTGTGATTTGGAAAATTGTGATTTTATGTGAGTATCTTTGGGTGCGTGTGTATCACGACCCCAAGCCGAGATGGGGGATTATCTCGGTGGAGCTCCTCTGGTTACTCGGGAGCGGAATAAACTGAGTAACGTCCCCTGGATTGTCGCTTGGCGATAATGGGATCGGACGAGAGATTCGTGCCGACTCTGTGGTCCTTCTGCTGGCGGGGATCAGAGGATGCTTGGCTACGTACGCGCTGGGCGCGGAACTGGGCATCGCTCATTGCGTAGTGGGTGCTTGGCTACGTACGCGCTGGGCGCGGAACCAAGCATCACTACGAAGCCAGGACGTGCGGATGGCCCCTAGGGGAGGCCATGGTACATAGGTTAATAAAGGATTAAATTGGCTATTTTCTGGGAAAATAGTGTGCGTGGATTTTGTGTAAACCATTTTCTGGGAAAGATGTTTTACGGATTATTTTTGGGCCAATGAGACTTTGGCGTGTGTTGGAAATTATCATTTTCGGGGAAAATGATGTTTTGAGAAAATTGCATATTTCATCATATGCATGCATGTTGGTTGCATTAAATGCATTTCTTTCTTGAGGATTATTTTGGGTTATACTTACCTGCGGTACCCTTCTGTGGTAACGCAGATTTTGATGCAGTTGAGGAGGAGGGCGAGCCTGAGGAGACGGCTCCGCCCGAGGAGTGATCTGGGATCACTAGCTTTATTATGCTATTTTACTTATTTGTATTTTCGGACATGTGTTAACTTTATTTTGGGATGACTGTATAACTGTTTTTAAACCTCTCCTGATGTTTAGTTGTGTTTAAATTCTGGTACTTAGTTGACTATCCGCTGCGTTATTTTATTTGTACACCGTTGCATGTACACACACTGGCACTTCGTTGGGATGTGTGACCGTGTTGTCACCATCCTGGTGTCTCGATCCCCGTGTATTTTTATAGGGGGGATTGGGGGCACCACAGGGAGATGGTTATGCCATAGGATGCATCAATGATTGTTAAAAGGTTGAGGTCATAGGGGCTTGTAGGTAAGCAAAAGCAAGTATGATAATGGTTTGGATGCTAGTTTTTAGGCGTGAATCATGAATAGTGTGATCTGAACTACGAGGCACTAATTCATAGGATCCTTGGATGTTGTAGATTAATTTGGTGGAATTGAAAGTTCTAATAATATCTTTGGGGTTGTAGATGATGCATGGTATTAGAAGAATGATCATGGTCTTGTTTCGGGATTAGTGATATAAGAACAATCACATTATGAACACTTGTGTGTCATTTTGTTTGATCTCGTTGCAACTTTGTATGCATCTACCATATGGAAACAGGACATGGCATGACATAGCAAAACCCTGCGTATGTCTGTGACCTCAGTGGCATAGATGAGAGAAAGGAGAGAGATCACAGTCACAGGAACCATCGCAGGTGAAGAGATCAGATGATGGCTGCTCACTGGCAACAGATGGAGAAGTTTGAGCACCATCGCACTCGTGTAAGGGACGTGGACTCATGAGGAAATATTTTTCTACGCCGAGCATTACAACCTCAACACGACCCTTTGGTATGGAAGGACGCCAAGAAAACACGTCTACTCAAACTCAATAAAGAAGCAGAGTCTAGTCATGTTGTAGAAGCTCGCACAATTAGAAATATGCCTTTTGAAACTTCAGACACATCTATTGATCCTATTTGTTTCCATGAGGAGAATCAACCTATCGAGGATACGTAACTTGAAATAGAGCATAAGTTGAATGAGATGCGGGTGAACATGTGTTGATTATAACCTAGATGCAATATTCTATTTTTCACAAGATTCGATAACAAAAGAGGATGACGTTCCACCCCTATCCTCAGAAGAAGATTCCAAGGCAGTAAGTGTTAGACGTATGGAGTTTCAAGTGGTTAATATTATTTTTAATCTTATCACATGCCGATTCCGAATCTATTTTTTAAGGGGGGAAGATGTGACACCCAGATTTTTGCTAAGATTCCATTCATAATTCTTGTGGATATTATTTACCTATTTATTTATTCATTTGGGTTATTGGCTAAGTGTTGGAAAAATTCTTTAGGCCACTTTTTATTTTTGTTGGATTGGATCTTGGAGTTCTAAGTTAAAAAGCCCACAAGAGAAAAATAGAAGAAAAGGCCCATAGGATTCGGCCCATTAGGGACTTTGGCTTTGGAAGGCTCAAATTCACCCTCAAGGCAAGGAGATGGCACCACTTGGCTTCAAGAAGAAGTTTTTGGTCATTTTAGGATTAGCACTTCTCATTTGGAACTTTCGGAAAAGGCAAGGATGTCACTTGTCAAAGCATGGATTGGATTTCTAGAAGAAAAAGTGGAAGAAGCAAGGGAGAATTCGGTTTCTAGAAGAGTTGGCCAAGTGTCATGCATGCAAATGAATGGTGAAGAGTTTTGTCTTCGTAAATGGCAAAATCTTGCTTGGGAAGAGAATGACCTACATGCCTATAAGGATTCTAGAAGAATCTTGTGAAGGGCACACTTGAGTGGACGGTAAGAGCAAAGGGGATTTGTGTATTTTGCCACCCGCATTGACCAATCACACAATATCCAAGATATTGGTAGAATAAGATCTTCTTGGGAAGAGATGATCTCTTCGACCAACCCACCCATATGCCTACACCATGCCACTTGGCGTGAGTTTGAAGTACCAAGATAGATATATATTTTTTTTAATTTTTTAATTTTTAAAAGAAAAGGTAGTCACATGTCCAAAAGTGACCACTGCCCAATTTTATTAATAAGCCCTCACTTTTGGCGGAGGAAAACCGTGGTTATAGTCTCAGTACTTGATCTTTACAAAAAAAAAAAAAAAACTATTGAACTAAAAACTCAAGTACTCAAAATAATACAAAAGACACTAAAAACATAAAGGTACATTACCAAACATTTCATTTTGACTTAGCATTTCTGAATCTAAGGTAGGCCACATGCATCTGTTCTGATTATCCCTTTTAACAAATGTGGAAGTTCCGTTTGACCTATCCATAAATGGGACACCCCACTACTTCCTAGTCTTGCCAAATAATCAGCAGCCTTATTTCCTTCCCGATATATATGCCTCACAACAAAGTTAATCTCCCCCAACATTCTAACTATTTCTTCCCAAAAATCCTCGAGATACCAAAGAGATGCACCAAAGCAACCCAGAAGCACCAAAGCTTCCCAGCAGAACCGCATTAGAGATGCACGCACTAAATGAAAAATAATCACACCAGTAACTCAGTTGACTGTCATCCCAAAAAGGTTCCGCCAGAAATAAAACACAAGGCTGATGTACACGAACTAGCTTCCGTAATCTCTTCTTCGATGTTCCAATTCCTCTTAAATTCCAAAACATAACTTTCTTCATCATTGAATTTGTTTACAGGGCCTGCTTGGAACCCGTGTTGAGCTTCGTAACCTTCGTGTAAAATTTACTTTCTTTTTTGATAACTCAGAATCAGAATTTCCGTCCTTCTCCTTCGCTGGATGCGCCACCTCCATCTCATCCTCAGATTTTGATTCCATACCAAGATGATCTTGGTCAAAAACCACCAGTTGCAAGTCCTCCGAACTAGAAGCCCGTGTACCTCCTATTTGCTCCTTAGAGTTAACATCCAGACCCTCCATAGCAGACCACACCACAGGTTGCAGAACCTGGTCATACCCATAACCAAAACCAAGTCTTTTCCGCTCCACTTGATTCTGCCAACATTGTCACATCTATCCCAGATTCTAAAGCCCCAAATACTTCCCGATCACTCTCAGTTTCTCCCTTATCAATCTCAGCATCTAAAGACACCACCCCTTCATTACTTCCATACTTTAACTCATTTTCCTCTACAGTATGAATTACCAAAACAGAGGATGTCTCGATAGCCTTACCTGATGAATCTTTTGCCGTATTAACTGCATCCTCCTTCTCCTTAGGAACCCAAACTCGGTTAGATTTAATATTCCTCAAGTTCTTGTAGTCTTTCCCTTCCTTGAACTTAGTCTTACATGTTTTCAGATTATGTCCTTGCACTTTACAACAAGAACAAAAGGATGGCAGAGTTTCATATTCAACTTCTTGGAATATACTTGCATGTTGTCTTGGTGTTCCAATCCAAAAAGAAGATATTGGCTCTTGATCAATATTCATAAGGACACAAACTCGCGCACCATCAATTCTTGTTGCACACCTCGTTGCATTATCCCTACGTAAAAATGTACCTATCGGAGCCACTATATTCCTGAGGTATGATTCTTGATAAAGATTCGGTGGAAGGCCAGGTAGCATAATCCACACTAGCACCTGCGCAGGTTCCTCATCTTCTTGGACCTCCACTGTCCAATGAAAATGCCCGGTATGCAGCCCCTTCAATATCACAGCTTCCCCTTGATAGAGCTTTCAGGAAATCTTCTTCATTCGAGAAGCGTACAAAAACATTTCTTGGCCGGCACATCACAGATACCACAGGCTGCGTCGAAAGACCCCATCGGCTATGTATAAAACCTCTAATACGATCCAGAGAAGGCCTCTGCTGCAGGAACTTCAAGACTAACGAAAACTGAAATGGAACGCAGATCGATCCAGCTTTTCCTTTGTAAACTGCACAAATACTTCTCCCTCAACATGCTTAGGCTGCCGAAGCAGAACACTGACCTCCGAGATAGCCTGAGTCGGAGTTTTCAATAAGAACAAAAAAGTCCTCTGCCGGACTGGAAGACATGGTGGGGGTTGGGAACCCACTGCCTCAGCCATGCGCTTCCGTGAAGCCACTCCCTAGTCAGGGAGCAGAACCTCACACATAAGGCTTACGACGAACGTAGTCCAGCTTCGTAGCGTAGCTTGTACCGTCGTGTTAAAAATTACGTTTCTTGGAGCGTTTCTTTATGTTCCATTTGAATATCATTTGCATGCATATATGATAAATGCCTTCAAGTACCAAGATAGATTGCATAGGGAAGTGGAACCTAGGGAAGAAGCACCTAGGTTAGCACATTGGTGCCACTTGGCAAACTTGCTTGAAGGTTTCTAGAAGAAGCTAAGGAGATGGAGGAGGATGTAGGGTTTGGCACACACCCATTTCACCTACCCACATGCCATAGGTCTCACATGCACACCTCACATCCATATACATTGAACCTGGATGTAAAAGTAGATGACAAAAATGAGGGGACACGGTTTTGGGAACCCCAATGGACTACACAAGCACCAACAAGATTTGTGTGAGTTCCAAGGAGTTGTGCACACCACTCACCCTCCCAACCACCTCCACCTTACGCCACTTGTTCTTAGTGAAGAATTTCAAGAAGATATTGAATAAGGAAGAGAAATGTGAGATTTTCTGAAGGATTTACATTGGAACACTAAGACACTTTCGGATACCTAAGCAACATGCCTACCCAAGTTATTTTTTGACATTTTGCCATTTTTCATTCATAAATAAGTAGAGGATAAGGTTCTAAAAGGGAGTGGAAGAGACAATGAGCTGGGTTATCCATGACATTGCCACATGTCATGTTTTGAGTTCTTTAGAAGCATAAGAAAGTGGGAGAGTCACCTTGTAAAACCCAGCTCATTGCTTAACCCACGTACGTGGATAACGTCTCTCATTTCCGTCACACGAGTTAACACCATCTTTCCTTTTTCATCGTGCACATTTTCCTTCCCTTTGTTTTAAGTGTTCTGTTTTCTATTTATAGCCTATATATAGATTAAGTTTTTCTCAACCCTAATTTCTCTTCCTTTGTTCTCTTCACGCCGCAGCCACCCCAAGCCGTTCGATCATCACCTCCACTATGAAATGCAGTCCAAACCTCACCACCGTGCCCTGCCAAGTGAAGCTGCCACTGATATGAACCCGTGGGAATGAATTCCCTTGAACCCACAATCAATTTGAAAACTCCCCAAGAAAGCCAAAAATCAAGTCAAGGATGGAGAATCTAGACCCAATGAGAACCCGTTTCAAGAACCTAGATTATATCAAAATCTAGACCCGTTGAAGAACCCGTCTCAAGAACCCAGATTACAAAAGAGGAACGCCACAAAGGTTGTGATTTATTTACCTTTGATAAGTTCAAGAGTTCAATCAAGAACAAGAGGAGAAAACTCAACTCACAAATAAAATTCAATATTGTCTAATGTGTCAAATGAGGCTACAAAGAGTTTTTAAACCCAAACCTAATCAAAACCCTAGCCAAAATAAAGCCCCTTTTACCCAAAATTACCCTTGATGAACAGTGCCGGCTACAGTACGCGCGGCTACAGTAACCCCTACAATAAATTGATGAAACCCTAATTCTTAAAAAGTAACTTTCCCAATAAGCCCTTGGCCAAAATACAAGGCCTTCCCAAAAACATAGTTCATAAGAAATAAGACATGTGAGCCAAGCATCTTCAAGCCCACTTATTCTAAACTAATAAAATAAATCATTTAACCAAACTGGAAGCCTCCAATAACAATAGGTCATGTCTTCCACAGCTTGAATCAAGTGGATCAAAACTGGTTCTTCTTCTTTCAGACTCATCTTGAGTGTTGGGCTCTTGCTGGCTTCATCCCAAGTGGATTGCACCAATCCTTGCATTGCTTCCTTGATCTTCTTGGCCCTTGATCTTGTAATTGGCCCATCTAGAACTTGCAAAGGATCTTTAAGTGTAGGCCCACCTTGGTTCCTATCAGCCACCCAACGCTGTAGCCTCTGTCGCAAGCCACGTTATACCCTGTTTTAGTTGTCTAAAACAGAGCAGCATCCAAGCCGCTGCAGTCTCACTCCATTGAGACCTCCACCATGTTGTGCCTCCACGGAAGTTGCTTGCGAGGACTTTCCATCACCAGTCCGTCGTATGCCGCCTCAGGTTTCCCGCTAAGCTCATGCCATTTCTGTTGGTTCTCGGTTCTTTCGGTCTTTCCCTCATTCTCTCACTGTGTGCCTCTCTTGCTCGTCGCCCTCTCTTCCTCTCTCAGCCAGTGACCAGGCGCCACCCCACATCCTCCGTAGTCAACCAGCAGCTCCACGCCGTCGTGCCCCCATCGCGCCGTAAGTGCTGCCTCTGCACTGTTGTTGCATTTTGTTTTCGGTTTCCTTGTAGTTCTTTATAAAGTGTTTACATATATATATATATATATATGTAATTACGTTAACTATATAGTAGGAAGTAATATTACCTTTTTACCCCTTATCGTTTCGGGTGTTCAATTTAATGAGTTTATATTATATACTTTGGGTTTGAAATCGTGAGTATATTACGTGGGTTGTAGAGTATGTTTTTATTTGAATGTAGACGTGTGGATTTATATTCTTAAGTTGATTTTTATAAGAGACTGATATTTTAACGGAATATTTATTATGTAAATATTGTTGAATTTTGGAAGTGAGCAGTAAGTGCAAAATAAGTGCAAAATCTTATTTTGAATCCTTTTAAAAGAATATTTTTATTTAAACACAATTATGATAGAAAACAAGTATGATTTTCTACTTATGATGATTTCGATATAGTTATATTATTTTAGTATTATAAATTATAGTAAGATCTCAATCGTAAATAAGTTAGAATTAAATGTTTTTTAGTCGAAGCTATTAAGATGGATATTGATGAGTTAGGAAGTGATGTTGGTATTTCAGGAATAATGAGAAGTTCAGGTTTGAGGAATTAAAATTGGATTTTTTAGAAGTTTTAGGCTTGAATATCGAAATACGAGATTGATTGAAAATTTATGTAAATTTACGTGATTATCTTATAGGTGAATATTAATATTCGTTCGGCACTTTTGAGGAAATTTTCGAAAAAGCTAAGAAGTCTTGGTAAGCGGGGTTCCTATACTAGATTTGCATAAAAAGATATGAACTGAGGTTGGTTTGTAAAAAAATGTGCATGTTGTTTTAAAAATAAAAAAATGAAAAACAACCTCAATATATGTTTTGCATTCACTCATGAGATACGTATGAAAAAAAAAATGCTTTTGACATGGAATGTGTAGACATGAGCAATAGTTGACATGTTTCTGAAATATGCAAAAGAGCGAATATGATATCATTGAGATTTTTATGCATGTGGTATGAAATGATATGGATCTATTTTTTATCAAATGGAAATGATATGAATATGTTTCGCACGTGTTTTGATATGATATGGATATGATAAAACTTTGGCATACTTATCTGTTCTGAATCTGATTCTAAATATGGTTTTGATATGATGATACTGGTTCACATGATATGGTTGGTACAAACATGATATGATATGATATGAGTGCACCCACTTTGGAAATAAAGTAGTCTTTTTACGTGTTCCTTCCTGTGTGCACACTCGGGGCTCTGAGATTGAAAAATGGGAAGTTCACCACACGATACTGCCTGGTTTGGCCACTGGGGATAGCACAACCCTACCACGGGGGTTAAATATGGTATATGATATGATATGATATGATATGATATAATAAGATAAAGATGTTTAGTTATGCTATGCCAAAGTGGTATTTCTTTTTAAGATGAAAATAGTTTATGAGTATGAAAGGATTTAATCATCGCCCTGATTTTTTTCTGATAACACGCTTTGAGATGTGCATATGAAAATGAAATGTTTTATTTCTGCATACCAGACTTTCTAAAAATGGCTCATGTTTACATACTAGTATATGTTCTCTGCTTACTGAGTTGTAGATAACTCACCCCCTTATCTTCTTATTTTTTCAGATGACATTGGTTGCCCAGCTGGGGGTCAGAATTAGAAATTGGAGCCTATCAAGATATGGATAGAAAGTTGAGTTCCATTATTAGTAGAAGGGTACAACTTGAGTAATTGAAGTACTTGGAGTTGTTTGGACCTATTGAGATTTTAAAGACGTATCGTTCTATTTTCGTTGAAATTATTGGAAAAATTGTGGACTCCTTTGGATTATGTTATTTTTGTAATGATGACTTATGGAGCTTGTCTTGTGGTTATTTGGATAATATGAGATTGTGTGCTATTTATGAAATCGTTGGGGTTTTAGGTGCTTGGAGAGACAGGTTGGTAAGTGACATGCAGTAATTCTCCGACCCTTCGGGGTACGGGGCGTTATACACTTGGTATCAGAGCCAGGTTAGAGATTCTGCAGACTTTATGGATTGAGGTTTTGAGAATTTAAGGTTTCAGATTTGATTGGCTTATTTTGAAGGTTGTAGGACATGACTTGGAGGTCTAGATTTTGATGTTTACATAAGTTTGATCGAATGTCAGGTTTGAGGTTCTGCAGACTATAGAGTGTAAGATTTTGGACTATAGATAGGCTTTAAGAAATCATTTTCAGATTGGATGTGATAGTGGAGCGGACTATAAGTAAGAATATCATAGGTATTTGAGGTCTTAAAATTTACAAACTTCAGGAATGATTTTGATCTGTAGGATTTTACAGTCAATGAGTTGAATTCATGTTGTTTGTGGTTTGGTTTGATTTTGGAGACTTTTTTTAAAATAGATTTGATAGCGTTAAAGTTTTAGACTTTGGGAATTAATCATTACTACTGTTGCGCGTACTTCTTTCTCTTTATTACAGGATGCCACCTCGTCGTAGAGAATGAAGTATGTCGGATTTGAACGTGATCGAGAACGAGAACGAAAGGGGAGCAAACCCGAGTGCTTCCGAAGTACTACGAGCAGCAGCCCATCAATTAATAGATGATCTCACGCAGAATCCATTAGGTCACCAACGCAACTATAACGAAGGAGGTTGTACCATAGAACAGTTCAATCGGATGCACCCCCTTCATTTGATGGCAAAGGCGAACCAACCCTAGCTGAAGATTGGGTGCAAGATATTGCGGGTGTTAACCTGCACAGATGAACAAAAGGTGGCATATGCAACATTCAAACTGACAGGTGGGGCAAAAAGATGGTGGATCTCAAAAAGAACCATCCGAGAAGCAGGGGGAACAGAAATAGTCAGTTGGCCACATTTTAAGCAGATTTTTCTTGAGCGATTTTTCCCAAGCTCGGCCAGAGAGGATAAGGCAATGGAATTTTCCACTTTGGTGTAGGGAACCATGACAGTGCACCAATATGCAGCTAGATTCATTGAACTATTCCATTTCGCTGCGTATCTGATTCCAGACGAAGAAAAGAAGGCACACAAATTTGAACAAGGACTTAATCAAAAACTTTATGAACGAGTAGTGGTCCAGATTCAAAATTTCTCAGAGTTGGTAGATAAGGCCTCAGTTTTTGAGCGAAGCCTTCAAAGGAGCACGACCTTGCACGATCAGAGGAAGAGGACTATTCCATCGGGGCCTCATGTTCTTAATTGAGTTTCTACCAGGGTGTCCTGTAACAATTGAGGGAAGATTGATGCTAGCAGATTTGATAGTTTAACATGATCGGGTTTGATGTAATTTTGGGTATGGATTGGTTGGCTAGCTACCACGCCAACATAGACTGTTTTAAAAAGGAAGTGGTATTTAGACCCCCAAAAGAAAATGAATTTCGGTTCACAGGTTCGAAAGTGAGGATGCATCCACCCATCATATCTGCCGTTCAAGTTAGGAAATTATTACGAGATGGTTGTCAATGATTCTTAACCTGCGTGGTAAAAGCAGCAAAGGAGGAGTTGAAGTTAGAGCATATACCTGTGGTGAGGGAATATCCAGAGGTTTTCTCAGAAGATTTACCTGGACTCCTGCCCGAGCAGGAAGTAGAGTTTACTATCGAACTAGTCCTAGGCACGGCACCCCTTTCGAAAGCACCTTACAGGATGGCACCATCTGAAATAGTGGAACTCAAGGAACAATTACAAGACCTGTTGGATAAGGGTTTTATCCAGTGTATCACCTTGGGGAGCTCCAGTCCTCTTTGTGAAGAAGAAGGATGGATCATTGAGGATGTGTATTAACTACAGGGAACTTAATCGTGTGACCATAAAGAATAAGTACCCGCTACCCCGTATGGAGGATTTGTTTGATCAGCTCCAGGGCGCCCAGGTATTTTCAAAGATTGATCTTCGATCGGGTTACCATCAATTGATAATCAGGGCAGAGGACGTATCTAAGATGCCTTTCAGGACCTGTTATGGCCATTATGAGTTTTTGGTCATGCCTTTTGGCCTGACTAATGCCCCAGCAGTATTCATGGATTTGATGAACAGGGTGTGCCATTAATTTTTGGATAAGTTTGTAGTTGTTTTTATTGATGATATATTGGTTTATTCCAAAAGCAAGTCTAAGCATGAGGAACATTTGAAGCTGGTGCTTGGGACACTTAGAGATAAAAATTTGTTTGTTAAATTGAAGAAGTGTGAATTTTGGCTTGATTCAATCGCATTTTTGGGGCATGTAGTTTCGAAAGATGGCATTTCAGTGGACTCGGGAAAAGTGGAAGCAGTGGTTAATTGGCCGACACCGAAGAATGTTCATGAGGTTAGAAGTTTCTTGGGATTGGCGGGTTATTATCGTCGAATTATTGATGGCTTCGCTAGGATAGCAGTTTCTCTCACAGCACTCACCAAGAAAAATAATAAGTTTGAATGGACAACAAAGTGTGAAGGAAGCTTCCAAGAGTTGAAACGAAGATTAGTGACAGCTCTGGTGTTAACCGTCCCCACGGCTAGAGATGGATTTGTAGTTTATAGTGATGCATCAAGACTTGGATTGGGGTGCGTACTGATGCAACAAGGGAAGGTTATAGCATATGCCTCACGCCAACTGAAAGCATACGAGCAGGATTATCCCACGCATGATCTGGAACTTGTGGCAGTCATTTTTGCACTTAAGATTTGGAGACACTATCTGTATGGGGAAAAGTGTGAGATTTATATCACAAGAGTTTGAAATATTTCTTCACCTAAAAGGAATTAAATATGAGGCAGAGGAGATGGCTCAAGTTGATCAAGGATTATGATTGCACCATCAATTATCACCAGGCAAAGCTAATGTTGTAGCTGACGCCTTAAGTAGGAAGGCTATGGGACCAGCACTTACCACTCAACATAGGTTGTTAATGGACCTAGAAAGAGCCGGTATTGAGGTTATCACTAGTGATACAAGTACTTTCTTAGCCAGTTTGATAGTTCAACCGACCTTAATAGATAGAATCAAAGCTGCTCAAAAGGTGGATTTAGGGTTGGTGAAGCTAGTGGAAGAAGTCGGGAACGGGGACAAATCTGACTTTAGAGTTTCTGAGGCTGGTTTATTAAGGTTTAGAGGTAGATTATGTGTGGCAGCTGATGAAGAACTGAAAAGGGTAATCCTTGAAGAAGCACGCCGTTCCTTATACACAGTTCACCCAGGGAGTACCAAGATGTATTGGGACTTGAGAGAGTCTTTTTGGTGGAATGGTATGAAAAGAGAAATCGCTAAATTTGTGGAACAATGCCTAACTTGCCAACAGGTGAAGGCGGAGGATCAGAGACCAGCAGGATTATTACAACCACTCCAGATTCCAGAGTGGAAGTGGGAGCATATCTCCATGGATTTTGTGACAGGCTTACCGAGGGCATTGAGCGGACAAGATGCTATATGGGTGATCGTGGATCGCTTAACAAAAACTGCTCACTTTGTGCCCATTAAAGTTTCTTACAAACTGGACAAACTAGCTGAGTTGTATGTGCGGGAGATAGTGAGGTTGCATGGGATACCAGTATCCATTGTGTTGGATAACGACCCACGTTTCACCTCCAAGTTCTGGCAAAACTTACAGGAGGCAATGGGTATTAAGTTAAATTTCAGTGCTGCATTTCACCCTCAGACAGATGGACAGTCAGAAAGAACGATTCAAATCTTGGAAGACATGTTGAGGGCATGTGTGATGGATTTTAAGGGAGCTTGGATACAACATTTACCATTGGTCGAGTTTGCTTATAACAATAGTTTCCAAGGTAGCATTGGAATGGCACCTTACGAGGTTTTGTATGGCAGGAGGTGTAGATCTCCATTGTATTGGGATGAAGTAGGTAAAAAGAAACTTTTGGGGCCAGAGATTATCCAACAGACTATAGAGAAGATAAATATCATTCAGGCTAGAATGAAAGCAGCTCAAAGCCGACAAAAGAGTTATGCAGATAAACGTCGCTACCAACTAGAGTTTGAGGTTGGAGATAAAGTATTTTTGAGAATAACACTGATGAAAGGAGTTATGCGATTTGGAAAGTAGGGCAAGTTGAGCCCGAGATATATTGGGCCATTTGAAATTCTTGACCGGATTGGACCAGTGGCTTATATAGAGTAGCACTTCCACATGCACTTGTGGGAGTGCATAATGTATTTCATATTTCCATGTTGAGGAAATATATTCCCGACCCGACACACATTATTGATTATGAACCACTCCAGATTCAGGAGGATATGAATTATACGGAAGAACCAGTTCAAATTTTGGAAAAGAAAGAACAAGTGTTACGGACTCGAACTATCCCTTTTGTTAAAGTGTTGTAGAAAAATCATGCTATTAGCGAAGCTTCTTGGGAATTGGAGGAAGAAATGCGAGTTAAGTACCCACGGCTTTTCGATGGGAATTTTGACAACTTATAATAAATTTCGAGGACAGAATTTCTATAAGGGAGGGAGGATGTAAAACCCAGCTCATTGCTTAACCCACATACGTGGATAACATCTCTCATTTCCGTCACATGAGTTAACACCATCTTTCCTTTTTCTTCATGCACGTTTTCCTTCCCCTTGTTTTAAGTGTTCTGTTTTCTATTTATAGCCTATATATAGATTAAGTTTTTCTCAACCCTAATTTCTCTTCCTTTGTTCTCTTCACGCCGCAGCCACCCCAAGCCGTTCGGTCATCACCTCCACTGTGAAACACAGTCCAAACCTCACCACCCTGCCCAGCTAAGCGGAGCTGCCACCCAACGCTGTAGCCTCTGTCGCAAGCCACGTTATACCCTGTTTTAGTTGTCTAAAACATAGCAGCATCCAAGCCGTTGCATCCAAGCCGCTGAAATATGCAAAAGAGCGAATATGATAGATATCATTGAGATTTTTATGCATGTGGTATGAATTGATATGGATCTGTTTTTTATCAAATGGAAATGATATGAATATATTTCGCACGTGTTTTGATATGATATGGATATGATAAAACTTTGGCATACTTATCTGTTCTAAATCTGATTTTGAATATGGTTATGATATGATGATACTGGTTCACGTGATATGGTTGGTACCAACATGATATGATATGAGTGCACCCACTTTGGAAACAAAGTGCTCTTTTTATGTATTCTTTCCTATGTACACACTCGGGGCTCCGAGATTGAAAAAGGGGAAGTTCACCACATGATACTGCCTAGTTTGGCCACTGGGGATAGCACAACCCTACCACGAGGGTTAAACATGGTATATGATATGATATGATATGACATAATAAGATAAAGATGTTTAGTTATGTTATGCCAAAGTGGTTTTTCTTTTTAAGATGAAAATGGTTTATGAGTATGAAAGGATTTAATCATCGCTCTGATTTTTTTCTGATAACACGCTTTGAGATGTGCTTATGAAAATGAAATGTTTTATTTCTGCATACCAGACTTTCTAAAAATGGCTCATGTTTACATACTAGTATATGTTCTCTGCTTACTGAGTTGTGGATAACTCACCCCCTTATCTTCTTATTTTTTCAGATGACATTGGTTGCCCAGTTGGGGGTCAGAATTAGAAATTGGAGCCTATCTAGATATGGATAGAAAGTTTAGTTCCATTATTAGTGGAAGGGTACAACTTGAGTAATTGAAGTACTTGGAGTTGTTTGGACCTATTGAGATTTTAAAGATGTATCGTTCTGTTTTCGTTGAGATTATTGGAAAAATTGTGGACTCCTTTGGATTATGTTATTTTTGTAATGATGACTTATGGAGCTTGTCTTGTGGTTATTTGGATAATATGAGATTGTGTGTTATTTATGAAATCGTTGGGGTTTTAGGTGCTTGGAGAGACAGGTTGGTAAGTGACATGTAGTAATTCTCCGACCCTTCGGGGTACGGGGCGTTATACACCTAGGTAACATGCATAGGAAGAAGAAGCTTCTTGCTAAGGGAAGAGTAAGGGAAATGCATGGAAAAAGGTAAAGATACATGGGAAAAGGAAGAAGCGCATGGGGAAAGGGAAGGATGCATGGGGAGCACATACCCACATCCTACATGCCTTTTGCTACTTGGTAAGCATGCACAAGTCTACAAGGTTCAATCCTAGGGTTAGGATTTATCAAATGGCAATTTTGGCCTAGAGATTCATTGAATCTGGACTATATGGGAGAGTATGCCCAAGGAGCCTCTTATGATTTTGAATTTTGACAAGAAACCATGCCACATGTCACTCATGTAGAGGATCTTTTGGATTTCCCAAGGAGAGACAATGGTGGGGCTTTGACACATGGTGTCCATACAAGGATATCCTTAGATTTCCTAAGAAAGTGAAGAGGATTTCAAATTTCCAATGAGTCATGCCACTTTGCAAGATTATTATTTCCAATAATACTTTTGTGTTCGCTAAAGCCTAGAAATGGCACCACTTGTCCCACATGCATCAGAAAAGGCGTCACTTGTCCCACATGCATCAAAAAAGGTGCCACTTGTCCCACTTGTATCAGCTAGTGCGCCACTTGTCCCACATGCATAAGCTATGCCACTTGTCCAACATGTAGACCTTCCATATACCACTTGTACAACAAGCAATAACAAAAAATCTAAGGCCATCCACTTGGCAATAAAGCTAAAGCAAGAAGAAAAAGAGTTTGGGCTATTTTTAGTATAAAAACACCCCTCCATCTTCTGATTTGGGGCTTTACACGAAATTCTCACCCTATTCTCTTCTTTTCCTCTCCATTCATGTACACACCCAAAACTCTAGCTACACCACATTTGAATCAAGAGCCTAACACACTACAATGGTGAAAACCTAGAGTTGTTCATTAGAACAGTGCAAACTGAGCCTCCTCTTCAAGATTTTCGACATAATCTTTGTAAGTAAAGAAAAGTTTGTATGTATACACTCAACTTGCTCTTGATTAATACTTGTATATATTTTTTTAAATCCTTTCGTTGTTATGTTTGTTTTGATTGTTATTTCTTGTTTGTTTGTTTGAATATGCTTATATGATCTTGGAATATGAGTTTGACATGAATGGTATGATTCGGTTTAAGATGGAAATGGAAAGAATGTCCTTAGCATGTTCCAATTCTAAGGAAAACATTGTTGTTAATTTGTGATACTTGATGATTTGGCTTTACCATGTCTTGGAAGTTTCTGATCTTACCCAAATACCATGATTTTATGTTTTGTTTCATTATGCTTTGATTTCTAAGTAATATGTTTGATGTTTGAAGCATGCTTAAGTGATGATTCTTCATATTTCTACACTTCATGTTTCAGCAAAGGCACTTTTCATAGATCCAAGTAAGTGTTTTGATAGTCCATGTGATCTTTGTTATCATGGCGTGAATTGAACATGTTATGCTTGGTTATGTCATACACGACATTTCATATGTCATGTCAAGTATAAGTATGTATGTCTTAAGTATCATGTCACATGTATTTGGGGAAAAATGTTTCCAAGAAGTGTTTTCAAAGAAACGAGTTTAAAAGTTTTATCACGACCCCAAGTGCTAGGATGGGGAAATGTCCTAGCGGAACTCGTCTATCTACTATGGAGTGCTTAAGAATAGAGTGGTAATGTAACACCCCAATGGAAGGCCCAAACCACATGGTCTATACTCAAAAGGCAATGATACAATTGGAGCCTCATTGGAACCTTATAAAGAGCAAGAACTTCTCATTCCCAAGCAATGTGGGATCTTATACACCACCTACCCTTATCCATATTATATGGGGTATCACAATCTACCCCCCTTAAATTCCCGACGTCCTCATCGAGCCTGTCCATTGTAGGTGGCACGGCTCAAGCCCCACATTTCTGGTTGGGATAGGCTCTGATACCATTTGTAATGCCCTAATGGAAGGCCCAAACCACATGGCCTATACTCCAAAAGGACTAGACAATGATACAATTGGAGCCTCATTAGAACCTTATAAAGAGCAAGAACTTCTCACTCCCAAGCAATGTGGGATCCCATACACCACCTACCCTTATCCATATCATATGGGGTATCACAGGTAATTCCTAGGTCGACAAAGAACCGTCGACGAGCCTCAAATAGATTCTTTTCAAATAATGCCGGAGTGAGAAAGCGCTTAACACTAGTAGGTGCATAAGGCATATAACCCGTCGAAGTAAGGTCGAGTTAATATGAAATCTTTACTTATGACATATTCATCAAGGTGCATGGGTCATTGATGGCACAGTAACTAACAGGAACACACGGTGCTAAAGGGAACCATGTTATGTCCACCCTCTAAACAAGAGCTTATAAGTTCAGGATGACTTGATGAAAATCTTGTGATATGATAAGGATCACTTGATAAAAAGCTCGTGATATGATAATGATCACTCGATGAAAATCTTGTGATATGTTTTGATAAGACAAGTTCTGAATAAGATCAACATGAACTAGAACGTCAAATAAGTTTTCTAAAAATGTTAAAGTCTCTGTTACAAGTCTTTTGAAAATGGTCAAGTGATGGGTACCAACATGGACCAAGTCTTAAAGATCCTTTGCAAGTTCCAAATGGGTCAATTACGAGGTCAAGGGCCAAGAAGATCAAGGAGGTAATGCAAGAATTGATGCAATCCACATGAGACGAGTTTAGCAAGAGCCCAACATTCAAGATGAGCTTAAAGAATGAAGATCCAGTTTTGATTCATTTGATAAGCTATAGAAGATGGCAACAACATGACTTAAAAGCTTTGGGCACCTGAAGGCTTTCAACTTGTTTAATTCATTTAAAGGACTTATTTTTTAGTTTAGAATAATTGAGTTTATTATGGGAAGGACTTAAGGAGGGCCTATGCAAGGGCATGTTGGGAAAATTATTATTTTATTGAACTACGGTTATGGTTTTATTGTAGCAAGTATTATAATTGCACTGTAGATGCGGCACTATTCACACAAGGGCATTTTATTGAGCTATGGTTAGGGTTTTACTGTATCGAGTACTGCAGCTACATTGTAGATGCGGCACTATTCACACAAAGGGCATTTTTGGAAGATGGGGATTTATTTTGACTAGGCTTTTAATTAGGTTTTGTTTTAAATACTCTTTGTAGCCTCATTTTGAGAAATTTATTAAATTTGATGAATTTATTCATTGTGAGTTGAGTTTTACTCCTCTTGTTCTTGATTGAACTATTGAACTTATCAAAAGTAAATCACAACTTTTGTGGCGTTCCTCCTTGTAATCTGGGTTCTAGAGATAGGTTCTTCAACGGGTCTAGATTTTAATATAATCTAGGTTATTGAAACGAGTTCTTATCGGGTCTAAAT
Source organism: Juglans mandshurica (assembly GCA_022457165.1). Lineage (NCBI taxonomy): Eukaryota > Viridiplantae > Streptophyta > Magnoliopsida > Fagales > Juglandaceae > Juglans > Juglans mandshurica. Next base: position 11,816,517 of record CM039626.1, read on the forward strand.
TTTCCATCCATTGAGTATAACTTATATGAGTATAATTATCATAACTTATTAATATATATATTAATAATATGATATATATAATATATATCATAACTGTCTAATTTTGCACTATATATTATATAACTTGTTACCTTGTTATATAAAATATAATAAGTATAGTTATCATAACTTATAATAGCTATAGTAGATATATAACTAGTAACTATAGTCAGTGTTATAAGATTACATAAACTATACGAGTATAGTTATCATAACTTATATATAGTAGCTATATAATTAAGCCATTGTAATTATACAAAGTACTTAATATGTACTTAGTATAATAGAATAAATATATTTACAAATAATATACTAAATATATTAAATAAAAGTATTATAATACTATTATTAGTTTTATTTTTATACTTTTATACTTTGTAATATTAGTATTATTATATATTACTATTAGTAATATAATTAGAAATATATTAGTATAATAATCGTTCGAACGGATATTTATCCAGTTCGAACGAGATGCCACGATCATTATAGACCCAGTTCAAATACAATGAAACAAATCACTCCAGTTCGAACTAGCAGCCGTCGAGAGCAACAATTTCACCCATTATATCCGCTACGAAAACGCCCTAGCAACCCCACATTTGAACTTCTAAGAGGTATGGGTCAAGTCTCAACATCTATTGTTTGGTTTTATGTTCGAATGAGATGTGTTTGGGGGGTATGGATTTCGAATCCGAAATCCCCCATTTTGGTATATTCCATAAAGAGAAAAGATATTTACAATCGTGAATTATGTAATCGTCACGTAATCGCTTTAAAAAAAATGAATAAAATATGTGACTCACATGAAAAAAATTAATTTTTTAATAGTGGACCCCACTCTTTTTTAAAGCGATTATGCAGCGTTTAAACACTTCACGGTTGTATGTAGAATTACTCTTCCGTAAAAATGACATTGAAATAATCGATAGAAATGATTGGGTTTCACTCCTTAATCATTTCTACTGATTAAAATAAATGATAATATCTAGATTGGGTTTTTAAGTTCGGGTTTGAGTCGACTCAGCCATGGCTGTTTCGCTTGTTCCCGTTCGAACTAAGTCTAGTCTGTTCGAATGCTAAGTTGCCAAACAACATTATTTCGGTTCAAACAAAATGAATTCGTTTGAATAAACAAAGATTTCCGATTCGAAGGAATAGAATAGTCCATTCGAATAGATTTTACTAGTCCAAACAGAATATGTTCCGTTCAAACTAATTATTTCAATTCAGTTCAATATAGTATTATTCTTCAATAATATAATTTAAATATTATGGTTAATTATAGTCTTACTTTTGTTGTGGTTAAACAGTATACTAATAGTATCCAAAGGAAGAAAACGTGCGAGAGATCAACCCAGCCAGAGTAATGGAATAGCTCGTGCTAAGGAGATGAGGCCTATACTTGTCGAGCTTGAGATCATTTTGTCTGACTTCTCTGATCGGGATGGAGCATACAGTCCATCTTTATCGAGCGGGGATGGATGCCGATCTGTCAGCAGTGAGGGACTGCATATCCAGACATGATCGGTGAGTTTTACCGTACTATGGGAGAGGATAGTGCTGATGCGCTGTTCTACACCTTATCGGTCCGGGGAGTTAGTATTACTTTTTCTCCCCACATTATTGCTGAGTTCCTTGACATCTCGCGCGTGGGCGACGCATATCCTGCAACGGCTACATGGGGACCAGCGGCTGCACCATCTGATTCCAACACATTGGCCGCATCCTCCACGCTAACTCCAAATGTAGACTTGGATGCTAGTGAAGATGGTAGTGAGGATCACGATTTACCTGATGATGGTCACACAGACGATCAGGTGCATCAGCAAGTGTGAGACCCTTCGGCTCCCCCATATGATGGGAGCAAGGTTTATCCGACAGGCCAATTGTATAGCATTTTTAAGAATGCTTAATTTGATTTTTGGCTATAACATCGATCCGAAAAAATACAAGACTGATTTCGGGATCGATCGAGTCAGATTTTTGCTGCAGATAGCACGAGAGGACCCCATTGATCTGGCATTGTATTTATTCCTCCACATTCGATCGGAGTCACGCTTTTCCAGTGGAGGTAGTCTATCATTTGCACTGCTAATATCTAACCTCCTGCTCCGATCGGTGGTTATAGTGTCTGTGACTGAGCGGAGGTCACCACAGATGTGGCCCCTTAACATGATATGAACCCGCGGGAACGAGATTCCCTTGAACCCACAGTCAATTTGAAAACTCCCCAAGAAAACCAAAATTAAGTCAATGGATGGAGAACCTAGACCCGATGAGAACTTGTTTCAAGAACCTAGATTATATTAAAATCTAGACCCGTTGAAAAACCCGTCTCAAGAACCCAGATTACAAAGGAGGAACGCCACAAAGGTTGTGATTTACCTTTGATAAGTTCAAATGTTCAATTAAGAACAAGAGGAAATAAACTTAAATCACAATGAATAAATTCATCAAATTTCATAAACTTCATAAACTAATTAGAATGAGGCTACATAGAGTATTTAAAGCAAAATCTAATGAAACCCTAACCAAAATAAACCCCCATCTTCCAAAAGTGCCCCTGGATGAATAGTGCCGCGGCTACAGTGCCGCACTACAGTACTCGGCTACAGTAACCCTAACCCTAGTTCAATAAAATAATAACTTTCCCAACATGCCCTTGCATAGGCCCCCTTAAGTGCTTCCCATAATAAACTCAATTATTCTAAACTAATAACATAAGTTCTTTAAATGAATTAAATAAGTTGAAACCCTTCAAGAGCTCAAAGCCTTTAAGTCTTGCCGTTGCCCTCTTCCGTAGCTAATCAAATGAATTAAAATTGGATCTTCATCCTTCAAGCCCCATCTTGAATGTTGGGCACTTGCTAAACTTGTCCCAAGTGGATTGCATCAATCCTTGCATTGTCTCCTTGATCTTCTTGGCCCATCTGAAAGGTGCAAATGATCTTTAAGACTAGGTCCATCTTGATTCCCATCAAAGGGGCACTTGCAGAAGACTGCACCAGAACAACCTAGTGCCATGCCGACAGATCCAGCTTGTAGTAGTACTGCCGCTGTTGAGAGACAGCCTCCTGAGGCTACTTTTGGTCAGGTACGAACTCTGTTTATGGAGATCGTTGAGCCCATCATGGAGAAGCTTAGGGATCTGGAAGGACAGATTAAAATGTTATAAGAGGATGTTGATCTACTTAGCGAATATTGATCGTTTTAGTTATTATTTTACTTTTTCATGTTATATTGAACATTATATATTTGGGATGATATTAATGTATGGTTTTTTTTTTCGTATTTACTACCATGTTTATTTTTTTCATTTGACTTGTCCATGATAAGATAAAATATGATAGTATCTTTAAAGTTATATTTATATAAATTTAACATAAAACAAATCACTATAAAGTTTTGAAATTAATTACATAAAATTAATTTATGAGTTTATAAATATTTTAACTCACCCACAAATCATAATATATATTATATACACACTTTTATATTTTGAAAATGATAACAAATTAATGGAAAAAATATTTATTACTTTAATGAAAAACATTTATGAACAAATCCATAGTAATAAACAAATTAGTGGAAAAAATGTCCGAACTAATAAACAAACATTTATATTCGTACAGATTATATACTGTTTGAACAGACATTAATTCCATGTTCAAATCTATTTTGTTCCGTTCGAACAGTTTTCTTTTTTGACACGATTTTGTTTATCACAAAATATCTTGTTCAAACAGATATTTATCCGTTTGAACAAATTTATTAGCTCAGGCATTTAATTTCTCGCTAACAAATTTTGTCCCTAAAAGTCAAATCTCTTGTAGTGAAAACAAGCAAACCAAACTGATGGACACCAACATGGACCTAGTCTTAAAGATCTTTTACAAGTTCCAGATGGGCCAATTACAAAGTCAAGAGCCAAGAAGATCAATGAGACAATGCAATGATTGATGCAATCCACTTGAGATGTGTTTAGCAAGAGCCCAACATTCAAGATGGGCTTGAAGGATGAAGATCCAGTTTTGATTTATTTGATAAGCTATGGAAGAGGGCAACAACATGACTTAAAGGCTTTGGGCACTTAAAGGCTTTCAACTTGTTTAATTCATTTAAAGGACTGACTTTATTAGTTTAAAATAATTGGGTTTATTATGGGAATGACTTAAGGGGGGCCTATGCAAGGGCATGTTGGGAAAGTTATTATTTTATTGAACTAGGGTTAGGATTTTACTGTAGCGAGTACTGTAGCTGCACTGTAGATGCGGCACTATTCACACAAGGGGCATTTTTGGAAGATGGGGAATTTATTTTGGCTAGGGTTCTAATTAGGTTTTTCTTTAAATACTCTTTGTAGCCTCATTTTAAGTGTTTTATGAAATTTGATGAATTTTTTCATTGTGAGTTGAGTTTTATTTACTCCTCTTGTTCTTGATTGAATTTTTGAACATATCAAAGGTAAATCACAACCTTTGTGGTGTTCCTCTTTGTATCTGGGTTCTTGAGACAGGTTATTCAATGGGTCTAGATTTTCATATAATCTAGGTTCTTGAAACGAGTTCTCATCGGGTTTAGGTTCTGCATCCATTGACTTGATTTTGGCTTTCTTGTAAGAGTTTTCAATTTGACTATAGGTTGATGGGATTCAATTCCTACGGGTTCATATCATTTGGTATTTAGAGTAAGGTTTCCAATTAGGTCTGATTCTATCTTTTAATTCTTGCATCTTTAAATTTAATTCTAGGGCTTCATTGTTCTAGGGTTGCCAAAAAAATAATAATAAAAAGTAGGCTGCCGAAATTTTTAGAGCTTTTGGTTTGACTGAAATTTGCATCATCTAGGGTTTCAAAATTCTAGGGTTTCTTGCATCTCTAAGTTTGTCAATTGCTTGGAGTGTCATTCCATTGTTTTTCTTCTACTTCAGTGTCAGTTTCTGTGTACTTGAACTCAATTGCTTGATTTTGACAATTGAATATTGCTGTTTGTGATTGAATTAGTGAAAATAAGAGAAAAGAAAGGAAATGAAAGGAAAAAAAAGAAAAGAAAATGTAGTATATTCAAAGGTTGGTACATAGTTACAACAAAGAGAAATAAATATATTTGTTGATTGAGCTTTATTATCAAAAGGGCTGAATACATCTTTCTAGTTAGTATCTTGGTTTATAATTACTTTTTCCCTAGTATAAATTTCTTGAGTCTCGTGTCATTTTATTCATTCCTTGTTTCTTGAACCTATTGCTAGTTGGAATAATACAAGATTGTATTTTCTTGATTTAGTTCAATTAGTTCTTAAAGAACTTGAGCGGGAAAACAATTTAGGTAAAATGCAAGAGAGTGTGAGACTATTATCGGGAAAAAGCCAATTAAAAGTGAAACACGAGTGGAGTGCCATTATTCAAGTGTAAACATGTAAGGGAGTGTGTGAGATTTTCCACTAACATACTTTTTGTGTAGTACATTATGATGTTTCATAGGAGCGACTTATCACCAAAGGGGATGGCAGATAACTCTTCATTTGTGTTACAAGCCATGGAACAACAGTTTGAGCGGTTGAACTTGGTGTTAGGTGAAGTGAGAGATAAGATGGATCATCAAGTAGCGGTAATTAGAAATCTACAGGGCAGGAAAGATAGGAGGCGACGTGAGTCTAGTGTCAAAAATTGGTATGAGAATGAAAAGTATGGTGATTCACTTGTTGCCAAGCATGCACTCAATACACAAATTAACATGGATGATACAGAGCAGTAAAGCGAGAACATTTTTATATTAGATGCCACATCAACAACAAGGTATGTAGTATGATCATTGATTTGAGGAGTTGTATTAATTTGGCTAGCACTACTTTAGTAGATAAATTGAATTTACCTACCTTGAAACACCCTAGACCATACAAGTTGTAGTGGTTGAGTGATTGTGCCGACGTTATGGTAAATAAGCAAGTGCTAGTTTCTTTTTCAATTGGGAAATACCTGGATATGGTGCTTTGTAATGTAGTGCCTATGTGAGCAGGCCATATTTTGTTAGGGAAACCGTGGCAGTTTCATAGGAAGGTGATCCATGATGGGTTAAGGAACATATACAGTTTTGAAAAGGTTGGAAAGACAATTAAATTTGCTCCTTTAACTCCAACACATCTCCATGGGGACCAACTGAAACTAAAAATTGAGGATGAGAATGAGAAAAAAATAAATAGTGAGGCCGAAAAGGGAAGAGAGAGAAAAAGATGAGGATGAGGTTGAAACCACAAGCAAAACAAAGAATGAGTTGAAAAATAATTGTGATTCCGAGGGTTCAAAAAAAGAGGAGAGGGAAAGAAAAAACAACAGTGAAAGGAGAGAAAAAAAAAAGAATGAGGCCCAAACATCAAGAAAAATGGAGAGTGAAAAAAAAATAGAGAGGTGGCTGAGAGTCAAGAAAAAGAGTTGAGCCACGAGAGGAAAAAGAAAAAGAAATTGCAGAGAGAAACAGAAAAACAAAAGTGAGTTTTTATACTAAGGCAAGCTTTTATATTAACAAATTTAACGACTCTTTGCCTAGTGTTGTTGTTTCTTTGTTGCATGGATATAAGGTCAGGATTCCTAATAGTGTGTTTAGTAGATTGCCACCTATTAGAGAGATGGAGCATTACATTGATTTTGTGCCAGGTGTGACAATCTCTACTCAACCTTTCTTTGAAGAACATGAGTCCTTGACGCATTTGAAGGAACAAGGTTAGTTGAATAGAATGCATACCAAGTGGGTGCAATTGATTGAGACATTTCCACATGCAATAAAGTGCACACAAAGGAAGGAAAATTTTGTGATTGATGCTTTAGCAAGAAGGTATGTCATTGTCATCATTTTAGATGCAAAGTTATTGAGACTTAAATTTGATAATAAATTGTATTTAATGATGATGGCTTGTCTAGTGTGTATGGAGTACGTGAGAATGCATCATTTGGTCAGTTCTATAGATTAGAATAGTATTTGTTTAAAAAGAATAGACTTTGTGAGCCTACAAGTCTTATGCATGAGTTGCTTGTGCATGGATTTGGTTTGATGAATCATTTTGCTGTAAATGAGATTTTAGATGTGTTACATGAACGTTTGTGGGAGTATCATTTGCCATTCAATGACATCTTGCAAGAACATTTGCGGAAGTATCATTTGTCATTCATTAAGGTGTTACATAAACGTTTGTGGGAATATTGATAGCCATTCATTGAGTTTGCATATAATTGGAGTGGTTATTTTGGTGTAAGGAATGCTTTAGATGTATTTCATGAATATTTGTGGGAGTATCAAGTGCCATACATTGACTTGTTGCATGAACGTTTATAGAAGTATCATTTGTGTTTCATTGAGTTTGCATATATTGGAGTGGTCATTTTGGTATAAGGAAGACTTTAGATGTGTTTCATGAACATTTGTTGGAGTATTGTTTGTCATTCAATGAGTTTACATATAATTGGAGTGTTCATGCTACTACTCAATTTTCATATTTTTGAATTGTTTATAGACTTAATCCATTTACTCATTTAGATTTAATGTCTTTACCAGTTGATGATAGGAGTAGCTTGGATGGACTTTTCCAAATTCTTGAGCAAATTAATGATAATGCATATCAAGTGGGTCTTCCAGGTAAATATCATGTTTCTACTATTTTTAATGTTACTAACATTTTTCCCTTTAATCTAGGCAGAGATTCAAGGTCGAATCCTTTTGAGCAGAGGGAGAATGATGGGCACAGACATGGACCTAGTCATAAAGATCATTTGCAAGTTCCAGATGGGCCATTTATGTAACACTCGGACCCAATCGAACTCAATTTTATTTATTTCTTTTATTTATTTTGTTTTAGTTTATTCTATTTTATTTTATTAGCTTGCACACATTATTATTATTATTATTTTCTTCTTTCCCGCATGTTTATTTATTTATTTCTATTTCCGTCTTTTTTTTTAAATCTCGTAGGGTTTCCTCTCGTACACTCCATGCGCACACACACGATCATGCGCACACGTTTTTTTTCAGCACTCTCCACACGCACGTCTCTCTCGTATCTCTAGGATTTTTGCATCATATATACTCACACTTTGGCGTTAGAGAAACTGCTCTGTTACGTTCACTGCCCCCATACGAAGTCGACGCAAACCACGCTTAACTCCCTCTCGTTCACTGCCTCTCCTCATTCTTGGCTTTATGCTCGTCGACTTTGCCACCTTAAAACCTCCACTGCAAACCACCAACACCGAAAGATAACCCACTTCGGAGATCTACACCACACACGGCCAGCAGAGGGAGATCATCTTCACGAGTCAAGCCTCACACCGCTGCCCTGCCACTCGAAGTCATAGCCCAGCAATTCCTCCACTTTGCAAACAACGCACCCCTTCTCAACCACCGTGGTGCACCTCACCACCGTGCCCAGCCACACGGAGTTGTAGCCCAACACCTCGTAGCCGCTACTGCAAGCCTCGGACTGCTCTCTCTCGGTCTCTCCCTCTTTCTCTCATCGTGTGCCTCTTTTGCTCGTCGCCCTCTCTTCCTCTCTTAGCCAGTGACCAGGCCCCACCCCCACATCTTCCGTAGTCTACCGCTAGCTCCACGCCGTCGTGCCGCCATCTCTCCATAAGTGCTGCCGCTGCACTATTGTTGAGTTTTCTTTTTCCGTTCTCTAGTAGTCATTACAAGATGTGCGTATATATATATATATATATATATATATATATATATGTATATGTATTTTACGTGAACTATAGTAGGATGTATTATTACCTTTTTACCCCTTAAAGCATACATCTAGATTTATTGATTCGGGTGTTTAATTTTATGAGTTTATATTATGTAATTTGGATTTTGAAATCATGGGTATATAACGTGGACTGCATGTGAGTTTTTTATTTTTAGACTTAGAGGCACATGTGGGTTTATTTTGTTAAGTTGTTTTTGTAAAAGACTGATTTTTTTTTTAACGAAATATTTTTATGAAAATACTGATGAATTCTTGAAGTGATTGGTAAGTGCAAAATCTTATTTTAAATCATTTTAAAAGGATATTTTTAATTTAAACAAAAGTATGATCATCTACTTATAATGATGTCGATATAGTTACGCTATTTTAGTTTTATAAATTATAGTAAGATCTCAATTGTAAATAAATTGGAATATAATGTTTTAGTCGGAGTTATTATCTTGGATATTGATGAGTTAGAAAGTGATGTTGGTATTTTAGAAATAATGAGAATTTAGGTTTTTGAGGAATTAAATAGGTTATTTTATAAACTTAGGATTAAATAACGAAACACGTGATTAATTGGAAATTTATGAGAATTACGTGATTATTTTATAGGTGACGATTAATTATTGTCTGACGTTTTTGAGGAATTTCGAAAAGCTAAGAAGTTCAGGTAAGCGGGGTTCCTATGCTAGACTTTGCATTAAAATAAAATGAGATGTGGTTGATTTTTAGAAAATATACATATTTGGTTATGAAAATAAATTTGAATTACCTCAGTTATTTGTTCAACATTACTCATGAGATTCTGTTTAAGAAGAAAGTTTATTTTTGTCATGATTGGTGTAGACATGAGCTTATTTTTGACATTCTGTTTCTGAACTTTGAAAAGAGAGTGAATATGGAATTTGTGCATAAATTATGTTGTGATATGATTTTTGTTCTGTTCTGAAGATTTTCTGTACTCTGATATGATCTTATGTGATTTCTGAAAACCTCTGGCATAATATTCTGTTTCTGTTTCTGTTCCGTTCTGACCTCACCACGGGTGTAAAACTGTGGCCTCTGTTCGGGTTGGTACCAACTTTTCTGTTTCTGGTGCACCCACTTTGGAAACAAAGTGGTTTTCTACGTGGTCTTTCCTATGTGCACGCTCGGGGCTCCGAGAATGAATAAGGGGAAGATTCACATTCTGTTTCTGCTCGGTTAGCTACCGGGGTTTGCACAACCCTACCACGGGGGTTAAACGTGATATTTGTTCTGATATGATAAAATAAGATGTGATGTTTTTGTTTATGCTATGCCAAAGGAATTTTGATTATGAATATTTTTAAACTTTCGCTCTGACATTTTTGATAACATGTTATGACTCTGCAATTTGAAAACATTATTCTGATTCTGCATTCTGAAAGAAAATATTTTTATTCTGTATTCTGAACTCTGAACTCTGTAAATGCTCATGTTTACACACTAATATATGTCCTCTGCTTACTGAGTTGTTGATAACTCACCCCTTATCTCCATATATTTTTTAGATAATTTTGATGGTTCAGCTGAAGAACAAGAGTAGAAAGTTTTGCAATGTGTGATGATCGTAGTGGAATAAGTGTCTGAGGGTACAAATGCTTATTTGAGGGTCGTAGTTAGTAAACTGATTTATTTTTCGGGTATTTGATTTGATGGGTTAAGGATAATTTCAAGTTTTTGAGAGTTTGTAATTTATGTTATTGAGATTTTCTTTATTGTCCTCATGGAGAAACTTAGATATTTGGATTGATTAAATTGATTAATATTTTATTGGATTTTCCAGATTTTATAGTTGTACTATTTAAGTTGATTTGAGGTGTGAAGAGTTAACTCTTCGGACCTCCGGGAACGGGGCATTACAGTTGGTATCAGAGACAGATTTGAATTATGCATACTATAAACCTTGGAGGTTTAGATATCTGTGGGATTAGGAAGAAATTTCAGATTTGAGGCTTAGAATTTTTAAAAGAATAAAAGATGATTAATGAGAGTTAAGGTTTTAGAATTCTGGTAGGTGCTGGGTCATGACTTTGAGGAAATAATTTTTCAGAGTTGTGGTGTAGACATTTGTGGGCTATAGGAGGTGATTTTTATGGATATTTAGGGTATTAGAAATCTCAGGTGTTAGACAAGATATTTATGGAATTTGAAGGGTAGGAATTTTTATAAATATTCTAAGATGTTCATGTGGATTGAGGTTCGGTTCGGTTTTGTAGACTGCATATAAGGCTTTTCACAGGATGGAAGGTTTAGAGTCTGGAGTTATGTAGAGTTACTACTGTTGCTTGTACAATTTTTATATGTATTTATGCTTGTTTTACTAATATCACCATTTGCTTATTTTGCACAAACCCTTTGTTCTTGTTATATATATATATATATTTTTTTTTAATAATCCAAGTTGTCAGGATGCCACCTTGTCATCGAGAAAGAAGTGTATCGGGTATGAATGCGACAAATGACGAATGGGGATGTACCATTGAACAGTTTAATTGAATGCATCCTCCCACCTTCGATGGTCGGGGCGACGCAACCTTAGCAGAAGACTGGATCCAAGATATTGAGGAGATACTCAGCGTTATAAATTGCATGGACGTACAGAAGGTTCTATACTCTACTTTCAAACTAATGGGAGAAGCAAAAAGATGGAGGATTTATGAAAGAACCATTAGAAAAGCGGAAGGGACGGAAATAGTCCGTTGGCTGCACTTCAAGCAGATCTTTCTGGAATGCTTTTTCCCAACCTCAGTCCGAGATGACAAGGCTATGGAGTTTGCTAATTTGGTACAGGGAGCTATGACAGTACACCAGTACGCAACAAGATTTATTGAGTTATCACGCTTTGCTGCATATTTGATCCCTGATGAGGAGAAGAAGGCTCGTAAGTTTGAGCAAGGGCTGAACGAAAAAATTTATGAAAGAATTGTGGGCTTCCAAATTCGGAACTTTTCAAAGTTGGTGAATAAGGCCACAATATTTGAGCGGAGCCTTCAAAGAAGCGCAACACTGCTGGATCAAAGGAAGAGGAATGCGCCACAGGGATCTCAATCTGCAATAGATTAAGGGTCGTGGAAAAAGAGAAATGATAGGAGCGGCTCGAGGCAAAAGCAAATGCAAGTAAATCAATCGAACAGCCTCTGTAAGTTTTGTAATCGTGCACATGCTGGTGAGTGCAGAAGGGAAATGGGGGTATGCTTTCGATGCAGTAAGACCGGCCATCTTATTAGGGAATTCCCTTTGCTGCTAACAAACAACAAGAAGCCTAACCCACATCCAGGTTCCCAACAAGCGAATCAGGGTAATAATCAACGTAGAATGGGACCGGCCCGAGTGTTCGCACTGAGATCTGAAGATGCTGAGAATGACAACATTGAGATCACAGGTACCTCACTCTTTTTCTCCTTGAAATCTTTTAAATTGAGTCGGGATTAGTTATGCTTGTATGGAACTGTTCTTATAGGATAGCTTAGAATATTAAAGGTTGAGAGTAGATTTTCTAAGGATTTGAAATTTGTGAATCGAGGTTATTCAGGACTTAAGCTTGGAACTTTTGATTACACGATATTGTTTCAAAGGTTCTCTATTAGTTTGTTGTGACGAAAAAAAAGAAAAAGATGACAAAAAAATGATGATGATGCGTATGGACTGGTTAAATGTGGAGGTAAGTTCTTTTCCGATGTATATGATTGAGATTCAATGTTTTTAGGACAATAGGTTGTTAGAGGGAGCAGCGGAAGTGTGGTTGTAGTGGTACGATAGTTTGAGAGTTTATTTCGTTATTTATTGAGGTTTTATATTAGGTGGAGATTTTGGAATTTATTTTTTGGTCTTTAATTGTATTATTGAGGTTTATATTCTAGACTTTAAAAGGCAGTGTATGCGAACGTGTATGGCTAGAGAAATTATGGAAGAATACGATCGACAATATTGGAGGGTTAGAATTTGGAACTTTAATTATGGGAGAATACAATCGATAATATGAGAGGGTTAGAATTTGAAATATTAGGTTCGACAATTGCGGAATATTATTTAGGTCCGACAATATGATTGACATTCAGTGTAGGCATGAATGGTTGTAGCGGATAAATATTTGGACTTTGCTTTAGGTGTAACAAATTTCGAAGACGAAATTTTTTTAAGGGGGGGAATGTAACACTCGGACCCAATCAAACTCAATTTTATTTATTTCTTTTGTTTTAGTTTATTCTATTTTATTTTATTAGTCTGCATAGATTATTATTATTTTTATTTTTTTCTTATTTCCCGCATGTTTATTTATTTATTTCTATTTCCGTCTATTTTTTTAAATCCTGTAGGGTTTACTCTCGTCCACTCCATGCGCACACACGTTTTTTTTCAGCACTCTCCACACGCACGTCTCTCTCGTATCTCTAGGGTTTTTGCATCATATATACTCACACTTTGGCCTTAGAGAAATTGCTCTATTACGTTCACTGCCCCCATATGAAGTCGACGCAAACCACGCTTAACTCCCTTTCGTTCATTGCCTCTCCTCATTCTCGGCTCTATGCTCGTCGACTTTGCCGCCTTAAAACCTCCACCGCAAACCACCAACACCGAAAGATAACCCACTTCTGAAATCTCCACCACGCACGGCCAGCAGAGGGAGATCATCTTCACGAGTCACCCTCTGCGCGTAGAAGCCTCACGCAGCTGCCTTGCCACTCAAAGTCGTAGCCCAGCAATTCCTCCTCTTTGCGAACAACGCACCCCTCAGCCACCGTGGTGCACCTCACCACCGTGCCCAGCCACACAGAGTTGTAGCCCAACACCCCGTAGCCGCTACTGCAAGCCTTGGACTGCTCTGTTTTGGTATCCAAAAACAGAGCATATTCAGCCACCTTGAGCCGCTGAAATCACCCTCCACCGAAAGCTCCTTCGTGCTGTGCCCCCATAGAAACAACCAAGGAGGACGTCTCATCACCCCGGTGCATCTCACGCCACCTCAAGTTTCCCTGGTAAGCTCACGCCATTTCTTGTTGGTGTCTCCGTTCTCTCGGTCTCTACCTCTTTCTCTTATCGTGTGCCTCTTTTACTCATCGCCCTCTCTTCCTCTCTCAGCCAGTGACCAGGCGCCACCCCACATCTTTCGTAGTCTACCACTAGCTCCACGCCGTCGTGCCGCCATCTCTCCGTAAGTGCTGCCGCTGCACTGTTGTTGAGTTTTCCTTTTCCGTTCTCTAGTAGTCATTACAAGATGTGCATATATATATGTATATGTATATGTATTGTACGTGAACTATAGTAGGATGTATTATTACCTTTTTACCCCTTAAAGCATACCTCTAGATTTTTCGGGTGTTTAATTTTATGAGTTTATATTATGTACTTTGGATTTTGAAATCATGGGTATATAACGTGGACTGCATGTGATTTTTTTATTTTTAGACTTAGGCACATGTGGGTTTATTTTGTTAAGTTGTTTTTGTAAAAGACTGATATTTTTTTAACGAAATATTTTTATGAAAATACTGATGAATTCTTGAAGTGATTGGTAAGTCCAAAATCTTATTTTAAATGCTTTTAAAAGAATATTTTTGATTTAAACAAAAGTATGATCATCTACTTATAATGATTTCTATATAGTTACGCTATTTTAGTTTTATAAATTATAGTAGGATCTCAATTGTAAATAAATTGGAATTCCAATTTAATGTTTTAGTCGGAGTTATTATGTTGGATATTGATGAGTTAGAAAGTGATGTTGGTGTTTTAGGAATAATGAGAATTTAGGTTTTTGAGGTATTAAATAGGTTATTTTACAAAGTTAGGATTAAATATCGAAATACGTGATTAATTGAAAATTTATGAGAATTACGTGATTATTTTATAGGTGACGATTAATTATTGTCCGACATTTTTGAGGAATTCCGAAAAAGCTAAGAAGTTCAGGTAAGCGGGGGTTCCTATGCTAGACTTTGCATTAAAATAAAATGAGTTGAGGTTGATTTTTGGAAAATATATATATTTGGTTATGAAAATAAATTTGAACTACTCAGTTATTTGTTCAGCATTACTCATAAGATTTTGTTTAAGAAGAAAGTATATTTTTGTCATGATTGGTGTAGACATGAGCTTATTTTTGACATTCTGTTTCTGAACTTTGAAAAGAGAGCGAATATGGAATTTGTGCATAAATTATGTTGTGATATGATTTTTGTTATGTTCTGAAGGTTTTCTGTACTCTGATATGATCTGATGTGATTTCTGAAAACCTCTGGCATAACATTCTGTTTATGTTTCTGTTCCGTTCTGACCTCACCATGGGTGTAAAACTGTGGCCTCTGTTCAGGTTGGTACCAACTTTTCTATTTATGGTGCACCCACTTTGGAAATAAAGTGGTTTTCTGTGTGGTATTTCCTATGTGCACACTCGGAGCTTCGAGAATGAATAAGGGGAAGATTCCCATTCTGTTTCTGCTCGGTTAGCTACCGGGATTTGCACAACTCTATCACGGGGGTTAAACATAGTATTTGTTTTGATATGATAAGATAAGAAGTGATGTTTCAGTTTATGCTATGCCAAAGGAATTTTGATTATGAATATTTTCGAACTTTCGCTCTGACATTTTTTATGACATGTTTTAACGCTGCAGTTTGAAAACATTATTCTGATTCTGCATTCTGATAGAAAATATTTTTGTTCTGTATTCTAAACTATGTAAATGCTCATGTTTACACACTAGTATATGTCCTCTGCTTACTGAGTTGTTGATAACTCACCCCTTATCTTCATATATTTTTCAGATAATTTTGATGGTTCAGCTGGAGAACAAGAGTAGAAAGTTTAGCAAGGTGTGATAATAGTAGTGGAATAAGTGTCTGAGGGTACAAATGCTTATTTGAGGGTCGTAGTTAGTAAACTGATTTATTTTTCGGGTATTTTGATTTGATGGGTTAATGATAATTTCGAGTTTTTGAGAGTTTTTAATTTATGTTATTGAGATTTTTTTTATTGTCCCAATGAAGGAACTTAGATATTTGGATTGATTAAATTGATTAATATTTTATTGGATTTTCCTGATTTTATAGTTGTACTATTTAAGTTGATTTGAGGTATTAAGAGTTAACTCTCCGGACCTCCGGGAACGGGGCGTTACAATTTACAAGGTCAAGAGCCAAAAAGATCAATTAGGTAATGCAAGAATTAATCCACTTGAGACGAGTTTAGTAAGAGCCCAACATTCAAGATAGGCTTGAAGGATGAAGATCTTGTTTTGATTTATTTGATAAGCTATGGAAGAGGGTAACAACATGACTTAAAGGCTTTGGGCACTTGAAGGCTTTCAACTTATTTAATTCATTTAAATGACTGATTTTATTAGTTTAGAATAATTGAGTTTATTTTGGGAAGGACGTAAGGAGGGCCTATGAAGGGTATGTTGGGAAAATTATTATTTTATTGAACTAGGGTTAGAGTTTTACTGTAGCGAATACTGTAGCTGCACAGTAGATGCTGCACTATTCACACAAGGGGCATTTTTGGAAGATGGGGGATTTATTTTGGTTAGAATTTTATTTATGTTTTGCTTTAAATACTCTTTGTAGCCTC
The DNA here is from genome assembly GCA_022457165.1 of Juglans mandshurica. Classification (NCBI taxonomy): domain Eukaryota; kingdom Viridiplantae; phylum Streptophyta; class Magnoliopsida; order Fagales; family Juglandaceae; genus Juglans; species Juglans mandshurica. The sequence continues at coordinate 11,832,881 of CM039626.1, forward strand.
ATTTTAAGATGTTTATGAAATTTGATGAATTTCTTCATTGTGAGTTGAGTTTTAGTCTTCTTGTTCTTAATGGAACTTTTGAACTTATCAAAGGTAAATCACAACTTTTGTGACGTTCCTCCTTGTAATCTAGGTTCTTGAGACCGGTTCTTCAACGGATCTAGATTTTAATATAATCTAATTTTTTGAAACGAATTCTTATCGAGTCTAAGTTTTCCATCCATTGACCTGATTTTGACTTTCTTGAGGGAGTTTTCAAATTGACTGTGGGTTTAAGGGATTAAATTCCTACGGATTCATATGACAAACATGATCTAAGGATTCAAACAAAGTCTTGAAATGAAAAAATAAAATAAAATTTGAAGTTACGAACGTGTCTTGACATGGGCCGTATATATATAGTTCAATAATTTAAAGAGTTATAACTTGACCCAAGTCGATGATGTTACGAGCTGATGTCTTTATCCAGCTTATATAGATTGAAATTAAATAGGGTATAAAAGGAGGGGTAGGGGAGAGAAGAAAAATAACAAAGAAACAAAAAAGTAGGAGGCCAGAAAGAAGATCAATGATTATAGCAGCAGACATATGGCCTACGGCTACCGCACTGACAAATTGATAATCACGTAACTTAAAATGGCCCCAATCCTAATGCTCCATTAGTTAATGTTGATCAAGATCAACCTAATTGGATTGGACCAGGCGGCGGCCAGGTTTCTTGCAAATGCCAATTCATATTTATCCTATAAAAATCCATTCATCTATACTTGACATTTATTATTTCCAACTCTGTACAACTTAATTGAAAAGAGATATATAATTATGAAGTGTATATATAAATGCTACGTAATCGTCTATTATTAAAAAATTAATTTTTTTATATAAATTTTATATATATTTTATTTATTTTTTCAAAACAATTATGCGACGATGGATTACACAATTCACGAGTAGAGGCATATTTTCTATTACATACATACGTAATTTTTATATATATATAAATGCTCTCCATCGGTTGAATGACACGTAGAGATAATTTTTATATATTATCTTCTTTATTTTGATAAATACATATATAATGACTCTTTGTTCTTCTTATTTGTTGTTAGTACTATAATTCGTCCAAAAGAAAAGCTCTTGTGCTGTTTTATACACTAGTTCAGTACTGTGGGGTGCTCTATAATTTATAAAGTTCGGAAGCTTTCTCCCAAACAGTAGGTTGGTGGGTGGGAGTCCAGCAACCATTAGTGCGTCAAGAACTTCAAACACAGGAACGAACTGTTCCCCACAAAGGCAGCGAGTCCACCTGCAAGCTGTCGCTCGTAGATTAATTAAGACCAGCACATGTTCGAAATCATAGGTTTTTGGTGCATGATTGAGAGGAATAAATTCTCAAAATATTTACGTAACTATAATGATTTGTGGTTTGGCAACCTTCTAAATAAATTTAATTTTCAGAGACAATAATTGGAACGAATTCTTTTTGCTTCGTAGAACGGAACATTCCTTAATACCGTATCTCAAAGATCGTCGTTAATGATATATATGTATGTATATATATATATATATATATGTAATATGGACTGCATGCAAAAGGTTTCAAACAGATTTCAAATTTCTGTCCATTTTATTTTTTAAACATTTGGGAATTCAAACTGCAGACGTCCGTTTTGGAGACGGGATTATGTCAATCAAGTCACAAACTTTTTGTTTCAAACTTCTGTCCAATTATGCAAGATGTACAATTATGGAAATTGTTGGACAGTGTTCACAATCTTAATTAGTGTATGAGACTCAATTAAAAATTACATATATAGTTACATATATAATACAATCATGTCAAATGAAATAAAAAATTCAAACAGGAACGCTTAACTAATTTTCGGGTCATCGAGGGTGAAGATATAGAGGCGGAGAAACATCATGTATACCATCTCCAACTACGATCCTTAAACCTTATACGATGGTGGATGTTGCGTTGTGACCTTTCAAGTACTTTAGAAAAGAGGCTATCATGATCGATCTTACGCTACAGTACCTGTGATGATCATATGATTCTTCCGAAATGATAGGATTCTTTATGCCACACGCAAGTTACATGAACTACTGATCTATGAAGATAATATAGGGCAAAGGGAAAATGAGATTTTATTTTTCCTTGAAACATCAGAAATTAAATAAGCATATATATATAATATTTTGGCAATATATATAAGAGAATATGGATCGGTGAAAAATGAAGTAATTCATTCCTTATAGGATTATTTCCCTATGATTGTTTGAACTCGGCCCTATGTACATGATTTTGATCATATGGGGAAGGAAAAGGAGTGAAATGCACTAACAGATCGAAGAATACCTCCATTTTGGAAGTTTGGGTATTATGCCCTAAGGCCATATGCTTTTGACAAAAGGGCAAAAAAAGAAAGAAAAAAAAAAAACAACAACACGAGGACTTCAGTTTTTAGATCCTTTAATTCAGTTTGTTTTGTCGACAAAATAATAAGCCAGACTTGTGAAATACCCACCGATTATATATTTTTGCACAAACACTGCAATTCAATTAAGTTTCTGTTATTTCTTGGAAATGCATGCAATATTGTAAGTTTTGTTATGAAACTGCAATAACGTTGCTCACTCTCATTGCTTCTTAAATCCCAACTTCTTTTCTATTCGTAATTTCCTTGCTAAACTGCCACGGTTCCTTTTAACGGATCCCTTGCATAGTTTGTAATTATTCTCTGATCTCTCCTTCCTCTCTTTCTAGATCTGTCCACCATTAATTGATCTCGCCAACGTCTTCTTTCATCATGTCTGTGTTTTTTAGGCTTTTCTTCTTTGATATTTGTTTTACACACGTTGTAGGCGTTGAAAACCTATATATAGAAGACAATCATACATATAACCTTGAATGAATTATTAATGAATGTGAATATAAAAACAAAACCTCTGAGCGTCATAGAAGAGATCACTAGATATTGTCAAAGCCTAACTTTCAGCTGGGTTGAGTTTGGTCAGGGATCATGGGCATTCCCTTTTGTATACCCTAGGTTTCGGCGGTTAGGCAACGGGAGTGTAAGATTCTAACGTCCCCGAACTGAACCAAGTTCTCAGGGGAATCGGTCGATCGAGACCACATCCAGATTAAGATCCAACGTCGCGCTCGTCGACGTTTTCCAGATTTCAACTCTGATTTGAGTTTTACATATGAAAACAACAGAAAAAGTGCAGCCACTTACTTGCTTAATTAGGAATGGCTACCACGAGTTCAAGCACGAGTTTTAGACAGAGAGAGAAAGCTAACACGCCGTGATCTCTCCATGGATACGAGGAGTGATAAGAAGCTGATCCTTTTCTCTCGCTAGGGTTTGTTCTTTGCCTTTTTTGGTGTTGTCAGTCGGAAGGGGAAAAACACTTCCGAGTGATATTAGTTGACTTTAATTTGTCGGAAGATACAAATCCTTGTAGTTTTAAGACAAAAATTTTCGGAAATCTGATTCGACCTAGAAGTGATCTTCAGCCATATAATTTTTTATGTTATGTGAATTATTTTCTGTTTCAGTTATACAGGATTTTACTTTTTGTCCAGTGGCCATGCTCGATCCACAGAACATAAACTATGAATTGTAAAGAAAAACCTAAGGAGATAACAGAAAAAGAGACAACAAAGAGAAGAAATTATACAAACCAAACCATAGATAATCTTGAAAACAAACAGGGTAGACCTGTTAGGTCACAAACTATATACACAAACAAGCCACACTTTCAAGATCCAGTTCAAGGTGATCGAAAGCAACACAAATTTAAGAACACAGATAGAGAGCACACTCATCAATAGCAAGAGAAGATAACCAAGTCCAAGATCCAAACCCTCCTTCAAAGTTTATTGGTCTTCACAAACATCTTAGGGATTTCGGTCGACTTGTCTTAATTAAGCTCTTCCAGGGGTTTTCGGTTCGTGGCCTTTATTTGGTCCTGCATGCTCGTAGTCCGCGGTTTCAAAATCCATTCTTACCTCCATAAATCCATCTCCAATATCAAACCCTTGATGATCATTTCCATCCTTAAACGTCACTAGTGCATCCTGTAAATTGAAAGATACTTGATCATGAACATGACATGGTTGGAGTATCAGATTTAACAATCAAAACATAGAGGGAGAGAGAGAGAGAGAGACCGGAACCAGAAGATCATGAGCAGATGGATCTTCCTTATTTGGCTTTATCTTTCCTATTAATCAAGCGAAATAAAGAAATCCATCGATGTTAATACAAATGAAAAAGATCTACACCAAAACGTTGATGAGAACTGAGAATGAAAATTACTAGTTGTAGGAATAGAAGCACTTGAGACAAGGTACGACACAGCAATTAGGAAGAGAAAAAACAATCTAAGGGAAGCTTTGATCTGCGCCATATCTCTCAAACAGATTGAAAACGAAGCAAGGTTTGTTGATGACAAGAGAGAGCCAGTGGGATAGCACTTATATAGAGGAGCAGACTAAGCAGTAGAATTATTAAGTTCGATATAAAAATGAACGCCAAGTCAACTTCCATTTTTCTATTCTATTTTATTTTTATGGATGAGTTCCCACTTGCCAAACTCGAGTTTCTACAAAGATGCTCTCAAGATTATATGCGTACAGTACTATTTCATGAGTGGATAAATCCAGGAACGTACGAGAACACTACAATTAATGCCAATTTTCTGGAAATATCAGCTCCAAGAAGATCAAAACATTGCCTATATATAACACATTCAGGCCATAATTAAGTGCTTGTGCAATTTGGAGGATCCCAATATTTAAACTCATCTCGACGCAATATTTCAATGTGTGCCTGTACATTTCAGACTCCACACACACACACACATATATATATATATATATCATGTAACGGGAAGGAGAAATAAATGAGAAATATGTGTTGATATAGTGATAAACATACGGTTTGACTATAAGAAAATTGTTTATTTGTTACCAGTTATTTCCAACGAAAATAATTATTTCTTGTTAAAATGAGTCTATTTTTATCGCAAATAGTCGTTATCGTCACAAATAATTCATCACAAATGCTTGTTTTTCTTGTAATAATTTTTTACAACTTTTACAAATCATGCTTTAAAATGAGTACTGTTTTTATAATATTATGATACATAATTGTGTAAAAAATTGTAGAAAAGAGTTGTGTGCATGCTTATCATTTGATGATATATATTCTCCACGTGATTAAAATTCCTTTTTTTATATTGTCGACAATTTATACTTCATTTCTTCCCACTCCAAGAAATTTGACATTTAGGGGACTAGACATTTATACTTGGACGAAATTCGTCCGGAAAATAATACTTAATGTTCAAACCCTATTTTCGTATGGTTTGGTTAATGATTCGTGTCCCAATATTGACACCTTCCTTTTGAACCGACAAGGGTCATTTTATCACAATTATTTGATTTTATTCTATATTATTAAATGCGCACAACATGTAGTAGTAATAGAATGAGTGCATGAGTGTGATGCACTATATAATATAGAAAGAGATTTTTTGCCATTCCGACATTAATGCACTACAACACAATTACTTTTTAGTGACAGTTGGAAAATTGTGACAGTCCCTAGACCGTCACTAAAAGTCATTTTCTGTGACAGTTTCTGGAAACCGTCACTAAAGATAGAATGAGATTTTTTTACATTCCAATGTATGGGAAATATGCGTTCGAACGTCACATATATGTTCGAACGTTATGTCTGTTTACGTTTGAACGTAAAATGTTTTGGCGCAACCGTTCGAATGTTATTAATTTTACGTTCGAACGTAAAATGTTTGCACCAATGTTCGAACGTTAAGTAATAACATTCGAACGTTCATTGTAAATTTTAATTAAATGACTTTAATTTAAAAATTATGTGATTTTTATTGTGCATAATTTGTGAACAAGTCTAAAAAATTGCGCATAAATTTTTTATAGAACATTTTAATAGTTTATTTCTTATTTCTATTTCTTTTAATACGTTACTAATTATTTACGATCATTACCTTTTAAATTGCAGAGCAAAATGTTGGAGATGCAGTCGGCTTCTGCGGAATCCTCTCCTAGTGACATAGACATATTCACCCAAGTGCTCGGGCCGCAGTCTAGTATGGCAAGAGGTTTGAGACGATCTATCAAGCATAAATGTTCATCCTCCTCAACCTCATCGGCTTCATAAATTAATAATCTTACAGCAGATTTAGAAGCTGCACGGCATGAGAATGAGTATATGAGGTCGACAGCAAGAGTTAGAGTCTCTCTTAGAACGACAGTCTCATTTAGAGACGCGGTTGCAGGACCAACAGAGAGGACCAGGAGGAAATAATACGCAGTGAAGTGCAAGAGCAAGTGCAACGAGAGATGATGGTGCAAATGGAGCGTGTTATGTCGTTGCAACAGAATCCCCGTGGGCGAGGGAAAAAAAAGAAATAAATTTTATCAATATTTCTGACTAGTTTTAATATCTAATTTTGTGCTTTTATAAGACATTATTACTTGTTAATTGGATATGTAATATGATACAATTGGTACTTTATTTTTAAATTTTATGAAATTAGTATTTTTGATTTGTACGTTCGAATGTAAATAAAAATCGTTCGAATGTTGGTTCACACTGTAACAAACGTTCGAACGTAAATACAATTGAATCGTTCGAACGTTAAAGCGACTAACGTTCGAACAAAGAACTTGCATTTGGACGCTCCTTCGTTTACATTCGAAATAACGTCCGAACATTAAACGCGCTACGTTTGAACATTTACGTTTACATTCGGACGCATTAACATTCGAACTTAAATATGATACGTTCGAACGATATCCAACGAACGTCAACTTCTCTCATTCGAACGCCAATCGGTCGGGTATAACGTCTGAACGTTTGATTTTACGTCCGAACGTGATTTTCTGTGACAGTTCATAACTGTCACAAAGAAGGAACGTTCGAATGTTGTACCGAACAGAACACTTCCAACCGTCACTAAAAATATTTTTTGTGACGGTTGAACAGTAAACCGTCACCAAATGTTTTCTGTGACGAACTTTAGGTGACGGTTTCAAACCGTCACCAAATATGTTTAGTGACGGTTTGCCATTTTTTTTGTGACAGTTTCCTCTGTCACAAAATACACATTCTGTTGTAGTGATGGCAGCTACTCTTTCCGTGTCCATTTCTCATTGGCTGTTAAACATTTCGGTAACTCCTGGTCATGTTCATCACCTGATCACACGTCTGTATAATGCTTATTCTCAGCCACTGGTAGCTATAATTACAATTGTTAATCCTCATCACGTGATTTTAAATCATATCGGAGTCTCTTATGAGTCTTTAGTGCTATGTAATTAATAATGCTTATAGACATAAACACTTGCTTTCATTAGTTAATTATTACTCTTCATAATAGCTTGGAATAGGCAATCACCTTGATTAAGTACTTGATCAAATGACAAGTTGCTTAATCGAATGCTAGAGGTATGGCCCGATGTCACGTGTAAGACGTACCCTCATTTAAGGACGAACTGAGGAGTTGTGTAACGTTCCCAAACCTCCGCTTGAGATGTAACAGAGACTTGGAGCATCGGGACATGTGACATAAGCTTACATGACAGTTAATATGCAATGCATCCTAGAATGCAACTAGCAGTATGCAATAATAACAGTGGAATAATGGTGAATAATTATAGCTGATGCCAGAATAAACTAAAACATTCAAATAGCTTTAATATTCATCATGAGTTCAAATGATAAGGTAGCATATCCTCAATACAAAATACTTAAATAAGTCTCTATGATTAAATCAACTCCTTCGTACGTTCTAAGGTAGGAAGGGTTAGAGTTATGAACATCAAAATAAGATCTAATCTTCGATCGAGGTCTGACTCCTCTTCAATCAGTTGGATCCATTGGTCCATCCTATCCTACCTCGTTTGGTCCTGATATAACTTTTATCATCCCAAGAGGAATGATAGTGGGTTCACAAAGAGTGAAACTTACTTGAAATCTCAGTAAGTTAAATAATCAACTTGCACAAAGATAGGAAATGCATGATTAATGATAAACATGAGATGCATGCTATGCAGAAAATTAGTATTTACGATATGAACCCGTGGGAAATGAATCTTTTGAACCCACAATCAATTTGAAAACTCACCCAAAAAGGTCAAAATCAAGTCAATGGATGGAGAATTTAGACCCATTGAAGAACCTGTCTCAAGAACCCAAATTACAAGAATGAATGCCACAAAGGTTGTGATTTACTTTTTATAAGTTCAAAAGTTCATTTAAGAACAAGAGGAGATAAACTCAACTCACAATGAATAAATTCATCAAATTTCACAAACTTCTTAATATAAGGCTACAAAGAGTATTTAAATCAAAATCTAATTAAAACTCAAGCCTAAATAAAGCCCTTTCTTCCAAAAATACCCCTGGATGAATAGTATCGTAGCTACAGTAACTCGGCTACAGTACTTCTTTAACCCTTAGTTCCTAAAAAGTAACTTTCCAAATATACCCTTGGCCAAAATACAAGGCCTTCCCAAAAATCCTAGTTCATAAGAAATAATATTTATGTGGGCCAAGCATCCCCAAACCCAATTATTCTAGACTAATTCCTATAACTAATAAAATAAGTCCTTTTAATGAAATAAACAAGTCCAAGACCTTTAATCACATAATCATAATAATAGACCTTAATTTCTGTTGTACTCTTCCATCGCTTGTATCACATGGGTGATCACTGGATCTCCTTCTCTCAAGTCCATCTTGAATATTCGGCTCTTACTAGACTTGTGCTAAGTGGATTGCACTAATCCTTGCATTGCTTCATTGATCTTCTTTGCTCTTGATCTTATAATTGGCCCATCTGAAACTTGCAAAGAATCTTTAAGACTAGGCCTACCTTGGTTCCCATCACTCCCCCTCTCCTCAAAAGGATTCGACTTCGAATCTCCACCTGCATCAAAGGGAAAAAGGTTAACATTGAAAATAGCAGAAACATGATACTTATCTGGAAGATCCAATTTATATACATTTTCATTAATTTTCTCTAGAATTTGAAAAGGTCCATCAAAGCTACTCCTGTCATCAACAAGCAAAAGCATCAAAGTTAAAGGAATAAGTCGATTAAAACCAAAAACAATTTCAAATGGAGAATAAGAAATAGTAGTATGGAAGGTTTTATTATATGCACACTCTAATAAGGGAAAATGATACTCCCGCAAATGTCCATGTAACAATTCAATGAATGGCAAATGATACTCCCACAAACGTTTATGAAACACACCTAAAACTTTCCTTATACCAAAATGATCACTCCAATTATATGTAAACTCAATGAACGGCAAACATTACTCCCACAAACGTTCATGCAACATGTTAATGAATGATAAATGATACTTCCACAAACGTTCATACAACACGTCATTGAATGGAAAATGATACTCTCGCAAACGTTAATGCAACACATCAAAAGTCTTCTTTACACCAAAGTTACGCAACAAACCACCATGTATATCACACACAAGCAACTTACGTATAAAACTAGTAGGCACACAAAGTCTATTCACTCTAAACAAGTACCAATCTAGTTTAAAGAACTTACCAAATGACGATTTCTCACATGTTCCATACACACTAGCAAAGTCATCGTCATTAGCATGCAATTTCTTATCATATTCAAATCTCAATAACTTTGCATTTAAAATAAAGATAAGGACATACCTTCTTGCTAATGCATTAACCATAAAATTTTCCTCACCATGTGTGTATTTGATTACATGAGGACAAGTCTCAATATAGTCTTCCCACTTAGTATGCATTCTAGTCAACAACTTACCTTGTCCCTTCAAGTGTGTCAAAAACTCATGTTCTTCAAAGAAAGGTTGGGTAGGAATTGTCGCACCTGCCACAAAATGAATGTAGTGCTCTATCTCCATAATAGGTGGCAATTCACTAAACACACCGCTAGGAATCATGACCTCATAACCCTGCAACAAAGAAACAACAACACTAGGCAAGGGGTCGTAAAATTCATTAGTATAAAAACTCACTTTTGTTTTTTCGTTTCTCTTTGCAATCTCTCTTTTTTTTTTCCTCTCGTAGCTGCACTCTTTTTTCTTAACTCTCAGCCACCTCTCTATTTTCTTTTTCACTCTCTCTTTCTCTTGATGTTTCGGCCTCATTCCCTTTTTTCCTCTCACTTTCTTTTTCCTTTTTACTCCTGTTTTTTTTTTCTTTCACTCCCCTCTTCTTTTGAACTCTAGGCCTCACAATTAACTCGCACACATCATAATACACATAAGTCCCATATGTGTTGAAATTTTATTGGCCAATGTAAAAGGGGAAAAAACACCCAACCTGCTTGAATCATTTCTCTTTATATATAGCTATGATTTTATAATTTTTTTTGTGGAATTAAATTTATAATTTATTTCTTTTTATTTTACATTAATATTGCACGATAAAAAAATTAGCCCCGTGTTCCGCCTAACTTTTGCCTCTCATGGGACTGACTGTTGAGAGAGAAGTTAATATAGCAAAGGAATTCAGGCCAAGAAGACATTAATGGTAAATCAAGTCAATATAGCCTCACCTCATCTTTTTTCTCTCTCTCTCCTTTTTGGTCTCACCATTTCTTTTTTCCTCAATCTCATCCTCACTTTTACTCCCTCTTTTTTTTTTTTATCAATCTCACTTTTTAGGTCTGGTTGGTCCTCATGGACCTATGTTGGAGTTAAAGGAGCAAGTTTGATTGTTTTTCCATCCTTTTCAAAACTAAATGTTTCTTAACCCATCATGGATCACTTTCCTATCATATTGCCACGGCCTCCCCAACAAAATATGGCCAACATGCATAGGCACTACATCACAAAACACCACATCCTGGTATTTTCCAATTGAAAAAGAAACTAGCACTTGCTTATTTATCCTAACCTCTCCAAAATCACTCAACCACTGCAACTTGTATGGTCTAGGGCGTTTCAAGGTAGGTAAATTCAATTTCTCAACTAAAATAGTATTAGCCAAATTTATACAACTCCTATCATCAATGATCATACTACATACATACCTTGTTGTTGATGTGGTATCTAGTATAAAAAATGTTCTCGCTCTGCTGCTCTGTATCATCCATCTTAATTTGTGTATTGAGTACATGCTTGGCAACAAAAGAATCACCATACTCTTCATTCTCATACCCATTTTCAATACTAGACTCACATTGCCTCCTATATCTTGATGATTTATCCTATCCCTCATTTCACCCAACACCAAGTTCAATCAGTCAAACTGTTGTTGCATGGCTTGCAACACAAAGGATGAGTTATCTATCATCCCCTTTGGTGATGAGTCACTCTTATGAGATATCATAATGTGCTGCACAGAAAGAATGTTAGTGGAAAAACTCACACACTCCCTTAGGTGTTTACACTCGAATAATGGCACTCCACTTGTGTTTCACTCTTAATTGACTTTTTCCTGATAATAGTCTCACACTCTCTTGCCTTTTACCTCAATAGTTTTCCCACTCAAATTCTTTAAGAACTAGTTGAATGAAATCAAGACATTACAACCTTGTATTATTTTAACCAGTAATATAGATCCAAGAAATAAGAACAAGAAACAATGAAGGAATAAAACGACACGAGACTCAAGGAATTTATACGAGGGAAAGAGTAATTATAAAACAAGATACCAACTAGAAATATATATTCAGCCCCTTTGATGATAAAACTCAATCAACAAAGTCTTTCTTTCTCTTTGTTGTAACTATGTAGCAACCTTTGAATATGCTACATTTTCTTTTCTTCTTCTTCTTTTTTCTAATTTTCCTTTCTTTTCTTTTCTTTTCTTTTCTTTTCAATAATTCAATCACAAACAACAATAAGCTTATGAATAGAATTCTTCTTATCTATAAATCATAAATAAATTATCAAAGTGTAAGTTAGAGGCCAACTTACAAATTATTAGAGTTTGAAAAATCATAGCGGCTATAAATAAGGTTATACTAAGTTAGGATCTAAACTTTCTAAGGAAGATGTTCATAATAAAAAATGTTCAAAGATTGATATTTACAAAAATACCCCTAAACTTTCCAAAATTACCACAATGCCCTAAATTTACACTATTTGCAAATGAGCTTCAAATTTAACCAAACTTCACAAATATCATATTTTCTATGTTCGTAAACTGATCGCTTAGAAGTATAATTTGCAAGTACACATAATCGTAATAAGTAGTAAAGTGTTTTAAAAAAAATGGTTATCGAACCCATATGGAATAATTATGCTATTGAGTATTGAAATTGACTAAATTAATGACTATTTGAAAAACCGAAATTTGAAGAATGTTTTATCTAAATTAAACTAAAGCAAATAACATTAAAATTAAGATTTTCAAAATAATGAGAGTAGATCTAGAGCGTTTGACTTCACCTAGCAAATCCCACACCATTTATTCTTCCTTGTTATATAATTCCAATTATCCCAAGTTAATGATAAAAATTCCTTAACTATTCAATATTTTTTCTCGAACAATACCAAAAATATCTCTAACTAATAACTCCATATCTCTATGTGAATTTAACTAGTTAGAAGCTCATTAAGTTCTTTGGATTTTTCATAAAAATCACACTAGTTGCTGTAAAACATCTCTACTTTCACTCAACTAATGGTGTTTAATTCTAGAGGTTTAATCACAAATTACATTTCGGTCTCATTGCAATCCAAAAGATCGAACAATAATTAGCTAGGAAATTATAAGCATTAAGTACAAGGAATAAACACTCAATCAAGAAAATATTAGAAATAAAATAACTTGGAATATAAACTATGTGTTCAATACAAAGTTACATGAAAACTCAAGAAAATAAAATTAGTTTATGTAAATTAAAAAGAAAAATAATAAAACTGGTGTTCTTCATTAGAGTTAGTGTAACACCCCACTTAATTAACTCTTGATTAACCCTTAAATACTCTAGATTAGGTTTTTAATTAAGGGTTAATCACTTTTATTAAGGTTGGTAGTGGGATTAGTATTAATGTTGGTACTTAGTGTTAATGAGTTAAGGATTAGAGAGGCAAGCTCATTAGTAATTTTGGTGAGGCTTTTTAAGACCCAAGTGCATTAATGGGCCTAGCCCAAGAAAACCTTGAACCAAGCTCTTAGGAAATCAAGACTAGTTTTAGCCCAAGTATCGGAAGGTATAAGGCCTTTGGTGTAGATTGGACTTTTGGCCCTTTTCAAGCCCATATGGCCCAAAGCCATGTTTGGACTCATTTTATCATTAAAAGATCAAAAGCCCAATACACCATACCATTGGTTTCCTTAAGCCCAAATCACACTCAAAGTACCCAAATTAAGTTTTGAAAATTTGCTAAGGCCATTAACCATCATACTTGAGGTTAGTGCACTTTAAGCTATGCTTTGAAGCTTAATCATGCTTAATTTTTTCTTAAACTTTTTAATTCAAATTTTCTTGAATTAATAATCCCTTAAACCATGATTAGACCATTTTAATACCCTAACTAAACCATTCCACATGTCATTAAGAAAAATGACATAACAAGCCCAAAAGATGCTTCAATCGGTTTTGTGCATTGCCCTTTGTAATGCTTGGACTGTTTAGCCCTTGCACCCAACATTTTTGTGGTTTATCCTCAAGAGTAATATGGTCCTTAAACACCTCATGAGACCCTCAAAAACTCAGTTTGAGCCTTGGAAGAAATTGGTTGCATCAACCAAGTCAACGAACCAAACCAGGTGCACCTTGGTCTAGTTCGTGTATGAACCATTTGGATTGAATTTGAACCAGCCTCCTGCCATGGTTTGCACCACCACTCCATGCCACCTCCTTTTTCACCCAATCACCAAGAAGTCCCATGACCATCATGAAGGATTTTGACTCATTTTTATTGCCCAAAAATATCCAAAACCAAACTGATTTTCTGCCACCACAAAACCACCTTCATCCACCTATTTTCAATGGTGGTTTGAGGGATCTTTTGCCATCCAAATGATGCCCCACGACCTGGAGTCATCTACAGGACCCTTGAAGTTACGGTGGGGAGGAAATGATGATGGTTTAGGACACTATTTAATTCTGCACAAGTGACCTAAGCTCATGCAAGCAAATCTGAAAATTTTCCAGATTTGAGCACCTCCCACTTCACCCAATCACCAAGCCAACGTCCCTCACCCCTTGGCCACCTATAAATACTTCTCTCCCCTTCTCGTTTCACCCACACCACAGCTCCAAGCATCATCTTGAGCCTTGAGAGCATTTCCCCCTCTTAGAGATCAAAAGAGTGCAAACCGAGTGAGTTTTGGTGAGTTTTTGAGTGTTCTTGTGTAAGGCAGTCTAGAGTGTTTGGAAGGCCACGAAATTTGTAAGTTTTCTTCCTTTTGATCTTAGCTAGCATGTAAAGCTTTGTTTCCAAGTGTTGGTATGAAATTTGGTCAAGTTTTGAGAAGGTTATGATGCTTAATGTAAAACCGGGTCAATTAAATGAAGGTTTGAGTGATTGAATGTTTTTAATTGGACATTTAGTCCTAAGCATGATTTGGTATGATCTATCATTATCTTAACATGATTATGGAAGGTTAAATTTGTGATTAGAAGCATGTCATTATAGGTTTTAAATCTATCTTGTTTTGATCATCAAGCATGAATCGGTTTTAAACATATTGATGATTAATGATTTCTTAGTTTTGATTAAGTATTGGAATGAACTTGATTACTCAATGATTAGATTTCACAATACCCCTAAAGATGTAAGTGATCATTAATGATTAATGCAAATCTCATATGCATGCATTCATAGGGATCAATAGTTGAAAATACACATAGGCATCAACTAGGATGCATGCCACGGGTTGGGATTAATTGGACAAGTTTCAATTTGAATTTTGAAAATCTAAGGCATAAATGGTTTTAGAATGCCAAAATTATGAAGTCTATGAAATTTGGTTAAATTTGGAGTTCGTTTGCACTCAGTTTAAATTTAGGGCCTAAATGACAATTTTTGAAAGTCTAGGGGTATTTTTGTAAATATCTAATTTTTGAAACCTTTGATTTTGAACCTATCCATAAGAGTATTAATCATAACTTAGTATACACACGATTTACGCAGCTACGACGCTAATTTCGAATTTCTCCGGAAGTTTGTAAGTTACACCTTGATAAATTTCTTATGAATTATTGAGAAGGATTCGGATATGGAGAGGAAGCTGGACTTAATTTTGATGTTCATAGCCCAAGTCCTTTATGCTTTAGATCGCACTAAGAGAATGATATGACTTTGTATGTAAGTGTCTGCTACTTTAGTATTTCGAACATGATGATTATCTAATGAACCTTTTATTTCCGCTGCGATTATTGCACTGCTAGTTGCATATTAAGATGCATTGCATGTTAACTGTCATGAACTGGAGTATGTAATCTTGTGTTGCATGTCCCGACGCCCTAAGTCTCCGTTCCATCCCAATCGGGGATTGGAGGCGTCACAGTCAGTTGATGAAATATGCGGCTCTCTCCTTTGTTCCCCAGATTTGCCTCCATGAAAGAAACTCAAATAATAAACTCTGAACTATCGAAACCTAAACTCAGATACTCTAAAACTCAAAACTAAAACTAAGATTAAGAACCAAGACTCCTTATTCATTCCACAAGACGAGATTAAATAGATGTCAAAACTCAAACTCATAAACAAAATAAACGCGGCTATAATCTAGCCAAAAAATCTAGAAAAT
This sequence comes from Juglans mandshurica, assembly GCA_022457165.1. Classification (NCBI taxonomy): domain Eukaryota; kingdom Viridiplantae; phylum Streptophyta; class Magnoliopsida; order Fagales; family Juglandaceae; genus Juglans; species Juglans mandshurica. The sequence continues at coordinate 11,848,657 of CM039626.1, forward strand.
AGTTTATAAAGATAGATGTTAATATAAAAGAAAATTATCCCAAAATTATCAAAATTATCTGAATTGGAAGATTCAGTGATATGTGGCTTGATTTGCGGAGATCGGGACGATTTGATAGTCAGTAAATTGATTACGGAACTCAGGAAGATCCCATCGGGTAGATGTTGTGTGCGCTGAATATAACTGGCGGGCGTGGAGATCACAAAGACTACACGGCCCTTTTCTCGCTTACCAGGTGGAAAGACTCCTCTCGCCAACCTACCGAATGGTAAAGCTACTCGCCTTTACTGGTTATCACGCACGATGTTGGTCTCTGATCAATTAGACTGGTCGCCTATTCTGATCGCCATTGGGTCTCCTCGCCTACCGAGAGGAACAATTATTCTCTTTGCTTCCCGCAGTACAAGGGTCATCGCCTACCAAGAGGTAAGTCTTCTCGCCTTTGGGTGAGAGAAATCTCTTTGCTGCCCAAGGGACAAGGCTCCTTACCCAAATCTCATCGGCTCTCTTCGAATCTCCTTGTTTCTCATCGGTCTGGATTTGTAGTCTCTTCTTTTGTACCAAATGCTCTCATTTTACACTAAATATTCTCATTCCTTCAAATCCAAGCAAATAAATAAAAATATGTAGAAATAAAATAAAATCAATAGTATTAAAGGGAAAATGATATTTTTCATAAATAAAATAGTGATAAAAATAACATATATCAAATACCCTTAAACTTAAGCTTTGTTTGCCCTTGAGCAAAGAAGAAGAGAATTAAAATAAGTATTGGTTTGATTCATAAAATTTATTGCCTCAAAGATCGCTTAAAGTTTATGATTCAAATGAACCATTCAAGATCAATCAAGTCTAAAAGTTAATTTAAAACTCAATTCCACCACATTATCCATCCCACATTCATATCATACCCATCATTTTCACTTCATCATTAGCTCCTCGGATAGTTTTATGCAGACAAGTAAATAGATAATTAATCTCTAAAAACTCCACAGGCTTGCTTTTCAAATCACTCTCCACTAATGTAGAATATAAACTATCACCAGGGATCAATTGGTCTTTATTAAGCTTATAATGTAAGGCTAGGGTGAGGGCTACAAAGAAAATGTAGGATTTAAACAAAACAAGAGAACTTAAGTTTGAACATCAACAGAGTAAATAGAGCATTCTCACTTTTAACACAAACATCTCTTCTCAATCTTTGTAAATCTCTAATCATACATTTCTTTATTGTACTTTCAAGTATCTTTCTCTTTACCCCTCTAATCATATATTCCATACTATGTCAATTGCCTTTTTGGATGACTCTTGCCAGCCTTTTGGCCGCATAGTAGACGTTGATTCTTCATACTCCCAAACTTATGATTTTGATATCTGGATATAATGAACTTTACTTGTAGACCTACTACCTCTCTCGCCTTTCATGCTCTTGTGAGTCTGTAACTTTGTGTAAACTTAGTTCTCTTGAAAGGTAAGGATATCAGTGTTTAAGCTCAAATAGGGTAGCGAATATGAAGTTTACAAGAAAGAAAAATATAAGGCCAAAATATATTTCAATAAAGCTCAAATGGACGATTAGAGATAAAGATAATAAACAGGTAAGCTTGAAAGGCTCAATCGGTCCAAAGAATGCCTTAATCATTTCCCCAGTAATATTTCGTCTAGGATTTCACCTTGAGTTTAATCAAACAAGTTCTAGAGTAGGTTGAGACCATATAAATTCACAAAATTTACATAAAATTTCTCTAGGTACTAAAAACAATTAATGATCGTAAGAAGCATTCATTGAACATAGAAAATATCAAATTAAGTAAGATCAGGTAAAGAATTAACAACTAGACTAAAGCATTGATAATTTTCTTAAAAATTATAATCAATTTCAATCATATTCTTATCATAGGCATTTTGTTCATCAAACCATACTACTTTTATTATCATCATTATTATTTTTTCTTTTTTAGAAAATAATATCATTTCCCCCCAAACTTAAATGTCACATTGCCCTCAATGGGAAAAAGGAAGATAAACTAAAGAAAAGGATGAGAGAAGGTAAGAGATGCTCCCTTTGAATGTGTCCAGTTCTGCCATTGGAATATCTTTCCTGAAGGTGCAGCCGTGTGATATCCTGTTCCTTCTTCTTACGTACTACGATCATTCCTTCTTACGTACGCTTCTTCTTTCTGACGTATGTTTCGTCTTTATGACATAAGCAAATCCCGAAGGCAGAGATTATGTGATCATCTGCCTTTCTCACTAGTGACTGCGAGTCACGTTATGCGTGTCGAACCATGATGGCGTGTCTCGAAAGATATCGTGTGACTTCTAGGGCACGCCCAGTGTTTTAGATATGCCGGAAATATTTATAAGGAATATTTTCAGTGTTATTGAATTAAGATTTTATCTTAAATACGACAATCATAATATTCTTGAAGAGTTCTAAAAATATTATAATTGCCGGAAATCATTTTAATATTATTGTTAAAATGATTTCAATTATTTAAGATATTATGAGATTTAAATTATGTTGAGACTTTTATTAATTAAATGGTTTAACTCTTTTAAATATGTTAAGTGAGATTTCATCATTTTATTAATGATGAAGAATATTATTTTATAAACTAAATTAGTTAAAAATAATATTTTACCTTAATTCCTCTAATGTGCATGGAGTATATGCAGAGTGTATTCCATGTGATGGAGTGACGCACCATACGGCGGGTATGTCGTAGTGGTGATGTGTCGTAAGTGCGTGGAATATACTCGGAGTGTATTCCATATAGTGGAGTGACGCATCATATGGCGGATATGCCATAATGGTGATGTAGTGGGATGTGTATGGATGGAGTACATGTGGAATGTACTCCATTTGATGGGTGATGCACCATGTGGTGGATATGCCCTAATGGTGATATGGCGTAATGCATGTGGGTGGGATACACAAGGAGTGTACTCCACGTGATATAGTGATGTACCATATGGCGAGTATACCATAGTAGTGATGTGGCGTAGTATGTATGATGGGAGTATACGTGGAGTGTACTCCACGTGGTAGCGACACTCTGTGTGCCGTGTCGTAGAGATATGGATGGTTACGTGATTGATGGGCGTGGAACGTGATGGATAGTGTTGGGAACTATGGAACAGTGTCCCGAAATAGTTATGGCATAGCCTGTAGTCTGAGGTGGCAAGTGTCACTATGATGGACTTATGGCTAAGAGTATGCGTGAAGTAGCAGAACAAGTATAAGAGTTCGCAGCGGAAGCATGACTGAGGAATGTCACGAAGTGACATGACTACTAACAATCGTGCTTGTGATGGGCGAAGTAGTGGAACAAGTGTAAGAGTACGCAGCGGAAGCATGACTGGGCAACGTCACGAAGTGACGTGGTTACTGACAGTTGTGCTTGCCATGTGGTGAAGTGATAGGGTATGAATGGCGCAATGGGAACGTGACAAAATGTCTCGTTGTGTTGGGAGTACGTAAGGAATCGTACTCTTGATGAGTTAGGAGTTTATATACCAGAGTGTTGGGTAACGCGACAAGGTCACGGTGTAGCTTGGGAGCAGTCTCGACCTGTATGACGTGGCATAAGACATGGTTATGATTGGAGTCTTGTCCTGTTAAGTGTTGGGATGAACTGTCAAAGGGACGGGTAGCATGAGGAGCCACGCTAGCCGGGTTAAGAGAAGGTTGGTATCCGAGTATGACTCTTGTCCCTCGGAGCTGGTGATCAACGTGTTATATATGTTGATCTTAAGTGATAAGGGGTAGAGTACATGTGTAATCTGGTTAGACACATATGCCGGATGGATTCACCATATGTAATGGGTAATCTATCCTGAGTATAGTTACACGGTGCTTAAGCCTCAGAGTTGGCTTAGAGCCGTATGGCTTAGAGCCGTATGGCTTATCTGTATGGGAATTAGGATTTGTATGGGCTAAGATGCATGAAGAAAGTGACGAGTGTACTGTCTAAAGACGGGATGCGTGACTTAGTTGGTTTAAGTAATGCGTCGGAATGAGGTTAATGAGAAGAATGAGTCGGAGGCCTTAGTGTCTTAATCCTAAGGTGAATCATGAGTTCACTTTAGTGGATGAGCACTCGAGGCAAGACCTTGAGTTGGAAGATGAGGTGACCGCAATGGGTCCTCGAAGGTTTTAACTTAGTAAGGAACACGTAAGAACACGGGATAGAAGGAGTGATGGGAACCAAGATGGGCCTAGTCTTAAAGATCATTTGCAACTTCCAGATGGGCCAAGAAGATCAAGGAGACAATGCAAGGATTGATGCAATCTACTTGGGGCAAGTTTAGCAAGAGCCCAACATTCAAGATGGGGCTTGAAGGATGAAGATCCAGTTTTAATTCATTTGATTAGCTACGGAAGAGGGCAACGACAAGACTTAAAGGCTTTGAGCTCTTGAAGGGTTTCAACTTATTTAATTCATTTAAAGAACTTATGTTATTAGTTTAGAATAATTGAGTTTATTATGGGAAGTATTGAAGGGGGCCTATGCAAGGGCATGTTGGGAAAGTTATTATTTTATTGAACTAGGGTTAGGGTTACTGTAGCCGAGAGTTACTGTAGCGCGTCGCTGTAGCCGCGACACTGTTCATCCAGGGGCACTTTTGGAAGGTGGGGGTTTATTTTGGCTAGGGTTTCATTAGGTTTTGCTTTAAATACTCTATGTAGCCTCATTCTAATCAGTTTATGAAGTTTATGAAATTTGATGAATTTATTCATTGTGAGTTGAGTTTTGCTCCTCTTGTTCTTAATTGAACTTTTGAACTTATCAAAGGTAAATCACAACCTTTGTGGCGTTCCTCCTTTGTAATCTGGGTTCTTGAGACGGGTTCTTCAACGGGTCTAGATTTTAATATAATCTAGGTTCTTGAAACGAGTTCTCATCGGGTCTAGGTTCTCCATCCATTGACTTGATTTTGGCTTTCTTGGGGAGTTTTCAAATTGACTGTGGGTTCAAGGGATTCCATTCCCGCGGGTTCATATCATTTGGTATTCATCCAATCAGGTCTGATTCTATCTTTTAATTTTAGCATCCTTTAATTTAATTCTAGGCTTCATTGTTCTAGGGTTGCCAAAAAAAAAAATAGAAACAAAAAGTAGGCTTCCAAAATTCTTAGGATTTTGGGTTTGACTGAAATTTGCAACACCTAGGGTTTCAAAATTCTAGGGTTTTCTGCATCTCTAAGTTTATCTGTTGCTTGGAGTGCCGTTCCATTGATTCTCTTCTACTTCATTGTCGTGCTTGAATTCAATTGCTTGATCTTCACAATTGAATATTGCTATTTCTGATTGGATTAGAGAAAAGAAAAGAAAAGAAAAGAAAGGAAAAGAAAAGAAAAAAAAAAAAAAAAAAAAAAAGAAGAAGAAGAAAGGAAGAAGAAGAAAAGGGCCTTTTCAAAGTTGCTACATAGTTTCAACAAAGAGAAAGAAAATATTTGTTGATTGTGCTTTTATCATCATAGGAGCAGATTACATCTTTCTAGTTGGTATCTTGTTTGATAATTACTCTTGCCCTCATATAAATTCCTTGAGTCTCGTGTCATTTTATTCATTCCTTGTTTCTTTGATCTATATTACTGGTTGAAATAATACAAGGTTGTATTGTCTTGATTTTAGTTCAACTAGTTCTTAAAGAACTTGAGTGGGAAAACTCTCGAGGTAAAAGGCAAGAGAGTGTGAGACTATATTATCGGAAAAAAAACCATTAAGAGTGAAACACGAGTGGAGTGTCATTATTTGAGTGTAAACACGTAAGAGAGTGTGTGAGCTTTTTCACTAACATTCTTTTTGTGCAGCATATTATGATGTCTCATAGAAGTGACTCATCACCAAACGGTGTGGCAGATAACTCATCTTTTGTGTTGCAAGCCATGCAACAACAGTTTGAGCGGTTGAACTTGGTGTTGGGTGAAGTGAGGGATAGGATGGATAATCAAGAAGAAGTGATTAGAAATCTGCAAGGTGAGAGAGGTAGGAGGCGACATGAGCCTAGTATTGAGAATGGGTATGAGAAAGAAGAGTATGGTGAGTCTCTTCATGCTAGGCGGGCACTCAATACACAAATTAAGATGAATGATACAGAGCAGCAGAGTGGTTTTTCATACTAGATGCCATATCAACAACAAGGTATGTAATATGGTCATTGATTTGAGGACTTGTATTAATTTGGCTAGCACTACTTTAGTTGAGAAATTGAATTTACGTACCTTGAAACACCCTAGACCATACATGTTGCAGTGGTTGAGTGATTGTGGGGAGGTTAGGGTAAATAAGCAAGTGCTAGTTTCTTTTTCAATTGGGAAATATCAGGATATGGTCCTTTGTGATGTTGTGTCTATGCATGCTGGTCATATTTTGTTAGGGAAGCCATGACAGTATGATAGGAATGTGATCCATGATAGGTTAAGGAACATGTACAGTTTTGAAAAGGATGGAAAAATAATCAAACTTGCTCTTTTAACTCCAACACATGTCCGTGGAGACCAATTGAAATTGAAAAGTGAGGTTGCTCAAAAAAGAAAGAGTGAAAATGAGAGTGATAAAAAAAGAAAAAGTGAAAAGGAGATTGAGAAAACAAGCAAGAGTGAAAGTGAGAATGAGCTGAAAAGCAAGAGTGAAGGTGAGAGTGAAAGTGAGATTGAGCTGAAAAGCAAGAGTGAAGATGAGATTCAGAAGAAAAGAAATAGTGAGACCGAAATGGAGAAAGAGAGAAAAATGAGAGAGAAAAAAGAAGAGGGTGAGAATAAGACCTCAAGCACAAGAGAGAATGAGTTGAAAAATAATTGTGAGGTCGAGAGTACAAAAAAAGATGAAGAAAAAGAGAGTGAAAAGAAAAAAGAGTGTGAAAGGGAAAAAGATAGTGAAAAAGAAAAAGAGAGTAGAAAGAAAAGAGAGTGTGAAGAAAGTGAGAGAAAAACAAAGAGAAAAGTGAATTTTTATGCTAAGGCAAGTCTTAATCCTAACAAACTTGACGTATGTTTGCCTAGTATTGTTGTCTCTTTGTTGCAGGGATTTGAGGTCGTGTTTCCTAGCGGTGTGTTTAGTGGATTACCACCTATTAGGGAGATAGAGCACTACATAGATTTTGTGCTAGGTGCGACAATCCCTACCCAACCTTTCTTTGAAGAACATGAGTCCTTGACACACTTGAAGGGACAAGGTAAGTTATTAACTATAATGCGTGCTAAGAGGGAGGATTGTATTGAGACTTTTCCTCATGTATTCAAATACACACAAGGTATGGAAACTTTTGTGGTTGATTCTTTAGCAAGAAGGTATGTACTTATCTTCATTTTAGATGCAAAATTGTTGAAACTTGAATATGATAAGGAATTGCATGCTAATGATTATGACTTTGCTGGTGTGTATGGAACATGTGAGAAAGTATCGTTTGGTAAGTTCTATAAACTAGATTGGTACTTGTATAGAAAGAATAGATTTTGTATACATACTAGTTTTATGCGTAACTTGCTTGTGTGTGATGGACATGGTGGTTTGTTGGGTAACCATGGTGTAAGGAAGACTTTTGTTGTGTTGCATGAACGTTTGTGGGAATATCATTTGCCTTTCAATGACGTGTTGCATGAACGTTTGTGGAAGTATCAATTGTCATTCATTGACGTATTACTTAAACGTTTGTGGAAGCATCATTTGTCATACATTGACGTGTTGCACGATCGTCTGCGGGAGTATCATTTGTATTTCATTGAGTTTGCATATAATTGGAGTGGTCATTCTGGTGAAAATAAGATTTCAGACATGTTGCATGAACGTTTATGGGAGTATCATTTGCCATTCATTGACTTGTTGCATAAACGTTTGCGGGAGTATTATTTGTATTTCGTTGACTTTGCATATAATTGGAGTGGTCATTCCGGTGAAAATAAGATTTCAGACATGTTGCATGAACGTTTATGGGAGTATCATTTGCCATTCATTGACTTGTTGCATGAACGTTTGCGGGAGTATTATTTGTATTTCGTTGAGTTTGCATATAATTGGAGTGGTCATTCCGGTGAAAATAAGATTTCAGACATGTTGCATGAACGTTTATGGGAGTATCATTTGCCATTCATTGACTTGTTGCTTGAACGTTTATGGGAGTATCATTTGTCATTCATTGAGTTTGCATATTGGAGTGGTCATTTTGGTTCGAGGAAGACTTTAGATGTGCTTCATGAACATTTGTGGGAGTATTGTTTGTCATTCATTGAGTTTACATATGATTGGAGTGTTCATGCCACTACTAAATTTTCACCAATTGAAATTGTTTATAGACTTAATCAATTTCCTCCTTTAGATTTAAAGTCTTCACCAGTTGATGATATGGGTAGCTTGGATGGACTATTCCAAATTCTTGAACAAATTAATGAAAATGCATATCTAATGGATCTTCAAGGTAAGTATCATGTTTATACTATTTTCAATGTTACTAACCACTTTCCCTTTGATTCAGGTGGAGATTCGAGGTCGAATCCTTTTGAGGAGAGGGGGGGAATGATGGAACCAAGATGGGCCTAGTCTTAAAGATCATTTGCAACTTCCAGATGGGCCAAGAAGATCAAGGAGACAATGCAAGGATTGATGCAATCTACTTGGGGCAAGTTTAGCAAGAGCCCAACATTCAAGATGGGGCTTGAAGGATGAAGATCCAGTTTTAATTCATTTGATTAGCTATGGAAGAGGGCAACGACAAGACTTAAAGGCTTTGAGCTCTTGAAGGGTTTCAACTTATTTAATTCATTTAAAGAACTTATGTTATTAGTTTAGAATAATTGAGTTTATTATGGGCAGTATTGAAGGGGGCCTATGCAAGGGCATGTTAGGAAAGTTATTATTTTATTGAACTAGGGTTAGGGTTACTGTAGCCGAGAGTTACTGTAGCGCGTCACTGTAGCCGCGACACTGTTCATCCAGGGGCACTTTTGGAAGGTGGGGGTTTATTTTGGCTAGGGTTTCATTAGGTTTTGCTTTAAATACTCTATGTAGCCTCATTCTAATCAGTTTATGAAGTTTATGAAATTTGATGAATTTATTCATTGTGAGTTGAGTTTTGCTCCTCTTGTTCTTAATTGAACTTTTGAACTTATCAAAGGTAAATCACAACCTTTGTGGCGTTCCTCCTTTGTAATCTGGGTTCTTGAGACGGGTTCTTCAACGGGTCTAGATTTTAATATAATCTAGGTTCTTGAAACGAGTTCTCATCGGGTCTAGGTTCTCCATCCATTGACTTGATTTTGGCTTTCTTGGGGAGTTTTCAAATTGACTGTGGGTTCAAAGGATTCCATTCCCGCGGGTTCATATCAAGGAGAGTGTTCCAGTTCTATTTATGGTTTAACTTGCTATGCATTAGATAGAGAATGACGTTAAGATTATGTGTATGCATGTAGGTTGCCATCTGACAAGCATGAATGGACTGAATGACATGCAAGTAGCATGGAGTCCAGGTAAGTATTACGTTCATACTCTTCTAGAGTTTTCAAAGATACAAGAAACGCTTTTCCTTTAAGATGCTCAAGAAAAGAAACGAAAGACGTTTTAAGAAAGAAAATGCTAATTGTAAAACGTATAAGTATGTACGGCCCCTCCTTGGCAACCCCTTTTTACGCAACCAAAGTATTAATTGTACGCATGTGAATGGATGACTATACGTTGTATCTATTGTATGTATTTTCTAAGAAAATCCATAAACTGATGAAGATGCATGAAGGGCATGACAACGATGCTTTTGTGGATCCTACGAACCGACCCTCTCATATGCACCACGAGGTGACTCTCGTTGATGCCATGAGAGACGACGTTCAAAGGTGACGCTTATGGATGCCACGAAAGCCGATGTTTAAGCCCATGTATGTTCTCAAATGAAGTTTTCAAGAACAAACTGTTAAAGAAAAGATAGAACTGAAAGACGAAAAGTCAATTTTTGGGCTTACGCCCCAACAATGTTTATCCTTGAAAAGAAATGCTTTCTCACGAAAAGAAATGTTTCGCATGAAAAGAAAGGACTGTAAAAGAAAGAAAGAACCGAACGAAAGCCTCAGCTCTTTCGAGCTAACATGAACGAATGAATGCATGAATGAAAAGCAAGAAAAAAAGAAATGAAAGCATGAATGTATGAAGATACGTAACAGCCACATGACTGAAAGGAAAGGGTACCAATGAATGGGCAGATTGCAATGCCGGGTAAGTAGTACTGGAAGCGCAACTAGTGCTGCCTCTATGAAAAGGGATTCCCCACCCGTGGCCATGGGCGGAATCCGGGTCCAAAGGAAGACCACTAACCCCAAACACACGGGGTGTAACAGTGTGTACTGGCCTATGAAAGTGATAAGAACGAATCTTTAACAAATGAAGGCATTGACAGGAGACACGTTTTAAAGAAAGGAAAGTCTTTTGAAAGAAAAGCCCCGTCTAGTGACGTTTTCAAAAGAACGCACGTAAACATGCACGAACTCTTGAAGAAATGAAGGCACTGACGAGAGAAACGTTTTACAAAAAGGAAGTCCATGTTTAAAAGAGAGAAAAACCCCGTCCAGTGAAGTTTTTAAACGAACACACGTATGACACGTATGCACGCACATAATAGTATGTACGAATGACGAATGCATGAATGAAAACCTATATTGTTATATTTTTAACGGTATGAAGTAATGCTTATGAGTCTTCGACTCATTTTAGTTTTTATGCATGTCCCTCCCCCTCACAGGAACTGCACGATTAGGACAGACACGGCCCATGGAGAAGAGCACGGAAGTCTAGGAACGAGTTTTAAACGTACGAGAGGCCTTTTTATTATAAGATTTATGTTTTTTGCTGTAAACCTCTTTTATTGTGGAAGCACATTTTAATCTATAAACGTGGAGTCTCGCACCCTGGATATGCAAGTGAAAAGTTTTAAATAGGACGGTAATTCCTGTCGTCCTTTTCTAAAAACATTTGGAAAAAGTCCCACCATAAAGACGGGCGTTATAGGCCGTGTACTTCTTGGAGATCTCATTACCTCTTTGTTCCTGCAATATGAAAGAAAATGAATAATATTAAGCAAAAATAAAAATTAATAATAAAAAATAAAAAAAACTGGGTTGCCTCCCAAAAGCGCTTTATTTAAAGTCTATAGCTAGACATTGTCCTCTCATCATTTATTACTGGCGAGATCGATGGAACACTTGAAACAACCCGCTAGAAATTCATTGGCGGAATTTCTATTGACTTTAGGAATCTAGTGAAAAGCCCATAAGTTTTTACGAATTCACCAATCGCTTAAGTTTTAGTCTGTCATCATAATCAGTGTTATCACTCACAATAGTGCTAGATTTATGAGTTTAATTATTTGAGGTAGTTAGAAGTGTTAGAATGTGTTACGGTCTACGCTATTAGACTCAGTGGATTATTTAGGATTTTATGGCGCAATAGCCTATTTTCATAATCCCGAACGAAACGTCTGTTGGAAATTATGAAATTATTCTTAGGGGCACTTCGGGGTTGAATTTTTGGTAAACGATTTTCACTATCGGTTAATATGAATATTTAGAATTTTTCAGTACTAAGTTTATTATGTATTTTTTTGGAGTGTATAGTAATCTCGATAAGCGCACCCAGTGCAGTATTTGGACATTTCGCAAGATCTTAGCCACACATAGTGAATAATATTAGAGACTTAGCACAAAGAGGAACCATTAGATGGATTTGTGAAAGAAGTCAAGGTGTGAGATCATACCACCTTGGCAAAGCTTTGTTTCATCTGATCAACCAAATTGTGCCAAACCAAAGAGGGTTTCAACCCTAGCAAAACTCCAAATGGTTGGAATCCAATTGAAACCCCAAAAGTTTGGTTGAAACCGAAATCCTAAACGGTTTCCCCAAACCCTAAAGTTGGCCTCCAAATCCTTTTTAATCCGATTTCTAGTATTGTGTTTAATCACTTCATTAAATCACTTCCACATGCTAATAATTAATCAAATACTTGTTATGACATCTTTATCCAACCTTTTAAACCTTGGAAATTTGATTGGGCCAAGAAAAATTGGTTTTGGGCTTGATAGCATATCAAACCCAAACCAAATCCCCTTTAAACCCCAAATTGAAGTCCACTCGGTTGGGGCCCACCAAATCCCACGAAATTGGCCACCTTGGCAAAACTTCTTGAAGAAATTTCCTTCCCCACATGACAGACCATCCACTGCCATTGGCTGCAACCCATTAGTGCCTTGATGTGAAGAGAAGTCCACTCCATCAACCTCCATCTCTCATAGCTGCTGCAGGCAGTCCATGCCACCTCCAATCAAGGGTCAGTCAAGCCCAGAACTTCCCCCTTCAGGATTCTAAAGTCGTGCAAGACACACTTCTCTCCATTTTATCACTTCTTTACCCCGTTCTTAAAGAGAAACCCAAAAGAGCTCTCTCGGGCAGATTTATAGGTCCTTTTGAGTGGCCATTTTTCAGTCCTTTGTAAGTATTATCTCACGATAACTCCTTCATAAAAATTGTTCTTATTTGAGTCTAGTTTACATGGATGTCTTATTAGTCTCATTTCATGCTCATTTGATTGCTAAAAATTGTTTTTAACCATGGAAATGTCATTCTGGGCTTGAAACTGGAGAGTATGATATGCTTTGGAATTCTTGACCAAGCTAATGGACATATCTTGGTCCGAAAATTTTATGAAGTGTTGTTAGCATGTATTTATGAATGTCCATTGAGGTTTTGTTTCATGAATAAAACTTTTTATGATAGATTTTCTTAGATTTAGAAACTTGAAAACTGGAAGTGGAAAAACAGTTTTTGGTTTGTGAAGGTTTGAATATTTAGTGGTTTAATCTTATTCCAAAAGCTTTGATATTTTTATATGATGATCCTAAGCCTCTTATGTACATGTTATAATGTTATTTCAAAGATATTTAGTATTAGTTTTAAAGATATGATTTTCTATGCAGGAGGATTTCGGTTTTGCCTAAGATTTGATGTTTTTGGGTTAGATCCATGTTTTATTGAGGTTTAGCCATGTGATTTTAAGTTTGATGGCTGAATATTCTTTAGGACACATTTTTAAAGTATGAGATATTTTAGTTTGAAGATCATATATGTATAAGCCATGGATCAAGAGATTGATCCAAGTTAGTGGAGAGAAAAGTTTTTGTTTTGGACTAAGTTTAAAACCAAGAACTCCAAGTGTTGTTTTGTCATTTTTGGTGACTTTGTTTGATGATTTAAAGCATGGTTGATCTTAGGTTGATGTTATGAATATGTTAGAAGTAAGATTTGTTTTTTTTTTTTTTTGAATTCTTGGTGATGTTTTTATTAAGGTCAAAACTTGTGATTTAAGGGTTTACTTTTTATTAAATAGTTTTGGTCTTTTTACAAAACGTTTGGTGTTGATGATTTGCTTTTCTTAATGAATATTTTAAGTGTATTTTTAAACTTAGGATAGGAAGATCCTTGTTACAAAATTTTGGTTTAATCATGGATTTTGGAAGATGGAAGAAATTTGCAACCAAAATCAAGAGAAATGGCCTATGAATGTTTCGACCATTGTGAGTTTTCCATAGTTGTGATTGGTTTTAAATTTTTCTGAGTTGTTATGTAAGTCTATGACAAAATTTACATGAGGAATGTAAATTTTGGTAATTTTTGGAGTTAGGATGTGAAATCCTTAAGTTATGGGTAAAATTACCATTTTACCCTCTATTTTATGGAAAAATGACTATTTTACTCTAGTTTGTCTCTTTTCACATTTCTAATTGTTAATAATTAAAGTTCTAACTTTTAGAATACCCTCTTACAGTTTCTCATGTTTCACACTTTAATCTAGTAGAATGCGACGATCGAGGTAAGTTAGCTCTTAACTTACTATCAGTTTACTGTGTATGTGTGATGAGGAAGGGAACTACAATTTATGTTCATATGTTGTTATATATGCCATGTCATCACATGTTTATCTATTACACGAATTATTCTGTCATGAAATATTTATCTGTTACACAATATATTTTGTCTCATGTTACTATCTATTGCAAGTATGTAACGTTACGTATGCTATCTGTTACATGTATGTCATGACACGTAATATTCACTGTCACATGTTATGCAATGTTATGAAATATTGTCTGTTACATGTTATGTCATGTTAGGAAATATTGTCTGTTACATGTATGCCATGTTATGAAATATTATTTGTTCCATTTTATGTCATGTCTGTCATCTTACGTTCATGTCACGTTATGCTACGTCAGGATTTATGTCATTTATGTCACGTCACGTTACAAAATGTCATGTATGCCAGTTAAGTTATTCATGTCAATCATGACCCTAAGCACTAGGATGGGGTAATATCCTAGTGAAACTCCTTTGTTCACGCTGGAGTGATATGAACCCGCGGGAACGAGATTCCCTTGAACCCACAGTCAATTTGAAAACTCCCCAAGAAAGTCAAAATCAAGTCAATGGATGGAGAACCTAGACCCGATGAGAACTCGTTTCAAGAACCTAGATTATATCAAAATCTAGACCCATTGAAGAACCCGTCTCAAGAACCCAGATTACAAAGGAGGAACGCCACAAAGGTTGTGATTTACCTTTGATAAGTTCAAAAGTTCAATTAAGAACAAGAGGAGATAAACTCAACTCACAATGAATAAATTCATCAAATTTCATAAACTTCATGATCTCATTAGAATGAGGCTACATAGAGTATTTAAAGCAAAACCTAATGAAACCCTAGCCAAAATAAACCCCCACCTTCCAAAAGTGCCCCTGGATGAACAATGTCGCGGCTACAGTGCCGCGCTACAGTAACTCTCGGCTACAGTAACCCTAACCCTAGTTCAATAAAATAATAACTTTCCCAACATGCCCTTGCATAGGCCCCCTTAAGTGCTTCCCATAATAAACTCAATTATTCTAAACTAATAACATAAGTTCTTTAAATGAATTAAATAAGTTGAAACCCTTCAAGAGCTCAAAGCCTTTAAGTCTTGTCATTGCCCTCTTCCGTAGCTAATCAAATGAATTAAAACTGGATCTTCATCCTTCAAGCCCTATCTTGAATGTTGGGCTCTTGCAAAACATGTCTCAAGTGGATTGCATCAATCCTTGCATTGTCTCATTGATCTTCTTGGCCCATCTGGAAGTTGCAAATGATCTTTAAGACTAGGTCCATCTTGGTTCCCATCATGGAGTGTCTAAATAGGTGTGAAATTCCCTGGGTTGACGAAGTACATTCAACAGGTCGCGAATGGGGCCTAACTTACTGGTCATCGGAGTACGCCAGACACTAATGCCGATGGAGCCACACATTAAGTTACGTGTGTCCACAGCAAGTGTGGCACAAACAATTCATGGGGCAACAACAACAGTGGAGCATACATTACGTGAAACACAGCAATTGTGACACGTAGAATACGTGGGGCCACAGCAATTGTGGAGTACGTATTAACGCACTCACAGTTGGTATAGACACTTGTGTTGTGATGCGGTAATCGGTAGGGACACACAACTCAAGGGAACCCGTGTAACACTCGTATGGTCACTTTATTAATTAAGTCCATTGAATAAAATTCCAAATACATGTATTTCACGTTCAAGTCATGTTTCACGTTATATTATGTTCAACACGCAATCATGGTAAGCCCATGAGATAAGACTACTCTATCATGGTGACCCCATAAGACAAGTATATGTTTCAAGTTCATGTTATGTTCAAGTTCACATTTATGTTATATCATGTTCACATTCACGTTATGTTCCAAGTTCACATTTATGTTATGTCATGTTCAGGTTCATGTTATGTTCAAGTTCATGTTCAAATTATGTATGTTCAAGTTCATGCTATGTTTCAAGTCCATGTTATATTTCAAGTTCACGTTCATGCTATGTTGGTAGTTCATGTTATGTTCAAGTTCACGTTCATGTTATGTGATGTTTACGTTCACGTTATGTTCCAAGTTCACATTTATGTTATGTCATGTTCAAGTTCAGGTTCATGTTATGTTCAAGTTCATGTTCAAATTATGTATGTTCAAGTCCATGCTATGTTTCACGTCCATGTTATATTTCAAGTTCACGTTCATGCTATGTTGCTAGTCCATGTTATGTTTTAAGTTCACGTACATGCCATGTCACGTCGAGCTAAGTTTTAGTTTTAGTTCAAGTTATGTCCATTATGTCATGCTGTATGTCAAGTTATGCTATGCTTACTTATGACTTTGATTATGCATTCATGCTTTTACTGACATGCATGCATCAATAACCTATGTGGAAGTTTCCTATTAACTTGTTGAGATTTGTAATCAAATCTCACTGTGTTAGTTCCAACTACCATTCCCCCCAAATGGTAGGCGATGTGTTAGGATCAGAGCAGGGTGCAGACACTGGCAGACATGAGGAGGTTAACTAGACGCCGTAGACGCAATACGGAGCTTGCAGCCTCCATAGTTAGGTCTTTGGATAGTATTCCGGCATCGTTAGTTGAGCTACGCGAGTTACTCAACGAACTAGCCCAATAGTGTATATTCTGACATTGTAATTATGGAGCCAGGTCTCTGTTGTTTTGAGATTACAGTCTTCTGAGACCCGTGCTGTAATCGTGGATGTTTTAGGTATACATGGTTTATGTTTTAACTATTTGGGATATTATAAGTTTGGTGCATAGTATTGCTCAAAAAAAAATTATCCCTGCGAATATTGCTTAATGCTAGGTGCATGTTAAGAACATTGCATCTTATATGTCATGAACGGGGGCAGGTAACCTTGTGTTGTATGTCCCGACGCTTTGGATTTCCGTCTGATCCCAAGCTGAATCTGGGGGCGTCACAACACTTTTCCGAGTTAAAGTCTCCATCCATATAGGATTTTAATCCCTGTCCATTTACTTTAAATGTGTCTTTTGTCTCGTGATGAACTTCAACCACCCCATAGGGAAAGACACGGGTCACCACAAATGGTCTCGACCACCGAGAGAGCAACTTTCTAGGGAAGAATCAAAGTCTTGAGTTAAATAATAGAACTTTCAGCCCGACTTTGAATTCCCTTCTTAGAATATACTTATCGTGCCATCTTTTAGTTTTATCTTTGTAAATCTGAGCATTCTCATAAGCATCATTGCAGAACTCATCCATCTCATTGATTTGCAGTATTCTCTTCTCGCCAGCCATTTGTAAATTAAAGTTTAGTGTCCTCGTCGCCCAATAGGCTCTGTGTTCTAGCTCCACGGGTAGATGACACAGTTTTCCATAGACGAGCAGATAGGTGACATCCCGATCGGTGTTTTGAATGCTGCCTGATAGGCCCATAGCGCATCATCTTACCTTCTCGCCCAATTTGTCTGAGAGACACTCATGGTCATCTCCAATATGCGCTTCAGCTCCTGATTAGACACCTTGAACTCGCTGCTCGTTTAAGGATGGTATGATGTCGCCACGAGATAGGTAAATCCATACTTAGTCAGTAGCGCTTCAAATTGGCGATTGTAAAAATATTTTCCGCCATCACTGATTATGGCCCTCGGAGTGCCAAATCAGGAAAAGATGATCTTCCACAAGAAATTCACCATGACCCTCGCATCATTGGTTGCAATGTGACCGCTTCCACCCATTTGGAGACATAATCTATAGCCACTAGAATAAATTGTTAGAATATGAGGATGGAAAAGGACCCATGAAATCTATACACCAGACATTAAATAATTCAATCACTAAAATATTCTTTAAAGGCATCTCATGTTTTCTAGAAATGTTGCCAACCCTTTGACAATGATCACATAAAGTAACAAAATTAAAAAAGTCTTTAAAAATAGTTGGCCAATAAAAGCCGCATTGTAAAACTTTTGCTGTTGTTTTTGCTCCACCAAAGT
Organism: Juglans mandshurica; assembly: GCA_022457165.1. NCBI lineage: Eukaryota > Viridiplantae > Streptophyta > Magnoliopsida > Fagales > Juglandaceae > Juglans > Juglans mandshurica. The sequence continues at coordinate 11,866,527 of CM039626.1, forward strand.
GGTCGCCCACTTGCCAACCCTTGGGCACACATCTTCTGATTATCTGATCCGCACAGTGCCGGTATAGAAATTGTTCCTCCCAAAAATAGTATTTCAAGTAGGAGAAGAATTTCTTCTTCTGTTGATATGTCATCTCGGTTAGGAGAATTTTGGACAGCAAATAATTTACCATCTCGGCATACCATGGAACAACTTGTATAGCCATTAATTGCTCGTCCTGGAAGGTCTCATTAATTGAGAAATTCTCCTCCACAGCTGCCTCTTTAAGCTCAAGGCGAGATAAGTGGTCGGCCACTACATTCTCGGTACCTTTCTTATCTATTATTTCCAAATCAAACTCTTGTAGTAGCAAAATCCATCCTAACAGTCTTGGTTTGGCATCCCTCTTCGACAACAAGTATTTAAGAGCCGAGTGATCGGTGTAGATGACCACCTTTGAACCTATTAGATAGGAATGGAATTTGTCAAAGGCAAACACAACCGCTAATAATTCTTTTTCAGCAGTAACATAATTAAGTTGAGCTCCTGTTAAGGTCCGACTTGCCTAATAAATAACATAAAAAAATTCATCTTTTCTGTACCCCAAAACAATCCCTATAGCATAATCACTGGCATCAGATATTAATTCAAAAGGTAAATTCCAATCCGGTGACACAATGATAGGTGCTGAAATTAATTTTTTTTTTCAACGTTTTAAAAGCATGCAAGCATTCATCAGAAAATTCAAACTGGGTATCTTTAATCAACAGAGTGTAGAGAGATTTAGTAATTTGAAAAAAATCCTTTATAAACCAACGATAGAACCCGACGTGACCCAAGAAGCTCCTCACACCCTTCACATTGGTCAGTGGTGGGAGTTTGTCAATAATTTCTATTTTTGCTCGGTTAACCTCAATTCCCTTGAAGGAGATGCTGTGGTTGAGCACTATTTCTTACTTGACCATGAAGTGGCATTTTTCCCAACTTAAAAACAAGATTTGTCTCCTTACATCTTTACAAAACCAAAGACAACTTAGATAAGTAGTTATCAAAAGAATGACCAAAACCCGAGAAGTCATCCATGAAGACTTCTAAAAATTTTTCAACCATGTCCGAGAAAATGTACATCATGCATATTTGAAAAGTGGCTAGCACATTGTAAAGACCAAAAGGCATACGCCTATATGCAAAAGTGCCATAAGGACAGGTGGAAGTGGTCTTCTCTTGATCCTCGGGTGCAATGGCTATTTGGTTGTAATCGGAATATCCATCTAGAAAGCAGTAGTAGGCATGGCCGGCAAGTCTTTCTAACATTTGATCAATAAACCGTAAGGGAAAATGGTCTTTCCGAATTGCATAATTCAGTCTTCGATAGTCTATGCATACTCGCCATCCCATGACCGTCCGGGTCGATATGAGTTCATTGTTGTTATTCCTGATCATGGTTTGCCCTCCTTTCTTTGGTATGACTTGCACTAGACGTACCCGTGCACTATCTGAGATTGGATAAATGATCCCGGTATCTAAAAGCTTCAATACCTCTTTATGCACCACATGTTGCATTCATTGATTCAATCTCCTCTGCGGTTGGATGATCGGCTTAAAATTATCCTCCATTAAAATCTTGTGCATGCAAATTGATAGGCTAATTCCTTTGATGTCCGAGATGGTCCAACCCAAAGCCATTTTGTGCTCCCGCAAGACTCTAAGCAACTTCTCTTCCCCTACATCACTTAATGAACTGTTAATAATAACTGGAAAAATAGAGTCATGTCCCAAGAAAGCGTACCTTAAATTTGATGGAAGTGGCTTGAGTTCAAGCTTGGGTGACATTGGCTGAGATGAGTTTAGCTGTTCCACTTTCTGTTTTGAGTAATTCTGGGCATCTGCCCCACACCAACACACACTGCACATCACTCTTTTTTTTTTTTTTTTTTTTACACGGAGTGTGCCCCGTGTGGGGCAGATGCCCACATTTTTTCTTCTGTTTTATTGAATGAGAAAGGGAAGGGGTAGCTTCCAAATATCTCTCACAATCCTTAACTTTTTCATCTTCAGATTTAATAGACGTAGAGTGAGTAAAACATACCTCAAGTGGTAGCTTTGGAAATTCGGTTTCATAAGTCTCGTCGGCCTTAACCATGTCTCAGTCGCTTATTTGAAAACAGGACTGTACCTCGGACTGGAATTCAATAGATTTAAACACGTCGAGCTTGACTTGCCCCTCGCCTACCCTCAAAACAAGTTTCCCTTTCTGGACATCAATTAAAGTTCTCCCCATTGCCAGGAAAGGTCAGCCTAGTATCAAAGGGATCGCCTCGCCCCCTCCATATCAAGTACAATGAAGTAGGCAGGGAAGATGAACATATCAACTTTTATCAGTACGTCCTCAATGTGTCCTCTCGGGTATTTGATAGATCTGTCCACCAACTATAGAAAAATGGTAGTCGGCTTTACTTCTCCAAGACCCAATTTGCTGAAGACAGAGAGAGGTATTAGATTAATACTTGCCCCTAAGTCACAAAAATCTTTATCAAAATATGAATTTCCTATAGTGCAAGGGATCGTGAAACTCCCTAGATCTTTCAACTTAAGCGGTAGCTTCTTTTGTAAAATTGCACTGCTCTCCTTGGTCAGCATCACAATGTCATGCTCCTCAACTTCTGCTTGTTTGATAATATATCCTTAAAAAATTTTGCATATTTAGGCATCTGCTCTAGGGCTTCAGTGAGAAGAATATTAATATACAATTGCTTAAATATACTCAGAAACTTAGAGAACTGATTATTAATTTTATTTTTCTTTAATCTTTTCAGAAGTAAACTCCCTAGATTTTGTGGATTTTGTTGCCCCTTTATTCTCTATAGTCTTCTCAGCTTGCTGGTCGATCGCTTCTCGATCGGTTTCTTTCATGTCGTCCTCGGTTTCCTTCTTCTCTGTCTCCACATTTTCAGCTTCTGCCTCTCGCTCAGTACTTACGCTTGTGGCTATATGTCCGCCCACTTCGCAATGTTATGGCTTTGACATGCTTCTTCGAATTCGTCAACATCTAGGTAAATTCCCTGTTGTCCTCTCGGTAAGCATGTTGGAGAGCTGACCGATTTACGCCTCAAGATTACAAATGGATGCCGAGTTATTTTGGATCACCATTTCAGTCTTTTGCATGTACTTATCAGTCTTTTACATGTATTGCATGAACATATCCTTAAGTGTCGGCTTCTTCTCTTACTGTGGAAACTGTTGAGGTAGTCTAGCCGGCCCTTGGTTATTGCTCCATGAAAAGTTAGGGTGATTTCTCAATCCGGGATTGAATGTGTTTGAATAAGGATTGTTCTGACGTTGGAAATTTGACATGTTATGGGCTTCTTCTTGACTCGGTTAGACAAAAGGATTCCCCACTTGGCAATCTATATTGGAATGATTTCCTGCGTAATGATCACAAACCACACTAGTTTGAATAGCATTAACGTTCATCTTACCTAGTTGTTGTGAAAGATTTGCCATCAACCATAGATCGATTTGTGGGTCCCAAGCCATTGTAGAATATCTGTATTTGAAGCCAGGCAGAAAGGTCATGATGTGGAAATTTTCGCAATAAGTCTTTGTATCTCTGCCACGCCTCAAGGTAGTAATATCATTCCTTAATTTTGCTATCTTGGCCAAAGGGAAATATTTTGTAAAACATGTTTGTGCCAACTCTTCCTAGCTGGTGATGATTCCGGGCGATAAAGAATTCAACCAACCTTTTGCTTTTTCCCTAAGTGAAAAGGGAAAAACTCTAAATCGGATTGCATTATCTATCACTCTGTTGTGTTTAAAAGTATCACAAATTTCGAAGAAATTCACAATATGAACATTAGGATCCTCTTGTGACAACCCCCAAACTGGACGATTTGTTGGATCATTTGAATGATGGCCAGCTTGATCTTGAAGTTATTGGCTTGTATAGCTGGTCGCCTCATACTGTACATTGCCCCATTGATCGAGGGCATCACATAGTCTCTTAGTGCCTTGTGCTCCTGGTCGGCCATATTAACTTTACAAGCAGCGACCTTTTTCTTTTTCTCTTTATTGATCCGATGTAAGGTCCTTTCAATCTCGGGATTGAAAAGTGTATACTGTAACTATCTAGATCAGCGCATGCACTTCTGATTCCTTAAAAGATCAAACTAAAATCAAATTAAATCTTTTTTTTTCTTTTTAATAAAATAAAATCTAAAGTAGTAAAAATCTAGCTGTATCAATATCAATAACAAAGAACTATTCCCCAACATCGGCGCCAAAAACTTGTTTGCTTAGAAATATAATCTGCAAGTGCAAAGAATAGTGACAAGTAGTAAAGTGTTTTAAGGAAAAAGGTTATTGAACCCACAGTGAATAATTATGCTATTGAGTATTTAAATTGACTAAATTAATTACTATTTGGAAAACCAAAATTTGAAAAATGGTTTATCTAAATTAAATCAAAGAAAATAACATTAAAATTAAGATTTAAAAATAATGAGAGTAGATCTAGAGCATTTGACTTCACCTAGAAAATTCCAGACAATTTATTCTTCCCTGTTATAGAATCTCAATTATCCCAAGTTGATGATAGAAATTCCTAAACTATTCAACATTTGCTCTCGAACAATACCAAAACTATCTCCAACTAATAACTCCATAACTCTATGTGAATTTAACTAATTAGAGACTCATTAATTTCTTTGGATTTTTCTTAAAAATCACACTAGTCGCAATAAAGCATCTCTGCTTTTGCTCAACTAATAGTGTTTAATCCTAGAGCTTTAATCACAAATCACTTCTCAGTGTCATTGCAATCCAAAAGATCGAACAATAGTTAGCTAGAAAATTGTAAGCATTAAGAACAAGGAATAAACACTCAATCATGGAAATATTGAAAATAAAATAACTTGGAATATAAATTGTGTTCAATGCTAGGCTACATCAAACTCTAGAAAATAAAATTATTTCATCATAAAATTAAAAAGAAAAATAATAAAACTGGTGTTTTTCATTGGAGTCAGTTGATGAAACATGTGCCTCTCGCCTCTGCTCTCCTAGATCTACCTCCTTGAAAGAAAATCAAATGATAAACTCTAAACTATCGAAAACTAAACTTAGACTGTCACAACCCTACCCTAACCTGGGACGAGGCAATGACCCTTTACCTGTTCTTTACTTATTATATCTGAATGTGCATTATACCTTATTATTATTATTATTATTATTATTACATTTTTTTACTACAAAGCTAATAAGGGATATGCGTGAACATGTCACGCATGTACTCTGCACTTCTAGTTTAAAAAGAAACACCTAATAGACAATCTATTCAGCATTTTCCACAAAGGACTCTCAGAGTCCATTATTCATTCATCAAAACATAACTAGTTCTAAACAAGAAGGGACTCAGTCCCTACAATACATAGAAAAAGGTGTTAAGTCAACGTATGTCGAGGTTACCATCACCCCACCATAGAAGTTACACTGTTACCATCGCCCCACCATAGAAATTATATCATACCCAAAAGATACATTGTCTTAAAGTTAATTCAACAAAATGTCCCAACATGGAACCCATCCTAAAGCATAAAAACCATATACCATTATCATCAAAAGTTTGAACCGACAAGGGAACACTAAGCATTGGCCCCTCCCTCCTCGGTAGTGCCTGGCTCCACAACCTCTCCATCAATACTTGAACGTTTAAAATATAAACACAAAGTAAGTCTAATAATCAGTAAGCAGTGCACCATGCTGTTAACTTATTAATCACATAATCTTTTCTTTGAAAACATGCATAAATAAACATTTACTAATTCTTGACAATGCTTTCATGCATAAACAGTTTAAGAAATAAACCATACTTTCATGCATAAACATTTAAGAAATAAGCAATACGAAACATAAATATTTTAATAAATAACTTTACTTTTATGTTTCACTTTATTTGGCCGGTACACACTATTACACCCTGTGTGTTGGGGTTAGCGGTCTTTTGGACCTTGATTCCGCTTATGGCCATAGGTTGAGAATCCCTTTCATGGGGGTAGCACTGAGTGCACTACCAGTACTACTTACTCGGCATTACAATCTGCTCATTCCCTTGGTACCCTTTCATTCATATGGTCGTAACGTACTTTATACCTTAACCTTCATTTCATTTTTTTTTTCTTTGCAGTCAAACATTTTCATTACCTTTCCTTAGTCCAAATGCTTATGCGTTTCTTTGAAAAAGAGCATTTCATGCCATGCTACATATAAGTAAGGCACATTTATTTAAGAGAGAGAGTATGCATGAAAATCTCATGATGCATTACCTTATACACATACACACAATTATAATCAATAGGGTGCTTAACAGGGGCTACCAAGAAAGGCTTGTACATAATATATACATTTACTCTTTCTTTAGAAGAACATTTGAAAAGAGAGAAATACATTCTTTCATAAGAGAACTTTGTGTAAGGAGCATGGTCATAGCTACTTACCTGCGAGCTTTATTAGTAGTTTCCTTCAAACTTGAAAATAAACTCTTATTCAATGAAATGGAATAACTGTATTAATATTCATCTCACTTTAAGCTTCACTAACCGACACCCTTACACGCTACTTTAATTCTAATCTATAATTAGTGTTTTCCTAAACCCCTTCTCACTTAGTGTTATCCCAATTAACTAACCTCTCATCTAACCTTTACAAGAATCACATAAATAATACTAAAGTATGATAGCTGTCCATGAAAGGCCACTTGGGTATTTTATATAGAAAGGTAGTTGAGGAATCATGGGCTTAACAAAGTTTATTGGGTTTAGGCTTACTTTGAAATTAATGGAGATAAAGGCTCAAAATCTGGAAATTTGCTTAATAAAGGGGGCTTAGGACAGATTGAGCATCTCAAACAAGCTAATCAATTTAGAAAGACATGCCCTTTTTGAATGGTTAGTTGTCCCTTATTAGAAAGGCTCACTTGTCATCAACACAGGGTATATACATGGGATTATGCTTGCTGGACAGCTCACACACAATAGTATAATAGGCACAAATAATCATCTACTTCTAATACCCGTTCATACTATAAATCTAGTGACATTGGAATTAAAGAAAAGCTTGTTAAAACATAATTATTTGGTTAAACATGGTATAAAATAGCTAGGTTAAACCCATTAAGTAAACTTGAAAACTTTAAACACCCAAGAATATAGTTTACTCATTTAAAACATTTTAGAAGCAAGCTATAAAATTACAAAGAACTAAGCCAACCCCTTTAAACCGATTCAGTAGCATCCTGATAACAAGTCACCAACTAGACCTCAACACAACACACACGGCATCAACATACATATATATATATATATATATATCTCAAAAGATCAATTAATATCACTTATGACAAACCAAGTTAAATAGCAAAATACAATATTCGAGTGATAGGAAAATACATAGCAAAACTGCTTGAACACACTCAGTTTGGGTAAAAAACAGAGCATTCATATTTATTAACAACATAGGTACTAACTAAAATTAAGATACAAGCTAAAACAACTAAATGGGTCTCCAAAATCAACTAAAACCGAGTGGGTCAAGCTAGGGTTTTTACCTTTGGTGAATCCTTCCCAAAACATGAAAATGGAGAAGAGAAAATGTAGGTTTGGCTTAGGGAAATAGAGAGCACACGAACCCCTTGGATGGAAGTCCAAAACTAAAGCATCAACAGTCAACAAAAGAAAAACTTACTTGATTAAACTATGGCTAAGTTTCGAAATACACAAGGAAGATGGTTGAGGGTACTCTTACCTTGCTATTTTCCTCTTGAGAAGAAGGCAAAATGGATGCTTGGCTTGAAATTGGAAGAAGAATGGAATGGGAAAGAATGGGAGGTAGTCGCACGGGTGAGCGCTTGAGAGATTTTCTTCCTTTTGTTGCTTTAGAAGCCGATGGGTACAAGGAAAGAAAAAAAAGAATTTAATTGCTTGCCTTAGAAGCACACGAGTCCAAGGGAGAAAGGGCTCAATAAAGCTTGTCCCATAAGCTAGGGAGCTGAACGGTGGAGATTAAGTGTTGGAAGATATTTCCCTCACCTACCCATCCAATGGTGGAGAGAGCTTGGGTCTTGAATAAATGAAAAATTAGAGAAACTAAAAGAAAAATCTTGTAGGGTCTTAAAAATCATGCCCTTGAATTATTTTAATAGCCCACATAAAAATAAAAGCACGCCCATCTTAAAATAAAATAATAAAAATCTTTATCTCAAAATGTTTAACTTAAAGAATTAATAAATTACGTAAGGACCTACGTAGTAAGATTCGGGTATTACACAAATTGTCTAAAACTCAAAACTAAAACTAAGATTAAGAACCAAGACTCCTTATTCATCCCACAAAACGAGATTAAATAGGTGTCAAAACTCAAACCGGGAAATAAAATAAATGTGGCTACAATCTAGCCTAAAAATATGGAAAATAGTTTATAAAGATAGATGTTAACATAAAAGGAAATTATCCCAATAATATCAAAATTATCTACAATTGAAGATTCAGTGATATGTGATTTGATTTGCAAAGATCGGGAGGATTTGGTAGTCAGTAAATTGATTACGGAATTTAGGAAGATCCCATCGGGTAGATGTTGTGTGCACTGAATATAACTGGCGGCGTGGAGGTCACAAATGAACGGGCGTGGTGGTCACAAAGACCACACGCCCTCTTCTCGCCTACCGAGTGGAAAGACTCCTCTCGTCAACCTACCGAGCAGTAAAGCTACTCCGCCTTCACTGGTTGTCGCCCACAATGTTGGTCTTTGATCAGTTAGACTGGTCGCCAAGTCTTCTCGCCTATTCTGATCACCATTGGGTCTCCTTGCCTATCGAGAGGAATGATTATTCTCTTTGCTTCCCGTGGTACAAGGCTCATCGCCTACCGAGAGGTAAGTCTTCTCGCCTTTGGGTGAGAGAAATCTCTTTGCTGCCCAAGGGACAAGGCTCCTTACCCAAATCTCATCGGCTCTCTTCGAATCTCCTTGTTTCTCATCGGTCTGGATCTGTAGTCTCTTTTTTTGTACCAAAATACTCTCATTTTGCTTTAAATCATCTCATTCCTTCAAATCGAAGAAAATAAATAAAAATATGTAGAAATAAAATAAAATCAATAGTATTGAAAGAAAAATGATAAACCATATATGCACTTAGAATTGTAAGAATCAAAGTGCAACTACGCTAATCATACCCAACCCATGGCATGCATTCCATAATGTCAAGTGTGATTTCAACTAATTAACCCCTATGTAGGTATGTGTACTCAAATTCATTAAGTACCATCAATAATCATAACCTTGTTGAAAATTTAAGACTTATGTTTAGGTCATGCAAGTTCATCCCAACACTTAAACAAAGATTAAAACCTTAATCACCACCAAGACATCCCTTAAGCATCCATGATGTTTTCTAGCTTTAACTACCAAGAGATCTTTTAAAACTTACTCAAATCATGCATTATCATTCTTAACTCAATCACAAGGCTTTTCTAAATGTACATTATTCAAGCCTAGCTAAAATAATCAAAACTTCATAAGTCAAGCATAAATAAATCAAAATCGTGCATGCTTAGATGTTCAATACAAGATAGAATTAAAGCCTTTTATGACATGCTTCTATGTAACGGACCCAAACCACATGACCCATACTCCAAAAGGACTAGTCAATGATACAATTGGAGCCCCATTGAAACCTTATAAAGAGCAATAACTTCTCCTTCCCAAGTAATGTGGGATCTCATACACCACCTATCCTTATCCATATCATATGGGGTATCACAATCTACCCCCCTTAAATTCTCGACGTCCTCGTCGGGCCTGTCCATTGTAGGTGGCACGGATCAAGTCCCACATTTCTGGTTGGGATCCTACTCTGATACCATTTGTAACGCCCCAATGGAAGACCCAAACCACATGGCCTATACTCTAAAAGGACTAGTTAATGATATAATTGGAGCCCCATTGAAACCTTATAAAGAGCAAGATCTTTTCCTTCCCAAGCAATATGGGGGATCCCATACACCACCTATCCTTATCCATATCATATGGGGGGTATCACATTCTAACTTCAAAATTCACTCTAAGACATTATTGAACCATATCAAATTAAATTAACACGTCATAGTTAAAATTTCAACCCAAAATAACGCATTTCCTCAAAATATCAAATTGTCCCAGTTTTGATCCAAGCATGGTAACTTCATCTAAAATCAATTAAAAATCCTTCCCATGGCATAAATTAAAGCCTACCATGCTATGCTAATACTAAAAAAAGATTAGGGCAAGGTTACTTACAAAATTTCGTGGCCCTTAAAGGTTCCAACACTGTGATATCCTGCTCCTTCTTCTTACGTACGATTCTTCCTTCTTACGTACGTTTCTCTCTTCCTGACGTAAGCAAATCCTAAAGGCAGAGATTATGTGATCATCTGCCTTTCCCATTAGCGATTGTGAGCCATGCTATGCGTGTCAAACCATGATAGCATGTCTCGAAAGATATTGTGTGACTTCTAAGGCACGCCCAGTGTTTTAAATATGCTAGAAATATTTATAAGGAGTATAAATACGACAATCATAATATTCTTGAAAAGCTCCAAAAATATTATAATTGCTGGAAATCATTATTAAAATGATTTCAATTATTTAAGATATTATGGGATTTAAATTATGTTGAGAGCTTTTATTAATTAAATGGTTTAACCCTTTTAAATATGTTAAGTGTGACTTCATCATAATATTAAGAAAAAATCTTTTTCACACTACTATTTATCACACTTCACACACTTAGTGTATTTGAGTTTAAAAAAAAAAAAAAAAATTGAAGTGCATGGTGTGTGGAGAGTGTAGGTAGATATGTAGAATTGCTATAATATTAATGATAAAGAATATTATTTTATAAACTAAAGTTAGTTTAAAATAATATTCTACCTTAAGTGTGAAGCCCGAACGGGCTCAAGGTCACTGCGCCGCCGTGCGCCGCCCAATGGCTCCACCGCTCCCACGGCGACCTCCCCTCCCACTGGCCATCATCCTCCACCGAAGTCAGCCCCAGTTACGTAGCCACCTTCCCTCCGTCGCACACACGCATGCACAAGGAGACCCACTCACGGCTTCACCGTGCGCAGCCCCTAGCGCCGCCGTGCGCAGCACCCACGACCACCATGCGACGCCATGGACCTCCTCTCCCCTTCCCCGAGCTCCTCCATGTGACCCACGACCAGAAGCTCCCTCCTCCACCTCACGGTTTCCGTCTCACGCACCCACGGGTTGCAAGCCGTGCACCGCCACCCATGGCGGGTAACCATCGTCATCAGCCTCCTCAGGCCGCCACCAAGCCAAGCCACCCACCCATGGCCCCGATCTGCCACCCACGAAAGCACACTCTCTCTCACTCTCCCCGGCCTCTCCTCCCCGGTATGGCCAGATCCGCCACCGTGAGCCATCGGTGGCGCCACCTTGGCGCCACCACGAGATCCACCGCACCTCCCTTAACCAAGCCCTAAGTCCAAACCACCACTTTATGTGGTGGGTAACCACTGCACGTGATGGACAGTCACTGCGTGTGATTGATCGCCACTGCACATGGCTAGAGCCGCCGTGTTATGCCCCTCACCGCCATCACAAGGCCATTACGAGCCCTTCCAAGACCACACCTAGCTATCCAAACGCCTAAACGATCACCGTACGTGAGTTAGCCGCCACGTACGACTCTTCCGACATCATCGGCTATGACGGTCAACGAGCAACGCATGGGCTATCCCGTCGATGGTATAACCCTCTACTCTCGTATTTATGTTAAATATTGATTAGTTGACTAGGTTGTGTACTGTGCTGTTAGTATTAATAGAGTTGTGGCATTGTGATGTGGTGTTGTGTGATGAAGTGTTGGGCATTTTGTGTAGTGAAGTGTTGGGCTTATCTGTGTTGTATGGAGGTGCATCGTGTAGTGTAGTTGTGAGGCTTGTGTTGTATGAATGGCGTGGCATTGTGTGGAATGGAAAGAGTACACGCTGGGTGTACATTGTATGTGGCATAATGTGAGACAAGGAGAGTATATGTAAAATATACCCTCCTGGCATATGGTGGAACGGGATGAGTACACGGAGAAGTGTACTCTATGGGTAGTGCGTGTAAAAGGAGTACATGTGGAATGTACTCCATGTGGTGGATTGATGCACCATATGGCGTGTATGCCATAATGGTGATATGGCATGGTGTATGTGAAACGGGAAGAGTACATGCTGTAACGACCGGGCTTTAAGCCCAGCCCGATGGAGAAGCCAGCCCACGAGCAGCATGGTTAGTCGAACGGCGCCGTTTTGGGGGATTACCCTTCAAGCCAGGTACTGTTTTTCTTCTTCCTCACTGCGTCCCTCATTCTGCATTTCCGTGAATCCCAACATTCCACTGCAACTGCTCCCACGCCCACGCCCCACGATCTCTACCTTCAGTTCCGCACATGAAGAGGCTTCCTCACCACATTTCCGAACCACTGAAACTCTCTATCTTGCACGGACTGGTAGTTCATCCTTAGCCATTATATCCATTGCCGTGGGTCTCGAATTTTCTGGTTCTTGAAGTAAACCGTGGGCATCAAGTTTGGGCGCCGTGTGCCTCTGTTTTGAATTTTTTTTTTTTTGGTAACTAATCCTTCCTTCTCTTCGGTTTGTCTATCACACACACACATTGCTTGGTTGGCCGTGCATCACACTTAGACAGTATTTCCTCCATGTGCAGACCATTAGTATTTTCAGTAGAAGAATTATTTTTTTTATATTTATATATATTTTTTTTTGAGTTGATGTTTTGACTGTTGAAACAGTGGAGTGTGTTGAAAATATGGATGTTGAGGAGTATAATTTTGGGTGTTTTGTGAGTCGGTTTTTTTGAAGGATTATTTGAGACTTTTTGGTGTAAAATGATGAGTGTTTTGGAACTAATTATATTGAATTTTCGTGCAAGTTTTGAATCGTTGAATGATTAGAGTATTGATGTGTGCATTGAAATTGTGTTATTTGAAGGTTCGAAATGAAGTTTGGGTTGGATTATTTTTTTAATTATTGGAGTTGCTGTGGTTGGTTTTGGAAATAATTATGGTTGGTTGGTGTTAATAGAAAGTGATGGCTGTTTTGAGTTTTAAATATTCTCATTAGAAGAGATAATTGTTCGGGTTTAATTGTTAGATAGTGATGGAGCTGTGAGGGGACTGTTTTAATTTATTACTCAATAAATAGCAGCTTACTAGATCGGTTACTAAATGTTGGATATATGTTCTTTTTGTTTAGGTGGTGTTACTATTAGAGTTCCGGCTCAAGGTATTGATAATACGAAGAAGTCAGGGTAAGTGAGGTTCATATACTAGTTTTGCATAAAATAAATAAAAGGAGGTTGACTTTGAGAATAAATGTGTTTATTTTCTTTTGAAAGAGATGATTTGAAAACAACCTCAGATGTTTATTCTACATATGCATAAATTCTATATAAGAGAAAGTGTTTTTCTGTCATGACTGGTGTAGACATGAGCTAGTTTTGTGTACTTTACTTCTGAACTTTGTAAAAGAGCGAATAAGGAATTCTAAAAGTTTTGTTATGAACAAATGAGAATACTTTGTTTATGTTTATCTTGAACATGTGAAATGATCTGAAGCTTTTAGGGATTTGTTTTGATATGATGTGTCATCTGAAAATCTTGGCATGGAGTTCTGATTCTGTACATGTGCGTAACCGGATTTTCGATGAAATTCGTTCTGTTTCTGTTAAGGCCCAGCCATGGGTATAATGGTGGTTTATAACCCTACCACGGGGTTGAAACATGGAATATGGCACAGCCACGGGTATAATGGTTGTTTATAACCCTACCACGGGGGTGAAACATGGAATATGGCCCAGCCACGGGTATAATGGTGGTTTATAACCCTACCACGGGGGTGAAACATGGAATATGGCCCAGCCACGGGTATAATGGTGGTTTATAACCCTACCACGGGGGTTAAACATGGTATTGTCCCGATGTGATGCTAAGAGATGATTTAATTAAAATGTTTTAGTTTGGAAATGACAACGGAAGTTCTTTTTGGAATAAGTTTATTTTTCTGAAAATTTCGCTCTAAAGTTATAGTACAAGTTTTGTTTTTGCGTTCTGAAAATAAATGTTTTGTACGGCTTATCAAATATTATAAATGCTCATGTTTACATACTAGTATATGCTCTCTGCTTGCTGAGTTGTTGATAACTCACCCCGTTAATCTTCATAATATTTCAGATGATATCGATGGCTCAGCTGAAGATCAGTATTAGAGTCGATGGAGAAGATTTGCATTGATTTGTTGTTGGGTATCTCATTATATTAGTGTTGGTGTTGGAGGTTAATTATCTTTCTTAAGTTTACTTCAATGGATTTAGATGATTTATGGAGACTATGTTAATGTTATAAAAGTTCTAGTTGTTGTTTGAGACATGAAGAAGAATTGATTTTATTTGGGATTGTTGGATTAAATATTGGATAAATGAGTTTATTTGATTTATTTAATTGAGGTATTTACGTTCGATTTGAGGTTTGGAAAATAGATATATTCTTAAATTTGGAAGTACTCTAGCCTTGTTAGAGTAGATTATCAGGTTTTATGAGTTAACTCTCCGGACCCTCGGGGTCGGGGCGTTACACATGCTGAGTGTACTCTGTGTGGGGTATGATATATGAAGGGGATGTATATGGAATGTACTCCGTATGGCGGATATGCCATAATGGTGATGTGTATGTGGAATGGGACGAGTACACGATGAGTGTACTCTGAGTAGTGCAGTGATGTAATGTGTATGGAGTACGTGTGAGGTGTACTCTGTATGGCATAGTGTGTATAAAGGGAGTACGCGCGGGTGTACTCCATGTGATGGAGTGACGCACCATATGACAGGGATGCTATAATGGTGATGTGTCGTAGTGTGTATGAAGGGAGTATACGAGGAGTGTACTCATTATGATATAGTGCTGCACTATATGGCGGTTATGCCATAGTGGTGATGGAACGTATGTGGGGAGTACAAGTGGAATGTACACCATGTGATGGTGAGATGCACCATATTGCGTGTATGCCATAGTGGTGACGTGGCGTAACGTGCATGGAGTATATGCAGAGTGTATTCCATGTAGTGGGGTGATGCACCATGTGGCCGATATGCCCTAATGGTGATGTGGCGTAATGCATGCGGATGGAGTACACTACTCCATGTGATATAGTGATGTACCATATGGCGAGTATGTCATAGTGGTGATGTGACATAGTATGTATGAAGGGAGTATACGTGGAGTGTACTCCACGCGGCAGCGACACTCTGTGTGGCGTGTCGTAGAGATAAGGATGGATAGTGTCGGGAACTGTGGAATAGTATCCCGAAGTAGTTATGGCATAGCCTATAGTCTGAGGTGGCAAGTGTCACCGTGATGGGCTTATGGCTAGGAGTATGCGCAAAGTAGCGGAACAAGTACAAGAGTACGCAGCGGAAGCATGACTGAGGAATGTCACGAAGTGACATGACTACTGACAGTCATGCTTGTGATGGGCGAAGTAGTGGAACAAGTGTAAGAGTATGCAGCGGAAGCATGACTGGGCAACGTCACGAAGTGACGTGGTTACTGACAGTCGTGCTTGCCATGCGGTGAAGTGATAGGGTATGAATGGCGTAATGGGAACGTGATAAAATGTCATGTTGTGTTGGGAGTACGTAAGAATCGTACTCATGATGAGTTATGAATTTATATACCCGAGTGTTGGGTAACGCGATAAGGTCACGGTGTAGCTTGTGAGCAGTCTCGAGCTGTATGACGTGGCATAAGACATGGTTATGATTGGAGTCTTGTCGTGTTAAGTGTTGGGATGAACTGTCAAAGGGATGGGTAGCATGAGGAGCCATGCTAGCCGGGTTAAGAGAAGGTTGGTATCGGAGTATGGCCCTTGTCCCTAGAAGCTGGTGATCAACGTGTTATATCTGTTGATCTTAGGTGATAAGGGATAAAGTACATGTGTAATCTGGTTAGACACATGTGCCGGATGGATTCCCCATATGTAATGAGTAATCTATCCTGAGTATAGTTATACGGTGCTTAAGCCTCAGAGTTGGTTTATAGTCGTATGGCTTGTCTGGATGGGAATGAGGATTTGTATGGGCTAAGATGCATGAAGAAGGTGACGAGTGTATTGTCTAAGGACAGGATGCGTGACTTAGTTGATTTAAGTCATGCGTCAGAATGAGGTTAATGAGAAGAATGAGACAGAGGCCTTAGTGTCTTAATCCTAAGGTGAATCATGAGTTCACTTTAGTGGATGAGCACTCGAGGCAAGACATGAATTGGAAGATGGGGTGACCATAATGGGTCCCCGAAGGTTTTAACATAGTAAAGGGCACGTAAGTGCATGGATAGAAGGAGAGTGTTCCAAGTATATTGTAGTTCTATTTATAGTTCAAGTTGCTTATGTACTAGATAGAGAATGGCTTTAAGGTATGTGTATGCATGTAGGTTGCCATCTGATAAGCATGAATGGTCTGCATGACATGCAAGTAGCATGGAGTCCAGGTAAGTGTTACGTTCATACTCTTCTAGAGTTTTCCAGGATACAAGAAACGTTTTTCCTTTAATATGCTCACGAAAAGAAACGAAAGACACTTTAAGGAAGAAAATGCTAAGTGTTCAAACATATAAGTATGTACGGCCCCTCCTTGGCAGCCCCTTTTTACGCAACCAAAGTATTAATTGTACGCATGTGAATGCATGACTATACGCTGTATCTATTGTATGTATTTTCTAAGAAAATCCATAAACTGATAAAGATGCATAAAGGGCATGACAGCGGATGCTTTTGTGGATCCTACGAACCGACGCTCTCATGTGCGCCACGAGGTGACTCTCGTTGATGCCATGAGGGACGACGTTCGAAGGTGATGCTTATGGGATGCCATGAAAGCCGACGTTTAAGCCCATGTATGTTCTCAAATGAAGTTTTCCACGAACGAACTGTTAAAGAAAAGATAGAACTGAAATGAACTGAAAGACGAAAAGACCATTTTCGGGCTTATGCCACAAACGATATTTTCTCATGAAAAGAAATGTTTTCTCATGAAAAGAAAGGACTGCTAAATGAAAGAAAGAAATGAATGGAAGCTCCAGCTCTTTCGGGCTGATATGAACGAACGCATGAACGAATGAAAAGCAAAGAAAGAAATGAAAGCATGAATGTATGAAGATACATAACGGCCACATGAATGAATGAAAAGGGTACCAATGAATGGGCAAATTGCAATGCCGGATAAGTAGTACTGGAAGTGCACCCAGTGTTGCCCCCTATGAAAGGGATTCCCAACCCGTGGCCACGGGCGGAATCCGGGTCCAAAAGAAGACCGCTAACCCCAAACACACGAGGCGTAATAGTGTGTACTGGCCTATGAAAGTGATAAGAACGAATGGATGTATGCTCGTATGTACGAACGCACGAATGCACGAATCTTTAAGAAATGAAGGCACTGACGGGGGACACGTTTTAAAGAAAGGAAAGTCTTTTGAAAGAAAAGCCCCATCCAGTGACGTTTTCAAAAGAACGCACGTAAACATGCATGAACTCTTAAAGAAATGAAGGCACTGACGGAAGAAACGTTTTACGAAAAGGAAGCGCATGTGTAAAAGAGAGAAAAACCCCATCTAATGAAGTTTTCAAACGAACGCACGTACGACACGTATGCACGCACGTAATAGTATGTACGAATGATGAATGCATGAATGAAAACCTATATTGTTATATTTTTAATGGTATGAAGTAATGCTTACGAGTCTTCAACTCATTTTAGTTTTTATGCATGTCCCTCCCCCACAGGAACTGCATGATTAGGACGGACACGACCCATGGGGAAGAGCACGGAAGTCTATGCACGAGTCTTAAACGTACGAGAGGCCTTTTATTATAAGATTTATGTTTTCCGCTGTAAACCTCTTTTATTGTCAAAGCATATTTTAATTTATAAACGTGGAATCTCGCACTCTGGGTATGCAAGTGAAAAGTTTTAAATAGGACGGTAATTCCCGTCGTCCTTTTCTAAAAATAAAATATTTTGAAAAAAGTCTCACTATAAGGACGGGCGTTACAAGTTGGTATCAGAGCAAACTCAGGTTATGCTAGACTCTATAGTTGTATCCGGTCATGGATATAAATTTCTCTGATAAATTAATGATGACATTTTCCTCCAAAAAAATATTACAAAACCCCTATCATTTAATTTGAAATTTATAAAATAGAGCTTTTTTCAATAAAATAATGTTAAAAAAGTTATAAATATAAAAATAATAAAATCTCAAATCATCTAACGGGAAGATTGTTCCCTTAACTTTTTATAAAAATATCAGAAGCTTCTAGTGACGATCGAACTCGCGACCTTTGGCTTACGTAGCAAATGCACTACCACGGGTCCACTTTGCTACGGAAGCTTCACTTGCTTGTTCGTTTTGATTGTACTTTTAATTTCTCCAGCATTCGTTTAAACTTTTGCCAATTTTATTTTTCTTTCCTATATATTGGAGTGTGAACCAGAACGTCAAGTATCACTCACACTCATCCTTAGCTTACTATATTTCCAAAATTTCTTTTATAAAAAATAGTAATGTTATTTGAAAGTTTTCACACCATACATTATCCACATAAATAATTTGATTTGTAAAATTTAAATTAAAATTAATATTCCAAATGAAATTATGCCATATAGATAGTATGTGGTATAAATTAAGATCTTCAAATAAAATTATTCTAAATAGAATTTAGAAACCTTATCTTTTACACACCTAGCACACTACTAATGTGAAAACCTTTAATATTACTATACTAGAAAAAAAACTCTACTCATTATCCCTACACAACACACTTACTTTTATTTATTTATGTTTTTTTTTAAGTTATAATGGGTCACACTATAAGTAGTGTGCTAATACACCGACTTATGTGTAGTAAAATTCTATATTTTTATGAACTTTTTATTTTTTTCATGTGTAATAAAGTTTTTATCTCGAGTAACTTTCTCTTTATGAAAATACAATACTAAAAAAATCATTTTATGTAGCAAAATATTGAAAAATCACGCACAATAGAAATTAACTAATAAATCAAAATAATATATATATTTTTATAGACCAAGTCCATTAATAAATTCTAATTTGCCAAATTTGGATTCAAAGTAAACCCAACTCATTGAATAAATATCTATGGAGTTTTAAAAAAACTATTCGAATTAAATGATGTACCATGATAACTTTTGGACCCTTGGCCTCTTCAAATTTACTCCATAAACCTCAATTCTATTTTTTTAAAATAATGGCTCATTAATATCATTCAAAATCATCTGCTAAATCTCTCAACGGGCCAAAAGATAAAACTATTGGGCTTATGGGCCTCATAATAATTCGGGTGACTTTAGATCTTAAGCTTAGCTACAACTTACTTTTCATAAAAGGCTATAGAAATTGCATTTTGCATGTGTTTTTTTAGAGCAAGGGAGTGAAAGAGATAATATAATACTAGAGTATCTACCAGAACTCATTTATTTTACTTATGGAATGCCCAACTCAACATGGGTCAAGGAAAGGAGACATAGCCATTTTTTAGCTAGTCATACAACACTGGCATTGACTTGGGCTTTCCAAAGTCATTTAACTTTTTAGCTACAATAAGCCAAACAAGTCATTTAACTTTTTAGCTACAGTGGATATCACCTCAGCAAAAGTTTGGAGTGTGGACTAGAAGGGGAGACCTCAAGCAAAGCTAATGAAAAACAAGCTTAAAAGGCTATTTGGAAGTTGAGAGTAACCCCTACTACCAAAATGTTTCTATGGAGAGCATGCAAGGAGGCCCTACCAACTCTAGCAAATCTGAGAAGGAGGAAAGTAGTGGAACATAGTTCATGCCTGATCTGTAAGCAAGAGCCTGAAACTTCTAGACATGTTCTGTGGGGGTGCATTGCTGCAAAGGATGTGTGGGGTCAGGGAGTAAAAATGGTGCAAAAACTATGCTTTCAAAGTGATCTAATCTTTGATATCTGGTCAAGAATGGTAGAGATCCTTAGTTTAGAGGAACTTGAAGAAGTGGCAGCTACTATGCCCTGCATATGGACTAGAAGGAATCATACTCTTCATGGTAAAGACTTCAAACATCCAAATGCTCTCCACCAACTGGCCAAGGTAGAACTGGTAGCATACAGGGAAACTCTCATAGAGCAGATAGTTGTCAATCCCACAGCTCATGTAGGGACTCCAAAGTGGTCAAAGCCTGAGACTGGTTCCTTTAAAGTCAACTGGGATGCGGCTGTAAATCAAAGGGAAGGGCATATAGGAATCGGAGTGCTCATTAGAGATCACCAAGGTTGTTTGATTGGAAGCCTACAGGCATACAGATCCTTCAAAGGAACCCCTTTCGATGCTGAAGCCTATGGCATACTCCTAGCAGCAGTTTTATGCAAAGAGATTGGCATAACATAATGTTTGTTGGAGGGGGATTCAAAGCATGTAGTAGATTTAATGAACCATCATTCAAAGAACTGGAGTTGGGGTGGCTGCCTGGTGGAAGATGCAAGGGTGGTACTAAATTCTTTTGCTTGCTGGTCAGTGGTGCATACATTCCGAGAAGCTAACATGGCAGCACATCACCTAGCCAAATCTGCCTTGGAATGCACAGAGGATCGATATGATCTTGAAACATGCCCCTCATGTATCTCATCTATTGTCACAAAAGAAATGAAGTAGTTGTTTTACTCGTTTTCTGTTTGTGAATTCATGTAATTTGGACATATGTCTTAATGAGATTAATTTCTTCTATAAAAAAAAAAATCATCTTCCTTTTTTATTATTAGTTTTTTCTCAAACGTTCCATGTTTATTTCCATTTCCTCATTTATCCCCATTCTCTTTCCACACAGTGGCTTCCTAAGCAAATCTATTTCCCTCAGTTTTGAGAAATATGACCGATAGATCTTCAAAATATGACGAAAATAAATTAGAGAAAAAATTATAATAAAAAGTCAAAATAAATAATATTTTATTATTATATAGACTTTGGATGGATAATTTAATATATGATAAAGTTTCGAGTGGAATAGACAAAAATCAGAAAATGCTATATTAGGTATATTTTGATTAAGGGGTAGCCAAGTTGATGCTAGTGCCAATGCTCCTATATGGCAGAGTACCAAATGTCCATCTCCACTACAAGAAACAGAGCCTTCCCGGGGCCACAAATCGTCACAAATAATCCCTAATTTCGCTGCAAATGTTTATTCTTAACGATTTATATTGTGCTGCACGTTTGTCGCAATTGTCTACTCATTTAAAAGTTAAGCCAACGAAACCCAAAAATCATCAGGAAAATTAATTATTTACAGTGATTTTTTTCGTTGCTTATATTCTAAAAATATGCCGCAAAAAATCTGGATTTCAACTTTAAATCGCTGAGTTTTATAGCATTTAATATCGTCGCTAATACACTACAACAAAATGTGTGTTTTGTGACAGATGAAACTGTCACAAAAAAATGGTAAACCGTCACTAAACATATTTGGTGACGGTTTGAAACCGTCACCATGACCGTCACCTAAAGTGCGTCACAGAAAACATTTGGTGACGGTTTACTGTTCAACCGTCACAAAAAATATTTTTAGTGACGGTTGGAAGTGTTCCGTTCTGTACAACGTTCGAACGTTCCTTTTTTTGTGACGGTTATGAACTGTCACAGAAAATAACGTTCGGACGTAAAATTAAACGTTCGGACGTTATACCCGACCGATTGGCGTTCGAATGAGAGAAGTTGACGTTTGTTGTATATCGTTCGAACGTATCATATTTACGTTCGAATGTTAATGCGGCCGAACGTTAATTACAATAAATGTTCGAACATTTGTTCGAACGTAAACGTAAATGTTCAAACGTAGCGCGTTTAATGTTCGGACGTTATTTCGAATGTAAACGAAGGAGCGTCCGAATGCAAGTTTTTTGTTCAAACGTTAGTCGGTTTAACGTTCGAACGATTCAATTGTATTTACGTTCGAACGTTTGTTACAGTGTGAACCAACGTTCGAACGATTTTTATTTACATTCGAACGTACAGATCAGAAATACTAATTTCATAAAATTTAAAAACAAAATACCAATGGTATCATATTACATACCCAATTAACAAGTAACAATGTCTTATAAAAGTACAAAATTAGATATTAAAACTAGTCAGAAATATTGATAAAATTTATTTCTTCTTTTTCCCTCGCCCACGGGGATTCTATTGCAACGACATAACACGCTCCATTTGCACCATCATCTCTCGTTGCACTTGCTCTTGCACTTTACTGCGTATTCTTTCCTCTTGGTCTCTCTATTGGTCCTGCAAACGCGTCTCTAAATGAGACTGTCGTTCTAAGAGAGACTCTAACTCTTGCTGTCTCGACCTCATATACTCATTCTCACGCCGTGCAGCTTCTAAATCTGCTGTAAGATTATTAATTTGTGAAGCCGATGAGGTTGAGGAGGATGAACATTTATGCTTGATAGATCGTCCCAAACCTCTTGCCATACTAGACTGCGGCCCGAGCACTTGGGTGAATATGTCTATGTCACTAGGAGAGGATTCCACAGAAGTCGACTGCATCTCCAACATTTTGCTCTGCAATTTAAAAGGTAATGATCGTAAATAATTAGTAACGTATTAAAAGAAATAGAAATAAGAAATAAACTATTAAAATGTTCTATAAAAAATTTATTTAACAAAATTAAAACTGCTTACATAATTATCTGCAGCGACAGGATCCATCCATTCACTATGCTCATTAGTGTGAGCAGCAGCATAGACATGAATGAGGGAAAAGTTTTCAGGATCATCACGTTTCTAACAAAGCGACAATATTAGCAATTTTAAAAAGAATTAGTTAGTACTTATCAGAAAGAATATCAGGAAAATAAATGAATTCTATAATTTTTTAATTACCATTTTTTCAGCAAGACGGTGGAATGACCTTGAACCGGCACGATGGTGGACAGTCAGAACGGATCTATTCTGTGCATTTGGGTTGATGCGGTCTTATCACAGCTGACTGCGCATATTGATCATAAGATCGATCGATCGCTCGAGGCTATATCGGCGTCTGTTGCCGAACTCACCCATCGTGTAACTATCCTCAATGACAAGGTTGATACCTTGACGGAGGAAGTACGGAGTTCGACTTTTGCAGATAACGTTATCATCTGACTGTTGTTTACTACGTTCTATCATTTTTTGTATTTTATTTTTAATATTTGTAACGAAAAATATTATTGAATATTTTTATTGTTTTTTAATTTCAATTTTTAATCTTCTTTGATGTTATAATTTCCAACTTTAATATTAAATCACTGCATTTCAAATATATATAAATCAATAATATATATTTATATATTACAAAGTGTGTATATATAAATATATACAATTCAATTTTTTAGACTTGTTCACAAATTATGCACAATAAAAATCACATAATTTTTAAATTAAAGTCATTTAATTTAAATTTACAATAAACGTTCGAATGTTATTACTTAACGTTCGAACATTGGTGCAAACATTTTACGTTCGAACGTAAAATTAATAACATTCGAACGGTTGCACCAAAACACTTTACGTTCCAACGTAAACAGACATAACGTTCGAACGTATATGTGACGTTCGAACGCATATGTCTTATACGTTCGAATGTAAAAAAATCTCATTCTATTTTTAGTGACGGTTTCCAAAAACTGTCACAGAAAATACCTTTTAGTGACGGTCTAGGGACTGTCACAATTTCTCAACCGTCACTAAAAACCAATTGTGTTGTAGTGATACACAAAAAATCGCCTCAAATATTTTCTTATTATTTCCAGCGTGTTGCAAAATTGTTGTATATATTTTTTCCCCAACGGTTAAAATTGCCGCAATTAAGAAAATAGCCTATATTTCTTGTAGTGATTGGCACTTGCTAGATTTTACATATAGTTACTATTTCAAAGCTAGTAAATGGAATGGAATGAGCTAGAAGAGAATGGATGTCAGCAATTAGAGGGATTCTGCTATTCACATTTGATTGAGGTTAGGAGCATTCTCATCCGACTCCTCAAATTGATTCCATGGCTAATTCTGGTAATTCTGGACCAAAAAAAAAAAGAAAACTCAAAATTCATCCTTCATCGACTAGCCCCTAAAATAGTGATCATTCTTAACTTTGCTACTGTAGTTTTCTAACTTTACCCCAAGTAATAAAATTGTGTATTCTATTCACATTTGATAGATGGCCTGCAGTACTCCTTTTCATTCTTTTCTCGCACCACATCATTTCCCCTCTTCGTGTCCTACCCAATCACCTGCTTGCCGTGTATAGCAATTATGCGTAAAAGCTCACTAAAAATGATGAAGGCATCCACTTTTCATAACATTTTACACAATAATGTTTTAAAATTAGGAGCATTTTTGTAAAATGATGCCAAACAGAATTTAGGTTAATTCTAACGACTAGTTCAACCAAATAATCGAACTAGAGAAGACAAGAGATTCGCCCAAAACACAGAGAAAACTCTGAATAATATTGATTAATAGTAAAATTCAAAATTATTTTATGAATCCTATAAGCTGGATTTAAATAGCTGCAAAATTTGAAATTATGAAGACTTTTTCAAAAAAGGAAAAATCTAAATTATTGTATGAAAAATAAATACATAAATAAACAAGAATCCTACCAAAAATTTGGTCAAAATCAAAATCAGAATCATTTCTAAACTTGAAACAAAATATTTTCTAACAAGGCAAGAATGAACATAAATATATAATTTGGAGGAAAATAACTAATATCATAAATATATATGATTTGAGAGAAAATAACTAATATAATTCTGAAGTGATTTGTGGAAAAATAACTAATACCCCATATCAATTTGGGTTTGCACCATTCTTACCGGGTTGGAGAGAATTCGCCCTCGAATTTTAAACTTTCTTGTCTCAAATGCTGTTTCATGATATTCAAACTTCAAAACTTCACCACCATTTTCTTTTTTCAAATTTTCTATGTTTTCAATAAATATAGTTATGATGCCCACAGATTCCACTTGGGATCGGACGAACATCTGAAGTGTCGAGACATGCAACATAAGGTTACTAGCCCCTGTTCATGGCAGAAAAAGATGCAATTTTTCTAACATGCATTTAGCAATCCGCAATATTTGCAGCGGATAATTTTTTTTTCTTTCAGCAACACTATGCACTAAACTAATAATATCTCAAATACTTAAAACATGATCCATACATATGGAAAGGATAAACATCTATGATTACAGTAAATGTCTCAAAAGACTATAATCTCAAAACATGGGAGACCAAGTGTAACACCCCGTATTTTAGTGTATTTTTAATGAAGGAATTATTTTTATTGATTCAAAAATTTATTCCCTTGTTTTAAAATTATTGAATTTTTAATTGGGTTATTTTTTATGATTTTTAGTTTACTAAAATTATTTTTGAAGTGTTTTCTTTAAATTAATTATTGTTATGTGTTTAAATTTCTTCTCGAATTAGATTAACTTATTATAGGGTTTAATAATTTATTTTAATTTTAATCACTGCGTTTGAAATATTTTATTTCACTTGTTGTTTTAAAATCGTTTCCGTTGGATCATTTGTGACCCAAGATGTGAGGATTAGACCTCATTTCTTTCCCTACAATTTCTCTTTCCTCTTTTCTTTTTCCTTCCTTTCTTTTCTTCTTTTCTTTTTCTTTCTCTGGCTCCTCCCGCGCGAAGCCTAGCCCCCCTCCCTCTCTCTCCGTCCGTTCTTCGTCTCCACCCAGAGCCGTCGTGCGCCGACGGTGGTCGACACTGCCCAGCCCACCGTCCTCCCCAGCCACCACCCTTCGATTTCAGCCCCAGCCGCACCGCCATTAGCCCCCATGTGCCACACGAAGCTGCGGCACCTCTTGTGCTCGCGCGCCGCCGTTGCACCACCATCGACCTCCTAGCAACCCATTGGACCCAACCCCACCTCCGATCCGTCACCGGTGAAGTACATCCAACCTCATTTCCGATTTGGGTGTTTTTGGCCTCCAACCACCATTTGCGCCACCACCCACGGCCAACCACCACTAGTTTC
This sequence comes from Juglans mandshurica, assembly GCA_022457165.1. NCBI lineage: Eukaryota > Viridiplantae > Streptophyta > Magnoliopsida > Fagales > Juglandaceae > Juglans > Juglans mandshurica. Next base: position 11,892,697 of record CM039626.1, read on the forward strand.
ACCGACATCCCTAGACCCTACCCTATCAATCTTTGGTCTTCGTTTGCACCCGTTGAAAAGTGGGTATCTGTGACCCACGGCCACAGTGTATTTTGCACTGTTCTGCAGTTGTTTTTCCACTTCTTGCGCCTCCGTGATCCTCCAGAAATTATTATATAGTATTGTAAGTATTTTCTTAAGAATTCTCGTGAATTTAATGTATTTTTGCACTAGCACATTACACTGTATTTAATTGCTGATTGGTTTTGCCGGACTGAGTCCGAGGGGTAACGGGGTTGATTGGTTTGGGTGATGGAATTGTTAGTATGATTGGTTTAGACTATGAGATTTGTTGGCTATTCGGATTTAAATATTGGTGTTTCGTGTATGACGTGGGTTGTAGCGGACATTGATGATTTTAGAAAGTGATGACATATTTTTGGAATTACGAGAGTTTTAAGTTTTGAGGAATTAAAATAGGTTATTTCTGAAGTTTAGGCTCAAATATCGAAATACGTGATTGATTGGAAACTTACGGAAATTACGTCATTATTTTTATAGGTGACGATCTATAGTCGGCTCGACATTTTTGAGGAAAATTTTGGAAAAGTTAAGTCGTCCAAGTAAGTGGGGTTCCTATGCTAGATTTGCATAAAAAAAGAAATGAACTGAGGTTGGTTTATAAAAATGTGCATGTTGTTTTAAAAAGAAAAAGTGAAAAACAACCTCAGAATATATTTCGCATTCCCACATGAGATACATATGAAAGAGAAAACTAATGTTTTTGACATGAAATGTGTAGACATGAGCAATATTTGACATGTTTTTGAAATATGCAAAAGAGCGAATATGATATCATTGAAATTTTCATGCATGTGATATGAAATGATTTGGATCTGTTTTTTATCAAATAGAAATGATATGAATATGTTTCGCACGTGTTTTGATATGATATGGATATGATAAAACTTTGGCATACTTATCTGTTTTGAATATGGTTCTAATATGATGACACTGTTCACGTGATATGGTTGGTACCACCATGATATGATATGAGTGCACCCACTTTGGAAACAAAGTGGTCTTTTTACGTGTTCTTTCCTATGTGCACACTTGGGGCTCCGAGATTGAAAAAGAGAAAGTTCACCACATGATACCGCCTGGTTTGGCCACCGGGGATAGCACAACCCTACCACGGGGGTTAAACATGGTATATGATAAGATGAAGATGTTCAGTTATGTTATGCCAAAGCGTTTCTGAATGTGAAATGGATCCTTAAATATGAATTGTTGATGTTGAGTATGAAAAGATTGAAAAGTCGCTCTGATTTTTCGATAATACGTTTTTATGAGATCTGCATATAAAAATAAAATGTTTTTGTTTCTACATACTGAACTTTCTGAAAAGGCTCATGTTTACATACTAGTGTATGTTCTCTGTTTACTGAGTTGTTGATAACTCACCCCTTATCTCCACCATCTTTTTCAGATGATTTGGGATTTTGACTCATTTTGGCTGTCCAAAAAGATCCAAAACCGAACTGATTTTCTGCCACCACAAAACCACATTCGTCCACCTGTTTTCAAGAGTGGTCTGAGGGATCTTCTGCCATCCCAATGATGCCCCATGACCTGGAGTCATCAACAGCACCCTTGCATCTACTGTGGAAAGGAAATGATGGTGGTTTAGGACACTATTCCATTCTACACAAGTGACCTAAGCTCATGCAAGCAAATATGGAAATTTTCCAGATTTAAGCACCTCCCACTTCACCCAATCACCAAGCACCCAAGCCAACGTCCCTCACCTGTTGGCCACCTATAAATACTTCCCTCCCCTTCTCATTTCACCCACACCACAGCTCCAAGAATCATCTTGAGCTTTGAAAGCATTTCCCCCCTCTTAGAGATCAAAAGAGTGCAAACCGAGTGAGTTTTGGTGAATTCTTGAGTGTTCTTGTGTAAGGCAGTCTAGAAAGCTTGGAAGGCCACGAAATTTGAAAGTTTTCTTCCTTTTGATCTTAGCTAGCATGTCAAGTTTTTTTTTCCAAGTGTTGGTATGAAATGTGGTTGAGTTTTGAGAAGGTTATGATGCTTAATGCAAAACCGGGTCAATTAAAGGAATGTTTAAATGATTGAATGTTTTTAATTGGACGTTTAGCTATGGCTTGTCCTAAGAATGATTTGATATGATCTATAAATATCCTAACATGATTATGGAAGGTTAAATTTGTGATTAGAAGCATGTCATGATAGGTTTTAAATCTATCTTGTTTTGATCATTAAGCATGAATCGGTTTTAAGCATATTGGTGATTAAGGATTCTTAGCTTTGATTAAGTGTTGGTATGAACTTGATTACTCAAGGATTAGACTTCATAATGTGACTAAAGATGTTAGTGATCATTAATGATTAAAGAAAATCTCACATGAATTCATTCATAGGGATCAATAGTTGAAAATACACATAGTTATCAACTAGGATGCATGCCACGGTTTGGGCCTAATCGGAAAAGTTCCACTTTGAATCTTGGAAATATAAGGGCATAGATGGTTTTAGAATGCCAAAAATATGAAGTCCATGAAATTGGGTTAAATTTGGAGTTCGTTTGCAATTAGTGAAAATTTAGGGCCTAAATGGCAATTTTTGAAAGTCTAGGGGTGTTTTTGTAAATATCCAATTTTTGAAGCTTTTGATTTTGAACCTATCCATAAGAGTATTAATCCTAGCTTAGTATACACATGATTTACGCAACTACAACGCTAATTTTGTATTTCTCTAGAAGTTTGTAAGTTGGCTTCTAACTTACACCTTGATAAATTTCTTATGAATTATTGATAAATGCTTCATTTATTCTTCAATTATCATTTTGAGCATAAATTATCATGTTATATGAAATATTGAGTGCATACTTACATAACATATGACATTTTCACCATTTTTGCATATTACATTTATAAATGTCATTTTTTGCATGAAATTTACTACATATGCACATGTCATGAAAAATATTTTTTTTAAAAGCATAGCATGAAAATCATTTTTGTCACGACCCCAAAGGCCGGGATGGGGAATTATCCTAGTGGAACTCCGCTGTCTACTCTGGAGTGTTTAATAATGGAGTGGTAACCCCTAGGTTGACAAAGAACAGTTAACATGTTTCGAATGAGTTCTTTTTAAAGAACGCCGGAGCGAAGTCAACATGTTATGACACCTAACGCTGGAGAGTGTACATGTTATAATTTTTATGATGTTATGTTATTTACCAATGCATTGAGAGCGAGTCTATAGACAACGTAGTTTTAACGTAAGTTATACTATGGTCACCGGCAGGTACTCGCAGTGCATATGGAAAACTGTGGCACTACCACATGTTATGTTATTAATTAAGATAATGATGTAAGTCTATGATGAAGAAAATTTATAATGAAATTTTATGAAGAAGTTATGTTTTTTTAAAAAAAATGATGACGAAATTACTTATTGAGTAAAAACCCGTGTCTCCATATTTTTAAAAAGATGTTGAGAATCTGGATGGGAGATATGCATACTGATTTTTCCACTTCTCATGCATTGCATATCTATCATTTTTTCATGATTGATTTATTTTTGTATCAGTTAGTTCTTTAACTTACTAAGATTTCGAGTAAATCTCACCCTTTTATGGGACCACTATCATTCCACTCGGAATGATAGAAGTTGTATCAGGGATCGACCAAGACGAGATTAATGGAGTACTAGATTCGCATGATTGAGGAGGAATTGGATCTGGAGAGGAAGCTGGACTTAATTTTGATGTTCATAGCCCAAGTCCTTTATGTTTTAGATTGCATTAAGAGAATGATATGACTTTATACTTTAGAATTTCGAACATGATAATTATCTAATGAATTTGGGATGTTTTTGTTATTCTGGCATATTTTTCACCTTAACCTTTTATTTCTGCTACGATTATTGCATACTGCTAGTTGCATACTAGGATGCATTGCATATTAACTGTCATGAACCTTGTATTGTATGTCCCGATGCTCTAAGTCTCCATTCTATCCCAAGCGGGGATTGGGGGCGTCGTAGCGATGGTATCAGAGCAGCTTGTCTCTGGGTAAACCCACATGTCCTTAGGAACCTTATGCCAGAATATAGGCTGAATCATTAGTCTTGCATAGGCTTGCACCCGTGTGTTGAAGAAATTTCCTCTGACCCTAAAGGGAAGATTGATGGACGTTGAACTGATCGTCTTCGATCAACTAGGGTTCGACGTTATACTAGGGATGAACTGGCTGTCAAAATAAGGAGATAATCTTTGATTCGCCCGAGGGTAGACAAATTCATCATACAGGAGGAATGGTGAAGGCTACCCCCTCTCTGATTCCAGCTTTGCAGGCAAGGAAATGCATCGCTAATGGTGCCACGGCATACTTAGCCGTCATAATGGAGAGTTATGGTGATGATAAGGAGATAAAAGGGACACCTGTAGTTGAGGAATACCCTGAGGTTTTCACTGACGATCTACCCAGACTACCCCCTGATAGAGAAATTGAGTTCACCATAGAACTAGAACCCACAGCGACCCTTGTCCATAAAACCCCTTACCGTATGGCTCTTCTAGAACTGAAGGAGCTAAAAGAGCAAATAGAAAAGCTACTGGAGAAGGGCTTCATTCGACCTAGTTCATCACCTTGGGGAGTGCCAGTTCTATTTGGTAAGAAGAAGGATGGATCATTGAGGATGTGCATTGACTATAGGGAATTGAACAAAGTAACGGTGAAGAACAAGTACCCGTTACCACGTATCGATGACTTACTAGATCAATTGCAAGGAGCATCGGTGTTCTCTAAGATAGACTTAAGGTCTGGTTATCATCAGCTCAAGATTAGGGAGAAGGATATCCCCAAGACGGCGTTTTGAACCAGATACAGACATTACGAATTCTTAGCAATGTCCTTTGGTCTAACCAATGCCCCTGCCGCCTTCATGGTTATGATGAACAGAGTATTTAGACCCTATCTGGATAGCTTTATTGTTGTATTCATCGACGATATATTGATTTATTCAAGCAGCAAAGAAGATCACAAACAACATCTTCGTTTAGCATTGGAAGGTTGAAGGAAAACCATCTATATGCCAAATTCAGCAAGTGCGAGTTTTGGCTTAAGGACGTAAAATTTTTAGGGCATGTGATTTCAAGTCAAGGAGTATCAGTAGATCCCAGCAAAATTGAAGCTGTAGTAAGCTGGAAGTGACCGACGAATGTGCATGATATTTGGAGTTTTCTTGGATTAGCTGGTTACTATCGGCAATTCGTGGAGGGATTCTCTAAGTTGTCAGGACCCCTCACTGCCCTAACTAAGAAGAATGCTAGGTATGTCTAGACAAAGAAGTGTGAGTAGAGCAAGAGGAACGAGTTGTCACCTACGCTTCACGACAACTGAAGAACCATGAGCAGAACTACCCTACCCATGACCTGGAGTTAGCTGCCATAGTTTTCGCCTTAAAGATATGGAGGCATTATTTATATGGAGCAAAATGTGAAATCTACACCAATCACCAAAGCCTCAAGTACTTGTTTAGTCAGCAGAATTTGAATATGATGCAGAGAAGCTGGTTAGAAACTATTAGTGACTACCAGTGTGAGATTAAGTATCACCCAGGCAAGGCTAATATAGTGGCAGATGCGTTAAGTCAAAAGACGCGAAGGGATAATTCCGCAGGTCTTGCCTCGGAAGTAGAGTCCTTTCTGCATAGTATGAGAAGGTTGTTGATCAAGGATCTTCCTGCCGAAGTATCCCTAACCACAATACAAGAAATTGTACCGACATAATGGGAAGAAGTGAAGAAGCGTTAGATGGAGGATCCCAAATGGGTAGAAATTCAATGGAAGATAGAGAAGAATGAAGGTTTCACCCTAAAAAATTATGGGTTGCTATACTACAAAGACCAGAAAGTTATCACAGCTAATCAAGAGATCAGGGATAAGATACTGAGGGAAGCACATCAGACTCCATACACAGCTCACCCAGGGAGCACCAAAATGTATCAAGATTTGAAGCAACACTTCTGGTGGGAAAGATTAAAAAAGGATGTAGCGGATTATGTTAATAGATGGTCAATATGTAGAATGGTCAAGGCAGAGCATCAGAGGCCCGCTGGAGATTTACAACCACTCCCAATCCCAAAATGGAAATGGGAGGATATATCCATGGATTTTGTAATTGGATTACCAAGGACCTAAAAGGGAAATAACTCTACTTGGGTCGTGGTCAATCGTTTGACGCAAAGTGCCTACTTTTTGGCAATTAAGAATACTGACCCCATGGAGTAGTTGACTCGGCTATTTGTTGCTGAAATAGTGCAGTTACATGGAGTCCCAAGGATGATTGTATCTAATAGGGACACACGTTTCACATCTCGTTTTTGGCAAAGCCTTCAAGACGCTCTAGGCACAAAGTTGAAGTTTAGTAGTGCCTATCACCCTCAGACTGAAGGGCAAACTGAACGGATGATTCAGACCCTAGAGGACATGCTAAGAGCTTGTGTTTTGCAAGAGAAGGACGAATGAGAGAAGCTCTTGCCATTAATAGAATTTGCCTACAATAATAGCTTCCAGGCCACCATCCAAATGGCACCCTACGAAGTGTTATATGGAAGGAAGTGTAGATTTCCCATATACTAGGACGAAGTAGGAGAAGGAAGGATCTATGGTACGGAGATTCTTCAAGAGATGAAGGATCAGATCCGCCAAATAAGAGAAACGATGAAGGCTACCCAGGATAGGCAAAAGAGCTATGCTGATCGTTGAAGAAGGACCCTCGAGTTTGAAGTTGGCGATTGCGTCTATCTTAAAGTATAGCCCATGAAAGGAGTCTTTCAGTTTGGAAAGAAAGGGAAGTTAAGTCCAAGATACGTGGGACCATATGAGATTCTGGAGAAAGTAGGAGCAGTCACTTACAGGCTGGATCTTCCCACTGAATTGTAAGGAATCCACAATGTTTTCCATGTATCTTCTCTCAAGAAGAATTTCGAAAAGCAAATTCCAACCGTTGTTGACACGAGGGATATTTCACTTCAGCCCAACCTAACCTACGAGGAAGTTCCAATTCAAATCACTGATTGGAAGGATAAGGAACTACGAAATCGTAAAATCCCCTTGGTTTAGGCTTTGTGGCGAAATCATGATGTTGAAGAGGCCACTTGGGAAAAAGAAGCTGACATGAGAAGCCAATACCCTTTTGTTTAGCATCGCATCATGGCATTCACATTCATGCATGGCATAGCTCTGAGCTATAGCGCGATTGGTGAGTCAACACTCAAATCCTTACCCATTGCATGTTTTATTTGACCCTGATTTCGAGGATGAAATCTTGTTTTAAGGGGGGGGGAGGACGTAACACTCCGTTTAATTAACTTTTGATTAACCCTTAAGTACTCTAGATTAGACTTTTAATTGTGGCATAATCACTTTCATTAAGGTTGATAGTGGGATTAGCATTAATGTTGGTACCTAGTGTTAATGAGTTAAGGATTGGAGAGGCAAGCCCATTAGTAATTTTGGTGAGACTTTTTAGGACCCAAGTACATTCATAGGCCTAGCCCAAGAAAAAAAAACTTGAACCAAGCCCTTAGGAAATGAAGGCTAGTCTTAGTCCAAGTATTGGAAGGCATAAGTCTTTTGGTATAGATTGGACCCTTGGCCCCTTTCAAGCTCATATGGCCCATAGCCATTTTGGATATATTTTACCATTCAAAGACCAAAGGCCCAATACACCATACCATTGGTTTCCTTAAGCCCAAATCACACTCAAAGTACCCAAATTAAGTTTTGAAAATTTGCTAAGGCCATTAACCATCATACTTGAGGTTAGTGCACTTTAAGCTATGCTTTGAAACTTAATCTTGCTTAATCTTTTCTTAAACTTTTTAATTCAAATTTTCTTGAATTAATACTCCCTTAAACCATGATTAGAACATGTTAATACCCTAGCTAAACCATTCCACATGTCATTAAGAAAAAATGATATAACAAGCCCAAACCATGCTACAATCGGTTTTGTGCATTGGCCTTTGTAATGCTTGGACTGTTTTGCCCTTGGATCCAACATTTTTGTGGTTTATTCTCAAGGATAATATAGTTCTTAAACACCTTATGAGACCCTACAAAACTCAGTTTGAGCCTTGGACGAAATTGGTTGCATCAACCAACTCAAAGAACCAAACCGGGTGCATCTTGGTCTAGTTTGTGTAGGAACCAATTGGATTGAGTTTGAACCAGCCTCCTGCCATGGTTTGCACCACCACCCCACGCCATGCCACCTCCTTCTCCACCCAATCACCAAGAAGTCCCATGACCATCATGAAGGAGTTTCACTCATTTTTGCTGTCCAAAAAGATCCAAAACTGAACGGATTTTCTGCCACAACAAAACCACCTTCATCGACCTATTTTCAAGAGTGGTTTGAGGGATCTTCTGCCAACCAAATGATGCCCCACGACTTGGAGTCATCTACAGTACCCTTGCAGCTACTTTGGAGAGTAAATGATGGTGGTTTATGGCACTATTCCATTATCCATAAGTGACCTAAGCTCATGCAAGCAAATCGGGAGATTTTCCAGATTTAAGCACCTCCCACTTCACCCAATCACCAAGCACCCAAACCAACGTCCCTCACCCCTTGGCCACCTATAAATACTTCCCTCCCCTTCTCGTTTCACCCACACCACAGCTCCAAGCATCATCTTGAGCCTTGAGAGCATTTCCCCCTCTTAGAGATCAAAAGAGTGCAAACCGAGTCAGTTTTGGTGAGTTCTTGAGTGTTCTTATGTAAGGCAGTCTAGAGAGCTTGGAAGGCCACAAAATTTGTAATTTTTCTTCATTTTGATCTTAGCTAGCATCTCAATCTTTGTTTCCAAGTGTTGGTATGAAATTTGGTTGAGTTTTGAGAAGGTTGTGATGCTTAATGCAAAACTGGGTCAATTAAACAAAGGTTTGAATGATTGAATGTTTTTAATTGGAAGTTTAGCTATGGCATGTCCTAAGCATGATTTTATATGATCTATCAATATCCTAACATGATTATGGAAGGTTAAATGTGTGATTAGAAGCATGTCATGATAGGGTTTAAATCTATCTTGTTTTGATCCTCAAGCATGAATCGATTTTAAGCATATTGGTGATTAAGGATTTCTTAGCTTTGATGAAGTGTTTCTTTGCTTTGATTAAGTGTTGGGATGAACTTGATTACTCAAGGATTAAACTTCATAATGTCTCTAAAGATGTTTGTGATCATTAATGATTAAAGAAAATCTCATATGCATGCATTCATAGGAATCAATAGTTGAAAATATACATAGGTATCAACTAGGATGCATGCCACGGGTTGGGACTAATTGGAAAAGTTTCACTTTGAATCTTGAAAATCTAAGGGCATAGATGGTTTTATAATGCCAAAAATATGAAGTCCATGAAATTTGGTTAAATTTGGAGTTCGTTTGCAATTAGTGAAAATTTAGAGCCTAAATGGCAATTTTTGAAAGTCTAGGGGTGTTTTTGTAAATACCCAAACTTTTGAAGCCTTTGATTTTCAACCTATCCATAAAATTATTAACCCTAACTTAGTATACTCACGATTTACGCAGCTACGGCATTAATTTCAAATTTTCTCCAGAAGTTTGTAAGTTGGCCTCTAACTTACACCTTGATAAATTTCTTATGAATTATTGATAAATGCTTTATTTATTCTTCAATTATCATTTTGAGCATAAATTATCATATTATATGAAATATTGAGTGCATACTTACATTAAATATGACAATTTCACCATTTTTGCATATTACATTTATAAATGTCATTTTTGCAAGAAATTTACTACATATGCACATGTCATGAAAAGTTTTTTTTTAAAGCATAGCATAAAAATCATTTATGTCACGACCCCAAAGGCCGGGATGGGGAATTATCCTGGTAGAACTCCTCTGTCCACTCTGGAGTGTTTAATAATGGAGTGGTAACCCCTCGGTTGACAAAGAATAGTCAACAGGCTTCGAATGGGTTTTTTTTAAAAAACGCCGGAGCGAAGTCAACATGTTATGACACTTAACGTTGGTGGGTGTAAATGTTATAATTTTTATGATGTTATGTTATTTACCAATGCATTAAGAACGGGTCTATACACAACGTAGTTTCTTATATACTACGGTCACGGGCAAGTACTCACAGTGCATTTGGGGAACTGTGACATTACCACATATTATGCTATTAATTAAGATAATCATGTAAGTCTATGATGATGAAAGCTTATGATGAAATTTTTATGAACAAGTTATGTCCTTTCAGAATGATGACGAAATTACTTATTGAGTAAAAACCAGTGTCTCCATATTTTTTTAAAAAATGTTGAAAATCTAGATGGAGATATGCGTATTGATTTTTCCACATCTCATGCATTGCATATCTATCATTTTTCATGATTGATTTATCTTTGTGTCAGTTAGTTGTTTAACTTACTGAGATTTCGAGTAAATCTCACCCTTTTATGGGACCACTCGGAATGATAGAAGTTGTGCCAGGAATCGACCAGGATGAGATTGATGGAGCACTGGATTCGCATGATTGAGGAGGAGCCGGATCTGGAGAGGGAGCTGAACTTCATTTTGATGTTCATAACCCAAGTCCTTTATGCTATAGATCGCATTAAGAGAATGATATGACTTTGTATCTAAGTCTATGCTAATAGTAATTTGAACATGATGATTATCTATTAAGTTGGGATATTTTAGTTGTTCTGGCATATTTTCACCTTAACCTTTTATTTCCGCTGCGATTATTGCATACTTCTAGTTGCATACTAGGATGCATTGCATATTAACTGTCATGAACGGGGGTATATAACCTTGTCCTGACGCTCTAAGTCTCCGTTCTATCCCAAGCGGCGATTGGGGGTGTTACAAAAGGAGACCACTAACCCCAAGACACGGGGCGTAATAGTGTGTACCGGCCAAAGAAAGTATAAGAAAGAATGTATGCATGAATTTTTTAAGAAATGAAGGTACTGACGGTAGATACTTTTTATGAGAAGAAAACCCTTTTTAAAGAAAAATCCTGCCTTGTGATGTTTTCAAAAGAATGCATGCCTCATGTACGTATAGTATGGATGGAATGATGAATGTATGAATGAAAACCTACGTTATTATTATTTTTTAACTGTATAAAGTAATGCTTACTGAGTATTCGACTCATTTTAGTTTTTATGTGTGCCCCTGCCCTCATAGGAACTAAATGAGTAGTACGCGTTAGGACGGACACGACCGAAGGGGAAGAGTACGGAAGTCTAGGCATGAGGGTTTTAATTGTATGAGAGGCCTTTTTATCTTAAGATTGATGTTTTCCGCTATAAACCTTTTTTATTCTCAAAGCACATTTTATTTTATAACGTAAAGTCTTGCACCCTAGGTATGGAAGTAAAAAGTTTTAAAACGAACAGTAATTCCCGACGTCCTTTCTAAAATCATTTTATAAAAAATCCCACCACAAGGACGGGCATTACAATAACCTAAAGTCTAAGGTTGAAATGTTCACTAGGGAGCTAGATGTATTAAATACTAAAGATTTAAAGCCAACACACATGGCTACTCGTGTTCAGTCCTTTGGACCATGTTTTGTATGTTGTGGGATAGATCACCTAGTTCAAGAGTGTCCCACATTTGCTGAAATGAGATGAATGTATGAGGAACAATGTAATGTCTTAGGTATGTACAAGAAACCTTTTACACTTTCTCCCGATACCTACAATCCGGGGTGGCATCATCACCCCAATTTTAGCTGGAAATCTGAAAACCAGCAACCTGCACAACCACCTAGAGCTTATCCTACACCTTATCATGCATCATCTTCTTCTAGGAAACCCTTAGAAGATACTTTGACTATGCAAGTTATTGAAGAAAATAAGGAAATAAAAAGCCATGTATCCAAGTTGATAAGTTCTTTGAGTTTGAATGAGAGTGTGAATGAGCATGGCAAGTTCCCTTCTCAAACTCAATCCACACCCCAAGGTCAACATATGGCTCAAGGAGATTTGAAGGAGGTCAATGACATTGTAACACGAAGTGGTAAGTCCTTACACATCCCAACAATTGATAAGCTAGAGGATGTTGAAGAGGAACAAAGCAATGATAGTTCTGAGTTGCCCAAGAAAGCCGAGGTAATTAAGAGCCTTGTTTTTTTTTTCAGAAAAGCCGGTAGCCATATGTCCAATAGTGGCCCCGTCCCAACTTTTATGAAAGAAGCTCTCACTTGTGGCGGAGGAATACTGTGGAACAAGAAAAACAAGTGGGTGAAAATATCAAAGACTTCCAAACACAAACCACCAGCAACCCAAAACAAAAACAACTCTAAACAAGCCTAAAATGACCTCTAAACATGCCTAGCAAAACAATAAAACTAAGTCCGAATATAGGGTAGACCCAATTTGTCCAGCCTAGCCAGGCCTCTAATATGATAAGGAAGACTCTGGGTATCCATGTAAAACATATCCACGCCCATCGCGCCCTCCTTAGCTAAGGAATCCGCCACTGAGTTCCCTTCTCTGAAGCAATGATGACACTTGACATCCATCTCTTCAAGATGGTCGACAATAAGATCCCAGAAATCCCACAAATACCAAAGGGAGCAATTCCTTGAATTAACCCAGGACACAACCACCTGTGAGTCACAATCACCATCAACCTCCCTCCAACCAGCAGTTCTACAATGACGAAGGCCTTCAAGCAAGGCACGGAGTTCAACCTCTATATTGGTACAGGACCCAAAAGTTTTAGAAAAGGCAAAAATAATTTTGCCATCCCTGTCACGAAGCACTCCACCACCACCACCACTCCCCAGATTACCCAAACTACTCCCATCCACATTCAATTTAACACGATCATGGGCCAGTTTGGACCACCAAACCACTCTTTCATTTTTTTCTTAGGAACGACAAGGGGAATGTCAAGACGCGCTAGAAGCCTAGAATCCCCGATGCTCAACTTATCAACTTTGGAGATACTATCCATCACCACAAGCACCTAGAATTTAATCGAATGCCAAACCTCATTCACAGACTCATTCCTATTTTCCATCCGGGCCTTACATCTACGCTGCCACAATCTCCACACAACAATGGACGGAAGTAAA